>CM060897.1:162914076-164121576 GCA_030762935.1 Hymenopus coronatus
ATGTAAGTAAAAGGGAAATAAGGGAGTAGCATAGGCTAAAGTATTAGTCAAAAGTCGGTTGTTATACGATTGAAGTTCCTTTGTTTATATGGACAGAAGTTGACAAATTCACGTAGGAGAAAAGTATAAGTTTTTCAAAGCTGAAACAAATACATAACGTGGTGTAATGGTTACCGTGCTAACTTCATGTACCCAAGTTTGCGGGTTCAAACCCGGCGGAGGACGATGGATTTTTTCGGTTGTAAAAATCCTTAACATGGCTTCCTTCGGAAGGGAAGTAAAGACGTTGGTCCCGTGTCGTAGATTTATCTCAAGCCTGATAGAGAGGCCTCTGAGCAAAATTAAGCGGTCTTCGAAAGGTCACAGCTCAGTCATTTTTTCCATGACTGTATCTACATAGTACGTGTAGAAAGTAAAACGCTGTATGTGTTACATTAACGTGTATTTTCTAACCACTGTTCTGCAAACTATTCTTTCGAAAGCATTCTTCTTTATCTATTTTATTTTACACGCTTTAATTACTGGGTCATTTCGCGACGGATATATTAGGTGAGCTACATCGTCTTTCGATATTTGGTAGGCAGTAGTCTTTATACCCTTCTATTTTGTTCAACAGATGACGTCCATTCACTATCTGTAGAAAGATGGCAGAGTAATCACAATTACCATCTATTTTCAGTTTTAGACTAAAGGTGGAACTTTGAGCCGTGGTATTAAATATCCAATCCGGTGTTTATCTTGGCGACTCATGGAAACCACGAAAAAAGTCCATTCAAATCGGACAACCCATGGGATTTGAACCCGAGAGCTCCCAAAAACTTGTAATATTCTTCGATAGTTGTGGTCTTTCCTTTGATATAGAGACAAATCATAAAAGCTGTTTGCTTCAAGTTTGACAAAATGGTATTTACGAAAGAATAATTACGAAAGGACGAATTATTTATTTGTATTTGTTTTGTTTGAAATATGAAGGCATGCATTTTGATCAGGGCCGGTAAGATAAACACCCGGAATGTGATATGATCTACTCTTACAACCGCCCCTTCCTTTTTCCTTCCACCTGACAGAGAAGCGGAGAGGTTACGTGTGTAGCAGTGGCGGTTGTTACTATAGCAGGGCCGGTGAGATAAACACCCGCAGTGTGAAATGCTCTACTCCTACAATCCTTTTTCCTTTCTCTTGACAGAGAAGCGGAGAGGTTGTGTGTGTAGCAGTGGCGGTTGTTACTATAGCAGGGCTGGTAAGATAAACACCCGCAGTGTGAAATACTCTACCTCTACAATCACCCCTTCCTTTTTCCTTCCACCTGACAGAGAAGTGGAGAGGTTACGTGTGTAACAGTGGCGGTTGTTGCTATAACAGGGCCGGTAAGATAAACACCCTAGTGTGAAATGCTCTACACCTACAATCACCCCTTCCTTTCTCCTTCCACCGGACAGAGAAGCGGAGAGGTTACGTGTGTAACATTGGCGGTTGTTACTATAGCAGAGCTGGTAAGATAAACACCCGCAGTGTGAAATGCTCTACTCCTACAATCGCCCCTTCCTTTTTCCTTCCACCTGACAGAGAAGCGGAGAGGTTACGTGTGTAACAGTGGCGGCTGTTACTATAGCAGAGCTCGTAAGATAAACACCCGCAGTGTGAAATGCTCTACTCCTACAATCGCCCCTTCCTTTTCCTTTCCTCCTGACAGAGAAGCGGAGAGGTTACATGTGTAACAGTTGTTCATGAAGAATAATAATATACTTGTTCTCCCAGTCTCGATTAAACATTCGCCGTTCACTCATATTGCACATATAAGCCAGCTCTGCACTGATATGGGGTTAATACAGGAATGAACCGGCTTCTTAGGCTCTACTTGTCTGTTAAGAGAGTCTGTCGAGAGAGGGGTGTAAGTTCACACCTGCCAGGCCTGCTTTTGATTCTTCGGCAACAGTATCTGAGCTTATGCAATTATTAAAACCTGCCTTGGAGGCAAAAGACAACATTAATCGCTTTACTTGAATTATTGGCGTTAGTAGAAATCCACAATTTCATTTCCAAAGAGTCCAAGCTTTTTATGATAAACAGGGCAACCATCACGGCAGGAGGGTAGCAACTAGCTTGGGACGAACAAGCCAGTTTGTGAGAGAGAAAAGCTATGCTTGGTAAATTTTCGGCTAGAGCGAAATTGGGGTTTCAACATGATTGCTAAGTCTAAATGATAAACTTATTTTACCAACAGCTTTTGGAGAATAATTCACGTAAAGCTTATTAAATCTATATATGGGGGAAAAGAAAGGGAATACCCATTACTATCAACATACGAGGGTCATCCAGAAAGTGACAAGCGATTTGGTATAACTAAACAATAACGAAAGTTTATAAACTTTATTTTAAAAGTTACAGTATCTTACTCTTTTCTCAACGTAATCGTCATTGCTATCAATACATTTATTGTACACATTGGTTCTTCCTTGATTATTCGTAAATATGCACCATTACTTCACTGAAGATACACTGTATGATCACTATACACTGGCCTTATTTGCCTATAAAATTCGATTGCCCAAACATGTTGTGCATTCAAAAAACGAATAAGTTCTTTGGCGGTAGAAAAGTATAACATTGGAAATGAAAAACCGGTACCACGTGACAGAATGAAGATTAGTTGAGAAATGGAGTAAGGTACTTTGACTTTGTAAATGAAGTTTGGTGTTGATGTCTTTCGTTATTATTTAGTTATGACAAATTGTTTGTCACCTTCTGAATGGCTCGTATGTTAAATCATATACTTGCAGTTAAATGTTTTAGCTTGCCATCTTAATTCTGATACACTTTTCAAACAAAAAGATAACTGAGCCATCCCGCTCGGTTATCCATTTCTTGTTAATGGAGGTAAACGTGACGCTATATGATGACTCTAAAATTCCATTTTTACATGATCGCGAAAAACAAAAGAATTCAAAAAGTATAACTTATTTGAGTATTGAAATCAAATACAAAAAATGTCTTGGAAACGGTTATCACAAAAAAGTATGGGAAATTTAATGCTGTATTTGAACAGTTTTTACTTTCTCTTCACGTAGTATGTACATAGTGTATAGAGAAGGTATTGGTATTGCACCCAAAAATTCGATACCGAGATTTCAAGGGAAGTACATATCTTGAGACCCCCTGAATACACATACACAACAAAAAACATTTTTACTTTCTCTACACGTACTCTGTACATAGTGTATAGAAGAAGTATTGTATTGCACCCAAAAATTCGATACCGAGATTTCACCGGAAATACATGTTTTAGGACCCCCTGAATACAAAAAAAAAACACATTTTTACAAAAAGGTCCGTGTGTGTGTGTGTGTCTGTGGACAGCATAGCTCAAAAACGAAAAGACCATTGACTTCCAAGGATGCTACACGAAGATTTTCAAAAAAATCCCCTCAAACCTAACTACCCTTTATATGGAAGTTTTTTTCGAAATATTTGATTTTCTTAAAAATGTCTCTAACGATTTTGATTAAAATATCCTATATTAAAGATATTTATCTAGCATATAAAATGTATATCTTGAATTCTCTAGAAATAGCCTCTGAAGACTATTTTATTCTGGATGAATTTTACGAAAGTTTGCTAAACTGCTAAACCGTAAGAGATGGACAAAAACTTACTACACAAAAACTGCAGAGCACGTTAAAACACACACTTTATGTTATACATATTTTTTTCGTGGAGTTGTTCATTTTTTAGATATTCCTTGTTTTTGATTTCAGCTTTGAAAAACTTACTTTTCTCATACAGGGATTTGTCAACTCGTGTCCATAGAAACAAAAGAACTTCAGTCACATAGGTACCAGCTTTTGACTATTTCTTTAATTTATGGTACTCCCTTATTTCGCTTCTACTTACAAGGAAGCAAGTAATAAGACTATTTCTGCTATTTTTTTCTCGATGGGCATGAAGTAAATAGAAGCATAAGCCATGTAACAATAATGTGTTACAGACATGTAGAGAAAGTCATGTGAATGGAACACATAAGATTTTTATAAAAATGTCCGTGTGTGTGTGTGTGTGTGTGTGTGTGTGTGTGTGTGTGTGTGTGTGTGTGTGTGTGTATGCGGATAGCATGGCCCAAAAACGAAAAGTTCGTTTAATTCCAAACTTGGCATTTAAGCTTGGTATCTTCCAAGGATGCGACACGAAGTTTTTCAAGAAAACCCCTCCACTCTCAACTACCATTTATATGGACAAATTTGTGAACATTTTGATTTTCTTAAAAACTGCTCTAACGATTTTGATTAAAATCTCTTATATTTTAGATATTTAAGTGACAAATAAAATGTTTATCTTCAATTTTCTGGAAATAGCCTCTGAAGGCATGTTTATTCTGGACATCCTTTTCGGAATTTTGTATAACTCTGGTAAACTGTAAGATAGACTAAAACTTACCACACAAACAATGTAGAGCTCGTTAAAACAAACAATTTATAATAAAAAAAAAAAAAAAGGACTTCAGTCACATAGCAACCGGCTTTTGAGTATCACTTTAACCTATGGTACTCCCTATTTCCCTTCTACTTACATAGAAGCAAGTAATAAGATCCTTTCTGTCATTTTTTCTCTATTAGCATTAAGAAAACAGAAGAACAAGTTTTTTAACAATACTTTGTTGTAGAGTGCAGAGAAAGTCGTGTGAATGGATCACATCAGATGTTTTTCCATGCTGTAAGTTTATATCCTATGCTTTAACAACTATACAAAAGTGTCTACGTAGGTATTCAAAATCCATTCTGAATTAAATCTTCATAGCGTATTTGAGAAAATTAAAGATATAATCATACATTTAATTTGTCAGACAAATAGTTTAAACATTTGAATGGTAATCAATGTAGTTGTGTTAGGAACAATTTTGATAACATTAAAATAACAAAGAGAGAGAGAGAGAGAGAGAGAGAGAGAGAGAGAGGGAGAGAGAGAGAGACTGGCTATGAAATATTTCTAACATGACCATGATTTATATTATCATAAATTAATTTCTACACCTCGAAACTTATAGTATTTGTTTGTTATTCTTATATTTCCTGCAAAACAGATTACAACTTACGATTTCATTTTAATTGCTCAGCTTTTTGGTTATCTACAAAATCATGCCTGGTTGTGCCATTTTAAGAGCAATGCTCTATTAACCCTAAATCAATAATAGTTGGAAAGTGGAATCGCGTTGCAGAAATTAAATTGATTTGACTTTTATTTATGGATGCTCTTTAACTACATTTCCTCATCAGCGTCCCATTTTATATTGGGCGTGAAAGACGCTAAATTTTGCTCAGAGGCCTCTTTATTAGGACTTAATCCATAGCTCCCTTCCATAATTTAATCATAACTCAGATCACGATTCTTTAGCTCTTTGAGAGTGCCAGCGTTTGAATATCGGCTATATATTGACTTTTTTCAGAGAAAATTCCGTTGTCATACGCCCATAAACAAAACTGTGGTGAAGAACTAATTATTAAATACACAGATTATTATTATTATTATTATTATTATTATTATTATTATTATTATTAGACATTATGAAAGTTATTGCACAGCCACAATTTTTATGATAATGATTATGATGATTCATACTTACAGTGTTTTGCCACATAGTGTTCTCAGGTATTTTCCAGTTCTTGAAAATCCACCCAATATATTTGCGTTTCAATAACTTATTTCCAAGTCTGTACTTTGATGGCTCAATTCAGAAGAAAATTTGGCTTACTTAAATACATGATACAGATTTGGTACTTTTACTCTCTATTAGAGCTATTTTTTAGTTGCTTGTTGGTCTGCTGTAATCTCTTAGGGCCCTAAGCCGCAAAGCATAGTAGAGAGATTTTTTTATAAGCAGAGGAGTCGCGGAGTGACAGCAGGGCGGTGCCGATGTATCGGTGAAGTTAAAACCCCAATGGTACCGAGAAGAAGAAAGAAGTTCAATCTAGCAGATTTCAACTCTGAACACAATATTTTTAACACTTTCAAATCTGAATTACCTATGGAAGTTTTACCGAAAATGTTCAAACTATCCTTGTTCTCTCTAATCAAGTTGATTAATGTAACTTTACAATGTTAATCGCAAAATGTACGTGTAACTTTTACTGCGTTATTTACTGCGGCAACAAACTTGCCGCGAACTCGCATACACATATTAGTTCCTTTCGATAACAATCGTCAATCGTTAGTGTATTAGAGTCACAAAAGCTCGATTATCGCTGGTGCAAGACGGAACCATATAACTGCTTGGTCGGAAATTTCGAAAACCACTGTAGTGTTGACAGAGAATGGTCATCTTTATGAAACGAAAACTTAGTGTCTGATAATGCCCGCAACTTTTTGACTGTCTTTAAATGTGAAATTAATGTTTATGAAGCATAAAATTGTCAATGACATTTTGATTATCAGTTACGCCTGCCAAGTTTAATGAAACTGTCCCTTAGGTCATACCGGAGAGTGAATGAATAAAATGATTAACGTGATGCCATAGTGATGCTATAAAAATGAGCTCCATAAATATTCCACATTTTTTGAGGATAGGAGAAACCACCGGGAAAGAAAATCTTATCCAAGCAACTCAATTCAACGGAGACTAAATCAAATAGTTATTTGGTTAAACAACTAATTATGGTATATTTTCGTAAACTTTCACGGTCAATGTTAAACTTAACCAACTATATGGCTATATGACCTTAAAAAGCGCGTGGTAAACTCATCACTTTCCGAGAGAAATTATTTACAAAATGTTGGTAGCCCTGCGTTACAGCTGTTGGGGAAACGCGGGAAGGCAAATCCCTACATAAGAAGTGGAAATAATATTTCTAATGCATTCTTCTTAAAATGGCAGTGCATATAAAGCGTAGTGCAAATAGTGAAATAAATTCTGGTAATTTAACAAGTGTTATTCATTACATGCCTTGTCAAATTCATGCAGATGGCGAAGCAAACATTGCGAAATATTTTAAACCATACATAAAGAAGAACAGCGATGCTGACGAGAGTAAGTTGTTAATCATTTAAGACTCATTACTATTATAATTGTCTTGAAATAGGCTTAGGTCACTGCAATATGCTCATGAGTATTTTTAATATTGTGTTACGTGATGTGTGGTGAGAAGTTTCGTATTTTGAATACAATGAGCTGCTCTCGACTACCCAAATTGGGTTCGGAGTACCGAAATTTATCAGACCACTAAATTTAAAATAATTGAGCACACAGAAGTACACATACACTACAGAATGTCTTACTAAACTAGTATACGAATGCACCTATTTGAAAGCTCATCTGTCCACGTTGTAGCTTTGAGAGCTGTATGCAAGATGTGACACAGATGTATGATAACTGGCCACTCTACGGACAGGTCATTAAAACGATTGCTAAAACTTTCTTAACTATCCAAATTTTAAAGTATTGAAAATATTAACATGTCCAGATTTGAAATCCGCCAGATTGCTGAGGTTTTGAATTCTTGGATCATTCTGGTTTTAGCCTCGCTGTTCGACTTCACCCTGTGGCATAGGGCTACACTTTGCAGCTAAGACATGATGGTTACAGAAGTAACGAATGCAAAGTAACTAGTTACCAACAATTTTATTGAATAATAGGCATAGAAAATTTTTAAGTACAGACTTGTACCATTCTATTTTTCCTGAAGATAATAATTTTAACTCATTTGGAAGGGCATTGAATATTCTGACACATTCATCATATACTCCTTTTTGGTAAGAAGTTAAGCTAGCACTTGTTTTGTGTAAATCCATTCCAATAAAGATTACTAAAGTAACTAGATATTTCCTTAATGGTTACTGAGTCTGGGTGATTACACTGTTTGTGTATTGATATCACTTACCTGGAACTACACATTTATCCCATTATGTAGTATTATTCTCCTCAAGAGATCGGAAAGACATTGTCAATCTAATATACCATCTGGTTAGGAAAAGGCCTACTACTCATTAACTTTGCTACATACCTGTAGCTTTTCGATGTAATATTAGACAATGCGTTAATGTCTCTCTTCTTCGATATTATTGCCTTTCAAACTGACATTGCCATGTTTTATCTAACATCCTATAAGAATACTAAGTTATTGTGTTCTTAATTTCAGTCATGTTGATATAGGTGAAAGTAGTCTTTTGCTTTGCTATTTCTGTGCTATGTGATACATATATCGCATAACTGTTAAATGTAATTTAACTGACATGATAACTGTTAGGTAAAACAAATAACAGTTAAGCTATATGATGGTTGCAGCACACACACATGCACACAATGGTCTTAAGAAGTAGTCTAAGGAACTTCTACTGGTGATCCATATTCGACAGTGTTGAAAACATTAAGTTGTTCAGATGTGAAAGTTGCCAGATTGGCAAGTTGTGACAAACATTGGGGTTTGCTTCACAGATCCCTTGGCTATGCCCTATTGTCGCTCTGCAGTAGCAGCTTTCGACCGCAACTGCTACACCCCTCTACTTACAAAATATATCCCTCGGCTAAGCTTTGCTGATTAGGACCCTAACTGTTTATAACAGACCAGTAACTATAAAGTGACTCTGACAGAATAACAAAAGTATGCACATATTGAAATAATGCCAAGTGGTGTAACCATTGTATAGTAATAATGGTACTTTTGTTATGCTAACTTCATATACCTA
The DNA here is from genome assembly GCA_030762935.1 of Hymenopus coronatus. NCBI lineage: Eukaryota > Metazoa > Arthropoda > Insecta > Mantodea > Hymenopodidae > Hymenopus > Hymenopus coronatus. Next base: position 162,922,747 of record CM060897.1, read on the forward strand.
AGGTCACAGGGTCAAACCTGGCAGAGAATGATGGATTTTTACAGGTGTAAAAATCCTAAGCATGGCTTCCTTTGGAAGGGAAGTAAAGCAAAGCTGTAAAATTGCACCACTTAAAAGAAAACCTCGAAGCCTGATAAAAGAGGCCTCTGAGTAAAATTAAGTGAATTTTCATGCCCAGTATAGAATGGGATGCTGAGAACCACAGTAGTTAAAGAGTGTCTATAAATAAAGCTTCAGTTCCATTCCAGAGAAACAAAACTAAAAGCTCATATAGCATTAAATTTTATTTTTTATTTTGACTCATTATGCTTATAAATTTTGTTTTCTAGCTCTTCATGCCTCATTCCGAGGATACCCTTTAGAAGGAAAGGTGGTGCAGTTACCAGAAGGATACCGAGGAGTTGTTTTGCAAGAACCTACCAAGTCTGTGGTCACTGGAGCAGAGCGCAGTATGCACATATCACACTGCTTTAAATCATTTACATATTGGAATTGGGATAAACCACCATCAAAGAACGACTCACTACTTGCTGCATTTGATTGGATTGACATCTCACATGCAGTAAGTAATGGTGTTTACTTTTTTTTGTTTGTTCTATTTATTTTGGGAGGGGGGGGGGTGTCCATTTATAACCTGCCTTTAACTGCATGGTCCTAGCAGTGGATTTTCCTGTGGAACTTATTGGCTATCAGCAATGGTGTTGATTTATGTACTGTAAATATCAGGTTTTTATTTATATTTAATTTTAATCATTAGATCACACTCATCTTTCAGACTCTGGGAGGATAAGGAACAAACTGATTGAGCTATGTGACAGCCAGTGGTGGATTTATTACTCTGAGGCGAGTTGGTTGTAGTGTGACAGCACTAGAGCAGTTTTCATATCATGAAGGTTCAATAAGTTTCTGGCCTCACCTTGAAAGGAGACAAGCTAGCAACATGTCAACACAAATTTCAGCCGGATACTAGAGTCTGTCACGAATGAAGATGGGTATGCAGTAGATAAATACACATCATAATCACGTGGTTTCCGGCCAATAGGCACAGTCTGTTTCAGAGTCAGTTTGAGAGAACTTGAGTTTAATAATTCTGAGCTATAAATTGATTCCATTGTGCAATAGTAAGGTAGTTAGCAGTTCATTAAAAAGTTTTGACTAGCGAAGCAAAAACAAAAAAGCTTCAGTCACATCAGAGAAATGGTACATAATGTGTACAAATACTTCCTGGAGAAGATGGAAGATGCGAGAAATGCTTCGAACAGTGTTGGCAATTGTTACAGGGAAACAACTGATCTTTGTCAGGTGGGTATGTACACTGTAGAAAGAATTGGTAAGTGATGCAAAAGCTTGTGAATCCAGAAGAAAGTGTTGCATTTAATTCTCCTGTAAAACTGCATAAAAGGGGCAAACCAGTGACTTACGTTGACAATGTCAACAAGAATTTGTTGCATCAAAACATTTTCTCTATGCATGAGAATAGAAAGTTCCCTATAGTGCGAAAGCTTATGATTCAAATGAAACAAGACACAGACTTGGAGGCCAGTGAATCTTATATGCTGTGCAGTTTTAGGGAAATGGGATTTTGTTACAGGAAATGCCAAGACTGAAGAAAATTAATGATGGAACATAGAAATATTCTAGACTCAAGAGTTTGTGCCAACTGCCTCGTGCTTGTGAATACTTCCCTCCTTTCTCCATCTATATAAAAATGTTGCAATGCAGCATTTCCCCTATCTTCCCCTACCTGTGTACATGTCAATTACTGCATTTGTTTTTGACGGTGACTATAGCTTCAGTTGAGTGGTAGCACTCGTTTGAGTAAGAGTTTGTGTGCTGTGCTCTTACACCAGCTAAAATCAAATGCTGCTTGCATGGTGCTTATGGTGATGCTTCCCCTTCATGCTCCACAGTGAAGAAGGAATGGCCAAAACAGTTTTTTCTGGGCAGAGGAAGCATTGTTGATGATCCATGCGTTAGTTAATCGACTGAAGTATTGCGTGAGGAAACCATCGCCATTGTTGAAAGCTAAGTTTTGAGTGGCAGGCAGTTGAAACTCGAGGAAATTTCAGCAAGGTTGGGGTTATCTAAAATGACCATTTTCTGGATTATTAATGAGCATTTGCACATGAAAAAGGTCAGTGCAAGATGGGTGCCCAGATTTCTCTCTGCACATTAGTTGTTACACCAAATTTTTTAAGAAGTACACTGGCAACTAGAAAGAAATTCTGGAATTTATTGTTACAGGGAATGAAATTGTGGTTCTTTATTATGATTCTCTATCCAAAAAGAATGTCTTGAATGGTGTAAACCAGTGAAGCTCCACCAAGAAAGGTGAAGGTCATAGCAACAAACTTCAGGGTAGTTGATTTCAAAGAAACCAATACCACTGTGCATGTACAATATTATGGACTGTTGCCAAACTGCATGATAATACACCAGTGCACACAGCAGCAATTTCAAAGGCTGCAGTAAGAGGGGAGGGGGGAGTTTGTGTGTGCATGAGAGAGAGCAAAAGGAATGTAATACTCAGGAATTGACAATGAAGTCATTCTCCTTCTAACTTCTCAGTATTTGACGACAATGTTAGGATACAACTTCAAAGCTTGGCATGATTCTAGATGTTCCATATTCATAATTTCCTCTTTGGTACATAGTGGGCAGTTTGGTGCAGTTGAAAAGCCATTCCTATAGACATGGTTATTAAATCATGTCCAGTTATGAGGCAAAAGTTGGCAATAGTTGGTTTCCTTGGTAATTTTGGAATTAAATTAGGATTTTGTACAATTTGTAACCACTTTGTATTTTTATTTTTTTGTGTTATTTTATTTATGTAATATGTATCTATTACAATATGTTTGATTCAAAAGGAAATTTGTAGCAGTTTTTTAACTTGGATTCCTTTTTTTTGCCAAAACAATCTGCTTTTTCATTACCACCTACTCCATAATGAGATGGAATCCATTGTAATACAACTTTTTCCCCCAGTTTATTAATTTGATGAATCATCTTTAGGATTTTAATTTTTTCCATTTTAGGGAGTCTTACTATTGCTTGTATAGCAGCCTGTGAATCTGAAAGAATAACTATATTTTTACATTGATGCAACCAGGGAAATAAATTTTGCAGTGTTATAAGGGAATGTGGCTTCCAAGAGATTGACCACCCACTACTATCTCTTCTCCAAACTGAAGAAAGATCTTCGGGGAAGGAAAGTTGCTGTAATAGGACATTTTGCCGATAAAGAACCAGATGACAGTTTAAAATAAAGGGTGCTTATGTTGAAAAATAATTGTTTTATTCTTACAACTTTAAAAAAGCAGTCAGGCTGGGAACTTGTGGAACCTATGTACGAGGGGCATACTGAAAGTCACGAGCAACTCATTGTAAAAATTTAAATTTCAACAATGTAACGAAACGAATTGCAGGATCGTAATCTACAGACTTTAAGCCACATGTTGACATATTGCGACATCATTAGCTTCTATCACGTGACCACAGACAGTGTTTGAAAAATGGCTGACATTGATGTTTCGTTTCGACAGCGTGCTGTCATTGAATTCCTTGTGAAAGAAGGAAAATCTGCTCCTGAAATTCATCTCAGACTTCAACGTGCGTATGGAGGTGTCTGCATGGGTGCCAGCAGTGTTAGAAGATGGGTGAAACATTTCAAAGATGGAATCACGAGTCTGCAAAACGCGCCTCGTAGCGGGCGTCCTCGAACTGCCTCTACAGAACACAACATGGAAAGAGTTGATGAGCTCATTACAGGAGATAGGCGTTTCACTGTGAATGAAATTGCTGCGCAACTTGGAATAGGACATAGTGCAGTGCAAGAAATGATCCACAGCTCGGGTTATCGAAAGGTCTGTGCCCGTTGGGTCCCCCGTTTATTGACTGAAGACCACAAACTTCAGAGAAGAACCATTACACAAAATCTTCTTCAGAGATTTCATAATGAAGGTGATGAATTTTTGACATGTATTGTAACTGAGATGAGAGCTGGTTCCATCACTATGAGCCAGAAACGAAACATCAGAGTATGGAATGGCACCACTTGAACTCACCATCGAAGAAGAAAGTGAAGACAGTGCAGTCTGTAGGAAAAGTTATGGCAAGTGTCTTTTGGGATGCACAAGGTTGCATTCTGGTTGACTTTCTTGAACCTGGACAAACCATAAATTCTGCCCGCTACATCAAGACACTTCTGAAGCTCTGTCGGGCTTTGCATGATAAACGCCCTGGAAAGAGGATCATCTTTCAACAGGATAATGCGCGTCCGCATACTGCCCGTGCCACTATGGAGAAGATGAGGGCATTAGGGTGGGAAACTCTTCCACATCCTCCCTACAGTCCCGACTTGGCACCCTCCGACTACCATCTTTTCGGTTCTGTGAAGGAGCAGATGCGTGGCCAACGCTACGAGACGCTGGAGGATATTCGGAAAGCAGTGCGTCAAGGTCTGCGGGGAGCTGGAACGGAGTTCTATCACAAGGGCATTTTCAAACTTGTGGAACGATGGGAAAAATGTGTGCAAAACAATGGAGACTATGTCGAAAAGTGAAAGAAAGTCTGTAGATGATGATGTATTTGGTTTGGCTTAAAAATAAATATTAAGATTGTAAAACAGTGTTGTTCATGACTTTCAGTATGCCCCTCGTAATTCATGCAACGATTGTTATTGAGAATCTATGCTGTGTTGCCACATATATTTCACTGCATCGAATACAGGTTTTCATTCACAAGAATCAATCCACTCATGCCATTACCATTTTATTAGGTTAATAAAAGAATTTGTAAAAATCAAATAAATATCCCTCAGCTACCTGACACCTAGAAACAAAACATTTTTGATTTGCTTTCTTTTGTCCAACTGAAAAAGTATGTGTTACAGGACATGTCATATTTATAACTTCCACTGAATCCTTATTGCCCCTTGAGCTGACACACCTAATCTTTATCATCTGCAGGACATGAAAACCAGGTTTGTTGGAGGTGTACCTTGTGCATATTTACAACAATTGCAGCAGTTGTGGTTACTGCCAGTTTTAGATAAAAAATAATGTAATTATTTCCTTGAAAACTTTGTTTCTGGAAGTTTTTATGTGGATTTTTAGAATGCAAATTAGCCAGTGACAATATTTTCAATGGTATAAATGATTCCAGACACTTCTGTTTTTAATGTTAATTTTTTTTTAAGGAATGTGTTTAGAGGTGTTGATAAAATCTGAATTCTGACATGGCCTATGAAAACAAAATAATAATCCAGATTTTTTCATTGCAATTGTTTGTGTTTAAAAGGGAAAGGAACTTTCAACTGCAAGTTTTTGTGTATATCATGTTCAGCAAACTTTATACCAAAATGTATTGTAACAAAGACTCTATTTTACTCCAACAAATAACTCTTTGTTTCTGTCACAACAATTCTCTTTTTATGCTTGGAAGCTGTAGCTACACTGCATGCTATGAATTTCCTGTCAAATGGCGTTTTTTTTTTTATTTATGGATGCTCTTTAACTGCTGTGGTTCTCAGTGTCCCATTCTATACTGGGCCTGAAAGACTGCTTAATTTTGCTCAGAGGCCTCTCTATCAGGCTTGAGGTTCTTTTACATGCCGTAAAGCTACGACACGGGACCCACGGCTTTACTTCCTTTCCGACAGAAGCCAAGCTAAGGATTTTTACACCCGAAAAAATCCATCATCCTCCGCCAGGTTTGAATCCGCGACCTTGGGTATGTTACCATGGTAATCATTACACCATAGAGGATGACTTTCCTGTCAAACCTCACTCAACTGTTGCACATTACATTCCCAGTTGAAACTGAATTGAACTGCAGGGCTCAAGAAACTTCCAGAAGCAGTCGCACGTGCAAGCCACCACACGTGTAGCAATGCACAGCTTTGGTGCTCAAAGAACTTGCTGACACACAAATGTTCACAAATGCAGGTGAAGCTCAAAGCACACCAACAATCAGCTATGACTTCCGAAGCAAGCTGTTCCATACACATTTGCCAATTACAATCGTAGGGTGTAGACTCAGTATGTTCCTATTTTACCTTAGTCTCATTTTAAAATACACACATTTGGCAGTGGTGCACTAGATTCTTCTATAAGAAAAGCATTGTACGTTCATGATGTGAAAGCTGCCTAAGTTCTTTTTTGGACTGTTCTCAACCAATTCAACTCCATTAATTTTAGAAAATGAAACCCATTATGTTGGGTTTTGTACAATTTAGTATGAATGTTTTAGGACTATAATGTGCATTTTTTTTTATTTATAATTAAACCATGTTAGAGCAATGAGCTTTAGAAAACAAATTAAGAGCCTACTGCTGTTATAACAAATTTCTTTTACACAGACAGTTGTAAAATTGGTGCTAAAATAACCTGAGCACGTAGAGCAATTATTGCATTTCATTAAAACTTGATGTTGAGATTTCACTGAAAATAAATCCAAAAGACATTTTCAGGGAAGGGTCTGTGAACTAAAAACAGTGGTGGATAAATGAGAAACTGGTGTAGGTTCAGCATCTTCTAAAGATTTTATAAGAAATCCAACTAGAATTTTTTCATTTTCTCAAAAATGATTGTAATCATGCTATGCAATATATGTGAAAATACAATTTGTTTCATATCTTTTTTGGGGCATCAGCCATTTCCAAGATATCCATTGTTATCAAGGTACATTCAAGTTATAACACCTCCCATTTTTTTCTCAGAGCTGGAAACATGCAGCTTGTTTAAAGTAAGTGGGCACTCTTTGTTACGTGTGACAGAAATGGCAGCACTGTAAGGCACACAGAATGGTAAGGTTGAGGATTGTATTGTATACTTAAAATGGCAATGTTTTCAGAGTGTAATCATTCATTTTTACTTTCTCTACATGTACATAGTATATAGAGAAGGTATTGCATTCCACCCAAAAAGTTGATACCAAGATTTCTTGGGTCCCCCTGAACCCAATGAAAGATTTGTGTGTATGACAGCATAGCTCAAAAACGAAAAGACTGTTGAATGCCAAACTTGGTATTTAAGTTCAGTATCTTCCAAGGATGCGACAAGAAGATTTTCAAGAAAATCCCCCCACTCCCAACTACCCTTTATATGGAACTTTTTTAAAAAGTTTTGATTTTCTCTAAAATGGCTCTAATGATTTTGATTAAAATATCGTATATTAAAGGTAAATACGTATATCTTGAATTTTCAGGGAATAGCTTCTGAAGACTACTTTATTCTGGATGAATTTTATGGAATTTTGCATAACTGCTAAACCGTAAGAGATGGATAAAAACTTATTAAACAAAAAAAGGTAGATCAGGATAAAACACACAATTTGTCATATACATTTTTTTTCGTGGATATGATCGTTTTTGAGATATTCATTGTTTTTGGTTTCAGCTTTGAAAAGCTTATATTTTTCTCATAAAGAAAATTGTCAACTCCTGTTTATACATACAAAGGAACTTCAGTCACATAGCAACCACCTTTTGACTGTAATTTAACCTATAGTACTCCCTTATTTCACTTCTACTTACAAGAAAGCAATTAATAAGACTATTTCTGCTAATTTTTTCTTGATTAGAGTGAAGTAAATAGAAGCATAAGCTTTTTAACAATAATTTTCTGCGGAGATGTAGAGAAAGTCATGTGAATGGATCACATCAGATATTTTCCATTTGCATGGTGTGACACAGATTGAAATTAATTGCCCAAGTGAGACATGTGGATGGTGTCATGTATGTGTCTAATGTGCATTTGAGGGTGCAACAGTTCAAAGAAGGCAGAACACCAAGTGACAACAAACCAAGAAAATCTTGGCCTTGGATAAGCTGGTCCAATGACATCATCAAGCAAGTGGATAAACGTGTTTTGGAGGTTTGCCAAATGACTGTGGAAGAGATCGCCTCCACAGTTAGCAAATCCGTGGGATCTGTGCACACAATCCTGCATGACTACCTGAAAATATGAAAAATGCTGAACAGATGACACAGCAGTTTCTTTGTGCAAACAACTTTGAAGTCATTCCCCGTGCTCCCTAATCACCTGACCTGACTCCTAGCGACTTTTGAGTGTTTCCAACAATGAAAGACACTCTCCATTGTTGCACATTCACCAGCTGTGCCACTATTGTATCAGCAATTTTCCAGTGCCAAAACAGACTCCTAAATGTTCATTTGCAGCAGCCATGGAATCATGGTGTTGACATTGCGAAAAATGTGTATGGCTGCAGGGAGATCAGTGACACAAGTTTCATAATTTTTGTGCGATTATTTAGCAAGTAAAAAAATCAGAGGTGTTATAACTTGAATGCACCTCGTAACATATCAATTTTATTTTTCCATAGTATGCTTAATGCATGCAGAAAATTAAATTTGTTCTGGTATTGATACAGTGATATTCTTGTTTTTCAGCTCCATTCCTCAGATGATACGTGACCTGAAGAATACTCCTGAAAACAGAAACAGCCTGACTCAATACCTCAGAATTTGTACAGTTTTGTAACTCCTAAACCTTATTATTCTAATAAAGATAGAAAAAATGTATCTGTAATTGGTTTAATTTTTAAGATTTCCTGATTCCAGAGCATTTTAGTTTCTGCATTGCGTAGGCCACATATTTATGGAATACCAGTAAAGCTCATTTTCATTTAAGAAAGGAGAGACCATCTCAAGATGTAGTTGCAGAAAATTTAAATCTTGTTTAGGTGAATAACCTGAATAAGGTTACGAATAAGATAAAAATTCAATGCCAGTGCTGGGATTTGAACCACAGATCTCCCAGTCTCTAGCTCTGTCACTCAGCTATCATGGCAACATGCTGGCATAGCATTAAATTCCTTAACTGACTCGTATGTCAAACATTTGAGGAATTAAATGCTATGCCAGTATGTTGCCATGGTAGGACAGCAGTAGAGTAACCGGCTGGAGACTGGGAGATCTGTGACTCAAATCTTGGCTATGGCATTGAATTTTTCAGTGTGACACAACTAATCCAACTCCTGTCCTACACAAGGCTTGTGTGAAAAAAAACATTCAAATTAACAAGATGAAGCTTCCTGCCAGGCTAATTGTTGGTTACCTGGCTTGCTTAATAGAGGATATTTACAACAATGGATTCCAAGAGTGAGGTTTAACTTTGTTAGATATGAATGCAATTAAACAGGTGGCATTAAAATTGCTTCAGATTGCTTGTGCATCTGCACCTTTGGTGAATACTATTTTTCCCCTCCAGCTTGTTAGTACTTAGGATACCTTAGCAATTTCAGAACTGAAATAATCTCTACAATATTTCTACTTTTTCTGCACAGTCTGTCTTTTGAATTAAATTGAGTTTTATTTACGGATGCTCTTTAACTGCTATGGTTCTTAGGATACCATTCTATATTAGGCATAAAAGACTGCTTAATTTTGCTTAAGAGGGCTTTTTCAGGCTTGAGGTTCTTATGCATGCTATAAAACTATGACATGAACCAACAGCTTTATTTTTCTTCCAAAGGAAGCCATGTAAAGATTTTTGTGCATGAAAAAATCCATCACCCTTCGCTGGGCTTGAACCAGTGACTTTTGGAACTAGAGCACTAACATGTTACATAGAAGACAATGCCTGTCCTCTAATAGTCTTAGCAATAGTTTCATGTTACAATTCAAATCCATCACCGTTTCCAACTTCTGTATACAAAATATATTGATTTAAGTTAATGTTTTATTAGACACTAAATTTAACAAAATCTGCAAAATAAATTTGCTTAGAGAAGTTACTCTGGAATAAATTAAAGGACCTGCTACCTCAAAACAATTTACCAAATCAATTGACAAGAATGTGATAAACTTTTTATAGGTGAAAGCTTTAAAAACTGGATTGAAAAATATACCAGATTCCTCAAACACAAACAGATTGATAAATCTGCAGTTTCATCATACCATAGGGAATTTGTGAGTGTGTCCGAATTGGACATCTCTGTGGGTGTGTGGAATTTCCTTTGTGGCAGTTGCTAGGAAGCCATTGGGGTCGGCCATGAGGCTCTTGCCAGGGAAGTTCATGGATAGATATTTAATATCCACTATTGTTTAAATTCTGTGAAAATGACAATGTTATAGAAGGCAGCAGTCTCAGGGTCAAGGAGTTTTACACACACAGATTTTTATTTCCCATGTTTTACAACAATGTAAAAAGGTAAAATTATGTGGTAATATATTTGCAGTCAATCTTTAACAAACAAAGCATTTTTATGTCTCTCTTACACTCAGTTTTATTTTGCGTCCAGCTTAATAAAACTTGCCAGCGTTCCTGTTTTCATACTACCAATGCACTACCCCCATTAATATGTAGTGTTTACCCATAGGCTGCTACACCTATATATCTACACAAATATAGATCTGAATACTTTGAAAAAAATCTTTTGTGTTCCATTCACATGACTCTGTAACAAATTATTGTTAAAAAGCTTATGCTTCTATTTACTTCATGTTATTGAGAAAAAATTAGCAGAAATAGTTTTATTACTTGCTTCCTTGTAAGTAGAAGTAAAATAAGGGAGTACCATAGGTTAAAGTAATAGTCAAAAGCTGGTTGCTATGTGACTGAAGTTCCTTCGTATGGACAGGAATTGTATTTTTCAAAGCTGAAACCAAAAACAAGGAATATCTAAAAAAAAAAACTATCAACTCCACAAAAAAAATTTTATATATGTATATATAAAACAAATTGTATGTTTTAATGTGCTCTACATTTTTTGTCCATCTCTTACGGTTTAGCAGTTAAATTCTGTAAAATTTATCCAGAATAAAGTAGTCTTCAGAGGTTATTCCCAGAAAATTAAAGATGTACATTTTATTTGTCAGGTAAATATCTTTAATGTGCGATATTTTAATCAAAATCGTTAGAGCCATTTTTAAGAAAATCAACATTTTTTAAAAAAAGTTCCATGTAAAGGGTAGTTAGGGGTGGGGGGATTTTCTTGAAAATCTTCTTGTCACATCCTTGAAAGATACCAAACTTAAATACCAAGTTTGGTATTCAACGGTCTTTTCGTTTTAGCTATGCCGTCCACACACACACATGGACTTTTTCCAAAAATGCTTTTTTTTTTTTTTTTTTTTTTTTTAATTCAGGGGGAACCAAAACATGTATTTCCGGTGAATTCTCAGTATCAAATTTTGGGTGCAATACAATACCTTCTCTATACACTATGTACATAGTCCGTGTAGAGAAAGTAATAATTTAAATGCAAACTGTATTGAAGTTTGAGTTACATTTCCATCTCTAGATATCACCATCAGCAATTAGCTCTTAAAATCAGTCAACACAAAAATAAAATGATTTATTTCAACTCTGACTTATTCTTTTCCATTAATTAATACTTTTAAGGAATCATCTCAATTTTCCTTATGCATAAAATGACATAATTGTAGGTGAGGAATAAAGTTTTACATTATCCAAGGTCATCTTTTCATGTAAAGTAGGACCTCTCAGGGTACTTTGCAAAGTCCTACTCCTGGATTTTGAGCAATAGTGTGCCCTATCATGCTCCCCCTTCCATGTCTTCTGCATGCATTGATTTCATATATTTGAGAGACCCTAAAATAAAAGGATAGAGAATATGCAGTTCTTTTGAACATATAGAAAATTCCTTTACTTTATTGTTATGTACAAGGAAATTAAATACTAACTTAAAAATGCTTGTATTCCTTAGTAAAAATGAATTACCAGATCACTTTTATACTTGATATTTAAAAGTGAGCTGTCAGTCTCTCTATATCTGCCAAATCGTCTGCTATTTCATCAACTTTAGTTCCTATTTTTTTAGCAACTTCTTGTTTCTCAGAAGTTGGAAGACCCAGGAACAGCCAAACCAATTCTCCATCTATGATGCCACGTGCTGGATTACTCAGAAGTTTTGTTGCACTTTTGTATGTTCTGAAACAAAAATTATGAACTTATTATGTGATTTAAGTAGCTGATGTTTTGCAGCTAAGTATGTTTAAAGGTTATATTTTCTCTTGTTTTTGATTCCCAGCTGGAGACACTAATGATGTTACAGGTGACATATAAATAAGGAAGAAAATAAATAAAAAAAAAATGATGTACATATACAAGGGTTTTCTAAAAGTTCTCAACCTGATCAAGAAAGCACAAGATTTACGAAACATTTTTATTTTTCCAAACATACTTTGTTAAGTCTTTAGAGTTAGTGGCAACAGGAGATAAGGATTTCATGTGGCTGTACTGGCAGCTACTGTAAAGTGCCGCCACACTTAACAGGCCTAGGATTAAGTAACCTGTCTTCTACCTCTCCCTTTTCACTGTCTGAAAAGACTGGCCAAAGTAAAATCATCTTCTAGTGGCAAATCCATAATTATTTATTTTGTTTGTTAACTACAATGTCAATGGCCAGGATCATATCAGTGTGCCAGAATTTCGCCCTGTAGAAGTTCTTTAACATGCCAGTAAATATATTGACATGTGGCTGTCGCTTTTAAGCACACTTTTGGGCCAGTTTGAACCCACAGCCTGAGTTCAGAGGGCCAGGGCAAATGTATTGTCCTACTTGAGGGGCATTCAAATCTCAACTGAAAAGCAAGTAGGGGAAAAAGTGAAAATTGAGTGAGATTTTAGTATTTTTCTGGTGTAGACTCAAAGCACTTTTCAACACTATTACATGTGTTATAAGTGTAAATATTCATGCCATTCAGCATAATTTGTGAATTTCAAATTTTGAGTTTGTGTAACGCGAAGCAAAAGGTGGGTAAACTTCTTTATCATAATTTAATGCACATACTCGCAAGCTAAGTGGCATAATTACTCAGTACATGGTGTTTGATATTTATAAATTATAATTTGTGATTGGTGGGGATATGCCTAAGATTACCGGGTTTTAAGCCTTTAAAATGAGACCCTATTTCTAACTAAATAAATTATGTGCTAACGAATTCAGAATTGTGCCTTTTTAAATTGTATTCTAGTCTGGGTATGATGCAAATGCAGTTGCTCTGCGTGATAGTGAAATGAAATTGTGATTCTAAGGAATCTGGTGTGTTCCGTTCGTATGACTCTCTACATATCTGCAACAAATTATTGATAAAAAGCTTATTCTTCTATTTACTTCATGCTAATCGAGAAAAAATTAGAAGAAATCGTCTTATTAATTGCTTCCTTGTAAGTAGAAGGGAATACACTAGGCTAAAGCCATAGTCAAATATTTTAAAGGCTGGTTTATTATGTGATTGAAGTTCCTTTGTATGGTCAAGAGTTGAAAAATTCCTGTATAAGAAAAGTATAAGTATTTTAAAACTGAATCCAATAACAAGGAATATCTTAAAACCCCTTAACTCCACGAAAAAATGTATACGACATAACTTGTATGCTTTAACGAGCTTTACATATTTCTGTTAAGGAAGTTTTTGTCTATCTCTTATTGTTCACCACTCATACAAAATTCTGCAAAATTGATTCAGAATAGAGGCTATTCCCAGAAAATTCATAATATACATTCTATTTGTATTAAAAACCTTTAATATAAGATATATTAATCAAAATCATTAGAGCCATTTTTGACAAAATCAAAATGTTCGAAAAAAATTTCCCTATAAAGGGTAGTTAGGGGTGGGGGGATTTTCGTGAAAATCTTCGTGTCATCCTTGGAAGATACTGAACTTTAATATTTTTCATTTTTGAACTATGCTGCGCGCGCGCACACACGCGCACACACACACACACGCTCAGGAACATTTTTCTAAAACTACGTTTTTGTTTTTTGGATTCAAGGGGTATATTTCTGGTGAAATATCAGGTGCAATACAATACCTTCTCTATACACTATGCACATAGTACGTGTAGAGAAAGTAAAAACGGGAACAGTATCAGTGCCATTGTTCGGCTCCAACATTTCTTTTAGTTGCCTATACATTGTCATGTAGCAACAATTTTTAAAAGTTATAAAACACTCGAGAATGCAGTAAAGCATCTGTTAAGTTACATTCACAATGAGAGGCAAACACAGACGTAATGCAGCATAAGCACAAGTGCAAGGGCAGACCATTCACAAAGCAGTTGTAAGACTAATTTAAGAAGTTTGGCCCAGGTTTTAGATCAGCAAATTACATACAGATATCTTCCAAGCATTTTGAAGTTTCAAATTGAATAACATAGCCAACAATATCATATAGGAATTCACAAAAGCTTTTATAAATGAATAAATAGGTTATAAAAAATATGTGTTACATTCATATAACTTTCTCTAGTTCCATAAACAAACTATTCTTACAAAAGGTTATTCTTTTATCTACATCATGTTCATCAAGATAAACTTTAGCTCGATTAGTCTTATTACTTGTGCCTTGTAAGTAGAAGTGAAACAAGAGAATACACTAGGCTAAAGCGATGGTCAAATCTTTTAAAAGCTAGTTGCTATGTGAAACATTGAGGTTTGATTCGCTTTCCATGGTCCCGTTTGAGAAAACTTAGGTAGTTAAAAACTGAAACCAATAATAAACAGTAAATTCTAAAGAAAAAACATATGACATAGATGATGTATTTTAACAAGATTACATTATTTTAGTAAGTTTTTGTCTATTTTTTACAGTTTAACAGTTATGCAAAATTCTGCAAGACAAATTTTACTAATATTTACCTCAATTAGCATGATGTAGATAAAAGAATAATCTTTTGTAAGAATAGTTTGTATATAGAACAGCTAGAGAAAGCTATGTGAAAGAAACACATCATATTTTTTCATAGGTGAATGTACTCTCATTTCTTATTTTACAAAACATTGCTGTGCTGCTCTACAATTGTGGTAAGCACATGCTTGTTTCTGGGGAGAAAATCTTACAATTATCCAGCATTTGAATAAAAAATGAAAACCATTAAACAACACAACCACAGGAAAGAAGATTAATACAAATAGTTATAATCTCAGAATTCACAGCCCTCTCTAGTGTTCAGGGTCAATGCTAGTTCTAGAAAAGACAAAAAGTATCCATCTATTAAAGTATGTCAATGATTATTTAATGATCTTTCATTGAGTGTCCACTTTCCTTACACTATCATCTCCAGTAAATGTCTCTAGTTAACAAGTGAGGAAAAATGGTCACTCATATTTAAATGAGTGATGAATGAATTACTGTTGGTGAGAAATTTCCTTGTGATTGACACTTGTGGGGACTGGCAGGGGCTCATCAGGTTGCTGACCAATCATAGTGTAAAAATACATAACTGTCAAGGACGTAATGTCATCAGTGTTGCAACATCTACAGGTTCAGTGGAAAATTATGCGCTCATTCTCATGCACGAATGATTGTTTGTAAAATGATTCTTTGATTTCATTTTGTGAAAAGTTTGGTTGTGTTATACACAATGATTCTGTAAGGATTTACATTTAAAATCATTACGACCTTTTATATCGCAGACTCTTGTTCTCATCCTAGAACCACCATGAGTGATACTGAGATTTGAAAAGGTTTTACAACCTTGATAAACAAGTTGAGGTTACATTGGCCGAAACAATAAAACTTTTATGTTTGGTGAAGTACAGGATCAAATGTTGAAAGGAATAAATGAGGTAACTAATGAGAAATGGGGAAAAGTGTTTCAATATGTGAGAAATGTGATAGAAAATGCATGGAGAGAAGAAGTCATTTTAGAGGAAGCAGTGGAATGTGTGCTGTAGATGGACAACTAAATATGGCAACAGTGTACCTAGACAGCCACATGTCAGCAGGAATGTCAATCACAAAAGTAATTTCTCATATAAGGACAATGTTCCAGGTCTTTCAAAAGTTACTTTAAACCATTATAAATATTATAACACAGTATACTCCCAAATATTCATGTGCAGATTATCCATGCATCCCCACCAAAAAAATGTTTTAAAGTTAACACAAGTCCACCATCTCTTTTACAAATGATTTTTAACTTTGTTGATACTTACACGCTAGTTAACATTAGAAAAACTGAATTTGTTTTTAATTTACATGAAACAGGCAGGCCAATAACAATGGAAATGGTACTCTGTTGTCACGCGGTCATCGTTTAAACAATGGAAATGCCACTTATTTCACATGGCAAGTCCTTTATTGCTGTTTCCTAAATAAAAACAATACCTATGCACAGAAGTAGAATAAACTTTTGAACAAAGAATACATGTTGAAAAAAAGCTTTAAAACGTAATTTCCTATTTACATATGTTTGTTGTACCTTAAAAGCATTAAATTATGGGTTTCTCGATTATTCATGTTTTTTGATTACTCGTGCTTCTTTTCCCCCACATTACCCCAGATAATCGAGCGTCTACTGTGTTTGAGATAGGAAAAAACAAAAGAACTCACATACTGGGCAAACAAACAGGCTTTATAAAACATCGGGAAGATGTCCTCAGTTCTCTTGTTCAACATACATCATTCTTTCTGCGACTCCATGCACAGCATTTTAGAGATGATGTCTTGGAATATTAGCAATTTGCTGCAAGATAGCATCTTTCAGTTGCTCTTGGGTTGTTGGATGTGTCAGGGAAATGCAATCTTTAAAGTAACCCCACAACCAAAATTTGGTTGGATTGACATCTAGAAATCATGGCGGCCACTTTGTTGGAAAGTGTCTGCTGATGACGTGATTGTCAAAGATCTGGGTAATTGTTTTGCAGGGGGATAGATATGGGGCAGAGCACCATCTTGCATGATGTTTTCCACATCGTGATTCTTCACTATAAGGATGACAAAGTTTTGTAGCATGTCATGGTAGAGCTCACCATTTACAGTAACAGTCTTGTCTTATTTCACTGCTTCTTCTTTGAAAAATAAGAGTCCATGATTGTGAATTGAAGCCACACCATGTAAATCATGAAGTCCTTATTTAGTGGTAGAGCCAAGATTTGTAACTTTCAAATTCTTATAGCAGTTTGAATAAAATTACTAATGTTTAGTTCAGCAAAACTGTACCCATGGCAAAGGTGAACCGTATAAATAATAATAATAAAGAAGAAGAAAAAGAAAACCAAACTCCATGGCTTGCACAGTATGTGACTTCTTTTGTTTATCTCTATCTCATTATGCCATTTTTTTTTTTAATGAAGAATATCAAAATCAATTAAGTAGTTTTTGACATGCACGACGCACACACACAAATTTTCTATTTTCATATTACCGTATTTATCTGAATACAAGATTATGTTTTTTTTTTCAAAATATTAATGTTCAGAACTGGGAGGTCCTCTTGCATTTACAATATATGTCTTCTCGTTATCATGCAGGGAAAAGTAGGTTTCAAACTTTTGGATATGGCAGTGGCAAAGTTTGGGGGAAATAGTAATAATTACCACTAAGATGGCGACATATCTGGCAGATTTTGTGCATTTTATTTTGCAAAATAAATTAGCTGCTAACGGGCCTAAGAGCATTCTCATTGGAGAAAAAGATTATTCTCCATGGTATGTTATGTATATTGTCTTAATAGAACAACATAGCATCCACAATTGTCATTACAGTTCACTTCTCCCACTCAAAGCATGAATTTATTTGCAAATTCAAATTAGATAAAACTTATTGAAAATCATATCCAAATCATCTTTACAGCTTAGCCGATATGGTCACCACTGAACACAGACATAGTGGTACAGTTCCGTTCTCCCTTCTCAAGATTTCTCTCCCACTTGCAATGTGAATTTCTGCACAAATTCAAATTCGGTAACAAAATTTACGATATTTTATATTAAGTAGGTTGTCTAAACAGAAAATCATATCCATCATTGTCATTAGAACTACGCTACCACTACCATCACTTTCATTATTGATCACATACTGAACATTTCTGTTCTCCGTTCTCTATCTCTCTGCTTATCACGAATTTCTGCGCAAATTTAAATTATATAAAAACATTTATGATGTGCTATTAAGTAAATATGTCTAAATACAAAATCATTATTACAGTTATGCAGCTGCCACTGTAACCATACTCCTCTCCCCATCAACCACTCAAAATGTGAATTTCTGCACAATTTCAAATTAAGTAAAATAAAAATAAAGGGACTTAATCAGCATAAGTGTCCATTAGTTTGTTCAAAATATAGAGTCATTAAATTATAAGGTAACCCTTCCTGCAGCCTCTCTCCACTATAAGAGATACGAGAGTTGCTTGGAAAGTGGCACTGGTAAAGGTGCACTGGAGTCCTTACCTTAAATAAATATTGAGCATCTGCTCCCAAACAGGCAGTATAACAAGTTGTTCTCTCTCAGCACCAGAAATCCCTGTGTAATCTACACAAACTTAATGAGAACGTCATGCAAGAAATCACAAGGATTCCTGCTGCTAAGCTTAGACAAGTGAGCGAGAATATTTTAGCAAATTCTGATGCCCATATATGAGCAGAAGGTCAACATTTCTGTAATTGAACTTAAAATAGATATTTTAGTGCACCTTTGCCAGCACCACTTTCCCGGCAACTTTAGGATCTCTAGCGCAGTGGAGAGAGGCCACAACAGGAGTTACCTTATAATTTAACAACCCATATTTGGCAAACCTTTAAATTTCATTTTTTAATAAATGATATGCTGAATTGCAAAATTAAGTTCTAAAAAGTGGGGGTTGTCTTACATTCCAGATCATCTTGTATTTGGATAAATACAGTAATACAAAGAGCTGGAAATTTGCAGAATGAAATATACCTCATCAATGTAACATATTGCTAGTCTTTTATAACCTACCTAAATGATTTGGGGTTTAATCCAGCTGTATGAGGAATATGGCTGACTAGTACATTTTGCAACATGAGAAGACGACGGTATGACTTCTCTGGTACAGGTAATACATAGCCTAATCCTCCATCCAAAGTAGCTGAAAGCATAAATATAAGTTTCACAGCATAGAAAGCACATATGTATATAAATTACAGCAATAGTTCCCTTTAATCAAGCACTGGTTTGAGAACTATAATAATAATAATAATTTATTATCCGTCATTAGGTAATTACATGAATTACAATAGACTTTGTCCTATATCCTAAATAGAGCTTAGAAACTATATACTTATAGACTATGTACAAGACATCCGACACAATTCATTTTGACATTCCTGTAAACTATATAGCATGGGTATTCTATCAGCCATTTATACATTCTGTCTTTAAATCTATTTAAACTGTAGTTTTTTATTTCAATGGGCAAGCTGTTATATAATTGAATTCCTATGGTTTTATAAAATTTGGCTGTTTTCTGGAGTCTCTGAAAAGGCATTTCTATTTTGTTATTATTTCTTGTATGATATGTATGTATTTCATTTCTTTTTGTGTGCATATCTACATTTTCTTTAATATAAACTAAAACATCATATACATATAAGTTAGCAATTGTGGGAATTTCAGCAATCTTAAAAAGAGGTTTGCAATGCTCTTTTCTGTGGGAAGAAGTTAACATTCTCACAACTTTTTTTTGAATAATAAGTACCTCAGAAATCCTGGAACTGCTAACCCATAGTATTAAACCATATCTATATATACTTTGGAAAAAGGAAAAATAGGCCACCCTTACATATTCTTTTGGCACTAATTTGTTCAAGTTGGCTAGCATAAATACTGTACGGGATAGTTTACTACAGACGAAGTCAATGTGTGTGTTCCAAGAAAGATTATTGTCAATATTTATTCCCAGCAGTTTTACATTTTCAGTTGTATTAAATTTACCCCTGCACTTTTTTAGTGTAAACATGATGTTTTGTGTCTTGTTTTCATTGAGGTAAAAACCATTTAGATCAAACCATTTCTTCACCTGTTGCATGTTTAAGTTTACAGACTGCGCAAGTAAATCCAAATTGTTGTTTATGTTGAGGAAAGTTGTGTCGTCTGCATAAGCAACCATATGAGAGACTGAGCATTTCTGAACATCATTCATCATTATTAGAAATAACACTGGCCCCAACACAGAACCTTGTGGTACTCCAATATCTACATCAACAAGCTGAGACTCTTTACCTCTTATTACTACCTTCTGCTTTCGATCATTTAAGTATGATTTAAATATATTCAAGGACACTCCTTTTTACTCCATATTTTTCCATTTTCCTAAGAAGAATGTCATGTTGCACACAATCAAAAGCCTTAGTTAAGTCACAAAGAGTTGCCTGTGCCGAACTACTTCCAAAATATTCTGGATCAAAGTGTCCACTGCATCAATAGTTGATTTGCCTTTACAGTACCCAAATTGATTGTTTGCAAATAGATTGTGTTGTTCAAAATATTGTAGCAGTTGATTTTTTAAAATACTTTCCATAATTTTAGCCAGTGTTGGAATTATTGATATTGGTCTGTAGCTACTTAACTCATTTTTACAACCCTTTTTGTAAATGGGAATCACTCTCGAATACTTTAAACATTTTGGAAATTTCCCTTCATTTAAACATTTATTAATGCAGAAGGTGAGAGGTACAAGAAAATATGGTAATACATCTTTAAGAAGATTGTTAGATATGCCATATACATCTTTAGTTTTGGAGTTCTTCAATTTCTTAGAAACATCTTGAACCTCATCGCATGTTACTGTTCTAAGACTAAAACTGCAAGAGTCATTAATCAATTGTGACTGATCTACATACTTTATGGCTTCTTCAATGCAATACTTGGTTTTAGTACATATGTTTTTACAGACTCAATGATAAAAGCATTGAATTCATCTAGAGCTATATTATCGTTGATGGTATTCGTTTTATTTTTGCCTGTTGCATGATTAATTACAGACCATGCGGCCCTAATTTTACTGTCAGAAGTATCGATTAGTTTTTTATTGGCCTCCTTTTTAGCTTTGATTAGGCATTTTCTATATTTATTCCTACATTCCCAGACCTCATTTCTCAGCCTATCAACTGGTGTCCTCCTTAGCATATCTTGTAACATGATGAGCTTGTTTTTCATTTGTCCTAAAGCTGCATTATACCAGTCAATGGCATTAATGCTTTTAACTTTGTTTTTGGGATATATTACTTTTGTCTTTTTTTGACAGATGTTATTAAATAAGGCTAGGAATTTAAAATAAGAACTAAAGCTTTCCTGGCGACGTGTTAATTCAAAATCTTCTCGGGCTTCTAGCCAAGTTTTTACCTGGCTAGAAGCCCGAGAAGATTTTGAATTAAGGCTAGGAATGTATTGAAAAAAAGTTCAAATACTTCCTCTGCTGACCCAAGGTTGTTATATAACTTTTGTTCCCAATTACAAGTAACTAACAAGTTCTTTAATTCATTTATATTATCTGAGCCTAAATCCCTAATCTGCATTACAAATTTTTCTCTTCTTATCCCTGACTTATGATTAACCTTCATCCCAAATAGTAGTGGCTGATGATCGGAGAGCATATAGCTCAATACATCTACATTGTAATTCCCCTTATTTACATTTGTTATTATGTTGTCCAAGCAAGCTGTGTTACATGTTGGAGATTTATTGGCACAATGATAACCATGCTGATATATTATAAATTTAAGCTGATTCGTTGTATAAGTCGGCTTTGTTAAGTCAAAATGTGAATTAAAGTCACCAGTGATAATTACCTGATATTTATAGTGAGTTAGATATGTCAACAGCTGTTCCAGGATCTCAAGGAAAATACTAGTGTCTCCAACAGGAGATCTATAAATTGTAATTATTATAAGTTGATACGTATCAATGATAATCCCTGTTACCTCGAAAATTTTTTCATTGGTAAACTTATTGACATCATGTTTTCTTACCTTCAAAGAGCTATGCACATAAATACCCACACCTCCATTTTTATAGTTTTTGCGACAAAACTGATTCCCTACCTTAAAATTATCTATATGCATATAGGATGAGTCATCTTCCTCTAACCAGTGTTCACATACACAAATCACTTTACTGTTAACTCTGTTACTGAATTCACTTAATTCTTCCACTTTTGTTCTGAGACACTGTATGTTCAAGTAAAGGATTTTTAGGCAGCCTTCTTCTTCTGCAGCCACACTCACTTGAGCATTCCTAAAAAATGTTCCGCAAATTTTAGTGGGATCTTCTTCACCCTTGTAGGCCTTTCTTCATTCACTTCTCTGGGTTCCTGTCCTTGCAGTCATTGTTCTTCTACGCCTGGCTGTTGGTCTTCCGCCTCAGTCCTGTTCTGCACAGCTCCCGCCCCATTTGATACTTGATGCATTTGAACTTGCACCAGCTGTTCTTCCATCCCTGTATGATCTTTCACCTCTGTCCTTTTCTGTTCTTCTCCTGCCACACTTGATATTTGATGTTTATGTATTTCCTCCTTCTTGATCCAAAAATCTAGTGATCTTTGTTTATAACTTGCTGTTTTTTTATTCAACTTTCTGGGAGTCTGCTTCTTTTCTGCACACTGTTGCAGAGAGGGCAGCTTCTTTCTAGTATTTTCCTTTATGAGCTCTGTCCATTTATTGGCTAGTTTCAGTTTGCCGGTCAAGTTTAAGTGTAGACCTTGTGAAGTATAATGATGTGTCTGCAGATTTTCTATAACTTCACCTTCCTGCCTAGGTTGTAATAGTTCACTGTATGTGATCAGTGTATGCCCAAGTATGATGTAGCCTATTAGCAAGCAGTGTCGAGCCATGACAGAGTTCTGATTGGAAAGTCATCATGGCAGACTAAGTCTGTATTGTATTATAAGGAGTATATCAATAAATAACCAGACTAATTTTGTAATGAATACATAATGGCTTTATTTCATTCAAATTTACTTACAAACTTTTGAACTATTCTCCCACTGATGAAATACAACTATTCTGATTTACCCATTGTTCGAAACACTCACTAAACCCCTTTTTATTTTCTCTACACATACTATGTACAAGTGTATAGAGAAGGTATTGCAATCCACCCAAAAATTTGATACTGAGATTTCAATTAAAATATACGTTTTATGGTCCCCTGCATCCAAAAAAAAAATGTTTAGAAAAAGGTCTGTGTCTGTGTGTGTGAACATGATAACTCAAAAATGAAAAGTCGGTAAAATACCAAAATTGGTATTTAAATTTAGTATCTTCCAGGGATGCGACACAATGCTTTTGAGAAAAATCCCCCCACCCCAAACTACCCTTTACATGCAAAAAATTTCAAACATTTTGATTTTCTCAAAAATTACTCAAACAATTTTAATTAAAATACTGAATATTAAAGATATTTACATGACAAATAAAATGTATATCTTGAATTTTCTGGGAATAGCCTCTAAAGAGCTCTTTATTCTATGTGAATTTTCCTGAATTTTGCATAACTAGTAAACCAAATAATGTAGAGCTCATTAAAATACACAATTTCTGTCATATACGTTCTTTTCGTGGAATTGACCGTTGCTGAGATACTTCAAGTTATGTAGGTAAGTTTGATATTTAACTGACTTTTCGTTTTTGAGCAATGCTGCCCTCCACACACCCTAACCCACATGCAGATTGACAGACATACAAAATATGTTTTTAAAAATGCCTTTTTTGGATTCAAGGGTCTAAAAACATGTATTTCTGGTGAAATCTCAGTATCAATTTTTTTGGTGGAATACAATACTTTCTCTTCTACTATGTACATTGTACATATGAACTAGAGAAAGTAAAATAAGCTTGTTGTAACTCACCAGGCAATGAAGATACAGCATTCACGGTTATTGTGAAACAAAGATCATCTTAAACTTGCTCTAACAATTCACTTAAAGCAAAATCTCAATTTGTGCTTTTGGTATACAGGGGACGATATATGTAATACAATTTATAAACTTACCAAACATGGTTATGTGTCTAAGTTCAGCACCTTGCAGGTGTTTTCTATCTGCCATGTTTTCTGTAACCTTACATCTTATTCTAAAGAAAGTGTTTACGTGCTGACCGAGATGGAAGTCTGCTTTTCGAAGCAAGCGCTGACCTGCAATAGAAAGCACACATTAAAGATCATTGCAGTTAGCAGTTATTTATAAAGGGAAGTGGCAGAAATGCTTTCAAACACATTATTTTCATAAGTAATATAATGACAGCTCCAACTTTTATTGATAAATTTGCGAGCAACTTGTTGCAAGCAAATTTATTTAGAGAAAAGTTGTAGCTTGAGTTGTATTTAATAAGACTATATTGTGAATAAAATAACAATGATTAGCCTTATGGACACAAAGAATAATATTCCTAAACTCCCATTATAGACCTTTCCACAAAACGTTTTGAAACTTCCATCATTATGTACAGGAATATCACTGCACATTGATACTATTATTATGCGATGAACAATAGTTCACAGAGAAAACAAATGCATGTGGGTGTGATTAAACAGTAGAGATAATGAGCTCCAATTGGTTGGAATTTTATGCGCAAATGTACTGGATTGGCCACTTCCTATGATCATGTATCATGAACAAAATAATCTGTGTAATAATCTCTTTACTCAGGGGACCTCAAAACATATATTTCCAGTGAAATCTCGGTATGGAATTTTTGGGTGCAATACAATACCTACATAGTGCGTATAGAGAAAGTAAAAATACAGATGTTTGATGAACATCTGTTAGTGCAAGTGGAAGTAGCTATTTGAGGTTTCCCAGATTTTAATAACATCTTGCAAATGTACAAGAATGTAATTAATACAGAAATTCTTGGCTTACTAACTACAGCTGTAAAGGAAGCTGCTCAAATAGAAATGGAAAGGTTTATTATAGAGAGAGCTTTAAAATGTTGGCATAGGATTTTAAACCTAAATGAGGATAGATGATAAAACAATGCTACATATACCAAGAATCATGTTAAACTAAGGGGTGGCTGAGTAGTTTAAAAACTATTTTAGAGAGTAGTAGATTAAGGTATGTATGGAGGAAGAGAAAGACGACACTGGAATTTTATGTCATTATGAAATGGACATTGGAAAGGCAAAATTACAGGTATATAAATTGGCTGTGCAGTGTTTAGCCTGTCCATGTTCTCGGTGCTTGTTGCCATCTGACACTATCATAGGAAGGCATGGATGAAACCATACATTTTTAAAACTACTTTTAAAGATTTTACTTACAAACTTTATGAAAGGAGATGTCAAAACTGGCCACCATCTTTGTCCATACATTTTTGGCACCTCTTTAGGAAACTATCCATCATTTACCGTAGTTCACTTTGAGAAATACCGGGAATTTCCTGGCAGATATTTCGTTTTAATTCTTCCAAGGTGTGTGGATTTATCTTGTACACTTTATGGTTTAATTTACCTCAGAGATAGACAGTGCAGGGGGCTAGGTTGGGGGACCAAGGGGGCCACAAATCTCTACTAATAATTCTGTCCTGAAACACACTTTCAATTCATTTTTCTTTTTATGGAAATTTGTAAACAGTGTTGTAATATTCATTTATTTGACGAGTGTTCTCATTGAAAGATTGGCCATATAACTTGTTGCAAAGTCAAAATATCGGTCCTTGTCTGTTACTTCTCTAAAAAATTGGGTAAAAATTGTATTCACATGTATGGGCATCAACTGTTAACTCAAAAAAAATTGACCCTATAACTCTTTCTCTGCAATTTTTCTGCAAATCATACTTTCACTTGGCGAGCTGACTGAGTTAACACATACAAATCATAAATAAATACACGCTGTGCAGTAGAAACAAATGCCAAGCAATAATGCACTTTGTGATTAAGTACAGAACAAAATAATAAATCACTAGTAATAACTGCACTACACCATATCACTGTTACACTTCTAGAACAGAGCTAAACTGCATCAGAGGCATGACCTTGTTTACAGCAGCAGTGTGGAATCATATGCCAACACGCCCAGTGGGAAAACATCGCACAGCCGTTCGGAGGTTTTTGATTCACTCAGCAGATAAAACAATAAGGAGGAATGACACGATATGTACATGGGTGACAACAGGTGTCTGGAAATTAAAGGTGAAAGACAGGGGAATACTCATTATGTGGAGGGAAAGAAGTCTTGGAATATTTAGCGTTTCATTGTAAGGAAACTGAAAACTGGAGAAATGAACTCACTAAGTTTAAGTTTAAAAGGGACAAAAGGACATTGTTGCATAGAATATTCATAAAGGAGAGCAAGTTTAAAAAGAAATGAAAATGGGCCTGGAAGAAAGAAGAAAATTTATACAAATAATTGTTTACTAAGGTCTGTTATCTTTCCATGTTGTGACAATATATGGTATTTTAATAAAAAATGTTAAAAGCTGTTTTTGAAAAAATTAAAAATGTTGGAAAATGTTCCTTGTAAAGGAAAGTTGGTGTTGGGAGATTTTCTTAAAAATCTTCCCAACTTTCAAGATACTGAATATAAGTACCCAGTTTGGTATTTATCTGACTTTTCATTTTTTATTTATATTATTCTCTCTCTCTCTCTCCCTCTCCCTCCTCCTTTTCAAAAAATGAAATATCTTGGATTCAGGGGTCCTCAAAAACCTACATTTCTGGCAAAATCTCAGTATCATATTTTTGGGTGGAGTGCAATACCTTCTCTACTTACTGTCTACATGATAGAAAAAGTAAAACTACATTCAAGAAATTTCAATGCCCTTAGCAATACACTTCAGTCATTTCCTTTACAAAATTTCACTGATATAACCTGTTTCAAAATTTATTTTATGTCACCTCTTAAAATAAAGAATCTCACCTCCATAACTTTCTCTTGACTCTGGCTGATACATATACAGCTCCAAATTCTTTTCTCCATCGGCTACCATAAACCCCATTTGTGCATTGTCAATTAAAAACTCACATGTGTAAACTTCTGATGGTCGGAAATCCTAAGCAATACAAATGTTTTGTGTTAAGTTTACATGTAAATAACAGAATATTCTAATTAAAGTTTTCATTACACTCAGTAACAAGATACCTCTAAATTGAGGAATATCACTGAACTGTAGTCTACTTTAGAATGGCATGAGTATTTTAGGTTGTAAGTACCAACATGGAATATATTCAATTTTATAGAGCCTGAATTAATCTAATTTTATATTAGGATTCACTGTATTTATACAAATACAAGAAAATGTTTTTTTCCAAAATATTAGTGTTCAGAATTAGGGGCTGGGGAGTCATCTTACGTTCATGATATATGTTTTTTGAATACCATGCAGGGAAGAACTAAGTTCCAAACTTTGCTGGTAGGCAGTGTTGAAGCTTAGGGCAGATGGTATACATTACTGCCAATGTTGCAATGTATGCAGCAATTTTGTGCACCAAAAATTAGCTTTAATGGGCCCATCAGCATTTCTCAATGTAGAAAAAGAATACTCTCAGAAACTAAAATAAGATTAGAGAATTTTTTCACATCGGTGGTTGCACGTAATGTTGTACTGGAAACCAATGGTCCAGCAGAAAGACAGCTGATTTCCCCTCTGCCTCTCTGTGCCACCAGCAATATGAATTCACAAGCAAATTCAAATTTGGTAAAATATTTTACAATATATCAAATTATTAAGGATATTTTCTTAATGGAAAATGGCATCCATAATCGTCATTATAGCTATGCTCTTGCCACCGCGGCATCATTATGTGCTATCATCACACATAGTCCGTACATCTCCAAAACATGAATTTACGCGTAAACTTGATTTAGGTAAAATGATTAACTATGTTATTTATTGAAAATCATAACCATAATTGTTGTTATAGCTAAGCTGCCACTGCCACCACCAAACAAGAGACAAACAGGTACATTTCCATTCTCCCTTCTCCCTCTCTCTCCTTCTCACAATATGGATTTCCTTGCAAATTCATATTAGGTAAAAAAAAAATGTACTATGTTACATATTAAGTAAGCAAACGTACATATTAAGTATATTATCTAAATACAAAATGATAACCATCATTGTCGTTACAGTTACATTGCTGCCAACATGTTATTAGGTTAAAAAAAAAGGGGGGGGGATTAATTAGCTTAAGTACCCATTAGTTTGTATGAAGATGATATGTTAAATTCCAAAATTAAGTTCTGAAAAATACCTAAAAATGCATAATTTGGCTATTTTAGCAAATAGAGTACAATTATTCATATAATAATATTTTCAAAGCGAAAGTAGACTTAATAAGGAAAATGTTAAATAATTATGACCTTATGAAATCTTGCAGAATGTTCTGTATAAGAAAGAAATTAGAAGTTGTTTAGTGCACAGTTGTTTAGTGCACAGTCCAGATTTCAAGGAGCCAAATTTCAGATTATTGATTTGGTACCCTTAAGAAATAGCTGAAATGAAGGTTCACTTCTTACCTCACGTGAAGTAGAACATAGTTTATCTGCTTTCATGCATATTTTAATCAAAGACTGAAATATTTTCATGTGTAGAACCTCTTTTTTTCATTGTTTAGTGTTAAACTAGGAGTGCAAAATGAATGCTGAAAACTTTTGTGCATACAGTTTTTGAAATTAAATTATGTTTTTCAGTGCCATACTAATTGTCGGAGTTAAAGTTGGTATTTTCAAATATATAAAAGTTAAACATACTAAATTGTAAAATAAGAACTGAAGCTTTCCTGGCGACGTGTTAATTCCAAATCTTCTCGGGCTTCTAGCCAGGTAAAAACTTGGCTTGACACCAACGTTTCGAAGAAGTGCATCTTCCTCGTCTTCAGGGTGAACTGATGGTTTGAGCTTGCGGAGACTGGTATTTATAAGAGCTGGGATGATGTTAGCTTCATCCCAGCTCTTATAAATACCAGTCTCCGCAAGCTCAAACCATCAGTTCACCCTGAAGACGAGGAAGATGCACTTCTTCGAAACGTTGGTGTCAAGCCAAGTTTTTACCTGGCTAGAAGCCCGAGAAGATTTGGAATACTAAATTGTCTTTTTATAATTCAAAATTACAGATTAAATACATTGAGCACTTTTTTTTTAACACTTTTTGCTCCACTTTGCCTTCGTTTGGCAAGACTGGTTTCAGGGTACCTTAGCCCTATCTTCAGTTCCGAGGTTGACTGATGCTACTTACAATAGATGGTTGTGTCCAGCTTGGTGTTGTGCTGCTCTCTACTCTTGTCAATCAGATGTCATCCACGGTGGGAACTTCAAAATTCATAAGGAAAACTTCTTCCTTAGTGATAAAGATATTTCCCCTAATTTGCAGTTCCAATGGTTTTTTTTTTTTTTTGCATATTTTTTCAACTCTGTTTCTTCCTTTATGTTATATAGACTTATATAGACTTCCTTTATGATTATAGACCAAAAGTGATGTGCTACTGCAGACCTGTCTACATACTTGTACCTAATGCTTTTCAAATGTTCTTTCATCATTGTTTCCAAATTTCTCTCTTTCAAAGGATGATTTAATAAAGACACCACATCAAAAATTAAGCAACCAAGGATTTATAAAATTATTGCCAAGACTGCAACAAAATTTATATTGGGAAGACAAAATGTTCTGTTTTCTCAGCTAGTGTATGCAATTCAGCTGCTGCACTCTGATGTATGACAGCTGATGTAATTTTGTAAAATAAATTTTATTTTCATAATATTTGTACTGCACATTGTTATAGTTTTCCTTTTTGCTAAAATTAACAAATTAACTACACTACACAAAATTTGCTCAAAATGGCTGATAAAGATTTGGCTGATACAAGTTCTTTTAGAGAGGCTGAGTATTTGGTGGCTTCTGTATGGGTCTACGAAAGCCAAAACATCAGACAAAGCAAAGCACCAACGTTACTGCAGTGGGAGAAAAAGACTTTTGCCACAGGAATGATGCACTCAAATCGAAACTTGTGCTGCTGTGGAAGCATCAAATCAACATTCCCTGGTGAAATCATTACACAAATGTTCTGCAGAGTAGCGCATTTCAACATCGACATTGCAAGACCACATAAAGAAAGATTTAAAACTGAAATGTTTTTGTCCAATCACTGTCAAGTGCAGCCTGTTAGTTATTGCTTGAAACCTTTCCAAGTGCAAACGACAAAAAGAATGTCATGTTTTCTGATGAGGGTGCAATTTATTGCAGCTCTTGTAGCCATAATGTGTTTTTCTAGATGAAAGACAATCCTCACTTTTTTGAAGAGGTTCAGAATAATCTGCATCATGTTATGGTTTGAACAGGGATGATAGCGGAGCACCTGCTGGGTCCCTATTTCTTCAATGGCTGTGTTAATCAACACACTTATTTGGAAATGATCAAAGAGGGTTAGGTACTTCCAGAAATGATGAATTGCAGATAAGATGGTGTACCAGGACATTTTACCATTTGCGACCACCAGTTTTTGGACAACATTTTTCCAAATCGCTGGATTGGACGTGACTCTGAACAATGGCCTGCTCCACTACCTTGGCCTGCAAGAAGCCTGACCGAACCACACACCTGATAATGCACTGTGGGGTATTGTGAAAGAAGATATGAGAAAATACTGATAGGTAAACAATGAGCAACTGAAAAACGCAATTTGTGCAGCATTTCAAACCATCACCCTTTATATGTTGTTGCAAACAAACAATTGGACATGGAGGTACATTAAATTATGCTACGACATGGAGGAACCCTTACATATGTTTTGAATCCATAGGAGGTAAGTATACATAACTACATATACATAGTTTTACAGGTAGTATAAAGAGACTTCGCACATTCTGTATATTGCACATGAACCTTAAAATTCTTCTTGTTCCCTAGAAGGTAACTTATGCTAACTAGATTACAATGCAACAGATGATAATCAATGCATTTAAAATAAGAATTTCTTAAAATGCCAGCAAAACCACTACTTAAGAAGATATTTAGCAACATATAAAGTAGAGAATATTTTGCTAAATGAGGCATAAGATAATAAAACAACTTACCCTGCTAACCAGTGACAGAGTGCGATATTCTTCTTGAAAGCGTAACAAGCTAATGGATTTGTAAACATCTGCAACTAATATCAAACTCTTTATGCTTAACAACTGGTGGATATAAATATTTGTGTCAATAAATGCCACACCCACCAAATCATTGTCCTTCAACTGCCATATATAAATCTGTAAATAAAACAAATGTGTGTTGAAATGTCTTCTTTTTAAGAGATTAAAGACATTGGTATAAATTGATAATTTAGTAAGAATTTGAGCCATTGGGTATCCTTTATACACCACTTACACTAACAACTGTGGATTTTCTCCCAGGCATTCAGTTCTGCTGATTTCTTAACCTCTTTTCATTAAAATTAAAATTATTTTGTTTGGTAACGATACTGTCATTGCCAGGATCACATTACTGTGCCAGTGTGCTGGCATTTTGTCCCATAGGAGTTCTTTAACATGCCAGTAAATCTACTGACATGGTACAATACTTTTAAGCACACTTAAAAACCATTGGTCTGGGGCCAGGTTTGAACAACCTTAGGATCAATAGACCACTGTAAAAATGTCCAATGTAAAATGGACCTAACAATAAATTAGAAGTATTTACCTATCTTGTATTGCAAATATATTAGTCTATTTCAATGCTATTATAAGTTTTTTTTTAGAACAAAAAGCAAAATCCTTGTAAGTGCAGTCAAATGAAATCCTGTCATTATTTATGTGTGGCAACACAATAATTATTTTATATGGGTACTCCCTATCCTTTACTACAGACACACTTACTGCTGTCACTGTGATTCAAACTCATGACATTTGGCTTTGAATACATTGGTAGTCAATTTTGTCTTGCTTTAATGCTCATGGCTATTATAATGGTTTATGTGAAAAGGATATATCGTTTAGCTGATGCTGATATTGACCAGCAAAAACATATTTGTAGGTAAAAAAACATTTAGAGTGAAGTTAGAAGGCAATTCATTATTTAATGAATACAAAAACCTGTCTAGGAGTTAGAAGAAGAATGGCATACGTAACAAAATATGTGAAATGGCCATCAGACAATGGGTTACTTGTTTTAAGATTATAAGAGTGGAATTTAAATAATGATTTTTGGCCACTGTTAAGTTTTCTAATTGTTTATATTATAATTGCCTGAAGTACAACAATCACCATTTATATTTGAATCTCCCTCGCAAAAATGCTTTTTTGGAATACAGGGGACCCTAAAATGTAAATTTCCAGTGAAATCTCAGTATCACATTTTTGGGTGGAATACAATACCTTCTCTATACACTATGTACATAGTACGTGTAAAGAAAGTAAAAAATTGATATCAATCCAAATGGCATTTGTTTATTTTTATTTCTCATGGCTGAAGCAAACATGATGCTAATGTGAAGGGATACAAAATGATTTTTTTACCTCATCAAGTCTGGATAAGAGTGCATCAATAATAAAGAATGTACTCCTTTAAATACTGTATTTGTGCAATGGTGGAGGACGATGGATTTTTTCGGGCGTAAAAATCCTTAGCATGGCTTCCTTTGGAAGGGGAGTAAAGCCGTTGGTCCCTTGTCGTAGATTTACAGCACTTAAAAGAACATTAAGCCTGGTAGAGAGGCCTCTGAGCAAAATTAAGCAGTCTTTCATGCCCAGTATAGAATAGGACGCTGAAAACCACAGCTGTTAAAGAGCGCCCATAAATAAAACTTCTTTTCATTAATTTTTTTATCTGAGCAAATACTTACTTTCTGCCCAACTGCAGAAACCAAGAATCCCAAAACATGTGTGATAGCAGTTACAGGACCCTTCTGCTCTTTGGAATACACCATTTTGAAGCGATTCTTGGTGAGAGGTTGTCCAGGTTCTGGCACCACCTCAATAATGTCAAATATAAGTATCTGAAAGATTCAACAACAAAATGACTTTCTCCTTCTAAAATTTCAGAAATGAATATTTCTAAAATCATGTTAAAATCATTCTGCACTAGATAAACAAACAGAAAACATAAGACATGCAGCATGCTTGATACACAGAGTGGCACAGATAAAAGTGGAGTTGCCCTCTGTGGTGTAATGGTTACCATGCTGACTTCATATATCCAAGGTCACAGATTCAAACCCAGCAGAGGACAATGGATTTTTTCAGGCATAAAAATCCTTAGCATGGCATCCTTTGGAAGGGAAGTAAAGCCGTTGGTCCCGTATTGTACATTTACTGCACGTAAAAGAACCTCAAGCCTGATAAAAGAGGCCTCTGAACAAAATTAAGTTGTCTTTCACGCCCAATATAGAATGGGACACTGAGAACCACAGCAGTTAATGTGTGTCCATAAATTAAACTCCATTTTTGTTTTATATTTTAGATAAAAGTAGTCCATATAAATATATAGTAAATACAGTGAAATTACTGAAACAAAGAGCTAGAATGACTGAGCTAGAATGACTTACCATTTATTTACAATGAAAAATAAATTTATATAAGATGTTGAGAGTGACCCCTTGCAGCACCAATACACAGCTGTGCATGTTTAAGCACATTCAGATACACTGACATAAAGTTTAAATATTGATGGTGGCAACTTCACGGCTGACGTTATCTTTAAGTTCCTTAATGTGTGTGGATTTGTTTAAAAAATCCCATGTTCTTAGATCCGGTGCATGCGGTGGCTATAAATGTTTGCCAACAGTTCGTTCCTCACAGAAAACATCATGAATACCTTAGATGTGTGTGGATTTGTTTCAAGTGTCTCCAGAGGAAAAATCCCATGTTCTTAGATCCGGTGCATGCAGTGGCTATAAATGTTTGCCAACAGTTCGTTCCTCACAGAAAACATCATGAATACCTTAGATGTGTGTGGATTTGTTTCAAGTGTCTCCAGAGGAAAAAGTCCCATGTTCTTAGATCCGGTGCACGCGGTGGCTATAAATGTTTGCCGACAGTTCGTTCCTCAGAGAAAACATCATGGATACCTTAGATGTGTGGCATGTTGCCCCATCTTGCTGGAAGAGTTCATACTCAGTGAATTGAGCAAAAATGTATAAAAAGTTTCCATATATGCAACCATGTCCAGGGTAGTGTAAAAATGATTGGTCCAATGATGTGCCTTCCTGTTACAACACACCACCATGTGGAGTGGCTGTTGACACACAATGTTAGGGTTCTCTGTTGCCCAGTACCTCGTATTCTGTGAATTCACATGACTGGAAAGATGAAACCATGCTTCATCACTCATGATGTAATGAAAAAGTTCTAGCAAACCATGTTATTTAAAAGGCACATGCAGTAATCTACATGTTTCTGACTCTCATCCTCCCATAATTGCTATACAACTGTCACACGACATGGCTCAAATTAAGACTTCTTAATACCTGCTGGCAACTCCTCCTGCTTACATGCGCCTGTTGGGCCAATTTACATGTACACTTCTTTGGGCTGTGAATAATTCTTCAGTAAATGTCTGGAATAACTTCTGGTTGCGAACTGAAGGAATTCTTTGCCATTTTACATTTTGAACAGATCCATAGGTGCGCCAACTTTTATACAGACTTTGTAATACTCCCTTTGCTGGTAATCCTCTATCCAGATGCCTGACCCCAAAAATGTTGTTTGTTTCCTTAATCAAACTTATTTTCACATATGCTTCCACAATTTCAATTCTTTCTTCTGTCAACAAAGTCATTTTTCAGAACACAAAGAGAAATGTCTAACTTCACTGAAATAAACTGAAATGCTACAGAAGAATGGTAATAATCAATAATTCAAGAATGCTAACAATTGATAATTAAGAGCTGTAGCTTTCCTGGCAGCATAAATCTTTGAAGTTCTCTCAGGCTTCCAGCCAGGTGTAGATTTGGTGAGGCACCAACTTTTCAGGAGCATACATTATTCCTGTCTTCAGGGTTACTGAATGAACTGAACTGAAGTGGTCTTATTAATATAGATATGTTCGTGGGTTCCATGCAGGCCAATCCTGAAGACAGGAACAATGTATGCTCCCGAAACGTTGGTGCCTCACCAAATCTATACCTGGTTGGAAGCCCAAGAGAACTTCCAAGAAAATTGATAATTGCTTGAAACTGTCCATTGTTGTAGCATTATCGAGTTTGAATATGTACAGTAGTTGAAATATTGCATTTGCATTCAAAGGGGAGGCGGGCTACTTTTAATTGTGCCACCCTATATAAAAGTGTACAATATCGGATTGTTAAAGTATGTATTATTTTCTTTTTCATGAAGTCACGATTTCATTGTATTTCTTAAAGTAAATACATTCTATTCTATTAAGTTTTACACAACGCTAATGCTGCAACTCCAGGGCACAGAATATCTCTAATGAGATTTTTGAAATCAGTCAAGTTTCATATGTACAATCTGGTCTTCTACTAGAGTTCACTGATGAAATAGACAAACAAAATCTAATGTGCTCCTCCACCTAACTTTCTCTACATTTCTGTAACAAATTATTGTTAACAAGCTTATTCCTCTATCTACTTCATGCTAATCGACATAAACATTAGGAGAAATGGTCTTATTACTTAGTTCCTTATAAGTAGAAAGGAAATAAGGGAATACACTAGGCTAAACTGACAGTCAAATGTTTTAAAATGTGGTTGCTATGGGATTGAAATATGTTTCTTTGCATGGCCATTTGTTGACAAGTTCCTGTATGAGAAAAATTTAAATATTTTAAAACTGAAACCAATAACAAAGAATATCTCAGAAATGGACTACTCCACAAAAAATGTATATGATATCAACTGTGTATTTTAATGAAATCTACATTTCTTGTGTAGTAAGAGTTTTTGTCTATCTCTTACGGTCTACCAGTGATGCAAAATTCAAAAAAATTCATCCAGAATAAAGAGGTCTTCAGAAGCTATGTCCAGAAAACTTAAAATATACATTTTATTTGTCATGTAGGTATTTTAAATATAAGAGATTTTAATCAAAATTGTTAGAGCCATTTTTGAGAAAATCATAATTTTCGAAATTCTTTCCATGTAAAGGGTAGTTGGAGATGGGGGGGGGGGGGATTTTCTTGACAATGTTCTTGTCACATCCTTGGGAGATATTGAACTTAAATGTCAAGTATGGTACTTAATGGACTTTTCGTTTTCAAGCTATGCCGCATGCATGCTCCTTTTCCTAAAAATATTTTTTGGAATTCAGGGAGCCCCAAAACATGCATTTCAAACAAAATCTCAGGTATCAAATGTTTGGGTGTATTCAATATCAATACAAATACTAATACATAGTACATGTAGAGAAAGTGTAAACATTGCCTTGTATTCAGATAAATATGGTATATATAAAAAATAGTAAAGGAACAGAACATTGTTTTTGTTAAATTTCAAATTGGTCTGATCACACTTACCCTGCCTCTGCTAGTAATGTCCTCTCCATAATTATAATTTGTGCCTAAAGCTATGTAACCTTTAAGTCCACTTCTGGTTCCTTCGTAAGCTAAACTCACATTTTTGAGACATGTTACATGCTCCCATTCATCCAATTCCATCTTTGTGTTAGGAATTACCTGCAAATAGAGAAGAAGCAATGTGTGTTATTACCTGAACGTAAGTAAAGCCAAACACGCTTATGAAAACTTTTACAAATACTATATTAAACAGAACAAACATAAGCATGAAACCAGGACATAAAGTACCCGCTGATAGTCACACTATGAAAAAAATCCCCGTCTACTCTGATATAAAAAGATATAATAAATTACCAAACAAATATAGAGAAATAAAAGATAAAACTGTGTTTCTTAACGCAGTAAAAAAGATTCTCATAGAAAAAGCTTACTACTCTGTAAAAGAATATATGCAAGATAGTCTCTAGGACCATATATATTCGTAAATTTGTTAAATACACAGCAATTTATGTAAATACTACTATATATGACATTTTTTTTTTGTATTAGTTTGCAGTATTAGTTTTTACACATATTAACTTGACAAGTCATCAGTTTACTGGGCACCAGCCCAAGCAATATGAATGTATGTGACAAACAAATTATTATTGTTATGAATCCATATTAATAATGTTGGTTGGTTAGTATCTAATGTTAAACATCTGATACTGAAATCATTTGTTTTCTTGCACTCCAATATTTAGTTTAGTCTTCATTTAAGTTACCATATAGGAATCTCTGCTTTACCAAATCTGTATAAGTATTTTTGTAAACAGTCATGTCCTGATATATGGTGGACTTTGAGACAGTGATGTGTTTTAACAATTAAAATTTAGTTGAGTCGATTTTGTAACACTACATCACTTACTTTTTTATTTCGGAATCACCACGATAAAAAAGTAAGTGATGTAGTGTTACAAAATCGACTCAACTAAAAGTCATGTCCTGTTAGTAGTCTGAAGGTTGCTACTGCAGATTTTCTTGGTAATGTACAAATATTGTAATCTTGTACATTTTTCCATTGTTTTCCAGATCTTTTGTTTGTGTATTCTTCATTGATTTCGTTTTTGTACTTATTTAATATTATTCTTTTAATAGCGCAATAGTGTAAAACTTGCATACTAATCATGGCTTATACATTAAGACATGTGTATTTACAGGAAACACTCATCTTGATTGAAACTTGGATTTCATTCAGGTTACATGGACAGGTATTTGATGTGCTGAGCATCAAAAATTCAAATGTTTTGACCTAGAGGATATTTAAGATCCTTTAAGCATTAAGCATTCCTCATCATTTAAATCTAATACAAGATATGAGCTTCAACAAGTTAAAGTAAATTGTAAATAAAGAAAGTGATTCTAAATATAAAACATAGGAACTCAAAATAATTATTATTCAGTTCAGAAATGAAAAGCTTGATTGATGTTTCGCTGCCACTAGTGTCCCAACTGGAAGGACTCCAAATAAGCTGATTTATTATGTCATTTCTTTCTGACCTTCAGGCAGGCATGAACAACTAAATACACTTTTAGGTGATCTTGGGCTTCTATCTAGGTAAGTAGATGGATTGACTCCCAATGTTTTGAAGATGTGCATCATAAATCATCCATAAGCCACTGCCTAAAATCAGAAATTTGGTCAGGCCAGTAAAAGATAATTTAGCTCTAAGGGTACCTGGGGTCTACACATTCCTTACGAATGTGGTACAGTGTACATCGGTCAAACAGGTTCATCTATTGCCACACACGTCACTGAACACCAAAGAACCATCAGGCTTATGCAACCCGAAAAATCTGAACATCATATTGAAAACAGACACAGGGCCAGTTTTACCAACACCAGGATAGTGGCAAAGTGTTCGAGCGACTGGGAAAAAAAGGGTAAAACAAGCCTTGACCACCTCATCAGAAGTAAATTCAGGCCTACAACTAAGTACAACATGGGTAACAATGATACAGAGACTTAACACCTAATTCCCAACCTGCCGTCACCCAAGACTTTAGAAAACTTCACTGCATTCTTATGCAACAGATTGTGCTTAAAAACATGTATGCTATAAAATGTTTTCAAACAGGTCCATGGCCAAGTTCAAAACATTAGGCGTATAACTGCCATTTATAGTTTTCTACGAGGTCTGTGCCCATCAGTTGCTTCAGAGCCCAAAATATAATGTAATTCAACCAGATGCTAGCTTCACTCTGGCACTATAAATATGCAAATACAGTCTTTCAAGTCATCAGTTTACCCTGAAGATGAAGATGATACACATCTTTGAAACGTTGGAGTCAATCCTTGAACTTACCTGTTTAGAAGCTCGAGAACATTTAGAGTTAATACGTCATCTGAAAAGGTTTAGCTCTTACTTTAACTAAATACATGTTCAACGGAACACTTGCACAGCTTTCAACAGAGTTACTAATGGTATGTGGCCCCTACTTTGCTTAATATGACAACTCTGCAGATGCTGATGAACTTGAGTAGGCTATGACTTGAATGATTCATTAAAACAGGAACAAACAGACAAGCGACAGAAGTGGTACACAGACCAAAGAGCAGCAAGCATCAGTCATATTAATGTTAATTAATTCTTTTTTCACACAAGCTGTGTGTAGGACACAAGTAGGATAGGTAGAGTGAAAAATGCAATGCCACAGCCGAGATTTGAACCATAGATCTCCCGGACTCTAGCCAGTTGTTCTAACCAGTCAAATCTCGGTTATGGCATTAAATTTTTCAGTCTGACTCTACCTGTCCTACACACGGCATGTGTGAAAAAACAATTAACATTAATTGACTAAATGAATAAACAAATAAATAAATAGCTGGTTAAACTATGAAACCTGGTACCAATGAGTTGTCATTGTGGTATGTTACCTCAAAATAACAACAAATGAACAAACAACAATGAATAAGGAAATGACAGATGGCTATGTGAACACCTGCATGTTTTCAATCAGGTATGAATATGACTTGAAACAGTGAAACTTTTAAATGATTACGTAACTAATTTGAGTCAAAAATGGACACTATAGTTTACTTAGTTTTTTCCCCGGATGCATTTCAAAGATGTTCATTCTCTTTGTGGGTGTTTGACTGGCCTCAGAGGGGGAGGTTCCTATTGTAATTTTATCTGTGCTACTGTTTGGTTTCCTTGGGGGTAATCTTAAGATGCCGTCTGCCGGTGGTATTTCAAAATTCATAACTATGTGTGCATTCTTCCTAAATTCTTTTCCCAAATAGCTAGTTCTGCTGTAGCTGCATGTGTTTTATACGTTTGATGACTGGTTTGATGTTGTATTGTGCTGTCCAGGAGTGTATGTGATACCGCAGATTTGTCTGTTTGCTTCAGTTTCGTGTTCTTGAGGAGATCTTTCAATCTTGTTTGAAGGTTTCTCTTAGTCTGTCCGATGTAAATTTGGGTGAGTCTTCACAGTTTATTTCGTAAATGCTAGATTTCATTTGTTTGGTATGATGTCTTTTAATACGTGGTGCAATAGGTTCCTGAGCTTGTATTTGTTTTGAGGTGCCAACTCTATATTATGATCTTGGAACAGTTTTTTAAATTTGTTGTGCATCTGTGGGTGGAACGTGAATTTACTGTATTTTAGATTTGAGTTGGCTCCTGTGCTTACTGTGGTGATATCTTTAATCTTTTTTTGTTTCTTGTATTTTCATATTAGTTTGTCCACTAATTCTGTTTCAAAACCATTTTCTGTTGCAACCTTCTTTATGTGTTGGTGTTCTCGTTCATATTTTCCTTTTTCCAGTAGTGTGTTTATCAATGTATGTGTCAGAGTGAAAAATTGCATGTTGATGCGATTTTGGATTGAAGTTTTTCTTGATGTAGCTGTCTATGTGTGTGGGTTTTCTGTAAATAACAAATTCTATTTTGTTTTTCTGTCTTATGATTTTTAGGTCTTAAAATGGTAGCCAACCTTCTTTTTCTGTTTCTAGAGTAAGTTTTATTGCTTTGTTCTGTATGTTTAATAGCTTTAAAGCATCATCTGAAAGTTTTGTACGGATGATGGCAAAGATGTCCACATATCTCACCAAAGTTTTGAATATATATGCATTTGGAGAAAAACTACGAAAGTGAAACCATAGTGTCCTTATTTGACTCAAATTAGTTACGTTATGACCTGCATGCTTGTTTACACATTCTTTTGCATCTCCAAGTGGCTGTGAAATAGTTGATTTATGTTGCCACATGTGCTTTACAAATAACATTGAGCATACAAGTGCCATCTATGTATCCTAAATGGTAATAAGTATTCTGATATCAAAACAAAATACTTATTTGTTAAGCATCTCCTTTCCATATAAACAAAGACAAGAATTTGACACTGAACTCTTATAAATGCACTACTATTTCCTTTCAAATTAAATGACCTGGAGGTCCCTGGTTCGATTCCTGGCTGGGGTGAGAAATATTTCTTTATCGGAATTATTCCTTATCCCCCCTAGAGTCTGGAAGTATGAATGTGAGGGTGAATTCCATTTACTGATATAAAATATTTCAACTATTGTCAATAACCTAAGTTAATATATCAGTTGTTTCACAAGTCGAAGTCCCCGATATGGGGGCTTTACAAATGAAACAATAAAAAAAAATAAATGCAATGTGAGCTTACCTCCCAAGACACTGGTGAGAAGAGCAGAACACTGAAACGTTCTTGTGCTGGAAACAGGAAGCGATCGTCTCTCTCCTCAATAGTGAGCTCCTGTTGACAAACATTAGTTTTCTTCGTAAAAAGAAGAGGACTGTTCAAAAGGAGAACTTATTTTACTTGTATTATATTGCATTGTTTATTTGTTCTTTTTGATCAATACTGTACATTTTATACATCTCATATAGAATACATCAGGTTAATACAATGGTAATATAATACCCATTATTTTCACTTACACTATAACAATAATATTATAATAAAAAATACTTGGTTTTTGCTTTAAAAGACTTTATCTTTCCTTCAGCTTTTTTTCATTTGGCAATGCATTACACATTTTTATGCCTGCATGAAGCACTCCATTTTCCATTTATTTTGTATTTGTACAAATGAGCTATTTCTTTTTGCAAATAAAAATAATATATTAAAATATATCAAATGAGTCAAAAATTTCTGAACTGGCTGTGCTGTGTTTTTCCACTGGGCATGTAGTCACATGATTCTGCTCTGCTGCTGTAAACAAGGTCATGCTCCTGACACAGCTCTGCTCTGCTCTGCAAGTGTAGTATTGGGTGATTTATTATTCTGTCCTGTACATAGTCACAAAGTTTATTATGGCTCAGCATGTGTTTATTTATGATTCGTATGTGTTAAGCCAGCCAGCTTGCCAAGTGAAAGTACGATTTGCAGAAAGATTTTGAGGTGTAAATGTTCCAGGCCATACAACAATACAATCTTTCAATGAGAACAATTGAAAGTGTGTTTCAGGACAGAATTATTAGTAGAGATTTGAGGCTCCCTCAGTCCCCCCGACCCAACCCCGTGGAGTAACTTAAAACATAAAGTGTCCAAGACAAACCCACATACCCTGGAATTAAAGCAAAATATATGCCAGGAAATTGCCAGCATTTCTCAACGTGCAGCAAGTAATGGATAGTTTCCTAAAGAGGTACCAAAAATATA
The DNA here is from genome assembly GCA_030762935.1 of Hymenopus coronatus. NCBI lineage: Eukaryota > Metazoa > Arthropoda > Insecta > Mantodea > Hymenopodidae > Hymenopus > Hymenopus coronatus. Next base: position 162,964,540 of record CM060897.1, read on the forward strand.
AGGACAACAGCAGAGGCCATTTTCAGTGTCTCCTTTCATAAAGTTGGTAAGTAAGGTCTTTAAAAGTAGTTTTAACAATGTTGCATAGTTTCATCTGTGCCTTTCTATGATAGCGGCAGAATGGCAATGAGCGCCAAAGATGGGGACAGGCAAACACTGCACAGCTGGTTCATACCTTTTTAACTCACTCATTATACAATTGTCACATATTAAAACTTATTTTACTTCTGCCAGGTGGTTAAAAATGAAACATTTTTCAGAAGCATTCCCTTCTATCTTCAGGTGAATGATCACTGAAATGCTTCTGAATATTCTCTCTCTTTTGTGCTATGACCCTGTTTCTCTCTAGTGGTAGTTCTAACATAACTTGAAAGCCTTGTTCAGCGGCAGGATTTAAAAATATATAAATTACTTTCATTTAGGCACATATAAATCTTTTCCCATATATCTAATTGCAAAGGAGACGTACTCTGTTTTAGCAGTTTGATATCTTGTCCAGTGTCATAATTATCATGAGGTTTATGAGGAAAACAGGGTTAGAGCATTAAAGGGGGAATGGATTCAACAACTGTTCAGTTACAATCACTTAAAGACAGAAGTGAATACTTCTATAAAATGTTTTGTTCTTAATTGCTTGACAGAAGTGAAGAAGTACACAGGGCTAAATACTTTGACTAGGAAACCATACAATTGCATGGGCTTTAAGAAATATCAGCTAAGAAGCTTGCGGTAAAGATCTTGGCAGACTAAAGAAGGGAAATAAAATAAATCAACACTGTATGCAGTGTCTAGGGCTTTATTGCTCTCCTCCTTTTACTTAAGGTATGGGAGAGGCTTGGGACAGTAGTGATACATTTTCTGTTAAATTTGGACCAATATTTATACCCCTATCCCATGTTGCTGACATTTTGTAAACTGTGTTCCATTTTGCACATTTGTTATTCAGATGTTTTCTTGTTGTATACCAAGATCAAAATCATTGGGTGCAAAATAATTATTCTGTGTGCTTTCTCTAGATATAAATATTTTAATTTTCTCTCTGCGATTTTGTTTATTGTAAAAAGTTTTGTGGTAACATGCGTGTGAAGCCAGAAATTATAAAAGAGGCTGATTATAAGCAAGGAAAAGACACTCCAAGACTATTCTTAGTCGGGTGAAGTTGACTGTGACTTCACATGGGCTATATTTCCTAGGCATGGAATCCTAGGCTACAACGTGTGCAGCTAAGTTTCTGCATGAATTGAGAAACACAAATATATTTGCCACGGGGTACAAATTGACTTCCACAGTTTGGATCTGAAAGAAATTAAATATCTTAGTCTGAGGAAGCAAATATATTTTCCATCAGAATCGACAAATAAGAAAAATTGCGAGAAATAGAATTTTCGCACCAAAGAGAAACACTAAATTGCGATTTCGTGTATGGATAGTTAAGTCTAAATGAAATAAATTGCAGTTCTGCCAAAGAGGATTTTGAGTTATGAATTACTTAAGAAATTGTCTATCCACATTTACAGCCTGGATCTAAAGCCCTCTGAGAGAAAGGTGTCATAGCTCGCAGCAATTCTATCCATTGACTACAGCAAGAGGCTTCATATTTATATGTTTTCTTGTGTTGCTTCTGCTTTGTTGGAGTTTTAAAGAAAATATTTATTAAATATTGTCAGATATTGCTTAACTGCTACAAGCTTTATTACTTGTTAAGTATCACTTAAGTATCAAGAAAATAATCTATGAAATTGTTAGGAATACATATTGATAGAAAACTCAACTACAATGAACATATTACTGATAAATGGTGGACCTTGTGACAATGATGTGTTTTAACAATTAAAATTAATTAGTTGAGTTGATTTTGTATCACTACATCACTTACCTTTATTATCCAAAAAACATGTTTCAAAGCAACCCACACCAACAGTTGTATAAAACAAAAGAGTTACAATCCCATTCCCCATCAGCATGCAGTACTCAACAGCCTTACACGCAGATTGGTAAATATACCCATGGGCAAAAAAGAATATCACTATGAACTGGCAAAACTATTGGACGTAGCTACAGAAAATGGATTCTGGGCAGAATTGATATACAAAAAAATTAACAGGGCCAAAAATAGGAAGAGAATAAAAGAGATCAGTACACTCACTCCAAACCAGAAAGAAAACAAGATTTACAAGAAGTTTACATACCACCTTACAACTTTCTACAAATTCCAGAGGATCTTCAAACGACACATCATTCTTGCCTTAAAAGACAATTACTCCATAAAAAACATATTAAATGCTAATTAAAAGATGATATCCCACAAGAAAACAAACCAGGAATCTATCAGTTCAGCTGCAATGACTGAAAAAATCTACATTGGTTGAACAAAGAGAAAAATAAAAAACAAGAGAAAAAGAACACCACAGAAATATTAAACTTAAACAAGAAGACAAATTTGCGGTAGCTTGGCATTTTTAGAGAGAGCAACATACCATAAATAGAAGCCCGAAAATGCTCAAAAATATCACAAGGAAGACAGAATTAAAAGTATGGGAAAACATATGTATTTGGAAAAACAAAAACCGCGTTTTCAACTTTGAAATCCTGTCTACTGATGAAAAGATTCATCAAACCACTACCAGGGACAGACACATCCACCACAGCAAGCAATGCCGGCAGTCGACTAAAGGAATTGACAATGGAAGCACATGGCTTCTGAAACATGTTTTCCGATAATAAAAGTAAGTGATGTAGTGTTACAAAATCAACTCAACTAATTCATTTCAGTTGGAATAAACATACTACAAAATATGTACCAAATTACCAAGAGCCTTGTATCTACTAAAAAAATTTAAGTTCAATGTTAGTACAAAAATTACATTAATGGCATATTATGCTTTTTTTCACACTCATAAACAATATGGGATATTTCTTTGGGGAAACTCAAGAGGAGTAGAACAAGTATTTATATAGCAAAAAAGGGCAATTAGATGTATCAAAGGGCTTGATAAAACTACTTCATGCAAAAGTTATTTTATAGAACTTGGCATATTAACAGTCACCAGTTTATTCATTTTAAACACTCTTTTATTCATTAAAGAACATATAAATAACTTTAACCTTAGAGCAGACATACACATCCATAATTCAGGGGGGGAAAAATGTATAGTCATTAGCAATAAATCAGCATCATATATGGGTATTAAATTTTATAATAGACACCCACAAGAATTAACAACAATTAGTACTACACTATTTAAATGCATAATTACAAAATGACTAAAGCTAAAAGCCTTTTATAATGTAGATTAATATTTTGACTGCTGTATGGATGATTTATTTTATATATAACAGTAGGAATTAGGTAATTTATAATTGTATAATTTTGGTATTTTTGTTAAACTTTAGATTTGACGGTGAATAAATTCTGATTCTGATTACCTTATCCTCTCCATTAAACTTGTAATACTTGTTTGTGGGTTCTGCAAGACTAGTGACCACGCAATATGTCTTGCTTTCCAAATGGTATGTAGCAAAATGTGGAGTACATCGCAATGGCACTTTCCTTACTGGCCAGGGAGCATCATATGACAGATGCGTAGGCAATACACAGATCCGTAGCTCAGACTGAAAGGTGCAAACATCATGAGAAGTATACTATAGCATTATAAAAGTTAAATAACAATGAAAAGAAATACATTTTGAAGTTAATTAAAATTTGGTTAAAATAGATGAAAGTTTATTAAACAATAGCACTATTAGCTGTACGTTATTTTCATTCTAATTTACATTTAAAAAAAAAATAATTTCTCAGCAATCTTTTCCATCTTGGCCATTTAAACCCTTTACAGGCTATAAATATATATTCATAAACATTGCAAGACATTTAAACGGTTCAATGGGCTAATGACACTTCATAAATACATATTTGTATCTTCCATAGTTATTCAGTTATTAATGAAGCACAAACTGCTTTAGACTGCCTCAGTAATGTGGGGGTAGCTTGTCTGCCTCACATTCAAGAATGAGTTCAAATTTCACTTAGGACGAGTTAACCAGATGAGATTATTTTTCAAGGATTTGAAAATACATGCTGCCACCCCTCTGCACAGAAACACACACTACTTACACTGAGCAACATCAGTCTCTGTTATTTGTCTCACAACCTTCCAAAAGAAATCCAGAACCTAAGTAAAGTCTTTAGACAGAACCAGTATACCATCCAAGATATCAATAAAGATTTCAGGAAACTGCACCACAAACCAAACGACAATGCAGAGAAAAAAGAAAGCTTAGCTACAGCCATATTCCATATGTGGGTGCAGTGTCCCACAAAATAGCAAGAGTCCTGTCTAAACACAGCATCAGAATAGCTTTTAAGCTCCCTGCCAAAATCAAACAACATCTGGGCTCTGTCAAAGAAATCTGGGCCTCCGCACTGCCGGTATTTACAAAATCCCTTGCGAATGTGGAAAAATTTACATCGGTGAGACAGGGAGGACTGTGGAAGAGTGCATCAAAGAACACCAATGGGTTGGGCTATCCAGAAAAGTCTGCGGTGGCACAACATATTTATGATACTGGCCATGAGATAAATTTTTCATCCACTAAAATAATAGAAAAATGCATCAGATATCATGACACTGATAAAAGAAGCAATATACATAAAAACAAAAAAAAATAATTTTAACAAAGACGAAGGTCTGCAAATAAGCAAAACATGGCTACCTATAATTCACAACTGCTTGCCCCACCCTCCTCAACCTCCATTGGCCAGCATCCATCAATGACAGTGCATGAGGTGGTCCTTTGGCTTTCCCCTCTGGGTATAAATACTGCCACCAGAACAGCTTGCCTCCAGTTCCCTGATGATGGCAACAGAGTACATCGTTGAAAGGTCGGAAATTAATCCATCACTTACCTGGCTGACATCCTGAGAAGAAATCATGTTGAGTAATTTTAAGCTCCATGGACCCCAAGACCATTTCACTGATTTCATTCATCCTCCAATATATGACCAACCAGATTAAAAAAAGTTTTGAAGATCAATAAATGCAGTGTATATCCACTGTATCAATAAAGTAGAGACTCTATTAAATTAAATGTTTTACATTGAAAACTTCCTGTTTTGTTTCTCTAGCATTCTGTGCGGCGAAGACACCTCATTTGTGTCGTCGTACATATGAACAACATAGCTTAAGTAAAGCATTTCTTTAGTTCAAGGTCTTTATAATTCAGTTTATGCTACCATGCAATAATATTGTACCAAATGGGAACACCAGTTCCTACTTAACTCACTTTGTATGCTAAGGCATTCAAACACATTACACTTGTTACACTGTCATACATTTGATACACAGAATAACTGAGTCACAACTCATGATCAACTGCCCTCACTGTCCTTATATTTTACTCCAGAAAACAGGCTTTTATAGCACTTACCTTTTTATTAAAATAGAGGAATCCCTGAGGACAATTAATATTATGAAATGCAGCAAAACAAGTCACTGTACCATCTATACCCATAGGATGAGTTCTGAGTTCACCTCGTGAGGTTAAGAACAGCCAATGTGGATATGGTCCACATATGAAAACCTGTAATTCAAAATGTGTCTAACAATAAAACTTGGATTTAAACAAAGTGCAACAACCTAAGTTTAGCACAGCATATGCAAATAAATAAACGATCTGATGTGTTCTATTCACTTTCTTTACCAATTCTGTAACAAAAGCTTATTCTTCTTAAAGCTTTGTAGTAACATATTACAGTGAGTACCAGTCTAAAAATAATACTTTCCGAATAGCGTGCAAGAAAAAATATGTTTCAAATTTCGTGGGGGCAAGTGAACCATGGGTAAAATGTTAAAGATTATTGCCAAGTTTGTAAGTATATGACAGGTGCACTTCATTTGGTGCCAATGCTTACTATGGGGAAGTAGAAGAGAAAGAAAAAATATGCGGAAGTAATATTACCACGATAATGTCCACATAAGACAGCCACAGGTTTCGTTTCTTTTTTATGTGCAATAATTTCACAAAAAGTCAATAATCTTTACCTAGACTGGTTTACTTAAAATAATGACAGCTGAAACTAATACCAACTACAACTATGCCTTACCCCGTTATAGCCAGCTATATTACTAAAATAGCGTAGTTGAGACACTCTTATATCGTAGTGTTCTATAACATCCATAGGTTTCTTTCTTGATCTAAAAAAAAGAAAACAAAAACCAATAGTGATTAATATTATCACTTACAAATATTAAACAAGCCTTAAACATATTATATTGGTGAACCAGCTGAAAAACTCGATGCCATAGCTGGGAGTTAAATATGGTTCTCCCACACTCTTTGTGGTTGCTCTAATCACTGACCTACTGTATGATATTAAGTTCTCAGTTAACCCAATATTATATCTCACTTCAGAGATAATACCTTGATGGCCAACTACTATCATTAGTACTTAGTATGAATGAGCAAATTTATCATCATAAATCACAGAGCATTGGTTACATAAACCTTTCTTCATTTCTCTTTCTTTAAACACATTCACCTAAATTTCTATTCTTCAGAGTTGCTTGTTCCTTTGGACCTTATACACACTAACACCATGGTTATTGGTGTATAGGAATCTGGTTTAACTAATGCTACATAATCTCATTCTCTCCTCTACTCATTTCCTCCTCCTTGCACTGCCTCATGATTCTAAACCATTTCTTACGCACATTTCCTAAATATTTTCACACTATAATAAATTCTCTTCTATTATTTTGAAACATTCTTTTTGCTAATTCCTCTATCCCTAGGTTATCCCATTTATCAAATCTCAATTCTCTTCTCCATATTTCTGTCTTCTTACACTTAAGAGGTCAATGCAGTGGTTCATTTCCCCATGCATTGGGTGTATATTAATGTCATAATGCTCTCTGAGCCCCCTTAGTTTTAACACACCTGTTCTTTTGAAAATTTGCAAATATGCAAAGAAGCTTGAGACAGTGATATGATTAATATTAAATGGAAAGAATTTGAGTCAATATTTGTAACACAAAACATTCACTTGGTAATTATTAACTGGGACCGGTTTCAGAAACAATGAGTCGAAATTAAGGGTTGAAAATGGGAACAAGTGTTCTCGAAACTGGTCCCAATAATTATCAATTGATGTTTTGTGTTCTTGCCCTAGTGTATCCTTCTCCCCCCTCTTTATCACTTAAGTCCCCATATTTCTCTCTGCCCCAACCTATTTTTATACTTCTGTGTAGCTCTACTAAACAAATCTTGTTTTCAGTACCTTCCATATATGTTTTCACTTCTTTACAAAAACCCTTTCTGATGTCCATGTTCCCATAAGATTCGAAATACCATGCATGAGACGTACTTCTGGTGAACTCTCAATATCAAATTTTTGGGTATATTACAATATCTTCTCTACCATACATATGTGCTAGAGAAACGGAAGGCAGGTTGAACTATACCTTGCCCGTCTTTCCCTGATAACTATGTTATGTGTCAAGCGCCTGAACTGCATTTTCAGGTTTCCTCGAGGATAGCGATAAGCTTGATATAAGAGAAGGTCATCATCCAGCCTGACAACCAGCAGCGGTCTGGTGCCATGATGTCCAAGAGCTACCATGAGAATCTCTCGCACTTGATTTTCTGGATCGGGAGCTGGAGGCTGGGATACTGTGGTGGGAACAACCCTTAAAGTATCAATCAGGACTCTGGCTCCCATGCCCAAGTTGCGCACCAAATAGCTCAATTTGAAATCTGGCAACGTGTACATTTCCAAGTTGCCGTTGTCTCGTATGACTAACAGCCAATAGGTGGCTTTTATTTCCTGCATGTACCTATGCCACCTGCAACAAAACAATTACATTTTTATCCAAATACAAGGTAGTGTTTGTTTCCAAAATATTACTGTAATTATCCAAATACAAGGCAACATCTTTTTCCACAATATTACTGTATTTATCCAAATACAAAACAATGTTTTTTCCCAAAATATTACTGCATTTACCCAAATACAGGACAAAGTTTTATTTTCCAAAATATTACTGTATTTATCCAAATTCAAGATAATGTTTTTTTCCAAAATATTACTGTATTTATCCAAATATAAGGTGATGTTATTTTCCAAAATATTACTGTATTTTACAGTTATTTTTTTGTTTTGTTTTTTCCCCAAACTATTACCATATTTATCCAAATACAAGACTGTTTTTTCCAAAATATTACTGCATTTATCCAAACACAAGACAATGTTTTTTTTCCAAACTATTATTGTATTTAACCAAATACAAGACAATGTTACCAATATATTTTGAATTGCACTCCAATCAATCTTTGGAATATAAAACCAAAAGAAATTTGGAAACACGTAACAAGGAACACAGAAGAAACATAAAACTTAAACAATCTGACAAATCTGTTGTTGCACACCATTTTTGGCACCGTAACCATGAAATTAACCCAGAGATAAAATTATTAAAAGAATTATCCAACCCATTTGAGTTAACAGCGTGGGCAAAGATTTTTATCCAAAACATCGCCACACAGCCATGAATTTTGAACATCTCCCCATGGATTGCTTATCCAACCTCATCGCTCTTCCATCAGATGACAGTACAACAGTACCAACAGCAACAGATTCCAGCAGTAGTGGCTCAACAGCTGAGGATGTGGGCAAAGGCTCCAGTAAACATTGTCCTACCCAATAAATAAGTGAAGTGTGTGTAAATTTAACCCTTTTATTAATTACCTTAGTTTGTTCAAAATATATGGCAAAACAAATTTAAAAATTATGTCTTCTGTTTATATAGCTGATATGTTAAATTCTGAAATTAGGTTCTGAAAAACGGGGGTCGTTTTGTATTCGGATAAATACAGTAATATTGAGAACCGGGGGTTATCTTGTATTTTTAATACATGTTTTCCGAATAGTATGTGGGAATAAGTAAGTTTCAAACTTTGTCGGTGTGGCAATGGGGAAGTTTAGAGGAAATGATAAAAGATGGCACTGCAGGCAATGACAGTGATGATATATGGAATGAAGATGGAGCACTGGCGGAATGTCATAGCGGGGTAAACTGGAGAACCCAGAGAAAACCTGCCCCTGTACTGCTTTGTTCACCACAAATCCCATATGTGGTCTCTTGGGATCGAAGCCAAGTCACCTGGGTGAGGGACAAGTGGTCTAACCACTCAACCATGGTGCAGCCTACATGGTTGCATTTAATGTTATATTAGAAGTCAATGGTAAAACAAAGAGAGTTCACACTATGCGTTTCCTTCCTCCCACCAGACATTTCTGTTTTCCTCTCATCCTCTCTCTCCCACCCACAAAAGGAATTTCTGTGCAATTTAATTTAGGTTAAACTTTTTACATTTTATAATGATATATTGTTTTAGATATTATTGCCTAAACAGAAAATATTTAATATTATCATCATTGCAGCTGTGCTGACATGCCCACCCACTATATGAATTTCTGCACATATTTGAATTAGGTAAAAAAGACAATCAGCTTAAGTGTCCCTTAAGACAATCAACTTAAGTGTCAAAATATGTGTAACATTTTAAATTTCATTTAAAAACTGAATTATCATGTCTTCTTTTTAAATAAATATACACTAAATTACAAAACCCAAGATAACTGTTTGCAGATGATCTAGTTGTAGGTGCAATTACAGTGAATGGCTTGAAACAATCCTTGCAAGCATTAAATAATTACTGTAAAGAATGAACCAGGACAAGTCACAGATTGTAGTGTTTAAAAAAGGGGAGAAATTGAGCAAGTATGAAAGATGGAAGAATGAAAATAAAAAAGTGTACAGGGTAGTGAGAGAATGTACTTATCTAGGAGTTAAAATAGAGAGGTGGCAATTGGGAAAAACAAAAGAGATTTGCATTGGCAAAAGGAAAAGTAGCTTTTTATACAAAGTACCTAATATAAATATTAGATGGTTAGAAGTGTACATTGTGGTGGTTGAGGCAAAAATGCTATATGGGATAGAAGTATGGCGATTAGGAGGAGGATGGGAAGTCATAGATGAGATGCATAGGAAATTCTATAAAGAAATGCTTGGGTTACCAACTGCAACCATTAGGCAGGTAGCACAAATAGAGCTGGGTAAAGTGGCAAGCGAGGGAAAGATTATGGAAAGGGTATTGAAATTTTTGTATAGAATATTGAATTTGGAAGAAAGGAATTTGTTAAAACAGTGTTTAGTATATCAAGAGAAAAGTTTAAAGAGCAAGGGATGGGTAGGCTGTCTCAGAAATAACTTGGAAAGTAATGGATATGGGGAAATTTGGAGAAGAGAAAATAATGTGAATAATTTCTGAAGTTGGCAAGGAAAAGATTTGAGGATATAGAAATACAAAAAATATTTAGTGAGATATGGAATAATTGTTTTTTCATACAAGCTGTGTGTAGGACAGGAGTTGGATAGGTTAAGTCAGACTGAAAAATTCAATGTCATAGCCGGGATTTGAACCACGGATCTCCCGATGTCTAGCTGGTTGCTCTGCCACTGAGCTACCATGGCAAGATGCCGGCATAGCACTGAATTTCTCAACAAACATACGAGTCAGTTCAGAAATTCAGTGCTATGCCAGCATGTTGCCATGGTAGCTCAGTGGCAGAGCAACCAGCTAGACATCGGGAGATCCATGGTTCAAATCCCAGCTAGGGCATTGAATTTTTCAGTCTGGCTCTACCTATCCATTTAGTGAGACAGCTGAAAAGAGATCTAGTTTTTTATATACCAATGAAAGACTCATGGGGAAGGAAAAAGTATATAGATGTGACAAATAAAGAGAAGCGAGAAGGTATTGCATGGCTAAAAGAAGGAGTATGGAGGTTAAAAGGTTTAAGGAAGAGTATTCTACAAAATCAATGTCCTATATGTGGTGGAAATAAAGATATGGAGCTTATATTATTTAAATGTAAAGGGAGCGAACTTTGGAGAAAAGAATATATTAATAAGAAATGGTTTAAAATAGATAGAAATGTAGTGATGGTTGAAATGTTTCAAAAAGACAGTAAGAAGACTGGACAATTCTTATACAAAGTGAAAAATAAATGGGTATGGACAGTAAATAGAGACAAAATGATGTAATAAACTAGAATTAATAAACTATTGTAAAATATGAGTATGACTGGTAAAGAACAAGGGCTGAACGCCGGTCATATTCACCTCTATACAGCTTGCATAAATAAATAAATAAATAAAATTACAAAAATGGGTTGTTTGAATTTAAGACTAATCTTATATTTCAATAAGTTGGTAACAGAAGTAAAATAAAACAAGTAAACACACTCTTAATGCTACACATATTCAAAATTTGAGGATATGTTTCACAGACCATTATCTACAACATCAGTTTGTTGTCAACTCCAGTGTTGGATAATTTTTCAACATAGAAATTCCTGCACTCTGCTGGGAAAGACTTGATAAACTTATCAAGAATATCAAGGTTCAAACTTTTTTATAAATATCTCCCATGTGCTGAGATCTATAACCTTAATTACCAGTTTAAGTAATTTAATTTCTCTGTTGATCTCATGGTATGACTGATTTATCTGCAGGGTCAGTTTGCCCTTATGCGCAGAAGTGTTGCAGTACGTTTATTTTTTTTTTTTTTTTTTAATAAATTGCAAATAGAAATGCTGAAAGCATGTAACAAGCACAATGATTGTGGTAGTAACTAGAAAGGCAGTACATCTAATAATGAATGCTAGAAGAATCATAAACTATAAGCTTTACAAATGGAATGCACTGGCAAATCTCATGCTAGAAGCTTGCAAGCTCGTTAGGTCAGTACTGTGTTTGCGTAAAACCATCCCCTCTTACCTACTAGATGGTTGCAGATTCCATGGTTTTCAACCTGCTCCTAGCTACGTTTCAGTATCGCACAGGATTCAATGTACTCATTACGAGTGTTAGTTCTCTTGCTTATAAACTCTTTGGCACCAGACAAAACAATGCTGACACACAGCTCCAGAATTTAAATACTTGTTGAAATTAATTAAACATGTATTTCAGTGTAATAACTAATTAATGTTTATTATAATTATAAATTGATGCATGCAAGGAATGATTTGTTTAAATACTGTCATCAGAATTTAATCAGCATTTCTAAGACATAATAGAGAAGTTATTTTGTAAACAGTTTCAATGCTCTGTATGTGCAATTTTGTTATAAGAGTAGTAATTTGCCTTGTGCAATGAAGTCCATTTCTGTTTACAGCTATTTTATATCAAATTAATAATATTGAACACCCTCCTTTGTCTTTATATCCTGTAGCTGTCACCAATAGTTTAAGATTCATAACACACAATCTGTAATAGAAAATGTTTGTCTAGAGAGATTGGTTCCACTACAGTACAGTCTGCTGCCTCATCATCAGTTGTGCTGAGTAAACAGTGCTCTGTGCTACTCATCCTTTTTCTGGGCATCATTACGTCACAGGGCAAGTTAGTGACAGTGACAGGTTTGGTATTTGTCTAACATTTTGCTTATATGCACTCACATATTGACAGTTGTGAATTATGGGGCCTTCAAAACATATAAATGTAATACATTTTTAGTACGAATGCAGCATTATTTCCATTCTAGGAGGATGAGTAAAAATTAAACATTTTGATGAAAAAATTACCAAGGTGTATCAATAGTTGGTGCAGAAACTTTGTTACTAGGAGTTTCTGCTGGTTTTGGTGCTTCAAAAAGTGGTACATCTGTTTCTCCATACAGCATTTCATCCTCGTCATCAACTTCCCTGCAAAAAATCACGATAAATATGAATTCTGAGTAAACATAAAAAAGAAATTATACATTGAAACCAAATTTAATTTTACATCTGTTGCTAACAACTTAACTTATTTCTACGAGAGTGTGTTGTCCAAGGAGCTGTAAGAAAATAAATAATTATAAATCTTAAGTTATGTTAAGAAAACATTTTCTGGCATGAAATCATAGTAAAAAGTAATTTTAAATTCATATTAGGTAATAAAATGTAAAGCTGTTCTTTGAAAATATTCTGCTCATGTTGGACTTGGAAAATATCCTGCGTCACATATTGGAAAGAAGAGCCTCTTTTCTTTGTGTTGTGAACTGTCTTATGTGTGATCTCCTTAGGAATTTCACTCTCTTATTACTCCATGAAATGTTTGCCAACAAATTCATGCTCAAACAGTGTAATACATGAAAACTGAATAGACAGGTGTGTAGACAATTTCAGCAGCAATTTCTTGATTATACAGTTCTGCATAGAGGCACTGTGAAATGTTTGGTTAATAAATGTAGAATGAGATCACTAAACCCTAAACTAAAGAAGTGTAAACAATTTGTTCTAATGGAGAAAAAGCTAGACAAAGTTGGTGCTCATTTGAAACACTCACCAAATAAGTCTCTCAGCCATATTGCACAGCAAGAAGGTGTTTCACAAACCTCTGTTCAAACATTGACTCAATTTTTAAACGTGAAACCCTACTGTGTGACTATAGTGCAGAAATTATGAACATTACACCTGAAGGATTTATGCATGTGAATGGTAATTTCATCTAATGATGTCAAGAATGTTTTCAAGCAGATGGACACCACCACTTTCAACAACACTTATAACAAGCTTACCTTGCATGCATTCAGATGATCTGCAGCCTTGGCATAAAACAAAGGCTGCAAAATATCTAGGGACATATTTACATGTAGATTCTAAAAAGTTAAAAAAAATAATCCTCTAACAGCATACCTTCATACAGCTTTCTCTACCCATTCTTCAACAAAATACTCTTACAAAAGCATCTGTAGAAAATGCTTGACTACACATTTTTGGTAGGTGCAATGTTAACTGAGGAACACAGTAGACTTTAAACATGTCAAATCTTTTAGAGCTGGTCTTCATGTGATTTCTTTGGAGTTCCAAAATTCCGTTTTTTTTTTTCCATAATCAGATGAAAAAAAGAGAAAAATGAATGACAACTTCTCATCTGTTTTAATGAGATCTGCATTTTAAGAGTTTGTCTATCTCTTATGTTTACCAGGTATAGAAAAGTCGTCCAGAATGATGATGTCTTGAGAGAATATTCAAAGAAAATTCAAGATATACATGTTATTTGTGATGTAATTATCTTCAATATATTGTATTTTAATCATAATCGTTAGAGCCACTTTTTAGAAAATTGTTAGGAGCCTTTGATTTCCTTAGATTACATTTATCTACATATACTGTGGTAGATATGATTTTTTAGGATTGTTGTGCAAACTCTTTACAATCAAATTGACTACTACCATTAGTTCTGTTTGAATTAATTCTAGGCTGCTTTGATTTCTTTGATCTATCTGTTTATTGTTCATCATTGGGAAAACTCTATGTGAGGATTTAAGTTTGGAAGTGTAAGTCAAGAACTGTTGCTACAGTTTGAATAGGTATTGATTGTTGGCTACATTGAAGATTAAAGTATTTGATCAAAGGTTAGAAGTCCAATGCAAAGATATATCTTTGATACTGTACATTCAAGGTCGGAACAGAAATGAATCAATTGCCATTCATAAAGCTAGCAATATTACTGCCAAATTGAACTCTGGAGTTATAAATACATTGAGTACTGAAAAATGAATGACAACGAATAATTATGAAAAATACAGGAGTATATGAAGATATGAGAGCTGGTATAATCCAAAAACTAACTATAAAATACAGGAATTCCTGGGAAATAGAAGAGATGTTCAACTTACCTTCAAGCCATGATTATGTATCAAACTGACCATGAATGACACAATATTGCTAACATTAGTTTTAAATACGCTAAATAGAGGAGAAAGTAAAATGGAGCAAATATAAGTGCAGAGTGCTTAATCATCTTCATAACTATACATTAAATATAAGATAAACTCAGAATAAATATTCCTAATGCATTCAAAATAGAAAAATGCATACTTTTTTGAATTCTCTTCAAGTTTTAACTCTGGCTTTGTCCTGACTTCTACTTCTTCTTCAGGTACTGAACTTGAAAACAAGCCACTGACATCTCGGTAGGCACACAGAGTTGTGATGTATGGTTTCTGAAGGCAAATAACACAAAAACTTTATAGAACTGGATTATCAACATAATTTAAATACGAAAGAATAAGGAAGCTGTAATTTTAGTACTATTATCTAGGAATGTGCAGAAAATAGTGCAATGGCTACAATGTAATAGTTATCTTAATATAACAGTGACAGAAGTAAGGAATACAAAAGCAATTAGTTACCAGGTAACAGTTACAAAAGTAGCAGATACAGAGTAACTTGTTACCCAGTAATGGTTACAAAAATAACAAATACAAAGTAACTGGCTACCCAGTAAGACTTACACTAACTGTTGGTTATCTTGTACACAGTTACTAAAGTAATGCAATGGTTAACCAATCTGGTTGACATTATTCACTGCACGAGCATTGATATCACTTAAATGGAACTAGTTTTGCAGTAGCAATCTCCTCCGCATGAGATTATGAATGGCGAGAAAAAATGTCTATTAATTATCCTGTTTACTTAAGTATGTGACTAAACTGATATTATCTGTATATTTTTGTGTTTGGCCATTAATGTTTCTCTTCTCTAGCAACATAGTCTTTCAAAATATCATTGCCTTGTTTAATCTAATGTCCTATGAGGATATTAGTTATTAAATGCTTAATTTCAGTCATGTGTTTTTCTTTGTAATGTTTGCATTTAAGATTTCATATAGCTCAGGTCACCTGAACAAAATATGACTAAGCAGGAATGTAGAGGCAGAGTGTGATTATAAACCCCTGTACTACTGGCCACAGTTAGAGAAACACTTCTGAGACTGCATCAAATAACAAAGTTAGCCTGTATCAATATTTCTCATATTAAAATGTAATTACAGTACTGTATTTAACCGAATACATTCCAATGCAAGACAGAACTTAATTTTGGAATTTGCATATCATCTACATAAGACATGTTTAAAAGACATAGGTATACAAAAATAAATTTTAAATTAAATTTAAAAGTTTGCCATATAGTTTGAACAACTAAAGGACACTTAAGCTAATTAAGCCCCTTATTTATTTATTTTTTGTACTTAATTTGAATTTGCATGGAAATTCATGTTTTGAGCGGTTGCCGGAGAGGGGAGTATGGAAATGTATGGTAAGGGTGCAATGGTACAATGTGACGGCGGCAGTGATGGAAGCATAACTTTAATGTGGATGATGGATATGATTTTGTATTTAGATAACATACTTAATATAACATATCGTAAATATTTTTACCTTATCTGAATTTATGCAGAAATTCATGTTGCAAGCGGGAAAGATGGAGAAGGGAGAACAAAATGTATGGTGTATGCAATGATAGAACGTGATGGCGGTAGTGGTGGTGGCAGTGTAGCTGTAACGACTATTATTTATGGATGCTATTTTCTGTTAAGACAACATACTTAATATAATATACCATAAAACTAGTTTGAATTTGCTGTAAATTCACATTGCGGTATATGTACGGCCTGAGGAGGGGAAATGTGCAGCTAACCTCTCTTCTCTCATTTTGCTTGACCACTGACTTTCAATATAACATTACATGCAACCAGTGATGTGAAATTAAGTCCTCTAAGTTTATTTTAGTTTCAAAGAGGAATCTTTTTTCTAATGAGAATGCTCATACACTCCTATGGTTAAATTTAAGTGCAAAATGAAAGTCTCAAATACTGCCACATATATAATGATCTTGGCGATCCCCCAGGCTTCATCACTGCCATACCTACAAGGTTAGAAACACACTTTTTCCCTGTATGGTATTCCAAAAACATATATAGCGAATGCAACATGACCCCCTGGAGATCTTGAATCATGAAACAACTGAAGAAGAGGAACATAATAGTAAAAGACGAACAGGAAGAAGTTGATATCAGTACAGAACTACCATCAAGAGCAGAGACTCAAAGGGTCATTAAACAACTAAAGAATGGTAAAGCGGCAGGAGCAGACAATATTCCGTCGGAGGCTTTGAAAGTGGATGTGGGTACTTTAGTCAAGATTCTGTTCCCACTCTTCAGTAAGACTTGGGAAGAAGAGAAGATCCCCACAGATTGGAAGAAAGGACTTTTGATAAAGCTTCCGAAAAAAGGAGATCTATTAGAATGTGATAAGTGGAGAGGGATTACCCTCCTCTTGAGTAATTCTAGAAAGGATGAGAAATCGAGTAAACTCAAGGCTGAGGAAAGAACAAGCAGGATTTAGAGAAGGCTATTCCTGTACTGACCAGATCAATACACTACGCATAATTATAGAACAATCCACGCAGCTGCAATTGTCACTGTACCTGCTATTTTTAGACTTTGAAAAAGCGTTTGATAGTGTAATGAGGAAGAAGATGTGGAAGAGTTTGGGATAACCCAAGAAATGTATGAGAACTATACATGCCAGGTTCTACATCAGGAGATGTCTGAGCCCAGGCCAGTAAATACAGGAGTCAAGCAAGGATGTTTACTGTCACCAATACTATTTTTGATGGTGCTGACACCTTATGAAGAAAAAGGCAATGAGCCGACGAAGAGGAATTCAATGGTGACTGACATAGGTTGGAGGGCTTGGACTTTGCAGATGATTTGTGTTTGTTAGCCAGCAGTTTTAAGGCTATGGAAGCAAAGCTGAATGATTTAAAAACCAAAGCATCAGTGGTGGAACTGAAGATAATTAGAAAGAAAACCAAAGAGATGCGCTATAACAACCAAAATACAGCACTATTAACTTTAAGAAACCAAGAAACCGAGCAAGTTAATCAGTTTTGCTTCCTGGGTAGTATAGTCACCCCTGAAGGAGGAACTATAGAAGATATAGGAAACCGAGGAGCCAAAAGAGCATTTACAATGCTGAGACCAATCTGGAAATCTATAAAACTATGCATATTCAATACGAATGTCAAATCAGTACTCCTCTATGGGTGTGAAACATGGAAGACTAACAATACACTGATTAGCAGACTTCAAACCTTTGTGAACAGAAGTTTGAGGAATATCCTTGGCCACAAGTAGTCTCCAATGAAGAGCTGTGGAGAAGAACCCATCAAACACCCATTGACATTGAGATGCGTCGATGGAAATGGAACTGGAGGGGGCATATATTACTATGAGATAAAGACAACATTGCAATGGAACCCACAAGGTAGCAGGAGAAGAGGCAGACCAAGGAGCACATGGAGGAGGAGTGTGATAGCGGAAGGGATCGAGAGAGGAGGGAAGACCTGGACCGAGATCAGGACGATGGCACAGAATAAAGTCTGATGGCAGAAGTCCATTGATGTCCTATGCTCCACTTAGGAGATACAGGACTAAACTAAGAAGACCCCCAGTTCTGAACATTAACATTTTGCAAAAAAACATTCTTTTGATTCAGATAAATGCAGTAATTGTTACTGGTTTCCATTAATATAAAGTGACTGTGAAGGTGATAATCATGAAAACAAATAATTTAATCATGGATCAAAAAACAAAAAACTTGAAGTGGTACATTGTGCAGCACAAATTATACATAAATTACAAAATGTGTTGAATATACACATGAGTTGCTTCACTAAGTAATAAACTACCTGAACAGGCTTTGCAGTCGTGTTGCCTACATTATCAGCAAATTTCAACTAGCAGGTGTGTTGCTAATATCCTCAGTGATGTTCCTCTGGTAGTTAATTGATTAAATTGTAAAGCAGGCCATCTTTGGCGTAAATTTCAAAATCCATTAGTTTTAGGCTAAAAATCTTCCAAGCAGCTTTCTTACTTATAAGAATAGCTTAACAGTTGGCAATAACTATGTGAATAATACTATATTCATAAGTACGGAGGTTAGAATGTATATTGGCACATTGTCACAGTGGCTCAATGGTTATAGCAACCAGGAGAACTGTGTTCAAATTCCAGGCTGTGGTATTGAATTTTTTAGCTAATTTTAATAATAAATGAACATTACCAGCGTAAGAAGCATTATCAATATAATATTTGTAGCTGTTTTATTTTACAAATATATTAATTTATTTCAATATTTGTAGTGCTTTTTAAAGAACACAAAAGCAAAATCCATACAACTGCAATTAAATATAACCCTTCATTTATCTATGCATGCCATCACACCAGTTATTTTACCTGGGTCCTTCCTGTCCTCTATCAAAAGTACATTTGACTGCAGAATTTGGGATTTCAACTCACAATGTTCACTTTAAATGAATGGCCAGTCCAGTAATTATCATCTTATCGATCATGTACATTTGAACTGCTTATGTTAAGGTGCCTATTATAAGGATTTCTAAAATGGTTCAAGAAAATGCACTAGAGGGTTAAACATCTTTCTAATCAAAACCGTTACACAATGCACATGGATTTTTTTTAAAAATACCTTTTTCAAGTTGATGATTTTTCTGATTACAAACTTATATAACTATCGTTAGGAGACACTTAGAAACATGATATTGGTGTCAATGGAAAGAGAAATTCAAATATTTTTTGTAATGTTGGTGAACTGTAGCTATTTATTAATTTTATTGCTAGGAGATGATATAACAGAAAAATGATTGAAAACGAAGACATGAGGACATTTTGTGTGCTAGATTTTCACATATCCCAGTCTGTTGTCACTATTTAATACAAATTTAGAAGAAATTTTGGTGCTTATCCACCCAATGGGCCCAGGTTCCGTAAGTGGTATGGTGATATATAAACTAGGATATCCATCGGTAAGGGGAAGTCAACCAGTTGTCCTTAGTAAGTGAGGCAAATGTGGAGTGCATGAGAGAGAAGTCCACCATAAAATTCAGTAGAGAATTAAACATTCCCCAACAAAATATATAGAAGATTTTATGGAAATGTTTAAAGTTCCATCTCTACTGTCTCAATTGTTGCAGGCTCTGAAACGAGACCACAAAGCCAAGCGACAGTCGCTCTGTGGGGAGATGCAACTAGAATGTAAACTGAATGTTTCATCAAATCATTGGTGTTAGTGATGAAGCCACTTTCCATCTGTCAGGAAAAGTGCACAAAAACAATAGGTGGTATGAATAAAACTGAGATGCGTCTTATGAGACACCGCAAGCAGAAAATGTGAGACGCAGCTAGTCTTGAGACATGTCTTGCTAATTTCGTATGAATAAAAATTTCCCCTCCAGAAGTGAGACACTCCCTGCGTCTCATTTACTATCTGTGTGTAAACAAGTCAACAATGTATTGTTGTATGAATAGAAAGGGCTTATTTTAGCACTTATGAATCAATTTATACCACTTATACTGTCAAAATGGAGAAAGAAACATTTCATTTTATTCGTATTTCACGGAATAACATCGTAGTTGTCAGAAAATTAGAACTTTACAATGACTGGATATAAACAAGGTCTAGGAAAAATTCTTGTCAGGCATTATAATGAAATTTATTTAGGAAAATAAACAATGTGAAAAGCAGAATAAAACAAAAAATATGTTCCATTCACATGACTTTCTCTAGCCGTTCCACCTTTCTGTTATCTACATCATGCTAATCGATATAAACATAAGCGGCCGCGCCATGGCCGAGTGGTTAGACCATTCACCTCTCACCTAGATGGCTGGGGTTCGATCCCAAGCGACCGCATGTGAGATTTGTGGTGGACAAAGCGGTGCAGGGGCGGGTTTTCTCCAGGTTCTCTGGTTTCCCCCACCATCGCATTCCACCAGTGCTCCATCTTTATGTATCACCAGTATCATCACCTGCGGTGCCACATATAGTAAAAGCAAGCATTAAACACTACAAAAAAATAAAAAAATAGATAAATAAATATAAGTAGAAGTCTTATTACATACTTCTTTGTGAGTAGAAGGGAAATAAGGTAATATTCTAGGCTAAAGCATAGTCAAAACTAGAGCAAAGTTTGCTTTGCATGGCAAGCAGCAAAACTAGAGAGATGAAATGAAGTAGGCTTCCTGTTTTAGAACAGTTAACGTACTTCAAAATTGAAACCAACAACAAAAAATATATGAAAAACGGTCAACTTTAAAAGAAAAACATACATGACATAAATTATGTATTTTAATGAGATTATATTTTTGTGTAGTAAGTTGTCTATCTCTTTATCAGTTATGCAAAATTCATCCAGAATAATTCTGGATGCTGTTTCCAGAAAATACAAGATATATGTTTTATTTCTGATGCAAAGACCTTTAGTATATGGTATTTTTTATCAAAATTGTTAAAGCCATTTTTGAGAAAAACAAAATTTTCACACATTTTTCCATGTAAATGGTAGTTTGGGGTGGGGGGATTTTCTTCAAAACTCTGTTTCCCACCCTTGAAAGAATACAAAACATAAATACCAAGTTTGGTATTTGCAATTTTTACTTTAATCTATTTAATTTAATAATTAATAAACAAAAATTCATTCCAATGAATAAAAATGTCCTTTGACCTCTGCTGCCTCCCCCCCCACTCACCCACCTATTTCTAATTTTTTAATCAGGGGACCTCAAAACAAATTACCAGTGAAATCTCACATCAAATTTTTGGGTGGAATATAATACCTTCTCCACCTACTATGTACTTTATATGTACATACATGCTAGCGAAAGTAAAAAGCAAATGCTTTACAAAGAACAAGCCTGTACACACAAAAGAAAGAATAGAATGTCCTTGAACTTGATAGTAGAAACAAATCCTCGAAAATATTAAAAGAGTATTATTTTACACATCTATTATTTATTTAGCTACTCTATAATAGACATGCTTCTATAAAAGTTCAACTGTGTTACGGAGTGCAAAAACCTATTTTTGTAGAACATAACAACAAGTATCATATCTCATGTGCCATAAAAGGCAAAGATGATGAACGTGAGCAGTACTTTTGTATGTATTAATTTGTAACTGTGTCGATGAAACTAATAATTTAATAACCCTCGTAATAACTTAATTGAAATAACTCAAAAACTTGTACTTATTGAAATACCTGTAGTTCCTGTTAAATATATTATTGTAATATTGCTTTGGTTATAAAAGCGTACTCATGTAATCACTTTTTATTCTTGCTATTATATACCTGCTTCCTCACCATCAACCTCATGTTCATGATGAGCATTATAAGTTGGTCTTCCTGCTCTTACTCCTCTTCACAGTCTTGGACCAAAAACCTCGTAATCATGTTCCTGCAAATGTTTATTATGGAGAACCATACAATACACATAAACGAAGGTATTCTGTCGATAACGTTACTTGTTATTAAATTATTTTAAAACTCTTTTCTTGAACAAAATATGTGTATTATAGCATGTTCCTTGGCGAGATACCTACATAGGGCCTTTATGATGTCCATTACCCCAATCTTTAATTTATTATTGTTCTTGTTGTTTTATTGTTGTTATTATTATTAATACTATTGCGGATATTTCTGCAGACATCGGAATTTTGCTCCTGAATAGAACCATGCCACTTGTAAATAAAGCCTTTTTTTGGTAATGATTTCATCTACATAAAATTTCTGCTTTTTATTATTATGATAAGAGTGTAATCTAAAGCTCCAAAAATTGCATCACGGAATGTAATCCACCCTTGCAAAGTTGCAGCAAACTTTCCAAAAGGTTATGGATACTGAATGCAGAGAGCCCTCTGTATCTTCTGGATGCCGCTCTGAATTCCTGGGTTTATTACCTGCGGTCGAATAGTCACCATGAACATAATGCCAACACTTAACTAGGAACTCATGATGAGAGCAGGTAGCTCCAGGAACATATTTTCATCCTATCTTCTCACCCAAAGGTCCCGGGTTCGATTTTCAGCTGTGGCAGGGAATTTGTTCTTAACTACAACCATCTTCTATACCTACAGAGTCTCTAAGTATGCACCTGTGTGTATGTTTAATATAATGTGTATACAACTAAAAAATGCTGTTAAGAACCTTACAGTTCAGCGAAAAATCACCTGCAGTGTTTCTAAACTAAAGCCCTCGATATGACTATAGCCGTTAAAGGGGGTTATATGAATGAAAAAAATAATGACAATAATATTCTAATCTTTGCTCCTTTGTGTAAGGCTATATCTCTTGTTCCTGTTGCTTCGGGAAGAAAATGCTGTACAAGCCACTGCACATGCTGCTTTAATCTTGAAGTTTGTTATAATTTAGTTCTTCAGAATCCTCCCTGATTTAATAAAGCTTCCTTCTGCGCTCAAAAAACCCCAAAACTGCTACCAAATCTGCACATAATTTGTCATAAGAAGCTGCGTCTCAAGTGTTGAGACACCTTCGGAGGTGACTTAAAAATCATGAGATGCAGCTACTTTTTATTCATTCCAAAAACCTGAGACGCG
Source organism: Hymenopus coronatus (assembly GCA_030762935.1). NCBI lineage: Eukaryota > Metazoa > Arthropoda > Insecta > Mantodea > Hymenopodidae > Hymenopus > Hymenopus coronatus. The sequence goes on from CM060897.1 coordinate 162,987,844, forward strand.
TCTAATTACGTAAGCGCATGAGACATTGGTCGCGATCAAGGTCACCTCCATCTTGAGTCATCGAGTTTTATCCATACGAAAGTGAGATGTGCCTCGAAAATTGCAAGTTTTGATACGTGTCTCACCTTTATTCATACCACCCAATGTCAGGATATGGGCTTTGGAAAATCCTAACATTTATGTGGAACATTAATGCAACTCCCCTTGTACTGACTCGTTTCCATAAAATCTTCCGCACAGTTTGTTGGGGATGTCTAATTCTCTACTGACTTTTACGGCCTATTTCTGTGGACTTTGTGTAAAATTCTCTCACACACACACCACATTTGCCTCAATGGCCAGTTGACTTCCACTTACAGATATATGCTCCCGTTTTGAAGTCAGTATACCACTAACGGATACTAGTCCCATTGGGTGGATCAACACCAAATTTTCTACTAAAATTGCATTGTACAGAGACAACAAACTGGGATATGTGAAAATCTAGCATACAAAATGCCCTCCTGTCTTTGTTTGCAGCCAGTTTTCATTATATCGTCTCCTAGCAATGAAATGAATAAATATACAAAATGTTCACTTACATAACAAAAAACATTTGAGTTTCTCTTTCCATTGATATCAATATCATATTTCTAAGTGTCTCCTAATGATAGTTATCCAAGTTTGTAATCAGTAAGATCATTTATAGTAACAGTATATTTCTGGGAAATCTCAATATAGAATTTTTGGCTTGGAATACAATAGTATATTTAGTAGACAAAATAAAAGCCAACATTTGGTGCAAAAATATCAAAGACAAGGAGAGGATATACTTACTAAACTGATAGAAGGACGAGTGACAATCAGCCGACCTTGTCCTCGACTTTCCCTGAGACTTAAAAGGATAACATCCCCAAGATCACTAAGAATGACCACATGTGGGTCAGCTGATGATGCATGAACAATTGGACAACCTAAGTCCAACGGAATATGTTGTATCTGATCCAGTCCTTGCAGTAGTCGCACCCCCATCTGCGACACCTGCAACATTAAGTAGACAAAACAAACCTGATGCAATACACTTATACTATAGCTATTTTCATTTCATAATGGCATTTGGCACCATTCTTTGGGGAGCTGCAACTGGCTCAGAAAACATATTTGAATTATATATATATATAAAATAATAATAATAAGAATAATAATAAGAATAATAATAATAATTTTTATTATGATGTCCAAGAAACTCCTGCCGGAACTTATTTCGGAAACTGAATATACTTACCTTACCCTCACAATAAATTTACGAATTAGTCAAACACACTTATGAAAACTTTGATAAATACTATATTACACAGAACAAACATAAGCATGAAACCAGAACACAAAATTATCTGAAAGTATCCAACATTAGACTCACACTATATCAAAAAAGCCCTTTCTACTCTGGTATAAACATTTATAATAAACTACAGAACAAATATACAGTTTAAAAGATAAAATTGTGTTTCTTAACACTGTAAAAAAGTCTCTCATAGAAAAAGCTTACAACTCTGTAAAACAATACATGGAAGATAGTCACTAGGACCATATATATTAGTATATTTGTTAAATATATATAAATTTATGTAAATACTACTGTATATGGCATCTTTACTGCATTAGTTTGGAGTATTAGCTTTACATATGTTAACTTCACAAGTCATCAGTTTACTGAACTTTAGCCTAATCTATGTAAATATATGTGACAAAGTTATTGTTATTGTTCATTCATTCATAAAACTTAAGACAACACACACAGCCTTTATGTATTATATGAAGGCTGATAATTAAAGCAACATAGAAATAAAAGGAAATCCAAGATTATGGTTTATAAGAAAGAGAACAAAAGAGATGAAAAAGATGAGAAATGGTGGTTAGAGGGATGCAGGTTGAAGTGGTAATGAAATATGATTATCTGGAGGTAAGGCTAAACAATGGGAAGTTGACAGAGCAAAGGAAAAACGCACTGAACCCCCACCACTGCATCTTTGCAACTGACAACTTGCAGATCCATTAGACTTCCCGGCCCAATCACAAGGCAGCATTCTGGTCAGTTGGTCACAAAATGGAAATGGAACTGGAAGCAGCTATGTTGCCAGATCTAGCTACAGTAAGTGTGCTGTTTCACGAACAAAATTGGGTTTGATTTAATTGTTTTTTCACACAAGCCATGCATAGGACAGGAGTTGGATAGGTAGAGTCAGACTGAAAAAATTCAATGCCATAGCCAGGATTTGAACCATGGATCTCCCAGTCTCTAGCCGGTTGCTCTTACACTAAGCTACCATGGCAATATGCTGGCATAGCATAGTTTTTTCACACACAGCTTGTGTGAAAAAACAATTAAATCAATATCAATTGACCATAATAGTTGGCTATACTACGAATCCTGGGACTTAAAGTACTTACAACATTTTAAGTCGCCATTGGGGTTGTCATCTCAAAAATAATTTGAGATCACCTTGTGGTTTACTGGGAAAACATGTAAGTCAGTTGAGAAATTCAATGCTATGCCAGCATATTGCCATGGTAGCTCAGTGGAAGAGCAACTGGCTAGACCTGGGAGATCTGTGGTTCAAATCCTGGCTATGGCATTGAATTTTTCAGTCTGACTCTACCTATCCAAAATTGGGTTTGTCTGTAGCACAATATTGGTTGTGTTGTGATGACACATGACCATGTAAGTGACACCATGCTTCGTCACTGAACAGTATCAATTGTGGATCAATTGCTCCATCATTAACGTTCCTCAAAATCCAGTTACAGCAATTTACCTGACTGGTGATCACGTGGTACCAATTCCTGGACCTCAGTAACCTTGTATGGTTTGAATTTTAAAAGTTTTGTTGCTTTCCATGCTGAAGCTTTCGAAATGTCAGTTTCTTGTGCAAGGTACCTAAGAGATTTTTGAGGTGATCGTTCTAACCTTTCTCCGATTTTGTCTAATTTCTGCTCCGTAAGCACACACCTGTTTACTTTTCTTTTCCTAACACAAATTGATCCCGTCTCCCTGAATTTATTTACATGCAAACAAACAGTCTCTCTACTCAAAACATGCACGCCAGGAAATTTAGTCCAAGATTATGTAAGCACATATGTATCTTACATAAACACTCTTTGTGGTCCTGTATACTGCATTTTGAAAGCACTTCAAGCAAAACTAAACCCTTGTAAACATTGCTAATGTTATTCATGTGTGAACTTGACTAGAACAGAAGTAAGACTGATGCACATGTGATGACAGAACGGATGTAGGATGCATGTGCAGGGAAAGGCAGTGAAGGTTACATGGGCCGTGTTGCTGGTGGCCAAGTTTTGTAACAAATGTACTGTATTTCCAACCACATACTTCAGATTGTGACATGTGCTTGAGTTGCTCTTTGCAACCTACATAATGTTGTTGACTGAGGGTGTATTTAGTGTGCAATGTCGCTAAACAGTACCAACTTTACAAATGGAGAAAGCACTGGAGAAATGAGAAGACAGTGCCAGGTTATTTGCTGCAAAATGGCAGTAGTGGTGCTCTATTTTCTTCACCATACAGTACTAAGGGAATGCACCCAGTTATGGAGTCAATGCTGCAAGATGACAGTGAAATGCAAACATATTTTTATGTACAATCCTTCCCTTGCTCCAATCGTTTAAAATAAAGAAATAAAAATGTACTTCTTTTACATATGAAGTATATTTCTTTTTGCTCTAATGCTTTAAAATTAACAATTATATAATCTCTCTTGGAAGCTGGAAATGGTGGAGAAGCGATGGAACCCCAATAGCATACAATTTAAGAACCTACCTATTGCATATAAAAGTTGTCTAATTGCAACAACTTATTATGCAAGACATTTATTGCATTCTTACTTACCTGTATTATGTACTTGTTGCTTCCCAAATTACCAGCATAAACAGTGGGGCCTTGGGTACTAAATCCAGAGTTATCAACCTCATTGATTTCTTGTCCTGTCTGAAGAACCTTTAACATAAAGCATGAAGTTGCATTATTAAACATTTAAAACATATTTTAAGAATAACCCATCTACTGCTTGTAATAGGATTTTCTGAAAGAGAAAAAGTTCTCAAAACCAGTCCTAGTAAGTAATTTCTAAGCAATGTTTTGTGTTACAATAACCAACTCAAATTCTTTTAATTTAATCTTTATTTTGATGTTAGTTTCATTACAAGTACACACTGTACGGATATGGATTTAAAAATTATGAGGTATTCAAGTGTAAACAAAAGAAATGCTCACCATTGTAGATTCTAACTGACCAAGGATCATAAATGCATGGGTATTTTCTTGATCATCCACAGAATCTTTGTTGCCAATAACTGTCCACATATCTATACAGCCTGGTAGCTCAAATGTTGTTACAACCTAAGTGCAAATAAAATAAAATTATCATGAAATTTAATATAGCAATACAGTAAGACATTTGTATTAATTGATAGTTATTTATATTAAAAGTGGCTTAAACAAACTATTAATTGTGAGTGGGATGTTTACTATACGAGCGCATAAGCACGAGTGTTCTAATTTCTCATAAGCAAATAATAGTCTAATAATCCACGTGTAATACACAAAGTTTTATTTTATCGTAATATGAACTGAAATATTCTTATATTTATTAATATTAATATTATTGGAGTCGTCATTACGAGGAATGGAATTAAATCATGACATAGGTCGTGCTTTGTTTGTTCGTTGCTGCGTAACCCCGCCAGAATAAACCGTTTCAATTCTGGTTGTTTAAACTGCACCAAATAAATCAATAAATGAATGAAAATCAATATTCCTGAAGAAATTTTTAATTATGCTAAAAATGCTGTACTTAGTTTGTTACCCAGCAAGTCGAAGGGCATATATGACAAGGAATTTTTGTTAATTGAAGAATGGGGAGGTCCAAATGAATTGAAATAATTTACAGTAAAATAAAGTATTTACTTTGTTTCACGATGAAATAAAGATCATTTTTGTTGTTTCCTAGGATATATGAAATGTGTATATGAAGTTTAAGGATAGGATAAAATAAATTACTGAAATTTTAAAGCAGTTATGTATATTTATAAATCTTAGGTATTTAGGAAACACACTGAGTTTTTGACATTTATATGCACAAAATGGAATTTTTTATTTCTCTAGATTCACTTTACATAACAAAACATATTGAAACATGTTTCAGAGACTGTTGTCTCCATTTGTCACTCCAGGTTTGCTGCCATGCTTCTTCCTGTGACTGATACGAGGGATGACCAGATACTAAAGTTACAAAGCCTGCAGTGAAACATGTCATGTAAATATCTTTAATATTCTGTATTTTAAGCAAAATTGTTAGAGCCATTTTGAGAAGATCTTCCTATATGAAGGGTAGCTTGGAGTGTGGGGGATTTTCTTGAAATGTTTGTCATATCCTTGGGAGATACTAAACTTAAATTTCTGACCTTTCCTTTTTGAGTTATGCTGTTCACAGACTCACACATGGACATTTTTCTAAAAATGCTTTATTTTTTACTCAGCGGAGCTCAAAAATTTTAGTTGAACCTGATTTATGCATATATCAGGGGAAGAGGAAGGATTATTGTAAACTCAAATTACTTACAAATGAGATTTTGATGATGCATTATACACTTTTTTTTTAAAAAGCAATACAGTAGGCCTACAAGTGTTAAGTTTTACAAACAAAGATATGCACAAGAAAACATTATTTTGAACTTGGTCCTGCTTTAAAGAAATCGCTTAATTTGGCTGGTTTCTCTTACAACATTTTCAGAAGAACATTTCGCAATAATGTAATGCCAACACACATTTATTGCACTTAACACTTCGCTAAGTTTAGGTATTTCAAGATTTGAGTAACCATCCCCATTATTGTCAACAGCTTGAAACTAGTTCACTTTCTTGATCATACCATGTTTTTGGCACTCATCAGCATTGTTCCCCTAAACCTGTAGTTTCCCACAAACAGCTAGATTGTCAACAAAATGCACAAGGTATTGAAATCTGCACCCTCCAGTACAGCTAGCTCATTTATAGCCACAACTTCAACACCACTGGTAACATCAGGTACATATTGTTCACAGCAAGATAACCTTCTGCCAAAGACGGCGTTACTTTTTCAGTTTGGGATTAGGAAGTGTGCGGCTGGAAACCAACCTTTGAAGTTGCCAAGTCTTCCATTTACTGGTCCCTTAACTGAGGTGCGAATTTCAGCTTACAAGCAGAGTCTTCAGTCTTTAGAAAATGATGATAATGATGTTTAAGGGCATTCAACTGCCAAGGTCATTAGCGCAAAAATAAAATCCTAGCAATAACCAGCAATAAAACACTGTTTAAAAACAGAACACAGGTAAAAGTAGAGCTAAAAGGAGTATAAAACCAAAGTAAAATAACTGTCCAGCCCTGAAACCAGAGTTGGTAATAAAACTATGGCTAAATCTGAAGCATTAAAACTGAAAGAAAAAAAAAAGTATTTAAAAGTTAAAAATCCACTTCATTATCATGCCATACAGTTAACACAGACTAAAACCTCAAGGTAAAAGAAACTTGTGCTCTTGGATCATCAGTCAGGACCTCGGCAAGATGATCAAATGTGTGCCAGGTGACCATACTCTAGCAACACATGACGAACGGACTGTGTCTCACCACAGGCGCACAGACAGGAGCAGGTTCGCATTTCCAGGAAACAGAGATTTTGCTTTGTTGCCTCTCGCCATTAGTTCAGGGTCATCTTTTGTTTGCTAATGGTTTTTGCCCAGTGGCAGGAGGGAGGCCATCATGTTTTGGAGAAAAATATAAGATACAGATTTAAAAAAACAGTGTTTGTTTATGAAGGATGACATCTACTTCCTGGTAGCAGAAATAAATTCCACGGTTTATAGTAAGTTAATGGCGAGATTTTCATTTCCTGCATCAGTCAGTGTTATTAAATGTTGAACCAATTAAATAATTAACTTTGAAATTTCCAATGATACCCAAATCAAGTGGCTTTAGATGACTGGTACAGTTAGGAGGGAAAAATGCTATTCAAACATTTTCCAAAATTATTTGAGGTGGATGTCTTGCACATAGATCCATAGAAAGAAGGATACCCTTCTGTTTCTTTTTTACTCTAATGTGCAGTTTCTTTAACCACTGTTCCATTAAAATTATAGTCATCAAAAAGTTCCTATTGGATTCATATTCCAGGTTTTGTTTTAATACCCCTAAGACACCTTGGATTCTTGGATTTTCCTATTACAAGTGGCAGAAATTTTGTCTGATCTGTCTTCATTGGTGGAAAGAAGAACCATTACGTAATTTTTTTTTTTTAAGTAGTTTAACGTCATTTAACCTGGTTGGTCATATCAGGCAATTAATGAAATTAGTGAAATATTGCTCAAATAATTTCAGGATTCATGCAACGTCTTCTCCTCAGGAAAAAGGAAAAACCCCAAAAATAACCTTATCCGGGTAACTCACCCCAAGTGAGATTTACTTGTCTTCCGGCCATGCATAAGTCAGCTAATGTACTCTGGGAAAGGGATTGTAGAATAGGCCATTCTCATCACAGTTGTAAATGTTCTGAAGCTGTTAATCACTTATAATTCCTGTTGAACCTCTTTCTTCCAGTGTTGCACTGTGATGTCATCTACAGCATTCATTGCTACAAATTGTTTTCCCTGTGATCCATGAAGATCTTTAAATCCTTGACCAACCTGATGAAGCCTTGAAATCAACTGTGATGTTCATAGTTTTACCTAAATCTATCATCTATCCAACTCAGAATATTTTGTGAGTTATCACTGATGTATAGTTTTGCCAGACTGGTTTCGAAGCCATGTGGGCTTCATTGTCGATGGTTTCCAACTGAGTTTCTACAGGGTGTTCTATGTTGAGGTGTGATGGTCCCTGGTAGCTGAGTGATGAACCTCCATAATATGTTTTGAGGCGGTAATTCAAAATTGAATATGTGGCATTGGTTTTTGACGATGTGGGATTTCTCCCAGATGCCAAGCTCTGCCGCATATCTGGCAGGTTTTACAAGGTGTATGTTAGGTGCTATTTCATGGTTAGACCAAAAGTGGTGTGCAACAGCTGATTTGTCAGTTTGTTTATATTTTACTGCTCTCAAGTGTTCTTGGTGCCTTTTCGTTTTTCCAAAAGTAAAATTTGTTGTAATCTGAGCAATTTATTCTATAGAATCCTGATTTTTTGTGTTCTGGGATTTGGTCTTTTAAGTTGTTGCGGAGTGTTTTTTGTAGGCTGAACTTATTTTGGGGGGCAAGTGTGATTTTATTTTTTTAAATGTTTTTTGAAACTTGTGGCGTAGTTTTGGGTGATAAGTGAACTTTTTGAAGCAAGGTTTACCTATTGGTGGGCTCAATTTTGTGATGTCTGTGATTAATTTCCATTGTTTGAATTTTTTTATTTTTGATCTATTAATTTTTGATTAAAGCCATTGTTTTTTTTGCTGTAGATATTGTGTGTTTGCGTCTCTGTTGTATTCTTCATCTTTTAAAGGTGTGTATACCAGTCTATTGGTGAGGCTATTTAATACTGCATGTTTGTGCACTATAGGATTGTGGCCATAACTTTTTATATAGTTGTCAAGAGTGTGTGGGTTTGTGACAGATACCAAAGTATACTTTGTTACTTTCTCTGGTTATTCTAGACATGGAAGATAGTTGTCATTTTCAATTTCTATTGTGAACTGTATTGTTTTCTGCTGTATGTTAATATGTAAAGCAATTTGAGGGAACGTTTGGGAACTACGGCAAAGATGTCATCAATACATCTATGCCAAGTCTTGAAGATGTATGAGAATGCTAAGGTTATTTGTGTTTCCAGGTAGCTGATGTGAAGGTCTGCCATAAGTGTGATATTGGGTTAAGGCTTGTAGTTGTTGGTATGTTATGTTGTTGCAGGTAAAGTAACTCTGATCTAGGCAAAGTTTAGTTAAGTTTAGGTAGTCTTTATTCTTCTTTTTCTATTTTACTGTGGGTTAGCCAGCTTTCTAGGTGTTTTAGCATCTCAGGAATGGGTATGTTCAGGTACATTGCTGTGATGTTGAAGGTACTAAGGCATCCAGGTTTTATTTCAAGGGTGGAAATTTTGTTGATTAGATCCTGTGAGTTTGTTATGTTGAAGCTAGGATATTTTGGGTAAGGATGTGAACTTCTGCACTAACCGTTTTGAGAGCCTGTATGTAGGGGAATCTACATTGTTGACTATTGGGTTGCATGGCGTTGCCTGTTTTGTGGATTTTTGGAAGGGCATAAAGTCTGGGTAAAATCGGGTGGTTTGATTTCGTCTGGTCTGTAATTGCTTTTATGATAAGGTTGTAGTCTCATGCATTGTTTCAATGGATCTGTTTTGATTTCTGTGAAAATATTATCTTGCAACATATTTTCAACTCTAGTGATGTAGTCAGATTTATCTAATATTACTATTATGTTGCTTTTATCTACTTTGGCATATATTACAGATTTGGCTTTGAAGTTCTTGAGGATTTTTTTTATTTGGAAAGTTATTTCTGGTTTCTGATCTTTAAGTACTATTTCACATCCATTTTTAATAGCTGTTTTATCCTCTTCTTTTAAGGTTTTAACAGGTTCAATCGTATTTCCGATGAAACCTTGGCATAGAATTTCTGGGTGGAATGCAATACAAGGTCTTTTTAAACAATTCCAGAACATTCATAATTTTGTACCAATGGAGTGTTGGAGCAAAATGCAGTTGGCATCCCTGCACACACCTGTGTTTAAGTGCAACTGTCAGAAGTTTCATGTCACTCTCCGTGGTGTAATGGTTACTATGCTAACTTCATATACCCAAGGTCGCGGGTTCAAACCTGGCGGAGGATGATGGATTTTTTCGGGCATAAAAATTCTTAGCATGGCTTCCTTCGGAAGGGAAGTAAAGCCATTGGTCCCATGTCGTAGATTTACGGCACATAAAAGAACCTCAAGCCTGATAGAGAAGCTTCTGAGCAAAATTAAGTGGTCTTTCACGCCCAGTATAGAATGGGACGCTGAGGACCATAGCAGTTAAAGAGCGTTCATAAATAACACACATTTACATTTCAGAAGTTCCATTATTCTATGTCTGTTAGTTATTGTTCAGTGCTGTATTGTGTCGCACATTTTGCGAATTTCGAGATGGCAGGGTTAAGGAGCAAAGCGTCTGCATTAAATTTTGTGTGAAACTCCAGAAAACCTTTAGAGAGACACACTAAATGATGCAGGAAGCCTACAGTGATGACTGGTTTAGCCTTACTCAGTGTTACACAGTTTAAAAATGGCCAACCAGAAGTTAAAGATGACCTTCGATATCTACCGATGATGCTCATGTCAGGAACGTCAACAAAATTATGCATACCAATCGAAGACTAACTGTCCGAGAGATTGCAGAACAATGTAACATTTCAGTTGGATCATGTCATGAAATCCTGACACATCTTGCTACCAAGTCCATCCCACAGATCGTGAGTCAAGATCAGAAAGATCATCACCTCGCCCTCTGTGAAGAATTTTTGGATTGTGCAAATGAGAACGAGATATACCTTAAGAGTATCATAACTGGTGATGAGATATTGGTCTATGGTTATGATGTTGAGATCAAGGTTCAATCTTCACAATGGGTCGGGAAAGGTTCTCCAAGACCAAAAAAAGCTCGTCAGGTCAGGTCAAATGTCAAAGCCATGCTGATAGTTTTCTTTTACTTGAAAGGATTAGTTCATCATGAATTCGTGCCAGAGGGAAAACTGTCGGGATGTGTTGCAACACCTGCAAGAAAATGTCAGATGGAAATGGTCTGAAACGTGGTGAGACAATTCATGTCTCTTGCATCGCAATAAGGCACCTGCACATTCATCCCTGTTGGTGCTTGACTATTGCACAAAAAACAATATCACTGTGCTGCTTCATCCACCTTACACTCCTGACCTGGCCCCTACAGACTGAATTGATGAAGATTTGCAATGATAGACGAGATAAAAGAAAATTTACAGACAGCACTTTGCACGATCCAGAAAGAGGTGTACCAAGACTGCTTCCGGAAGTGGAAACAGCATTGTGGAGGAGAGTATTTCAAAGGAGATCATGCACAATAAGTAAAAGATAGGCGACCTCGAAGGTACCTTTTCTACCTACACATATGTGCTAGAGAAAGTGAAAAGATATTTACCTGAGGCCTTACAGAGCGCTGCAGCACACAGAGAGCACCATTTTTGCCATAGCCTGATGTTGTAAACAGTTCTATATCTGGATCTTCAAGATTTGAAAATTCTTCTGACAAAAATGCTGGTTCTCCCATTGAAATGTTACCACATGGTCCTATGTTCAGCAAACTGTCACAAACCTATAGGATTAAAACAACTTCCTCAGATTATTCTGTTGCATTCTTAAAGTTAAACCATGACAAATATTATCACTTTGTAGTAATTGTTGCTTAATTTACCTCAAAAACATATGAAGCAATTTGTACTGATGTTTGTGCCTCACTTCCATAAACTTCTAGTTCATCCAGGTCTCTGATGTCTGCCACATCAGATGCCATCCAGTCGCCTACGAAACATAGCAATACTTCTGATGAGATTCACAATCTTCATTTATAAACGAGAAGTAGATTCATTTATTTTTAGAACTATAAAAATATAAATAAGTATGTGTATCATTGTTGATGCATGCAAAGCATCACAGAAGTACAAAGGAAGCAATGTACTTCTTAGCATCACTTTGGGCGAGACAGATGCTAACCGTGTGTGATCTATGCATAGCTCTAAAGTATTGTGTTATCATATTGTATTTTTAGCTATCAGTTTTCTCTTCATTGATTACTGATAAACAAAAAGTACATTTTGAAATATTGCAAATATGCAAAGAAGCTTGTAACAGTAATATGATTAAAATTAAATCAAAGAATTTGAGTCGTTTTTTGATTTAAAAAGTACGTTTAAACAGTATGGACCCAGTTTCCTAGTTTTTGGTAATATAAGGATACTTGCATTCCTTCACAACAAGTCACCTGAGATAACTGTGCCATTGAAAATCTCATTGCTCACGACTCAGCTAGACCAAATAAATAAAATGACATCACCACAATAACGAGACAGAAAGATAAAAGAAGTAATAGTTCTTATATGTGTAGAGCAAAGATAGTGTGAAACATCACACACTACAACAGCCCACCACATAAAAAAAAACATTACAAAATAGATAGTCTAATTGAGGAGCTTAATTTTTAAAATCATTCTTGTTTATTTTCAGAAATGTGGGTAATGTAATTTTGTTGTGGACAAGAGTCAGTTTGATTCAACCAGCCACATTTAATACAAGGTTTTACTTCTTTACAGGACACTCTGAAACCAAATGATGACATTTGTACATAGAGTAACCTAAGAAGTGAGCTGTATATCTGTTGTTACCAGATAAGTAGTTCACCAGCTGACTGTATACATGCGTGTCTCAGTCAATGTCAAATATCTATCACCGCTTATGCACTGCATCACACTGTGCTGCATAATCTACAAATACCACTGTACAAAGGACTCAACATAAAAACACTACCGATCATCTGCCTCCGAATCTTCAGCAAGAGAGTCCTTCATCTTTACTCCTGTACGACAACACTGAACACAGAAGAGCACATAATGAGCATAAGTTTATGCATCAGTTTCCTCCATTACAAATTATCATTGTCATCACCACTACTTTCTGCAACATTATCCAGAAAGAGAATGCTATTTGATTTTCTACAACTCCTCTTTTTTTGAAATATGATTGTATGAGAATATTGAATAAAGAGTGCATAAGTTTCCTCCGTGTTTTTGTTTACAAAACATCACATACTATCTGCCACACTTCATCACAATGTTTGCACACACATTCTGGTCGAGGAATATGATATTTTATTCTTATTACTTTCTCTTGACCCGTATGTACCATGTACATAGGGATAGAGAAGTATTGCATTCCACCCAAAAATTTGATGTCAAGATTTCACCAGAAATACATGTTTTAGGACCCTCTGAATCCAAAAAAAGCATTTCCAGAAAAAGGTCCGTGTGTGTGTGTGTGTGTGTCCGTGAACACGATAACTCAAAAATGAAAAGTAGCTAAAGTACCAAACTTGGTATTTAAGTTCAGTATCTTCCAGGGATGCAACACGAAGATTTTGAGAAAAATCCCCCCACCCCAAACTACCCTTTACATGGAACTTTTTTCAAAAATTTTGTTTTTCTTAAAAATGGCTCTAACGATTTTGATTAAAATATCGTATATTAAACCTGACAAATAAAATGTATATTTTGAATTTTCTGGGAATAGCTTCTAAAGACCCGTTTATTCTGAATGAATATTTCTTAATTTGGCATAACTAGTAAACCGTAGGAGATAGACAAAAACTTACTATACAAAAAATTTAGGTCTTGTTAAAATACACAAGTTATGTTATATAAATTTTTCTCCTGGAGCTTACCGTTTTCGAGGTATTCATTGTTATTAGTTTCAGTTGTGAAGCACTTATATTTTTCTCAGACGGGAGTGTCTGTTTTTCTTTTGTTCTACTCCTGGCCAAGAAAAGAAGCGATTTGTAATGAAAATTGCATAACGACAGCTTTTAAAACATTTGACTATTGGTTTAGCCTAGTGTATTCCCTTATTTTCTTCCTACTTATATGGAATTAAATAATAAGAACATTGTGCTAATGAGTACCACGATTAGCAAGGTGCAGAAAGAAGAAGAATTTTATGTATGAAATTTGTAGAACAGCTAGAAAAAGTCATGTGAGTGTAACACATCAGATTTTCTTTTATGTCCCTTAACCTGACTGGTCATATTGGGCTATGAATAAAATTTGTGAAATGATCTTGGGGTACATGGAGCTTAAAGTTACTCAACATTCGACTACTTAACAAAAGGTAAAAACCCCCAAAAAATACTTTATCTGAGTAACTCACTCTAAGCAAGATTCGACCTTGCAACCTCTTGAATGTGGTATTCTGTTTTGTGGCATAACAATGAACAGCAAACATCGTGCACTGTTACAAGCATAAACATTGCAAATGTGTCTATTAATTTCCGAGAATCAGACTTTTGGAGAACTGAGTGAACATATATTTTCTTGCTTCATCTCTGCCGCTTGTTTCATGAAGTCAAAGACATTTGCAATTATTTCTCTGCTCTGACTATGTAATACCTTGCACCTTAACTTTGAAGACATAGGTGCAAAAATAAAATAAAATAAACACTATTTACTGCCCTCTCTATAAATATAAACAGATGCACAATACTTTCCAGGCAGACTGTACAATGTTTTACTCGCTGTGATTGTGAATAAGCAGTCACAAAAGTATCATATCAGTTCCCAGTAAGCTAGGCTCGGGAGCTGAGTTAGTGATTAGGGTCACGATTCTAGAAGTTTTGCGCCAGCGATACAAAACTTCAGTACTGCAATACTTCAAAACCAAAAGATAAGCACACGTTTGATACGTAAAAACCAAATTTAGTAAAACAATGAGGCAATACAAATATTATTACAACAATAAATATTTTGTAACAAAACTTCACTTATCTTTGTAATAATTTCAAATTAATGCAATATATTTTGTAATCCCTTAGGTTACATTATGAGCTTCTGCTTTCTTGTTGACTTGTTTATTTAAGTTGTTACCGTTGCTGCTGTTAGGTGATGGATTGTATGATTTTTCCATCTACTGGAAGTAAAATAAATTTGGTAAAGCCAATTGGTGGTATATCAAAATTCATATTGCGATCTCTACTCCTCAAAATAAATATCGTCTCCCACCCATTAATATAAACAGATTAATAAATCAGCTGTAGCAGATCATTTTTGATCATTTAATCATAGATAAATCCAGAAGTTAAAATTGTTTAGATATTTAAATAGACCTAAAGATTTAATGGTGTGGGAGAAAATATTTATTTTGAAGAATAGAAATTCTGTTATGAAATTTGACTCTATCACCATTTGTTTTACTTCCAGCAGATGGTAATATGGCGGTGAACAATCCATCATCCAAAAAAGATCACAACAGGATAAGTTTGGGATCTTGGGGCCATGGAACGTCACCGAAGGGCAAAATGAGGCATCCAGGGAGCATGTGCCTCACAGCTTCCATCGATGCTTTGGTGGTATGCAATGTGACACCATCCTATTGGAAATAAACATTGCTAATGCCTATTCTTCGTATCTGCAGTTTCTAACATGTGGACATATCATCCTAAATTTACTGTGACTGTTATGCTGTAAAAAAAAGAAAGAAAAAAAAAAAAGGCCCAATTGCTCCAAAAGGTGCAAGAGCACACCAAACTGTGACACACTCAGAGTGGAGAGGTGCTGCATGGATATTTTGAGGTTGATGGGGGTTCCATATCAGAAGTTTTGTTTGTTTATTGCACCATTCATCGCTCATCATCACTACCATATGGGTACTCTTCCATAGTCACTTACAAATGCACAATGAAGTCTTATTGAGCTGCTCAACGACCAACATTTTGTATGGATGGAAGCATAAATCTAACTGCAAACTTCTTCTCACAATTTCATGGTTTAGCTGTAATTCACGCACATGTTTATGCTGGGATCGAGAGAGCCTGCACAAATGAGTGCCTCTCTAACTCTGCCTAAGTTGTCAGGTTTCTTCCTCATGATGTTTCCTGTTGCTCTGTAGGACTTAACCCATCTCAGGATTGTATTTTGGTTTGGAAATGCCATCATTCCAAAATGGCAACAAAAGATTCACTGTATTATGATAAAAGACTCACCATTTAGCATATAGGTTTCATGCACGAACATGCAGTGTTGCACAGTCGACTGCTCCATAACTATTGAAATGGTATGCTATGCCAAGGAGGATGACTGCTCTCCCCTCCCTCTGCCACTTCTACCGGCCGAGTATATTAAAATTATGTTTTTATGTAACTAGGAGTTATTTCCGGGCTGTTTTGTTGTGGTATGGTGGAGTAAGATGTTTGTCATTCCATCCATAACTGCAATGGACATCTTCAGTGGCGTGGGCCACCTAACAATTTCAACAAAAAGAAGAGGCCTTAAAGCTCAACAGAAACTGGCATCCTGTCATTGAAGGCAGGAAACGTCATAAAACTGGCAAGATCTAAGGGGCCAATCAGAAGGCACCTGCCCACCCCCAACCAACTAACATACATATAGCGACTCTGACAGTCAGCACTTCAGACTCAATGAAGCCTTCTCTGAGGAAACTTTGAGGAACACCAGCAGACCATGGCAAAAAGGCTGGAAATAACTCCTAGTTATATTGAGTCCCATCATGAAAGCCTATGTTCCCTTTATGTTTTTATGAGTTGTTTTTATATACATGATATGCTAAATTATTCCAAAATTAAGTTCAGAAAAAAGGGGCTTGTCCTGCATTTGAGGCAGTCTTGAATTTGAATATTATATATTTCATCTCATATGGTATTATATTTTGCTACATATTCATGTATGAGGCATATTTTTAAGTAAGTACTGTTTTGAAATTCTGCCTCTGCAGCGCTGTGGTCAGTGTCCCATGCATGCACACTGTGTACCTACATCTGCTGGCAAGCCACAGTTGCTATTGCAACAACCAATCGTGCTTTAGTGTATTTAAAATGCCTCTACAGATTGAGAATTCTGCCGACTGTGAAGTACGCAGTGTTATTAGTGCTAAAGGCATGAAAGCAGTAGAAGTTCACCACCAGCTTTGTGACAAAACAATAAGAGCTTCCAAAGATGGCAGAACAAATGTTTGTTATGAGGCACGGAATGGACAACTCTCAGTGATCACTGACGATTTTAGTGCAGAAAGTCAACGAAAAAGTAAAACAGAAGAGATGCTCACAATTTCTTTATTATCAGAGGCATTTCCTCAAGTTTCAAGAAGTGTTATCTACAAAATTGTTACTGGACATTTACCAATCAAATTTGTGCTCATGACGGATACCAATAATATTGAACAAGGAGCATAAAATCAAACATTTAGGCAGTGCCTTGATCTCTCTTGGAGGTGATGATTTTTAAGCCATATTGTCACAGGCGATGGATGAAACATGGGTGGCCTATGTTACACCAAAAACAAAATAACAATCCATGGAATGGAGACATTCAACATCGCCCATGAAAATGAAATTTAAGCAGACAATTTCAGCTTGGAAAATTATGTGTCATGTGTTTTGGGACAGGAAAGGGGTGTTGCTTGTTGACTTTTTGCCAAAAATTCCAAAACACATCGTGAGCCTTTAAAAAAAAACTGTGCCATGCATTCAAAACACACAGCATGCTGAGTAAAGAAATCATTTTGCTGCATGACAATGCCCATCCAAATGGGGCCCATCGATCTCACGATCTCAACGCTACATTTGGCTGGGAAACATTTGATCATCCTACTACTCCGATGTAACGCCCAGTGACTACCACATGCTTCTACAACTGAAGAAGCATCTTGGAGGTCAGCATCACGATGATGATGATGATGATGATAGCCTCAAAACTCTTGTGCTGCAGTCAGACAGCAACCTTTTATGACGACAGAACACAAAAGCTTGTTGTTCAATATGGTAAGTGCCTTAACAATAGTGGCAATTATATGGAAAAGTAAATAAAAGTGTGGTATTTCATGTAAGAATAAAATTGTTACAAAAAATGTTTTTTTAAATATCAAAGTGCTACTTATTAAAAAATCATGCCTCATGTATATTTCTCAGTTTGTTATTACATAAAAACCTGCTCTTTATAGATAAGTTTCGTAAACTTACCTAAGGTATCCAGCCTTTTCTTTTTGGTAGGCTGCTGTTGTGTTTCTTGTGCTTTAGTTTTCTCTTCTGATGGCAACAAGGTACTTTGCTCTTTCTCAGTAAAGCGAAGCAATAGAGAGTTGCCTAATCTAGAGCCCAAGAATAAGTAGTTCTCTTCACAAATACATGTCTGTAACACAAATGGTAATAGTATAATCAGATCTAGGAATTCAGTGTAGCTATGACACAAGTTACAAACTTGTAATTGTTTAATAGAGAGTTGCATTAAAAAATCTATGGAATATCAGTGTAGTATATAGGATAACTAATGTTCCATTGAACGAAAGAGAATATAACATGGAATATACAGAAATAGTAAAAACAGCATAGAAAAATGGATTCACCCAACTTGTTGATAAACTTAAGAGGTTTAAAAAACTGAGGGATATAAAGGAAACTACAGCACTAATACCAATTAAAGAGAAGAAAGAATTCAGAAGATTTACATACTAAAAGATCTTCAGAGAGTTCAACATCATGCTAGCACCCAGAAACAGCTACAGCATTAAAAATCTGATCAAACATCCTAAAAAAGCAAAGGCACCTCCAGGAAAGAAACCAGATATGTATAAAATCAGTTGCTTGGGCTGTAACAATGTATACATTGAACAGACAAAACAAAATATACACACATATCTTAAGAGCATTTTAGAAACTTAAGAAATAAAGAAATGGATAACTCAGCTGTTGCCGCACATTTTTGGGAGAAAAACCACAGTATTAAACATGAAACTTGTCTTCTAAAATCTGTAAACAAGACTACAGAACTGAACACATGGGAAAATGTCTATATGAAAAAATTTGGAGCAGAAGGCAACATTCTTTTGAAACTCATAGAATCAGCACCACACACCACCAGTAGCCAAGACCAACATGCTTCCAAGAGTCCCACCATTTGGCCATAGCCGAGGATGCCTTCAAGGAAGGTGAAACAACTGTCCTAAAGGAAAACAAGGTTTGTGAAGCATAACAGTATTTATGTTGAATCAATGTTAATTATAATAACCATGCTTCACAGTGTGATAATTTCAATAAATAATATATTATTGTGTCTAAATTATATTACAAGTTGGATATAATGTTAAACCTCTTATGCTTTGTCAAGCTTTTACAGCAAGCTGTTAGCTAACATCTTGTTATCATCAAAGACAACTGCGAAGAAGAACTTTCAAGCAGGCAAAAGATTTTTTTAAAAATCAGTATAAAATCAGGTATGATCCATTATACTTACACTACATTTACGATATTATTCTATAGCACTGATAAACGATGCTCCCAACATAGTAATTAAGAGACAAATTTTAATAACAAAATAAATGAATAATTTATTTTTGAAACGACACAAGTCAAGAGTTTGCCAAAATTGAGTTAAGGCAAATAATGCATTCTTTAAGTATAGATTTATCATGTTCTGCAGAACTGCATTTCTTTTTCAGTAGCTCTGCCTGCCAATAACAGTTTGTTGGAGAAACTGCACATGTGCACTTCTTCCTTAAAATGAACTGGTGAGCTGTATCAAATCAACGCTAATAGCTATGTGAAACAATTGAGGCTCAGTTCGCTTTGCATGGTCCCATGGGAGAAAAGTTAAGTGCCTTAAAAATGAAACCAATAACAAGGAATATCTCGAAAAAAGTCAATTTTACAAGAAAAAACATATATGACAAATTATTGGTTTAACGAGACCTACTTTTTTGTGTAGTAAGATTTTGTCTTTCTCTTACGATTTAACTGTAATGCAGAATTCTGTAAAACTCATCCAGAATAAAGAGGTCTTCAAAGGCTATTCCCAGAAAATTAAAAATATACACTTTATTAGTAATATAAATATTTTAACTAGCTGCCCACCCTGGCTTTGCATGGGTGGTGTACCTAATGAAAAAACTGAAACAAAATCTTCCGTTTACAATACGACCATGCAATGAAATAAGATTACAATTAAATAATTGACAATACTTTATTGTAATGACTTGTAATTACAATTTTCCTTCCAGGAGCGAAAACAAATAGCGTTGATGGTTTGCTGACTCTCAAGCATGCAACGTATAACTGCCCATGCGAAAAACATGGCAAGGTATATTTCACACATTTCTAATGCTTGACGTTGGGATTTATTGTCATTGCAAATGCAAGGAGCAAGAGAAAAGGAACATGCTTAAATTGAAAAGGAAAGGCGGTTGGCATTAGTGTTATTCTTGAATAGGCATATCCTTGCCTTTGAACTTTCCTATGACTATAGTAGCTTAAATCAAATTTTTCATAATTTTTAACAGCAAGTCTTGTTCTGTTGCACAATTTCGGCTGAATGAGATTGCATAGCATAATTATTACCGAGTCAACCTTGAGCTGTAAATTGTGTGGTGGTAATCCTGGCAAATCCAATGAATTTAGGAATTCAGTTAGATAATTGACGACTTCATTAGGATCGGTCATGGAATCAATTGACTTAAATGAATGCATTTGTCCATAAATTTTATTCTTAATTTTTATATTCAAATCATCTACATTCTTATTAGTTGCTGCTAAAATGGCTCGTTCACTCAACCAAGCAAGCTTTTGTACTTTACACCAATATTTGGAAACACTTTCAATATTAATTCTTCCTTTGACGTTGTGAAGTGACAAAAATTTGGTGGAAATGAAATGAGGCCAGTAGAAGTATCAACAGGAATTTTCCCATTACCAATTTCTAATAATGCATTTGCATCTGCAAATAGCGATGAAGCACAATGATTTGCGCAATGTAGCATATATAGCTGGTAATGCGAAAAGGATGAACTCAACGCACCCTTAAGGTAGTGTGGAAAGGATGACATATGTTAACAGATAACAGTATGGGTAAGCAAGGATGTCATTGGCATAATAATAGTAATGGCAGTGCTTCCATAGTGTGGCAGGTAAACGCTGAAATAGGTAATGAATTACATTAAGGAGAAAGTCAAAAGTAACATTCATGCTTCCTCTGAATCTCTTTCTTTCCTTTACTCCCACTGTTTTCCACCTGCTTCTTTATTTTCTTCTATGTCAAAACAGCCATTTTTAAGGCTAACAATGACATAAATAAAGAGCAAGCAGATCTGTTTGGGCAAGTGATAAGTTTTTATTTGATGATAGCTTTGTATATTAAATATATCCATTTAACCCTAAATATTACCTGATGAAATGTATTAAGAGTACCGCAATTGCAATGTGATGGTGTATCTTCATGTTGTGATGAAATCACCTTTAGCTAACTCATGTACCACATAACCTCAAATAATCAACATCTGCAATAGGAAGTTAACCTAAATGGTTTACTATACAGGTCCCATCATTTCTCTGCCATTTTCAGATTTCAAAAAGGGTTATTGGTTATGTGCATAGTTTGCAGCTTGTTCATTTTAAGGAATTACAATAAAATATACTTGTTTCTTATTTCTTTATTTAAACAATGTGACCAAGGGAACGATAGCACATGAAAAATATATCTGATTTTCACTGTTATCATTGACTCCATAACTGGGTGATTCCCTTAGCATTGAATGAGGAAGAAAAATTGAGCAGTACTAAGGCCATTTAACAGCAAATAAATAAGTACTTACTCTAGGTGTTCCTCGCCAGGAAAGCTTCTTTGCTTCTTTATTTTAAACGATAAGAGTGAGGAAAGGACAGTTAATACCTCAAATTGTATTTGAATTTCACTGCTGCATTGTGTCATTGTCTCAATAAACTGTTGCATTACCTTAACATTCAATGGAGAGGAAAAATTGAGCAGCACTATGACAATCTAGCAGCAAATAAATAAATACTTACTCTAGGTGTTTTTTGCCAGGAAAGCATTTTGCTTCTTTATTTTAAACGATAGGAGTGAAATGACAGTTAATAAATAAAAATGTATTTGAATTTCACTGCTGCGTTGCATCATTATCTCAATAAACTGGTGAGTTACCTTAACATTGAATGAGGAGGAAAAATATAGCAGTACTATGGCCATTTAGCAACAAATAACTGTGGTACCACTGCCATCTGGCAGCTATTAATCAAAATGCGTTTCCTTGGCACTGTATGCTGATTCACATTATGAAACTTAAAAAGTTTTCCATGCTATTTTTAAACATTTTATTTTCCACAAACCTTGTCGTGACAATAACGAACACAACAAAAAAAGAATTGTTCAATTTGGTGCAGCCGTTCGGTAGTGATGTGCATACATACATTTTTATATCCATGGGTATACATTATTTTAATCAAAATCAATATTTGAGAAAAACAAAATTTTCAAAAATTTTTCCATGTAAAGGGTAGTTTGTGATTGGATTTTTTGTAAATCTTTGTGTCGCATCCTTGGAAGATACTGAACATAAATACCAAGTTTGGTATTTTCATTTTTGAGCCTCGCACACACATTTTCTGAAAATGCTTTTTTTGGATGCAGGGACTTCTTCAAAACATTTATTTCTGATGAAATCTTGACATTGAATTTTTGGGTGGAATACAATACCATCTCTAGCTACTATGTACATTGTAAGTTCATATGTGCCAGAGAAAGTAAAAACCAAATACCTACTTAATTAAGCTACATGGTAAACATTAAAATATCAGAAGAATCTGCATGACAAATGGTACATTCAAAATATATTACTCAAAAAGCCATAAAAAAATCTATAATGGAAACTCATTTTACAGAACCACTGACACAGCTGTTCAGTCACTGTAGAATTTTCTCCAAAAATATCTAATTCTTTTAAATTGCTTTCTGTTCTAAGCAATGGATGGAGATTTAAAAAATTCACTTAATTATATTTTGAATTTTTCTGGCAATATTTTCACAAACGCTTTCGCTCAATCTCATTAAGGAAAATAACAAAAAAAACAGTTAGAGTTGTATTGATCACACTTATTTACACTTAAAAATCTCCACTTAATATGTTAAAAAACACTGAAACGTTTTCCAGCACATTCGCCCTCTTCTTCAGCAGTTTGGTGACTGGAACTTTCCCTTTCTCTCTTCCTCTTCTTGTATCGGATCTTGTTGCCATCTGCTGTTGGGAGTACAAAGTTTCAACACCTAATCCAGTGGTGGGATTTCAAAATTTAAAACGTTATTGCTGTTTTTTATAATGTGAATTTATTCCCATATGTCTTAATTCTATTGGTGACTCTAATGGTTTCAACAATTTTATATTTTGCCCAATGTTGTGGTTTTCTTCCCAAAAATGATATGAAACAGCAGATTTGTCTATTTGCTTTAGTTTTATGTTTCTCTGATGTTCTTTTAGTCTAATTTCCAAGTTTCTCTTTGTTTTTCCTATGTAGAATTTTTCACAATCTTCACAGCTGATCTAGTAGATTCCGGATTTCAATGTGTTTTGAATTGTATTCATAAGAGGCTTATAAGAAACATCATGGTAACAAATGAGTTACATAATCGCATTGATTTTGTGAATAAGGTTTTATACACTACAACATTTACTTTCAAAGTGCACACATCTCATAGACTAATGGCAAAGTATAAAATAATTAGCTTGTGTGCTAAACTTATAATTTGAAAATAATTTTCTTATCTAAATATCAAGAATTTTGCCACCAAGAAGAATTGAATGCAAATACAGAGAATTGTAAGTGCAATTGGCCTATTTATTGATTTTTACTTTTGTTAACTTATTCAACATTTGATTTTACTATATAAGAAATAAATCACATATATTTTTAACCAACCTGCATAGATCATTCCAGTAATATAATACAGCTTTCCTTAATTCTCGATGACCCAAGGTACATTCTTGTGCTAAATAACTTATTAAATATAAGTCTACGGCAAACCCATTGTTGCTACTAGGGAAATGCAATAGGATGTGAAAGAATTTTTTGAATCCAAAAGAAAATACACATAATGACCCACTCAGGTTTCAGAGTTTCTTGCACACCACTCTTTAAAACTTTAAAAATCATGACCCAACCATACCTATATATGTACAATCTCACTATATATATATATATATGTCCACAAACATAACTACAACACAAAAACTTGCAATGTTTGAAAAAAGTCCATATTATATTGGGATTAAAATATATTGCCAAAAAATCTTATGGAAATACATAACCAAAATCACTTTAAAAAAACCTATAAAAAATTTGTTTGTTAACAAAGCATGTTATTCAATTAAGGAGTATATGAAGATGAACTATGGTCTTGTAAATGTTGGAAAGCATTATATTGTATATAACAATTTTTATTCACAATTTGTTTATTATACAATTGTCATTTCATATCTGACGAATCACCAACTATTATTATTATTATTATTATTATTATTATTGTTGTTGTTATTATCATTATTATTACTGGAAGGAAGCTAAATATTTGCAGCAAGCAACATTGTTGAGAGGGAAGAATTATTTCTGGAAAATTTAGTAAACTGCTAAGAAAGAAATATACTGTTCACAACAATTTTCCCACAGTCCCATCATGAACATTTCTCCCATGCTCTGTAATTGTACACATTTCATTTAAGCATATGATGGGTTTAAAATGAACTTACACATGTAGTTAGAACACTGGCAGCAGCCTTTTCAAAATGGAAGCTTCGAACACTTCGCATGCTGTCAGCATACAAAGTAAGTACATGCAGTTCACCTCCTTTCAGCGAAATAACCAGACGATCATGTGAGATGAACGATGCCTGTGCTCCTTCTAGACTCAGCTTTACTCCTTCTTGAACCTCTGCAATAAAATTAATTTTGTTATTTAAGAAGCAGATACACTTATCGTTATGATTAAGCTTAATTTAACTACAAGAAAATATCTAAAATATGAATTAGGGAGGATGCACACCAAGTGCGTAAACAGCTGCAACACAACATGTAAGATGTGCTTGTTTGTCACTCGCATCATTCAGACATGCACTCACACACCGGAGAAACATATGCTTGCATCTTTATGCTACTTTGGCATTATCAGCTATTGATGTGACTTCCTCGAGTGAGAAGAGGACAATGTTTTGATGTACATGTGGAAGATATTGCACAACAGGAGAAAAAATGGGTTCATGATTTTAATCTGCTGTCTGCAGGAAGTATTTATAAAAACACCCTGTAAAATTTCAGTCCTACTACAGAATGTCCCCCTAAAGCTACCAAGAACTTCTTCAGAGGATTTCTTTATTTTTAAGAAAGCAAAACTTAAAACACGGAAAGCAGTAAGTCTGGATCATATTGGCAAATCCAACTTTTGTCACCTATTATAATGTTAAGTATGTTTTTGGATCTTCCTTTATTGAATTTTTCAATCATTTCCTGGTACCATTGCACATGTGCTTGTTTCTGTACATTTGTGAGTTGGTTGGGGATCCAGTAACTGCACAGCCTGATGTCAAATTTTTCTCTCAGGATAATTTTCATTGCTGCCAATCCAATCTTGCATCTGCCCATATGTACAATGATCTTCCCCAAAATTGCTCTACTTTCACTGTATTTTCATCCAATGTTGCTGTAGCTGACCGTCCTGTTTGGTCTTTATCTTTCAGGAAATCCCTTCTTCTTCTTCTAAATTCTTCATACCATCAATAAACAGTGGATTGCAAAGGACAAAGATTCCCAAATGCACGATCCAGTCCCTAACCAACTTTATTCATAGAAAATCATAACATGGAAATGATCTCGCTTGAGATCCATCCTAGCAACACCTGCTACACATACAGACATGGTGCAGACAATGCACACTGTTGGTGCACACTCAGACTTGCACATGCTGCTATCTGAAGTTAGGAAAAGCTGTTTTGGTTCACCACAACTCATAGGTGTCCATTCTCAAAACTTTTGGAGTGATCCTCATTTTTCTACAATACTTGTCCTTATATTATTGGTAGTTTACTTTATAATAAACTTCCTACAGAATTAAAATCTTGTAAAAATAACACATTTCAAAGAAAGTCTGAATAATTTGCAATAATTTGAATTTGCACAGAAATTCATGTTTTGAGCGGCTGATGGAAAGGTATGGTATAGGTGCAGTTGTCTCCTTAGCACAGCTGCTTGCCAAGAGGGAGACCTGGACCAGGGTGCACTCAGCCTTGTGAGGTCCCTGGGGGGCCAATTGAGGAGCTATTTGATGGAAAAGTAGTGGCTCCAGGTCATGAAGACCGCATTAATCAGCCGGGAGGGATTCAAGGCTCTGACCACGTCTCACCCTCCAATACTGCATCCGATCCACAACATCTGTCATGGGCCAAGATGGGGGACACTGCGGCTGGGTTCCTTGTGAGCTGTCATGCCATGGAGTTATGGTACAGTGGTGGCAGTAGCATAACTACAACGACAATGATGGATGTGGTTATGTAATTAAACAACATTAATGTTTGAACGTAATTTGAATTTGCACAGAACTTTACATTGTGAGCAGGAAATATGGAGAACATAAATGTACGGTATGTGTGCAATGATAGAAAAAGGATGGAGGCAATATACCTGTAATACTAATGTGGATACGATTTTCAGTTAAGACTACTTACTTAATATAATATATCGTAAACGTTTTACCTAATTCGAATTTCCGTGTAAATTCACATTTTGGGCGGTAGAGACTGAAAGGGGAGTGCAGAGATGTTTGGAATGTGCACGATTAGACAACAGTGGTGGTGGTAGGAGCATAGCTTTACCGATGATTATGGGTGCTATTTTCGTTTAAGACAACATACTAGCCCTCTAATTTTTATTTGGTCTCGGAGAGTTGACTTTATTCTCAATGAAAATGCTGATAGGGGTTAACAGCTAATTTTTGGCGCGAAATGGAATGACAAATCTGTCGCATATGTCACGACCTTGGCAGTAACCTACACCATTTCTCCCAATCATCGCAACTACCATACCTGCAAAGTTTGAAACTTACTTTTTCCCCATATAGTATTCAGAAAACATATATCACGAATACAAAATGACCCTCAATTCTGAAACATTAATATTTTGGAAAAAAACATTGTCTTGTATTCAGATATAGTATTTTTTCAGTTTAATTTTGAACAAGTGCTTGTGCAATACTTACTTAATGGAAAATTGGTGCTGACATCGGTGATACTGTTGAGAGAGGCTCCATAAGGTGGAACACTCTGGTTCAGGTATATAAGTGAGTTGATAGCCATAATCAAAGTCCCACCAAGAGGTTTACGTACTGGTATGGCTTGTGTACAATCAAATGGTAAATTTGATACAGACCAAATAATTGGATGCACTTTCTGCTGAATGTTAAGAGAAATAGCAACCATGGCACATGTATCCTGTCGAACTGCTATTCTCCTGAAATTAAAAACATCAACAAAATAAACTCTCAATTCACTAAACTTTAAAATATAACTTCTTTAGATATTGTTCCGAGTTGTAATTAGTAACACTAAAACATCACTATAATTACTCTAAATATAGAAGCCCGTTAAAATTTAGAGTTATGTGCCAGGAAAGCTTCAGCTCTTACTTTAAATAATTGTCGCAAAACTTTGAATACTGGCCAATGCTTGTGCAAAGGGCTGTCGCCAAATGTGGTTGGCATGTCTTGGTGGTAACTGTGTAGAGGAGAGCAAGTTTTACACACCAGTCATGGTGGCGTCCATGGTTTTCCTAGTTAAACAACACATTAAACATCCTTAAAACATTAAAATCTTATCTTGATGGTGTTAAGCCATAATAAACATTATACCAATGAAATAGCAAGCAGTTCAGGGGTATCTTCATCTTCTTCAAAAGCACTTAATTCTGAGTCGTCACTTTCATCCCTTAAGTTAATGATAATCGACTCCATGGCGAGGTCCCTGGAAATTTCTTTGCTGAAATCTTCCTCCTGAAGCTGTTCTACATGCCAGACTCATGAAACCCAGTCTTCTTGAGTTATACTGCTTGTTGCCTTGTGCATAAGTTTTTCTACATCCACTAATTTGAATGCAGTATCTCTGTTAGTGACTAAGAATGAATCACTTCATATTCTTAATTGAAAAATCACTTGTTCCGGCTTCAATGGACAAGCTCACATTTGTACCACAAGGGGAAACATAATAATTTCATTTATATATTAACAAGATTTCAGTTTGAGTTTGAAATATGACTTATCATGCCCCTTCACTTTAATAATAAAATAACACAACACTGCTGTGAAAGCCAATTGAACTTTAACTCATTCCTTTTCAAACTGCATGGTTTTTCTATCATACTTCACTGCATGCTTATATTTGAGAAAAGCATTATGAGGAAGCATTTGGTGCTATTATCTATGTTATAATGAATGTTGAGCGATGATATGCACATGAAGTTAAAAGATGCATAGCTCACATTCTAAAATGATAGAGACTGATTTTTGTATGGCCATGATCAGAATATAAAATTCTGTCTAATTATAACACTGATGTCCATCATTAGCTAATATTTATCTAAGTGTAATTAATGAAGCTAATGTTCTTGGTCAAAAAGTGTAAGATGTATGTATCAGAAGTGCCAGTGCAGATAGGAGGGGCAAGTATATGATTTGCTGTAGACATCAGTATAGTCTGCCTCCACAGGCCTTTAACTTCTGCAAACACTATGACAGGTTAGTGATGTTTACCTATTTGTTGAAGTCTAATAATGTAGTGTTACTACCGAATTCCAATTCAGAACGATTACTAATTCATATACCTAACCGTTACCAGCTGTTATATTATAATTGTAAAATTTCTTTATGTATTGTATCAAATGTCATTATAACAAATTTATGAAGACTTTGGAATTCATTCCGTTATGGTGAAATTTTGTTAAATCTATTATTTAATATTTTTATCTAAAAGGGCCAAAATTGCCATTTTAAATCTAACTGCTTTCTCTAGTCCATATGTACAATGAACATATTAGGTAGAGAAGGTATTGTATGCCAACCAAAAATTTGATACCAAGATTTCAGCAGAAATACAAAATGTGTTCAAAAAGAAACCAAACTTTTGTTTTATCAACTTTATTGCTAATGGTACAACATTTTATGATTGTTCCCTTCAAAATAGTCCTCTCTACTGGCAATACGTCATTCCCATCGTTTCTTCCATTTTTGGAATGCCTCCAGGAACAGATTTTGTGGGATGGCGCGCAGGTCTCTCATCGCATTGTTCTGAATCTCTTCTATGGCTTGGAAACGACATCCTTTCAACGTTTTTTTTTCAGTTTGGGAAACAGGAAAAAGTCTGCTGGGGCTAGGTTCGGAGAATACAATGGATGGGGCACAACGAGAATGTGGTTTTTTTCTAGATATCTGCAGACAAGGAGTGACACGTGCATTGTCATGATGCAACATCCAATACTGTCTTTTCCAAAATCCAGGCCTCTTCCTCCACACAGCATCCCTCATGCATACTAGGATTCCCTGGTAGACTTCCTTGTTTACCGTCTGACGACATGGCACACATTCATGATGGAAAATGCCTTCATAGTCAAAAAACACAACCAACATCACCTTGACCTTTGACCGTCTCATGCGGGCTTTTTCTGGATGAGATGACACTTTGCCCACCCACTGCGATGACTGCATCTTCGTTTCAACATCATAGCCATACACCCTTGCCTCATTGCCTGCTAAGAAAGTTCTCATTGTCATTAGCAGTGGCAAGCAGTTCCTCGCACATTGAAACATAGGTCTATTTCTGATCTTCAGTCAACAAACAGAACAAATTTAGCACTGATATGACACTCTCCGGTTTTTCGCTCACAATTTGATGGCATGATCCTACGCTGATGCCCACGTTGTCAACAACTTCCCAAACAGTTAAACAATGATTTTGCAAATCACAGCACGAAGAATCATCTATTGATGTGGAAGAGCACCCAAACTTGGAATCGTCACAAACCGACATTCTATACTGTTGAAAATGTTTAAACCACTCATAGCACTGCATGCGACTTATACAGTCCTCCCTGTATGCTTGGCTAAGCATTTTCCATGTTTGTATGAAAGTTTTCCCAACTTTCATACACACGCGTTTTTCTTCAAACTCCTTCACTGTTACTTTGTCTAATTCATGTCCTTAGTTCAGCGGCTGTGGTTCACTCGCTAATTGTTCAAAGATAACGCAGCAAATGGCAGTTTGCTGTCTAAAGTTGCCGATATGTGCACTCAGCAGCCACAGTGTGCCCACTGTTGGTTGGCACGCTATTTCAAAAGATCGGTTTCTTTTTGAACATACTTCATGTATTTTTTGAGTCACTCTGAATCCAAAAAAAAACACACATGTGTGTGTGTGTGTGTGTCGGTTGGTGGATGTGGGGGTGGGTATGTGTGTATGGTTTTTTTCCACTTATAAGGAACTAAGTAATAAGAACATTCTGCTAATGTTTGTCTCTATTAGCATAGTAGAAAGAAGAATAATCTTTTGTAAGAAGTTTGTAGAACCAGTAGAGAAAGTCATGTGACTGGAACACATCAGATACTTCTTTTTACTTTCTCTACACGTACTATGTACATAGTCTATTGAAAAGGTATAGCATTCCACCCAAAAATTTGACATCGAGATTTCACCAGAAATACATGTTTTGGGTTCCCCTGAATTAAAAAAAAAAAAGCATTTCTGGAAAGAATGTGCATGTGTGTGTGTGTGTACAGCATAGCTCAAAAATGAAAAGACCGTTAAAATACCAAACTTGGCATTTAAGTTTAGTACCTTCCAAGGATGCGACAAAGATTTTCAAGAAAATCCCCCCCCCAACTTTCGTTTACATGGAAAAAATTTCGAACATTTTGATTTTCTCAAAAATGGTTCTAACATTTTGATTAAAATCTCTTATATTTAAGATATTTACATGGCCAATAAAATGTATATCTTGAATTTACTGGGAATAGCCTCTAAAGACCTCTTTATTCTGGATGATTTTTATTGAATTTTGCATAACTGGTAAACCATAAGAGACAGACAAAAGCTTACTACACAAAAAATGTAGATCACGATAAAAGACACAATTTAGGTCATATACATTTTTTTTGTGGAGTTGATCGTTTTTGAGATAATCCTTGTTATTGGTTTCAGCTTTAAAAACTTATACTTTTCTCATACAGGAATATGTCAATTCCTGTCCATACAAACAAAGGAACTTCAGTCACATAGCAACCAGCAATTGACGTATAGTACTCCCTTATTATGCTTGTACTCACATGGTGGTAAGTAATAAGTCTATTTCTGCTAATTTTATCTCGATTAGCATGAAGTAAATAGAAGCATAAGTTTTTTAACAATAATTTGTTGCAGAGATCTAGAGAAAGTCATGTGAATGGAACCCATATATATATAATGTACATTGAGGAAATGCCGTCTACCCTGAAATTACATTTTTAATATATGTTCTGAGGATAAATGACTGAACCCTGAATAAAAAAGATTTAGAAAAATGTGGGTGCGTGTGTGTGTGTTTGTACAGCATAACCCAAAAACAAAAAGTTAGTTAAATACCAGACTTGGAAATCAAGTTCAGCATCTTATGGATGTGACACAAAGATTTTTAAGTAAGCACCTTCCGACCTTAAATTACCCTTTATATGGCCAATTTTTTCGAATTTTCTGCTTTTCTCAAAAATGGTTCTAATGATTTTGATTAAAATACTGAATATTAAAGATATCTACATGGAGAATAAAATCTGTATCTTGAATTTGTTGGAAATAACCTCTGACATTCTTCTCATTCTAAATGCCTTTTGTATAACTGGAACCATAAGAGATTGATAAAAACTTACTACACAAAAATGTAGATCTTATTAAAACACACACTTGTATACATTTTTTGTAGAGCTATTTCTTCTGAGATAGTCCTTGTTATTGATTTAAAATTTAAAATAATTACAGTTTTTTTCATATAAGAACTTGTCATTCCTTTTTCTTTTTTTACTACTAGCCATGCAAAGAGAACATAATTTCAATCATATGGCAACCAGCTTTTAAAAGATCTGACCATCGCTTTAGCCTACTGTATTCCCTTATTTCCCTTCTCACAAGGAAGCATTTAATAAGATTATTTCTGCCAATGTTTATCTCGATTAGCATCATGTAGACTGAAGAATAAGCTTTAATAAGAATAGTTTGTTACAAAATAGGTAGAGAAAGTCATATGAATGGAACACAACAGATTTTTTAAAGTTTAACATCCCAGTCACAAAGCTCCACATACAATGTTGAATGGGCAGGGATGGACAGAAAATGACAACTGTAATTTAACAGTCCCCAGAAGGGCTATAAATATTAATTACCACATTACACACTGAATTATCTGGGGTAATGTGGGGGAAAAGAAGCACAAATAAACAAATAACACGAATAATTGAGAAACCCATAATTTAATGCTTTTAAGGGTCAACATACATATATAAATAAAAAATTACATCTAAAAGCTTTTTTCAACATGTATTCTTTGTTCAAAAGTTTATTCTACTGCTGTGTACAGGTATTTGTAGGCCTGTTTATTTCCTGTCGCTTCTGAAAGGAGTTGACATTTTCTCACACAGCATTTCGAACTTTTCTTGCAGTAAGTTCGCAAATCCTGTGACGTTTGAATCTGGTTAGCTAACCAGATGAGGCATTAAATTCTTCCTCTAACCCTAGAACTTCATGAAAAAATGCAGCCTTTTCAGCATACATCGCACCTGAACTATGACACCTCTTGCTCGTTTTTGGCTGAACCATTGTAAAAGAGCAGCATCTAAGTCATCAAATGAGAATCTCTTCATGCTTTTTTGTGTAGAGCGTTCAGAATTAGAGGCACAGTATATTTTCTGTTTGTTGTGTTTAAAGTCCTGAACAGTGTGCATTCTATAATCAGCACTTAGTTTTGCAACAGCTTCCCCCTTCTCAAATCTTTCAATTAATTCTAATTTTTGTTTTAATGTCAACATACACTTTTCTTGTTTCTTCACCATCTCTTACACAAATTTCTTTAACTTCTGATTTACACGGAGCAGACACGCGAATTACAATGGAAATGGTATTATGTTGTCATGCAGTGATAGTTTAAACAATGGAAATGACACTTATTGTCATGTGGCGGGTATTTTATTGCTATCTGCTAATAATTTTAGGGGGGGCTGCATGGATAATCTGCACACAAATAATCAGGAGTATACTATATTTAAAAATTTAAATTTTTACTCTAGAGAGACTGGAAAAATCACCAGTTAAATTTTTCAAATTTACTTTTCATCCAAAAATTTTCTGGAAATTTGAAAAGAATTTTATCAGCTGTTAGCTACATCAAAGAGTGAGGTATGAGACCAAAATTAGATATTCAAGAATAAGACATATGTCTCTCTAAATTTTCTTGGAAGTCGTCCAACAAAATTTACAGATCTAAGCCGATAGGAAAGCTCCAACTCTTATTTTACAATCTTTGGTGCTGAATATTCATAGAAATGTTTTGATTTACATTTACAAAACTATCACTGCTAGTGCCAAATTGAATTTTGAGCTTATAAATACATTCCTCTGAAAATGGAATGACAAAATGATTATGAAAAATATAAGAATAAGAAGATCTATATGGGAATCGGGATCATCCAAAATATAAGTCTAAAATGTGGGAGTTTCTGGTAATTACAGAGACCTGGTCAGCCTAGCTACAACTCTTTTATCACTTACTTACCCTGGGAATGTTTTGACAGGCTCATATAGAATGAGCAATGTTGGCTCATAATATCCATGAAGAAACTGTACATCAATCACATTATCCATCTTTTCTTCCAACTCTTTCAGGACAATCATATATGATGCTAGTACAGGAGCCTTTGAATTGCTTGTGCTGTTGCTAGGTTTTGTGTCCAACAGTGCTAAATCAGGATCGTCCAAAGTTGTGTCACGACGAAAAGGAAGAACCACCAATTTTCTGCCGTACACCAGCATAACAGCACATCTTCCTTCTGGATCAACTCGAACCATTGGAATGTGATAATGTTGTGTCCATCCACCCTAAAAACAAATGTTCATTCAATAAAACAAGATTGCAGATCTGTGCGCAAACCAATCTGTTTTTTTTTTTTCCTAGTCGTCATGGATTGGACCAATTAAAAATAAAATACAGCATCATACTCAAACTTCACTAGTTGAAATAAGTTACTTCGGACTTAATAAGTAACTTACTTCAGATTTACTGATGAACTCGTGGTAGCAGCCTGTAGAAGTCTCTCTTCTGGGTAGATGAATTTTGAGATGGGACTGTTTGTGATATATAAAAATTTATGACATGTTTTTGTTTTTTAGAATTAATAGATTTCCGCAAACTGTTAATCCAATTGGATTCTGCACTGATTTAAATAACTTAGGTTTACTGTGAAAATTAGAGTTTTGAGTCCAAAAATTATGTGCAATGTTGTCTGATGTTTCTTTTTGTTTTCCCTATATCCACCTTTTCACTTGCAGCTGATTTCATATATCCCTGTTAGTTTCTATGAGGGTATTTTATCTTTTGAGTTTTTATGGAACAGGTGTTTTAAACTGTGCTTATTAACGAAGCTAAGTTGATGTTCCATTTTTTTTTTTAAATCCTTTGAAACTTTTGGTGTGCCAAAGGGTGCTAAGTGAATTTTTTGAAGCTGGCTTCTGAGTTTGTACTTTTTAGAATGCTAATTTCTTTTATGGTCATCTGCATTGCTGCTTGCCATGCAGGAGACCTGGGTTCGATTCCCAGTACCGGCGTGGGGATTTTTTCCCCGCTGGGAGACCTGGACCAGGGTGCACTCAGCCTCGTGAGGTTCCTGGGGGGCTAATTTAGGAGCTACTTGATGGAGAAGTAGCGGCTCCAGGTCGTGAAAAATGGCTGGGAGGGATCAAAGCGCTGACCACGTCTCACACTGCAATACTGCACCTCATCCATGACGTCTGTAATGGACCGAGATGGGGGATGCCATGGCCAGGTGGTTGGCCAAGGCTCTTAGTGAGCTGTACCAAGGAGTCAATTTCTTTTGTCTTCATTTTCATAAATTTATTATTCTTCTTTACCAGATGTTCTGTGCAATTTCTGTGATCCGATTAAATTCTAATTTGTATTCCTTCTGGCTTAATGGTGGATTTACCAGTCTGAATGCAAGGCTGTTGATCATGGCATGTTTGTGTGACATAATTGGGATGTAGCCGTTGTTTTTTAAGTAGTTGTCTGTGTGTGTTTCTTTCCTATAGATTCCAAATTCAAGTTTGTTATGGTTCCAGATTATTTTTAGGTTCAAGAAGGGAAGCACGTCATTTAATTCTTTTTCTATTGTGAATTTGATGAAGCTATCCTGAAGATTTAGCAATTTAAGTCTGTCCTTGACTACTTTTCTGTTTACTACTGCCAATATGTCTATCTATACCAGGTTTTGCATATTTGTGGGAAAGCTGTGGTTATATGGGTTTCTAAACTACTCATATATATTTCTGCAAATATTGGAGATAATGGTTTTCCCATGGCTAAACCATACTTTTGTGAATAAAATTTGCCTCTGAATGGGATTGGATACTTAATACCCCGATCCACAGTCACATCCTAAGTTTAAATAACAGTCTAGATGGCATTGGTAATTGCACTGCCATTATCTACAGAGAGTTAAAGCAGCTAGACTGGATGGGACCTATCACCTGCTTGGCATGGAGCAAAATAGTATGGTATAAAGAATTGAGGCCTCCATCTTTAAAACCAGCAGATATTAACTGTGATATCATTGTGTCTATACAAGGTCATTATATTAATAAAATCTAAAAACAAGTTTATTTAGCTCAACAAAGATCATTACCCATACAACAATAAAGGAATAAATAATTATTATAGAGAATATAAAGCCAAAACATCAAGCTGAAAAGATCCATATATTGTAGGTATCATTATGTACAAAAAACTCACCCCTTACATTAAAATAGCGCAAAGAAATACCTTCAAACAACACTTGACAAATGCTTGTATAAATTAAGTGAATTGTAAACATAACATCATAAATTTGTATAAAGTTAACATATTATGCATGGTGTTTGAGATTATATCAGCACTATGTAATTACAATCTAACATATCTGTATAAATTAACTGAATATTAATATTGTAAATTAAGTCTTTATATTATGCAGGATAGTTCAAAATTTAACCAGCTCAACGTAATTACCTAAAAACAATGTCATTGATAATGACTGCCTAATTTTAAGCGATTTGTTTGTGTGTGTGTGTATATATATATATATATATATATAAAATTATATGTAAATATATTTGATGCAGATTTTAATGACTGCTAAATTGTATTACAAATATTGTACAAATGTATGAATCTTAGAATTTGACCATGCATAAAACTTGTAACACAAAGTACTCAGGCAGTAAAACAGGGTTTTTTTTTTTTTGTTTTTTTTGTTTGTTATATCTGACTACAGATGGTGAAAATGGCTACACTGGAGGCCTTGAAGGTGCCTGTATTGTGCTATCTGTCCATGCATGGTGAAAGCAGCTAGACTGGATATCACTCTATAACCATCTGCTTGACACAAAGCAAAAATGATATGGTTTGGCTAATATCCACCACATACAGTCAAAGAGGTATATTAGCAACAGATCCATCCATCATGGTATGAAGTAGTTACAGCAACACAAGAAGAAGAAGAAGAAGAAGAAGAAGAAGAAGAAAAGGGGGGAAAAGATTGCAGAGAATTGGAAGGTGATGATGCCCACCTCTGAACTACTAACAAAAGTTATGGAAAGGAGCAAAATATGATGTGATACATTCACATAACTTTCACTGCCAAAGACAAATCACAAAAATCTGAAATCACCAGTTGTGAATGATAAGCACAAGGACTGGCTAGATAAAAGGTTGGATCAAGCAAGCTTCTTTGTTGATGTTTTTATTCTGCATTTTCCCTTGGAGTTTAGGAAGTATAAGAAAAATTTAGCAGTTTAGTCTCAGAGTTTTCATTTGTGAATTCCTTTCATTCATTCTCACTCATAAATAACTTTTATGAATAACCAGAAAGAGAAACTTAAAACTTTCCCATTAGGGGCTTCCCGTAAATTGTGAAAGCTTCCATTGAAATATATGTGTTCAACATTCCTGTTCTCATTCTGGTTACCATTACTGTTTGTTGTGAACCAGCCTTTAAATATGACCTAAACTAATTCTGCACGAAGTATTGACTTCTGTTAAAACAAAAAGTTACTAGTAAAAGCTGGTAACTAACCCTCATTTCTTCCTCTTCAAAGTAATGCAATGACAATGTCTTGAGATCATGGGCTTCTGGATCATACTCCACCACACTAAGTTTGGCATCCCGGAAGCTAATCAGCAATGAATCACGTGAAGAACCAGTAAGGCTTACTGCTTGCATTGACATCACATTTCCAAATAAAGAATACGTTGCTAGACATTCCAGTTTCATCTTTGGTGGATGTTTATCTGAAATTCATAATCAGAGGTTTGGGTTTTCATTACAAATCTTAACTCAACTAAATGATTGAGTTTATACTGAGAAAACAGTGCAAAGACCATCTATTATGCTGCCTATTTACAAATAAGTGGCTATAATTAAAATGCTGGTTTCAGCAAGGCATGACATGGTCCTTAATGGTATTAGAACTCTGAAACCTTGCAGATACACCTCCACTGCTGAATATTTGCACTTGACAGCTTAGCAGTTAAGTTGGTATATTCACCAAAAAAAAAAAAACAGATGAATAGCTTTACCTGTAAGACTTTCTGAACTAATTATTGTGGGTGATCTGCTGAAAAAGTGGAAATGGAATTACAGGTGCCTCTATTCAGGATCTGGTCATTTCCAACCAAGTACTTCAGTTTATAATCTCTATCATGAGCATTGAGCAGATCTTTGCAAGGCTCATATTATTGGTTGCCATTTGCATTTGATATTATTGTGTATAGTGTTATTAGTGTTTAGATATGCATTCATATTGTTTATACAACATTTTAAGTGTGCCAATGTCTCAAAAATAAAAATAACTACTACAGCTCTGTCTGGGAACACGAAATTGCCAGATTGAGGTTTTGTGCACCCAGAATATAACTATAACATGATGGAATAGGCGTGGTCTCTACAGCTCGCTTCAAAACACTATCTAGCATCTTGTTGCATTGCTCACTGCTGGCCCCATCTAGTTCCTGCTAGTAGATAAACCATAAACAATGAAAGAGAGTGCAGATTGAAAAATGTTGAAAATACAAAAGGGAAGACGTTTGATACTGAACAAACTTGTGGATGTTTCAAACATATTTTGAATGGCAGGAGAAGAGCCTTTTCTTTTGATACAGTAAAGATGTATCTTGTAATTCACTGCAATGAATTCTAAGTGGGTTTGGTTGATTTATGTTCATTGTCTTTTCCAAGCTCTGCATATTATCATCCTGAATTTTTTGTATCAAGTTTTACACTTTTATTTGTAAGAGTACAAGGCATTTTTGTTTACCAATCATATTATAAATAATTGTTTTATTGTTACTTTATGAATTAGAATGATATATAATGCCATGAGTTACTTTTGGAACAGGATTATACCTTAACATGTACATGTTTACATTACAAACCCCTCCCCACTATACTCTCCTTATACCGCTGACTCCTCTGTGTTCATAACTGTGTGCACTTCGGAACCCAAAACCGAGCTGTAATGATCATTACTAGTGGTGATTCCCAAAGTGAAAATACTTTGTATCAAAGTGTGCCACTCAACAATAACCTGAAATTGGAATTATTAAGAAGAACCTGCGAATACTATGAATAGGAGGAATATGTGAAACTTTGTGGGAATCCCTCTAACTTTGCTGATAAAATCGTACAGTCAACTATATCAGTTCGTTGACTGAGCATGAGAACCATTATCAGGAAGGGAAAGAAACTGGAGGAAGACAAAATTCCTGAGCCACAGCAGGAGTTTCTGTCAACTTCAGGGAAGAAATAAGATAAGAAGCCCCATCCAGTATTTGTGTCTTATATTATAAATATGAATAATTTATTCTACATGGGCTGCAATATGTTGTGTGTTATTTTCAATTAACAACAACAACAACAACAATAATAATAATAATAATAATAATAATGAATTATTATTCATCACCATTCACTTGTGTACAACAGAAAGTTGCATAATCAGCAATATTTGCCTGGCAATGTCATAACCAAAATGCAACAAACTTTACACAAAGCCACATGAACTGTCTGGTGCAAGGATGTCACAAAAATAATTAGCTTTAAGTCTTACAGTAGATGAAAATATGGCACTGTAACCATTCCCTGACTGCTTGGTGATGAATGCTGATTCCATTTGTCAAGTGAATGGACTGCCAACCATGATGTCAAACCAAAAGTTACATTATTGAGAAATGTCAGCATATCCACTCAACTAAAATTTTGGGAGAACATCCACATCATAAAAAGAGTATGTAATACATTTTAAAATCATGCCCTTAAATAACCTAGACAATTTCATTACACAAGGAAACTTGATGACATCATCTCTACAACCAATACCAGTAATTTTGCTGCCAGTCAGACCAAGAATTGAAAACAATTGCTTCTGAAACATGTTCCAAAGTAAAAATTTAAATAAATGACGTTAGCGTTCCAACCAACTCAACAATTTTTCAAGTTATTGTTTCAATTCACTGTTTCCAATTTGAACTTCTAAAATAATAAGTTAATGTAGAATCTGAAAATTAAGATGGTTATACATTTCCATGTTAGATCTAAAGGCATTTTTTGACTTTGCGTCTACAAAATATTTATGGGAAGCCTTGATAAAGAAAAATGTGCCAATTATTATATCAAGCCAAAGTCTATATAATGGATTGAAGGGGAAGTGCATAAGTGTGAAGAAATAAACTGGTTTGTGTGTAATTAGTTTTTACTTACTTCTGGTTTCACTAAAGCATATGAGTGAAGCAAGCATGTGCTGAGAGAGAGAGAGAGACAGAGAGAGAGAGAGAGAGAGAGAGAGAGAGAGAGAGAGAGAGAGAGAGAGAGAGAGAGAGAAGGTGTGTGTGTGTGTTGTGTAACTGATTTTTGTGAAATTAGTTTGGTTTAGTGTCAATTCTCTGGAAGATACAAAAAGTACAAATTGCCATCTTGCAGATTTCTCAACAACAAAAAATGTGGACTGACTATATTGCTTGCTCTTTCATAGAAGTGTCAAAATGGAGTATTTTGTTGACATTTTATGGCACATTTTCTATGTATGAAAGTGTGTTAATTTGAGTGGGTGGGTAGGCCACAGAATTTCAAACTGAATCACATCTGTTTTAGAACATTCTTCTCTATGGTTTGCAGTGGATGATATGGTTTGTTTCAGTTTTTAAATGCCTTATTTTAGCTTCTATGGTGTTTCTGGAGTATTACTTCCTATATTTGGTTTCACTCCTGTTGTTGGGTGCCCATGTCTTATTTGTTAATTGATTATGAAATCCAGTATATAGTATATGCAACGTAAACCTGAAGGCATAAGGAGGGTATTAAGCACAAGATGTATGAAATCATATTACCTTTCTGAAAACCTCAGAAAACTAGCAGCATATTGAAGCGCAACGCAGCCAGCAGTAAAAAAACTTACTAATGAAAATGTAGCTAAATGCCACAGTTCATTGGAGTTTGCTCTTCACAGATCCTTTGGCCATGCCCTGTCTTTGCTTTGCAGCTACGACATTTGGCCACAACTGCTCCACTCCTCTCCTAAAAACATCCCTGGGCTACTCTTTGAGGCTTAGGGTCCTCAGTTCCTCAGCTACTCTTTGAGGCTAAGGACCCTCAGTTCCTCAGCCACTCTTTGAGGCTTAGGGCCCTAAATTTCTTGGCTACTCTTTGAGGCTTAAGGCCCCCAATTCCTCAGCTACTCTTTGAGGCTTACGGTCTCAATTCCTTGGCTACTCTTTAAGGCTTAGGGCCTCAATTCCTTGGCTACTCTTTGAAGCTTAGGGCCCTCAATTCCTTGGCTATTCTTTGAGGTTTAGGGCTCTCAATTCCTCAGCTACTCTTTGAGACTAAGGGCCCTCAATTCCTCGGCTACTCTTTGAGAATAAGGGCCCTCAATCCCTCAGTTATATTTAGCAGCTTAAGGCCTGGCAATGTTGGCAACACAAGGACAGCAGAAGTATAGGGTCATTATATTACTTATATGGTAACCCATTTGTAGCCTCGCTACTCCTGTGCCGTCTGCCAGAACTTTGGATTGCCAATTCCTGTTCAAAAGTGCATTGTCGCCATTTCTGTGTCATTGAGTCAGGTGCACCTGCAATCAATCATTGTCAATTAGCTAGTTCTGTCAGTGCAGTAAACATGGTGCATCACTTAACTGTGGAAAAATGTTTGTTTATTTGTAAAGTTTACTTTAAGTAAGAACTTGCTCGTTGTATGTGCAGGGAGTTGCTGATAAACTTTGTATCAACTGCAAAAAAAACTATACATGTGGTCATCAATAAATTTGGAGCTTTAGGTTCAGTGTTGGACAAGAAACATTCTAGAAGGTCAGTGTTAACAGAAAATAAACTGGATGTAATTGGTGCCACTTAGGAGCATTCACCTTGAAAATCACTGAACAAATTAGCACAGCAAACAGTGTATTTCTGCTAGAAATGTCTGTTGAAACTAAAACCTTATCACTACATACGAGTGAAGCATTAAAAGTTAATGACCCCGGTAAATGTGTGAATTACTTGAATTGGTTTTTCCAATCTGAGAAAGGGGTTTCATTGAAATGGAAATGGCATTTTATTAT
The DNA here is from genome assembly GCA_030762935.1 of Hymenopus coronatus. NCBI lineage: Eukaryota > Metazoa > Arthropoda > Insecta > Mantodea > Hymenopodidae > Hymenopus > Hymenopus coronatus. Next base: position 163,029,349 of record CM060897.1, read on the forward strand.
GCTGTGGTTCTCAGCGTCCCATTCTATACTGGGCATGAAATACCGCTTAATTTTGCTCAGAGGCCTCTCTATCAGGCTTGAGTTTCTTTTATGTGCCATAAATCTACAACACAGGACCAGCGGCTTTACTTCCCTTTCGAAAGAAGCCATGCTAAGGATTTTTAAACTCGACAAAATCCATTGTCCTCCACCGGGTTTGAACCCGCTACTTTGGATTTATGGTTTCATTGACCCACAGCTTTTGTTTTTCTCTGACAAATCCTGATTACACTTAAATGGATGTGTGAATACTCACAATAGTCGATACTGGGCTTCAGAAAAACCTATGCTATTGGATGAAACACCTCACTATGACAAAAAACTTGGAGTTTGATGTGCAATAAGTGCTAGAAGAATAATAGGCACCATTTTCTTTGATGAAACAATAAATTCAGAGAAATATCAGTGGCTAATTCTCAAACCATTTTTCATTTGCTGACAGAAGAAGAGAAATCATATGGTTAGTTTCAGCAAGATTCTGCAACAGCACACACGGCTACCGAACCATTAAATACAGTAAGAGAGGTGTTTGACGACAGAATTATTAGTGTTGATTGTGGCTCCCTCATTCTTCTGACCTAACGAGTTGTGATTTTTATTTATGACAATATGTATCGTTCCAATCCTTGCACACTAGACGAAATTAAGAGACAATATTGTGCAAGAAATCACAATTCATGCTGCTGAGCTCCAGCAAGTGAATGACAACAATTTTAAGCCATGCGATGCTTGTTTCAGAGCAGGTCAACATTTCCAGCATCTATTATAAGGTAAGAATTTTAGTCCATCTCTGCCCGCATAGTTTTCCCGGCAACCCCCGGCTTTCTCGAGCAAGTGTGCAAGTGGGTTACCATATAAAATAATGACCCTGTATGTTTTCATAATGCATCAGGTGGAATATGCATGTAATGTGTGTTGTGTATCAGCAGAGACAAGAGTTTTGATTTAAAAGGTAAATGAGAAAATTAAAACAAAATATTTTGCATGTATTTAAATAATTTTAATACTATGTAAACGCTTTTTTTTTTTCTTCAAATTTTTGAGAATTTTTTATATTTTTGAGAATAATTTTTTTATTGATAAATGAAAAATATCTTCTTGCTTTTTTTCAGTAGAAAATATGCATTTATTTCAATTTACAAAATTAAAACTTTAATTTAACTTTTTGTCTTCACATCATGAAGCTAGAAGTTATGAAACAGTTTAGAATCTCAATGAAAAGAAGTTAGGGGTTAACTACAGTAAGCTACCAAGCAGTCTTGTTGCTGAAACTTGCAGTTTGGTAACTGAATCAATATATGAATTTCAATATAAAGAAAACCCTGTAACTCACCATGTTTTTCCCCAAATTAACTTGCCAAGAGGCAAATGTAAAATTCCAGAGAGGTAAGTTTGAAAGCAGAGTAAGTGAAGTTGCAGAATGCATGGATCACAATATTAGAGATATAGTAGAAAACAGTTTAAAAGCTTGCTGTTGTATGACTATAACTTGACTCTATTATGATAAGAAACTGATGATATAATAACCATAAAAGCTTTATATCATTTGTTTGAGCCTTCAAGGCTAGTTACTAAGTACAAGTATCTATAGATGATTTAAATAATGTAATGGCAGGACTCAACCAACTAAATGTATTTAAAACTAGTTTTATTAATTCTGATTTGCTTGTTTGTTACAAAGAACATTATGCCATTCTTCAACGGCTAGCCATATTGATAATTGTAACAAATTAGATGTAGTAACAGCACTCTTGGCATTGAAAACAAAAAGCGAGTCTGGTCATGTTTTCTATGAAAATGCTCTTTTCATTTCTTTGGCTAGTAATATCAAAGCTGATAGCAAGAGATTTTTAGATAAAGATAAAGGACAACTATCAAAAATGAAAAACTTGTATGTTGCAGTTTGATGATATCTAAATGTGATATTTGATTCTACTCATGATGACTTGAAATAAAATGTTTTGAGTTTGAAAATAAGGTATTTTAACATTAATAGTACTTTAGTAATCTGTCAATTTTCATTTCTGTCATGTCATCAAATTTGCCCGAAAATTATCGCAAAGTTAATGCAAATTTATGTAGAATATTCAACACAAAATATTGCCTCCCTATATGAGGTACAAAAGTGACAAAACTGAAATTTGTTATAAATGCATTAAAACATGCAATGTATAGGCGAATGAGTGTTATTAGCATGTATTTCCCACATTTTCAGAAAGAAATAATATAACAGATGCATATGTTATGCACATAGTGGTTTCGAGCAGCACCCTATATCTGGAGTTTTTCCTTATATCGTTAGTTCTAATGATGCTGCTTAATTTAAAACTTAGGGGCACTCTAGTGTACATGGGCTTCTCAAATACTACCATGGAACAAACACTCTTGGTGGATGGAAAAAAAAAGTGGAAGTTCAGCACACACAACTAAACCTTAGCCTGGTGGAAAGCCCATATGTACATTGCTACTCAGTATAACCTAGAGTTGAACTTAAATCTAATTAAATGGAGTTCTTTTGTCCAGGGTCCTGCTATTTGCGTTTCTCTTCATATTCCTCTTGTGTCTCTCTAAAGGATTTATGTATAATTTACCAGTGCTTAGAATATAAAATCTGAAATGCATGTCAAGTTGTTCTTAAAAATGTACTATTTTTGTTAAACTATGAAATATATTGTCATTTATTAGTTATTATTACTTTAGTACGAATAAACAGTAGATACATAATTCACCTGAATATATTTCTTTTTTATTTGCTGGATCGACATCTGGAATTAGTCTAAAGACTCTAATTGTATTTGCACCGGCGACAACCAGCGATTTTTCACTTCTGTTGAAGAAGTGACAAGTAAGAGCGTGTTCCACGCCAGTGGCTGGATGAGTTATTTTGCATATAGAATACATTGTGTAAAAACAACAAAGAAAATGATGTGTTTAATATAATTAATGTTTAACTTCCACTGTTCACTGTTATATTGTGTTCTTTTCAATTAGTACTTTGCTGCAATCACCAAAATTACACGGGTACTTTATATGGTCACTAATTGGCGATTAATCTGCCTCGCTCTAAAGTGGTTGAAGTTCATTTCTAAAACCAAATCATAATCTGAACACTTTCAAGTCCGTTATTAACCTCACAACAGCATTTCGGCATGATCGTCTCTTATAGGATATGAACTAGACATGGGGCGATTCATGAACGAATCGTTCATATGAACCAGTACAAGAAAATAATCGTATGAATCGTGTCAACCTTAGCATGAATCGTCGTTCAAAAAGAATCGTAAGAATCGTGCTAGTCTTAACATGAATCGTTGTTCAAAAAGAATTGTGTGAATCGAAAAGAATCGCATGAATTGAAAAGAATCGTATGAGTTGAAAAGAATTGCATGAATCGTGTCAACCATAGTAGGTGTCATCGTTCAAAAAGAATCGCAGATTTGAAAAATCGTGATCAGCCATTGTTATTCTTTTGCTTCGACCTTTCGGAGTACCAAACCGAGCTTCGACAGAAGCTGCCGAGTGAGCACGATGTGTTAACTATGTTAATGTGAAAACCCTACAGCGCTGAGGCTACGAGGCTAAAGAAGAAAATGTATGTTTAAGAAAACGAACACTACCGATTATTGCCGAAGCCACCACGAGCGTCTTTATTTTGGATGAGTTATTGTACAGGTTAAAGTAACTTTATAATTTACAACTGCTTTATATATACAGAATCTTAAATGTAACATATGCACAGGTAAATCGTCACTACGTTAGCAAGATATATGACTTCAGAAACTAATTTTACGTAAAAAAAGAAAACAAAATGATCCAACATATTACAAATAACTTTTGTGTAGTGTTGCCAAAGCAGTAACCTTTTTTGTTCTCTTTGTTTGACCAGCATAAAGAAAAAACGAATAACGACTTTCAATTTGAGAAAAGTATAAATATGGAAAGACTGCAAAAAATAACAGAAAATATGTAGGAAATTGTTAACTCTGCATCGTAGGTAGATGCAGAACTTAAATATCAACTTTGGCATTCACCTAACGGACTTTTCGTCTTTGAGCTATTCTGTTCATTCACAGCTACATAAACACACACGCACGCACACAAACATAGTCTTTTTTCTGAAAATGCCTTTTTGGATTCAGGGGATCTCAAAACATAATTTCCGATGAAATATCAACAGGAAATTTTTAGCTGGAAAACGATAGTTCACCATGACACATACAGAATAGAGAACGTTAATAATAGAAAACAAGTTTTTGTCAAGTTTCTGAGGTACCATTAAATTGATTATTCAAGGAATATGAAGGAATTTTCTCTAAAAGTTAAGCTTCACGATCCTGATCATTTACCAACTTGTGAATTCCTCCGACAGCTTCTCAATATGAGATAATCTACCATCATGTAGTTGCCATTAATAATTCTTTTAAAATTAGATGTCCTTACAATCCAACATGCTGTACGTTGAATGCAAACATGAAATGCATACACAAATTTGTTTGTGGTCTAATCGGTAAAATCTATGAAATGAAATTGAAGTCTGGTATGCAGTGTAAGGGGTAACTCATGCCTCGCAAGTTTATAACCTGCCTCTTTCACGACACGTTTTAGTAATTGATGATTTGCTAGGTGATTTTCTTGAAATTCATGACGCCTCTTTGGAAAATAAGAGAATTTAAATACCAAGTTTGCTATTTAATTGACTTTCCATTTGTTAATGATGCTGTTTAGAGGCGCGCGCACGCACACACATTTTTTATTTTAATTAACGGGGCTTCAAAAGATGCTCCCGGTGAAATCTCCATTTCCAATTACTAGGTGGGTTGCAATACTACGTTCTCTGTCTAATATGTACGATTATATGGTTGAGAAAGTAAAGAGGAACACAATCTAAATAAGTATCTATAAGAAATTCCTGGAATTTGACGAAAGGAAATCGATACAATACTCTGTTTTCTAACATGATCTTATTAACAGGTGTTAAATAATAATAATAATAATAATAATAATAATAATAATAATAATAATAATAAAATTTATATACTTTGCAATATATACCTCATGTAACACAACTAAAGTGGAATTTCATAGAGTAATTTTATTGTAAAATTCAGAAAACTCCAGAATAATGGGGAAAGAATACGTTCAGTTTTACATTGTTTTTCTTTTATGCCAAAAAAAAGCTCCTAGCCCCTATCGTAATAACATAGTCGGGATTACAAGTTTGTTTGCATAGTAGGGCGATTCATGCAAGAATCATGAATCGTGCACCCAGGCGGCTAAAAGACAAGGCGACGATTCATGAACGAATTGTGAATCGTGCACCTGGGCAGGCTAAAAGACAAGGCGACGATTCATGAACGAATTGTGAATCTTGCACCTGGGCAGGCTAAAAGACAAAGCGACGATTCATGAACGAATTGTGAATCGTGCACCTGGGCAGGCAGGCTAAAAGACAGGACGATTCATGAACCAACCGTGCATAAGGTTACTGCGTTTAGCCAAGTGAGATACTTTGCCAAGCCGAGTGCGGCCGACATTCCGTGATTGCCGTGCCGAGTGAGTACTGAAAATTACCATGGATTCTGATGTTCTATCATCTGTCTGGCTCTGGTTAGCGAAAACAGAAAACCACTGCCATTAAATAGAAAATTGTTGATTTCTGACGATACGGAATTAACGATGATGGTTACTTTTTTAAAAACAATAGTGTATAATTGAAAGCGCAGTAAATTGAATCGTAAACATTTCCATTGAAACTACAGCATCACGATGATGGTTACTTTTTTAAAAACAATAGTGTATAATTGAAAGCGCAGTAAATTGAATCGTAAACATTTCCATTGAAACTACAGCATCACATATAAGGAAAGGATTAATGTACAGTAATTATTTTACTGAACATTATTAAATATCTAATACATTGTATTGTATGACTGTATGTTGTAGATATACCAAGTTGTTAACGGAGGGAAAAACAGAAGTTATAGAATTCCAGGATTAAATAAATTAATATCTACGTTTAAATTATGATTTAACGGCACCGATTTATACACAATAACCTACACTAAATGCAGGTATAGAAACATCTTACTTCTAATATTAAAATTACCTCGGAAGAAAATAATAATTATTCTGGGTACTAGCGTTGCCTTATAATGATGCATTTATAAAAATTATGCGACTTATTAGCGTGCAACCGCGGCAGTGATGAATAATAATTACTCCGCTTATTAACATTACACAAATACCGCCAGGCGCCATGCAATCGAAGCTAGTTGTCAATTTTAGATTTAAACAAACTCTTATGTGGTTTTTCTTTTTTCGTTTGATGGAAGACATTTTACCAAATGTTTGCAAAGGAGTACAGCGTTTTATATAGATTACAGTTTTTATGCTATAGGAGCTGCCATATAACTACCATCCCCGTGTAAAAACGAGATAGCTTAACATGAACACAAGACGACATGGTGATGATTAATGAATCGTGAACGAATCGTATGAATCGGTTACTGAAAATGAATCGCTCGACCCAACTCTAATATGAACAGCTGATTGTTTACAAGCAAAAGGGTTGTAGAGCTGTGCAACATAACAGTAAAAACCAATTTTCAGGCACATAATTATATGATTCAGAATAACCAGTAAAGTTTATTTTTTATTTTAAAAAATGCTTATTCTAAGTAACGACTACATTTATGCCGTTAAAATTTTATATTTTTATCCACAAAATGCATGGCAAAGTAGTAGTTTAAAAGTTATCATTGGTAACAGTGCAAGGCATTTCTAGAATTCCTTTGTCTTCAATGGAATTCCTGACGATAATTTAAATGTGTGTGCGAACTGCGAAAGTGTTTACCTAGTTTTACAGGTAATGGCAGAAACGGTAAAACCAGAAGTTATTAAAAAAACTCAAGACTCTTTGGGAAAGTACATAAGAAAACCGCCATTAACAGAGAAGTTACTCAAGAAACCTCCATTCAGATTTTTGCATGACATTGTGACAGCGGTTAGTATAATTCTCTTATCTAATGACAAAATTTGCTATTCCAGGTAAAATGATCTACCGAATGACTTAGTCAATTCTTATAACTGCTGGTACTAATCCTAATAATAAGAGGGCGGTTTTTGTTTATTTTAAGGTATTCATGCTAGTAGCCAGGGAGGTTAATTTCATGTTCTGTGGAAGTGCACTTCCCTCAACAATCATATTATCCTCTTTGGTAGAATGAAAGCAAGGTTCAAGATGTTGGAGCTCTGGGTAATAGTGATGTTAGGGTCCCTGCACCAGTCAGGTATTAACTGCCTCTTCTACATTTCAGTTACCCCACCATTGGCTGTGTTTACAATATATACTTAAATATTCCTTTTCATGTACAAACTAACCATTCCTTTAAATAAATACATAAACAAAAGCATATTTCTTTCACTTGGGACCCTGAATCGAGAGTTATTACTAAAGGTGTCCCACATGGTTCTATACTTGGCCCTTTGTTGTTTTTAATATTTATAAATGACTTGCTACATAATCTTAGCAAAGAATTAAGAGCAGTGCTCTTCGCAGATGATACCAGTGTATTTATATCAGAAAACTCACACCAGAAATTAAGTTATTCAGTCAATAAAGCATTTGAACAACTGAATATTTGGTGTGAAGCTAATTAAGCTTTTATCTTAACTTTGAGATGAAACAAAAATTATTAGTATACAATGGTTCCACCACTTGGCATTACTTCTATACGCGGGTACTTTTGTTATTTCATCATTAGAGCCGCATTGTAATTATTTACTGGTCTGTTATAAACATTTAGGGCCCTAAGCTGCAAAGCGTAGCCCAACGTGGAGGGCCCTAAGCCGCAATGCGTAGCCGAGGGATATTTTTTATAAGTTGAGGAGTGTAGCAGTTGCAGCCGAAGGCGACAGGGTGTAGACGATGAATCTGTGAAGCTAAAACCCCAATGTTCCCAAGAAGAAGTCAAAGTTTTGGCAATCTGGCAACTTTTACATCTGAACAACTTAGCGCACGTGTGCGTGCCGTGCGCATGTCAGTATATGGGTGGTGGAACCGTCGTATAGCTTTACCAAACAAACTTTATTCAATTCAAAACAAAGCATGAGGAATAGAAGGAATTAATAATCAGGTATAACAATTACACCATTAACAAGGTATCCGATACAAAATTTCTTGTGCTTCAAAAAGATGAAAAGCTCAGCTGGAAAAAAAAACAGATAAAAGTGATGCTTCCAAAACTCAGCTCTGCTTGTTTGCCTTAAGAAACTTAAAAAACTTCCTTAACTCAAATGCCTAAAGAACAGCAAATTTTGCCTCTTGTCACTCCCTTTTCCGATAAGGAGTAATCTTCTGGGATAATTTGGCACACAGAAATCATATGTTTATACTACAAAAAATCTTATGTGTTACAATCACATGGCTTTCTCAACATCTCTGTAACAAATTGTTGTTAAAAAGCTTATTCTTCTATCCTCATCTTGCTAATCAAGATAAACATCAGCAGAAATCGTCCTTATTACTTGGTCCCTTGTAAGTAGAAGGGAAAAATTCTAACGTGTTCCATTCACATAATGTCCTCTAGCTGTTCGGCAAACAAACCTTTTATTCAGAAGATTAATCTGTTATTTACATCATGCTAATCAAGATAAACATAAGTAGAATTAGTCTTATTACTAGCTCCTTGTAAGTAGAAGGAAAATAAGAAAATGCACAGGCTAAAGCAAAAGTCTCATCCTTAAAAAGCCGGTGGCTCTGTGAAACAATTGAAATTCCAGTCCCTTTGCTTCCCAGGAGTAAACAAAGAGAAACAAGAAGAAAGATGGTTTGCTTGATTTTTTTAGCCATGAAGCAATTTTTTTTACTGTGGAGGGGAAAAATGCATTACTACATTCAACCCCAAGGCAAACTTCAAAGGCTGGGAGGAACGGGGCTGCGGCATACCCACTGAAAAACCTCTCCACATTATGTAGTATATCATGCTGTTGAAGTGCAGCACAGTCCCGCCTAGCACCTGTGTTAGTAAGTAAAAGATGGCAGCTACCGTACAATGTGCAGGAGCGATAGGAGAGTTTAGTATAGGATGTACAGAATGTTTAAAGGAGCTTACTTGTGCTGCTTCCTCCTCTGCAGATCCTTGCGGAGTCCCTTCCACTTTGTCGCGTCATACTGAAACTTCCCGTCCGCTTTAGTTGAGAATCCCATGGAATGAGCAGCTGTAGCGTAGACACTCAGTTCGGCGGAGGCTGCTTGTTGAAGGCCCTGCTGTAGCTGCAAGGTGATGCTGGCTATCCGGTTGGATAGTTCAGCTGTGGTGGCAGTTTGCAGGTCCTGCAGCTTCTGGGAGATGATACTGCTGAACGCCTCTTCAAGGGCAACTAAACAAGTGCCAACGTTCATGATCTCTGCTGCATCTATTGAGGGTTCAGGTGGTGTGGCATCAATGTTGGTTGTCTCCGGTGGTGTAATGTTGGCTGATGGTGGTGAGGCTTGTCTCTCCCTTGGGTAGAGGGGACACTGGACCTGACCGTGAAGTGTCCTGTACCACGACAGGAGGCACAGAACCAGCGGCATCAGCGTAGATCATGCTCAGGGCTCTCACAAGTGAGGACATTGGTGCCACAGCACTGAGGTGTAGGAGTCCTGGCTGTGACCAAAGTTTACAGCAGTGTCGGCAGGGCCAGTGGCATTCCTGTCGACGACCGGGAATCGCCCCAACAAGGGCAACCCTGATGCCAAGGCAGCTTCCAGTTCAGCTGGAGTCTCACCACGAGTAGGACCCCCCCAAATGGCACTGTACGAGGAAGGTGGTGTGGAGCTCTGTGGTGACGATAATGGGGCTGGCTGGTGGTGAAACAAGGCTTGTCTCAGCCAGTGGAGATGGTGGTGCTACCAAATACACTGAAGGTTAATGCTGGACACTTCCATTTTCTCCTGTGTTAAGCTGAGAGACAGGCATACAGTGGCGCTCCTAGCGGCCAGGCCTTAAGGAACAAGCATTAATTTTGAATGCTATGAAAGGGAAACCCAATAATGATATTATAATATGCATTGTTATTTTTTATTTATTCAAACAATATTTTGTCAATATAATACAAAACAATGTAAAGGTATTGGATCTACAGGAATTATTTTTTGTTGCATGACATTTTTGCTTTAATGTTTCTACCTGGTTTTTTCTTGTTCTTTTTTTCATTTCATCATTCAAATAACATTTTATTAACACATTGAATGCTTTGTCAATAAACACATATTTACAACTTTCACATATGCAAGTAAATAATGTATCATCTACATGCATATTTAACCTTAGTTTAACATTAAGTCTTCTGTCAGAAAGATAATGAAGAAAATTTCATGAAATATAGTATTGCTGCTGATGTACATTGTATAAGCAGATTCATTGTGAAATATGAATCTAGCATTTCCATAATGCTTCAGAGTAATATGGACATTTTAATTTACTGCATCTGCTCTCATCGATGTCTACCTATTTGTTTACACATTTCTCATGAGGCAATTTTGCACATATCCACATGCATACACATGAATCTGCACGCTACTGAACATTAACTGGAAAATCATCACTTTTGCTGTTCTGGTATAATTAGTGCAGAAGTCTGAATTACAAATGATTTACATTTTTCCGGTAAATCTGACTTTAGAACTAAAAACTTGCTTACATCCATAGGCACAATTACTGTCTTCAGACGATTGTAATAACTGATTTGTAATTGCAAGTCTAAGACATTGTCTGAAATTTGAGGAATCTGGGGTTACATTGTTTCCACCCTTGTCCCTAATAACAGAAAACAACATTTCCAAACAGTCTTGTGCGAGTCGTCTTGTAAGTAAATATGAGAAACCATATTGACATTTTAGCTCCTGCCACAATAGTTTTAATGCCAAATGTGTATTTAAACAGGAGGTTTCTTATGCTGACCATTCATTACAGTGATATTTTCTAAGAATTTTCATAATTCATTCAAATACAGTAAATATTTACGTTCGTCATTTATTGCATAGCGCAACTCTTTAGCACAATGATTTTGAGACAAGTTGAAAACGTCAAATAGACAGTCCATTTTTACTTTCTCTACATGTAATATGAACATAGTGTATAGAGAAGGTATTGTATTGCACCCAAAAATTTGCTACCGAGATTTCACTTCAAATATATGTTTTGAGACCCCCTGATTCCAAAAAATGCATTTTTAGAAAAATGTCCACGTGCGCGTGTGTGTGTTTGCGTAGCATAGCACAAAAACAAAAAGTTTGTTAAATACCAAACTTGGGATTTAAGTACAGTATCTTCCAAGGATGCGACACAAAGACTTTCAAGAAAATCCCCCACCCCCCAACTACTCTTTACATGGAAACATTTTTGAACATTTTGATTTTCTCAAAAATGGCTCTAACGATTTTGGTTAAAATGTTGTATATTAAAGATATTTACATGACAAATAAAATGTATATTGTGAATTCCCTGGGATTAGCCTCTGAAGACATCTTTATTTTGAATGAATTTTGTGGAGTTTTGCGTAACTGGTAAACCATAAGAGATATGTAGAGCTCTTTAAAACACACAATTTGTGTTATACACATTTTTTCGTGGAGTTGATTGTTTTTTAGATATTCCTTGTTATTGCTTTCAGCTTTGAAAAACATACTTTTCTCATACATGAATTTGTCAACTCCTGTCCACACAAACAAAGGAACTTCAGTCACCTATCAACCAGCTTTTGACTATCACTTTAACCTATGGTACTCCCTTATATCGGTTCTACTAAAAGGAAGCAAGTAATAAGATGATTTCTGCTAATTTTTTCTTGATTAGCATGAGGTAATTAGAAGATTCAGATTTTTAACAATGCTTTGCTGTAGAGATGTGGAGAAAGTCATGTGAATGGAACACATCAGATTTTTTCAATGAAATTAGCAATAGCTAATGTTTCATCAGACATAGAATTAAACGCAACATGTGTTTTAATGCAACAACAGACAGAATGGCTTAAAACACAAAAGGCCAAACATACCCTCATTGGACTAAATGGTGGTAGTTCAATACATTGGCTGGTCAACCTTGAAGCTAGCCGAGTTTTCATGACTGTCTTTTTTTATAAAATTCTACAATATGGATCCAAGAAACCTTTCTATCTTCACAAATTATAGAATGCTGTTTCAAATTATTTTTCACTGATTTCAACAGGTGTGGAGCATCATGGAAAAAATACACTCTACTGATATAAATTTCAATAAATGGATTTTCCTCAGAGATGTTCAGCAATGATCTCATTTTCAGATAATTGCTTCCCTGGAGTGGGTATATATATTAACGTTCACAATAATATAATCTTATATTGTTTTATCTCGTGGAAAAAGGACTTGGAAAGTTTCAGAAGTTCAAAGTTATTGCTGCCAAACATAGCACAACCTTACCAGACATGGTTCAATACTTCTGTCTGATAATCTTTATAACACTGTGTAGACAGATACACAGCTAAATTACATTTTAATTAATCATTATTGTATTACATAGGCTATACTGAAGCTACAGCAACACCAGCTGGTCGCCACTCAAGGCCGACCTGCTAGAATGCGCTGGCAGCGCGTGTCATGCGAAATATCAGAGTGTCCTGTATTAAGCTATAGTGTATTTGGTGCTACTTCGGTGGCTGCCTCGGGAAGAGGCGTCAACTGCTGCCGAAGTGGCGGCGGATCTCTGCTGTTAAAAGAAGAAGTCTGCACCACTAACCCATGAAGCAACCAATATTTAATATGACTGAGGCATGGGCAAGGACCTCGTAGAAAACTATAAATGAACCTAATGTTTTGAATCAATCAGATGCTAGCTTCACTTGGGCACTATAAATATGCAAATCCAGACCTCCAAGTTACCAGTTTATCCTGAAGAAGAAGATGAGGCACATCTTTGAATAAGTACTTACCTGGCTAGAAGCCCAAGAACATTTAAAGTTAATTCTTTGTTCTTACTTTAAGCTTTTTGTTGATTACACTTAATACTGTAACATAAGCTCTGTTTTTCTCACTTTAGTCCAATGCATGTATAAGAGAATTTCTGCTAATGTTTATCTTGATTAGCATGATGTAGATGGAAGAATAATCTATTGTAAGAATAGTTTGTGTATGGATCAGTTAGAGAAAGTTATGTGAATGGAACACATCAGATTTTTACTTTCTCTACACATACTATGTACATTGTATAGAAAACATATTGTATTACACTAAAAATTTGATACTGAGATTTTGCTGGAAATATGTGTTTTGAGACCCCTGAATCAAAAAAAAATTAGAAAAAGGTCAGAGTGTGTGTGCGTGTGTGTGGGGATAGTATAGCTCAAAAACAAAAAGTCTCTCCCTCTAAGATTTTCAAGAAAATCCCCCCACCCCAAACCAACCTTTACATGGAAAAATTTTAAAAAATTTTGATTTTCTCAAAAATATTGTATATTAAATATATATATTAATATGACAAATAAAATGTGTATCTTGAATTTTCTGAGAATAGTCTCTGAGGACCTCTTTACTCTGGATTAGTTTTGGAAAAGTTTGCGTAACGATTAAACTGTAAGAGATAGACAAAAACTTAATACGCAAAATATAAAGATCTTGTTAAAATACGCAATTTATGTCATATAAGTTTTCTTGTAGAGTTGACCATTTTCAAGATATTTCTTTTTATTGGTTTCAGTTTCAAAACTAACCAACTTTTCTCAAACGGGACCATGCAAAGCAAAGCAAACCTCAATTGTTTCACATAGTGATGAACTTTTAAAAGATTTGACTGTCACTTTAACCTAGTGTACTCCCTTATTTCCCTTATACTTATAAGGAACTAATTAATAAGACCATTTCTGCTAATGTTTATCTTGATTAGCATGAAGTAGATAGAAGAATAGGCTTTTTAAAAATAATTGGTTACTAAGATGTAGAGAAAGTGATGTGAATGGAACATGTTGATTTTTCATTTTATTTATTTAGTTATTTACATAGAATGTCCCAATGAGCAAATTGCTCCAGTTAGGGACTACCCTTTAGTGAGGTGGTAAGTAAAATACAAAGAATAAAATAAACAGTTCTTTAAGTTTGTTAAAAATATGAAAAATGTGTGTACAGCCATGTGATAGCCATTTTACTACTGTATGTAGTATTTATAATCTACAATAGAACAGAGAAACAAATTTGTATAGTGGGTTTTATTTTGTAAAATTAACCATTTTTATGTTTTCACAAGTGTAGTAGGAGTAAGGAGTTTTTAAATGAGCTTCTGAGAAGAAAACAGCATATAAAGATAGTTTTATGGTTTATTTTCTTTCTTAAAGCCAAAAATTCTCAATTAATCCTCAAAATAATTGTTTAATGGATTGAAAACATTGCTATTATGAGAGATCTTTTGTAATTTATGAAGTTTACCAAGAATGAATGTTAGAAACATTGTTATAAATTCTTTATTTTTGCCTTTCCAGGTGATCACTTTGGTGATCTGCCAGAGCTATTTAATAATTTTAGATTCAATACTTTTAGACAACTTGAATGTCCCAACTGGTAGTGTTGTATGATGAGGGAATTTTCATAATTTATTTTACGCTTAATGCTTCTGCAAGAGAAAAGAGTCTTTTTTACCTCTGGACTGACCAAATCTTGTTAAATTAATCCCTTCTGTTTTACTTAATTTTCAAGAAGGAAGATTCAAAGTTATGGCTAGAGAGATAGAAACTTTTCAGGAAATTCATTTGTCCAGAAGATAAACACTTAGATTTTTCTTGTGGAATAGGAAGCTAAGACTTTTGAAAGGTAATCTCATAAATATTGAGAAGAAGTGAGTGAACCAAGACAAAACTTGGATATTAATATGTAAGAAAAGAGGCAAGTTGAGTAACTACAAATTTTGGAAGCAAGTAAATAAAGAACATAAGGGGTACACGATTATATTTATTTAGGGTTAAAATGGACAGAGGGGGTAAATGAGAAAAGCAAAAAACATTATTACTAACAAAGGATATCTTTTTAAAATACCACTGTTGGAAGTTAAATGGCTGGAAAGAATATATAACACAACTGTCAATGCATGAGTGGTTGATGGTGTTGAAATTTACGGAAAAAAAAATTCTTTGGAAACTGTAGCTACAGTACACCAATCATTTTACAAAGAAATTCTTGGCTGACCAACTACTGCTGTAAAAGTAGCTGCTCAAATAGAAATGGAAAGAGTTAACAAGATTGTGGAGAGAGTTTTAAAATATTGGCATTGGATTTTAAACCTGGCTTAAGAAAGCCTAGTAAAATAATGTTTTATATACCGAGAATCTAATTTAAATAAGGGGTGGCTGAATAGTTTCAAAATATAGTAATCAATTAGGGTATATATGGAGGAAAAGAGATCAAAAGTTAGAAGATTTTGGAAGGAGGCAAGAAGATGTTTTAAAGATAGAAAGATACAAAATTGATTTAGTAATTTAACAGGGAGGACATCAGTGGAACTTAACTCAATTGGTACATCTGCTTTGAAGGGCTCAATAGCACTTTTAAGGAATTGTGTTTATAGTCTGCTTTATCAATGATATTCTTATTTAATGAGTATCTCAAGTTCTTTCACTTGAAAATGTATAACTTGAATTTTGATACTGTGTATTGTATATTGCTGTATTCAACCATTTATATGTGTTCTTGTTAATGTTTGTATTTGTTAAGCTTTGTCCATGAGGTAACCTTACAATAAAGGAAGCTATGAAATGGGTAGGGGAAAGAGAAAGTTCTAAGGTCGTTTTAAAGTGTAAGGTAATCCCTGTCGCAGCCTCTCTTCACTGCAAGAGAGATCCGAGAGTTGCTGGGAAAATGGTGCTGGCAAATGCACACTTAAACATGTTTCTTAAGATAAACTATGGAAATGTTGACCTTCCACTCACTTATGGGCAGCACAATTTGCTAAAATATTCTTGCTCACTTGTCTAAGCTTAGCAGCAGGAATCCTTGTGATTTCTTGCATGATGCTATCACCAAGTTTGTGTAGATTACACAGGGATTTCTGCTACTGAGTGAGAACATCTTTAACTTGTTATACTGCCTGTTTGGGAGCAGAAGATCAATATATATTTAAGGTAAGAGCTCCAGTGCACCTTTGCTGGTATCACTTTGCCGGGGACTCTTGGATCTCTTGCACAGTGGAGAGAGGCCGCAGGAGCGGTTACTGTATAATTTAATGAACCTATACATAGAAAAAATCAATAAGGAGGAAAGAGAGTGTATAACATGGATGAGAACAGATGTTTGGAAGTGAAAGTCAGGGCTTCACTCAATGGAAACCTCTATTATGTGAAGGGAAAGAACACTTGGAACATATAGTATGAGGTACGTACAGAAAGTAAGTTCCGTTTGGTAATAAAATTAAATTGTGTACAGATACAGAATAATTATTTATTGCACTAAATTCTACAACTCTTAAACTACTTTTTCATATAACTGCTGAAATTTTGCAGGCATTTGTCATAGCGTGACACAAGTTTTTGTATACCTTCTTCATAGAAGTTTGCCGCCTGTGTCTTCAAAAAGTTGGAAACATTTTCTTTCAGCTCTTGTCATTGTTGAAGTGTTGACCGCCAAGGAAAAACTTGAGATGTAAGAACAGATGAAAGTTGCTAGGAGCGACGTCAGGGCCATACGGAGGATGGTGAAACATGTCCCAGCCAAATCCCTGTAGGAGGTTTTTCATCACATTTGCAGTGTGTGGTCGTGCGTTGTCGTGAAGAAAAACAACACCTTTTGACAGCAATCGGCGCTTATTCTGCATTGCGCGGCGCAATTTCCTAAGTGTCTCGCAATAAACATCTGCTTTGATTGTTTGACCACAGGGTAAGAAATCAATGAGTAAGATGCCTTTCCAGTCCCAGAACACTGTGCACATCATTTTTCGAGGTGTCAAGATTTGTTTCGGCTTAACCTTTGCTGGGGATGAAGTGTACATCCATTCCATTGATTGCCGCTTACTTTCAGGAGTGTCGTAAGAAACCCAAGTCTCATCTCCTGTGACTATCTGTGTCAGGAATTCTTCGCCGTCTTCATCATAAGTGAAGTGCACTACCCATCCGTTTTGTTTTGTGTTGCTCAGTAAGAATCTTTGGTACCCAACGTGAGCAAAGTTTACGAAATTTCAGTTTTTCGGTAACAATTTCATGAATTAGTGATCATGAGCTTTGGGGAAATTCCATAGCGAGAGCACTAATTGTAAACTGCGGTTTTCCTGGATCTTGTCATCAATCGCGTGAACCAGTTCTTCTGTAACCAAAGATGGACGCCTACTTCGTTCTTCATTGTGCACTTCACTACGTCCTTCATTGAACTGTCGGACCCATCTTCTCACCATTGAATCACTCATCGCATGTTGTCCGTAAACTTCGCAAATTTGCCAATAAATTTCAATTGGTTTCACTTTCCTAGCATTCAGAAAACGAATCACAGATCTGATTTCACAAGCGGCGGGATTTTTAATCAACACAGACATTGTAAACAAGCACAACAAAGCGTATGTGGGTGACAGCGATCTCAAAATGGCGCACGTTTCTTCTCCTTGATACAGAGCGTCTACCGCGCATGTGCGGAACTGCGATCGCAGCGCTGCATCGGAGATAAATTGAAACGGAACTTACTTTCTGGACGTACCTCGTATTTGATTGTAGGGAAACTGAAAACTGGAGAAATGTTTAAGAGGGACAAAAGAACATTGTTGAACAGAATATTCATAAAGGAGAGCAGGAGTGTGGGTCAGTATCTATTTAAAGTTAAAAAGCAATAGAAATAGTAAAGAGAGAAGAAAAAAAAAATATACAAATAATAGTTTACTAAACATTGTATGTGGAGTGAATGCCAACCATATATACTGCAAATTTTTTTCCACTAAATAAATCAAATCAAGATGGAATTTTGTTGCTTGCTAATATCCTAGATGCAGAAATAGAACAATTGCTGACTGCTTGACATCCATGCTTATATATAAACCGTACAATAGATGTTCTTTATATAAGAAGTCACCATTCTGATATTTATGTGATAGCTCGAGATTTTATTATGATGCTACTAAAGAAACACAATGAAAGGATTCATTAAAATACGAAGGCTTTCATGGTCGGTGCTATGATGACTAAAAGATTACAAAACTGGGCTTGTTGGCCATGGTCCACTGGGCTTCTCCTCTTGTTTCCCAGAAGTTTCACTTGCATCTACGGCAAGCATCTTCAATGGCGTGTGCATCTCCTAAGTGGCCTTTCAATAGTGCTAGAGGCAGACGCAAGTGAAACATCTGGGGAACAAGTGGAGAAGCCCAGTGGACCACAGCCTATAAGCCCAGTTTTGTTTTTCTTTAGTCATTACAAAGGTGCTCGAGTTTGGAATTTAATGATATATTTGGTGACTGCTGCCCAGATGGCAGCTTCTTTTTGTGTTAACACCACACTTACTGAGCACAAAAGAATGTGTTGTGAATGAAATGACGCTCTTTCTTGGAACTACTCACACTCCTCTCGAATGGCATGTTCGGCAACCACAGACTTCTATTTGGCCCAAACATGCCATTCGAGAGGAGTGTGAGTAGTTCCAAGAAAGAGCGTCATTTCATTTACAACACACTACATAATTAAAATCTGACAGCTTTCTTGCACTGTACATGATTTAGATACCACTTTTACAGTTTTCCTGTGGGAATGCTGTGCTCAACATCCTTTTGTTTTTGTTTATAGGTTATCCGTGAGACAGGGTTTCTAGATGGAGTGTTTACTGCAGAAGAGCTCAATGCTGAAAACATAAAGGACAAAGATGGCAAAGTAGCATTTCTTCAAAAATTAATCGATGCAGTCAGTACGTATTTCAAAATTTTGGAGGTTACAATGTAAGTGTTGATGTTGTAAAATACAATTTTATTATTGTTTTTTTGGTCATTGTTGTGAGTATTATTGTTATTATCATTCACTCTTCTATGTTATTTAATAATCATTAACCAATGCAATATAAATCCTTCTATGTTTATATCAGGCAGAATACAGAGAGTATCTATGCCCTTTGAAACTAAATGGCATTATAAAGAATCTAGACTGAAAGTGAATGTTGAAAATAAGAATCATAGTATTCATAAAAGGTGAGATTTTTTTTTTCAGGGCATGGAAATTCAAACTGTTAAATGTTTAAGTATATAAAAATTATATATCACAGGAAGAAACTAAATAAAATTAAATTAAAGGAAAAAAATGGATTAATTGCAGTTATAGCATTTATAAAACAAATATTAAATGACTTTGAAAATAATAACCTAATCTTTGGTAACATTTTTTATCTCACAAAAGCCTTGTACAGTATTTCCCTTGAAATTCTTGTACAAATTGGAATATTATGGCTTTTACTGTGATAGCATCAATTTTCTTTATTTCTACCTGAGTGGTAGATATCAAATTAGTATTCAGATGGCTGCATTTTAATATGTAAAATATGGTGTCCAAGGGCTCTGTTCTAGGGCACAGAATAGAGAGTGTACAGAAAGGAAACTTGAGGGCGGCTCTTTTGATGTGCATGAAGCCAAAGACTGCACTAGGTGCCTTATTGGGACCTAGTAAATGCAAAGGGAAAGGCTGTTTATTACAAACAATTTTAAGCAAATTAAAACATTTAAAATAATAAAGCAAGAACATATGTAATAAAAATCTTATGTGTGGCATACACATGACTTTCTCTGCTTGCTTTCCTACAAACTATTTATACAGCTGCTTATTCTTTTGTTTCTTGTTAATACAGATAAATTTTAATTGCACATTTCATTATAGGTAAAAATAATAGTCAAATCTTTTCGATTCCAGCAGCTATGTGATGCTGTGAAATCCCATTCTATTTGCATGAACTTGAACAAAGAAAAGAAAAAGGCCTGAATGGTAATTTCCACATGAGAAAATGTGTATGTATTTGAAAAATGTTAATCAATAACAGGGAGTATCTTGAAAATGGTTAAATCCACAAAAAATGTACATGACAAATTGTAGGCTTTAACAAAATCTACACTTTCTGGGTAGTAAGATTTTTATCTCTCTCTAACAGTTTTGATTAAAATGTCATTTGTTTAAGATATTTTTATGACAAACAAAATGTATAACTGAATTTTCTCGGAATAGCCTCTGTGCACCTCTTCATTCTGGACGACTTTTGTATAACTTTTGTATAACTGGTAAACTGTAAGAGATGTACAAAAATGTACTACATAAAAATCTGATGTGTATCATTTACATAACTTTCTCTAGCAGTTCCATGTACAAATTTTTCTTATAAAAGATTATTCTTTTATCTACGCCATGCTAATCAAGATAAACATTAGTAGAAATGATCTTATTACTTGCTTCCTTGTAAGTAGAAGGGAAATAAGGGAATACATTAGGCTAAAGTGATAGTCAAATGTTTTAAAAGCTGGTCGCTATGTGAAACAATTCATGTTCAGTTCGCTTTCCATGGTCCCATTGGAGAAAAGTTAATTAGTTTAAATTTGAAACCAATAACAAGGAATATCTCAGAAATGGTCAGTTCTACATAAAAACATATATAACATAAATTAGGTGTTTTAACGAGATCTACATTTTTGTGTAGTAGTTTTTGACTATCTCTTACAGTTAACTTTTATTCAAAATTCTGCAAATCTCAACCAGAATAAAGAGCTCTTCAGAGTTATAAATGTAAAAAGAAGCTAGTAACAATGAAGAATAACACAAATATTAATATAAAAATAATAGTTGTAACAAATCTTCACTTATCTTTTGGAATCCTTGCTTGGACTAGTTTCGCAATGATTTCATTGCATTATCAACATATCCTTTTGGTCTCTTTTTTGATGTTGTTTATTTACACTGTTATGGTTACTGCTACTAGGTGGATTGTGTACTAATGCATTGCTAACTACTGGAATCAAAACAAATTTGGTAAGAGTGTCAATTGGAGGTATATCAAAATTCATTGCATGATTTCTATACATTAATATAAATATTTTCTCCCAAACCATTAAATCTATGGGCCCATTTAAGTGTTTTAATAATTTAACATCTGATTAACACACGCACGCGCACACACACACACACACACACCCACCCACCACACACACACACACCACACACACACACACACACACACACACACACACACACAAATTGGGCTAGAGCAAGCAAAACTGCAGATCTCATTAAAACACACAATTTACCTCATTATAATATTTTTTCTAGAATTGGCCATTTTAGAAATATTCCGAGTTGTTGGTGTCAGTTTAAGATAAAATTTTTTCGAACGGGATGTCATTCCTAGCAAGCAAAGAGAACCAAATTTCAATTGTTTCACATAGTGACCAGCTTTTAAAAGATTTGACTAGCGCTTTAGCCTGTGTATTCTTTTATTTCCCTTCTACTTGCAAAGAAGCAAGTAATAAAACTAGCAACATGCAATTGTGGTTAGGAAAATATCTATGAAGGAGTAAATATCCAAGTGATTCAATGGGCTGCCAAGTTTTATTTAATAAAAGATTAAAAAAGCTTAAGACTTTGAATCAGAATAGGCAGTAAATATGATTAGACAGAATCACACACCAAAAAAAAAAAAAAAAAAAAAATGCAAAACTGAAGCTTGATGCAAACATATGATAAACAACATTACTAACTTTACAGATCATTCCATACATTCTGACTTTTTTTTCTCTTACTACTGCTCATTATAAGAGCAGTAAAGCTGCTAGAGTCAACAAACATTCTGACTTGTACAGTATTGATGTAACTGTTGAGTAGAATATAATCTCAGTAGCTAAAATACACAATAACATTAACAAAATGTATATTAGCCTGCCTGGGTAGTGTGGTAGTGTGTCTGCCTCACATTTAAAAGGTCGTGAGTTCCAATCTCGCTTAGGGCGAGTTACCTATATTAGGTTTTTTTCGGGGTTTTCCGATATTTATGTCAGTAAATTGCGTACACATAGTGTCCATAAAGTCATGGCACACTTTTGACCGGTCACAGGAAATCAACAAAAGAAGATGGAAATGTGAATTATGCACCATATTAAAGGACTGTGTGTGTTAAAGGACTACTCAGTGCGTGCGTGCATGCATGCAGAGTCAGCATAGCTCAAAAGCTCAAAAACGAAAAGACTGTTAAATACCAAACTTAAGTATCTTCCAAGGATGTGGCATGAAGATTTTCAAGAAAATTCCCCCACCAGAAACTACCCTATACGTGGAAAGATTTTCAAAAAGTTTTATTTTCTCTAAAATGGCTCTAACAATTTTGATTAAAATAACATATATCAAATAAAATGTATATTTTGCATTTTCTGGGAATAGCCTCTGAAGACCTCTTTATTCAGGATGAATTTTGCTGGATTTTGTTTAACTGCTAAACTGTAAGATATAGACAAATATTTACCTCACAAAAAATGTAGATCTCATCAAAACATGCATCCTTTACATTTTTGTT
This sequence comes from Hymenopus coronatus, assembly GCA_030762935.1. Lineage (NCBI taxonomy): Eukaryota > Metazoa > Arthropoda > Insecta > Mantodea > Hymenopodidae > Hymenopus > Hymenopus coronatus. The sequence goes on from CM060897.1 coordinate 163,051,886, forward strand.
GTGGAGGTAACCGTTACCAAGATATTCCTTGTAATTGCTTCCAGTTGTAAAGTACTTATATTTTTCTCAGACAGAAAGTATCCGTTTTTCTTTTGTTCTTCTCCTGGCCAAGCAAAGAAGTGATTTGCAATGACAATCACATAACAACACTTTTTATAACATTTGACTATCAGTTTAGCCAGTGTATTCCCTTAATTCATTTCTACCCACAAGGAACTAAGTAATAAGAACATTCTGCTAATGTTTATCTCAAAAGAAGAATAAACTGTATAAGTTTGTAGAACAGCAAGAGAAAGTCATGTGAGTGTAATACATCAGAATTTTTTTAGTATAAATGATCTCTCCGGTTGCACAAGGGATAACTTTTTAGCTGGTGAATTTGCTCAATATAACCTTTAAAAGCAATTATAAATATAATAAAATAGATGATGCCTATTTCAAAATAAAACCTTGGTGTGATGCTAATAAATCAAAATAAAATAATTAATTTTCAGTTTAATTTAAATTGTTCTCCAACTCATTCCAATACCTCTGTTAGATTTTTGGACATTTGGGCTGAAAAGCACTTTTGAATTATATAATTAATAAAGTTACTTCAGGAATATTCATGCTAAGCATTTTAAGACAAAATAGTTATTAACAGTATATTACAGCCATGTTTATAGTCATCATGCTGTGGGGCACCCATGTTTATGGCAGTAAATTGCGTATACATAGTGTCCATAAAGTCATGGTGCACTTTTGACCGGTCACAGGAGATCAATAAAACAAGATGGAAATGTGAATTATGCACAATATTAAAGGACTACTCTGCAAGTTTGGTACCTATTCAGTGCAGTTCAATGTGATTTCCATTTGTACCCTACACACATCCAAACAATATTCAAGTTCTGCCTACACACTTTTAAGGATGTCTGTTGTAACAGAATGAATATTGTCTGCGAAGTGCAGTCTTGTATAGGTGTAATTGTCAAGCACAGACTTTTTAGGGCTCATTACGTGGCTCTCCCATATAGCCTGTTCAGACTTGTCACCCACCAATAGTCTACCAGAACAAGGTTTGTCCAACAAACTGTCAATATCCCACCAAGCAATGTGGTTCATGTGTGGTGGCACCTCATTGTACATGTGACAATATTCATACTGCACACTGGCCACAGATTTAAATTTGGCAAGCCACAGAACACTTTGAACTTTCCTCTGTACTGTCCACATCTCGACTGGCATGGTATGAACTGATCTGCTGCTGTGCAGTTCATGGTGTTGCATCATCACCTGCAAGCACAGATGCTTGTACATCATACTACAGTAACTTGCAGAAATTTCACATTTCTGCCTTGTTTCGTTGTTTTCCTATGATTGATCAAATGTGCACCATGAATGTACGTACTTGCTGTGTTACAAAAGAAGGCAGTGAGGTTTATTTGTGGAGCTCTTCTAACCACTCATTGTAAACTAATGTTTATTCAAGTTGGTATACTTTCCTGTGTTATGTTTTTAATGCCTTTTATACAAAAGAAAAATAGGCACAAATAGTTACTCTGTACATAATTACTCCACTAAAGCCCCCTACCAAAATCATACATCTGGGCTCATTCAAAGACAATCTGGGCCTCTGCACTGCCGGTATTTACAAAATCTCTTGCGAATGTGGAAAAATTTACATCGGTGAGACAGGGAGGAATGTGGAAGAGAGCATCAAAGAACACCAATGGGTTGGGCTATCCAGAAAAGTCTGTAGTGACACTAATAGTTATGATACTAGCCATAAGATCAATTTTTATCCACTAAAGTAATAGAAAAAATCTACCAAATATCATGACAGACTGATAAAAGAAGCAATATACATAAAAACAAAAACAAAATAATTTTAACAAAGATGAAGGTGTGCAAATAAGCAAAACATGGCTACCTGTAATTCATAATCGCTTGCCCCATCCTCCTCAACCCCCATTGGCCAGTATCGACCAATGACAGTGCATGAGGTAGTCCTTCAGTCTTCCCCTCCAGGTATAAATTTTACCGCCAGAGCAACTTGCCTCCTGTTCCCTGATGATGGCAACAGTATATCGTTGAAAACTTGGAAATTAATCCAACACTTACCTGGCTGACATCCTGAGAAGAAATCATTAATAATCAGTGTTGGGAAAGTTTGAAGTCCTTGATTACTCTACTAGAAGCTCTAATCATATGTATCTGAATAGGTATAAGTACATGAGGCAGAATAGTTTTGAAATTGTATCTCTTTAATTATTTAACAGCCTACCTAATAAATTATTTAGATAATTCTCCTCTTTTTTATTTTAAAAGAAAGATATGAAGTGTTTTAACATGCAATACTATCCATACGGTCCAGGATTAAATTCTGCAGCTTGGATTTAAATATTTTTATTACTATTATTTTTTATGCTATACATGCACTACATGTCTTAAGCAATAAAAACTATCTATTTATTATGCACACATGTTTACTTGAGCACTCTGCTCCTTAGTTTTCAATCTGTAGGTTTCGCACAATTTTGGAAAAAAAACAAGGTGACTACATTGAAACATGAAGTACGCTGTACACACTGACATAAAGTGGCTAGCTATGATTTCATTCTGTCAGTAGATCTCAGAGTTCATGCACATGGACACGTGCTGTGTTTCATTTAATAATTCGGGTAGTTCTCAGTAAATGAAATAACCTATTTAGCGTTATGGCTGAGGGCCTCAAAGAAAGAAACTTTCTTTGGCTGGTGATACTGTGGAAAGACATGTGGGCAAGCTTTCTCTCCTTCCCATACCCTCGCTTCACCGCAACAAGAAAAGGTGCATGCATAGTATCAAATGTGACATGACATTAACTGATTTACCAGGCATTTTTTAATCAAAGGGGCTTTATGAATTGAAATTTGGGGATTAGAAGAAGAGTGGAATAAGATGGATGTGCAATGGAATATCTTTATAAATACTTTATAGCAAAAGATATTGAAGAAATGTTTATTATTCTAGCTTCACTTTCTACACTGGAACTAAATGGAACATATTTCAGAGACTATCACCATCATCAGTCTAGACTCACTGCCTCATTTCCTCCTGTGGCATGTACACAGTGTTTTTTTGGGTTATACATTAGATCTTGCCAGAAACGTTACCATAAGTGAATAAAAATAATAATATATGTAATAAACAATAAAAATAAATAAATAGCAAATAATAAAAATGAAGATAAAAACAATGGCTTTTGAAACATGTTCAGTTTAAAAAAACAGTAAGTGACGCAATAAGTGTCTGCATCTCAGGTCATAAATTTAATAAAAATGGGATGTGTTCCATTCACATGACTTTCTCTACATTTCTGAAACAAATTATTGTTAAAAAGCTTATGCTTCTATTTAGTTCATGCTGATTGAGAAAAAATTAGCAGAAATAGTCTTATTACTTGCTTCCATGTAAGTAGAAGGGAAATAAGGTTATATCATAGGTTAAAGTGATAGTCAAATGATGGTTGCTATGTGAATGAAGTTCCTTTGTTTGTATGGACAGGAGTAGACAAATTCCCATATGAGAAAAAGTATAAAAATTTTAAAGCTGAACCCAATAACAAGGAATTTCTCAAAAACGATCAACTCCAAGAAAAAATTTATATAGCATAAATTGTGTGTTTTAATAAGTTCTACATTCTCTGTCAAGCTAATTTTTGTCTATCTCTTATGCTTTAGCAGTTATGTAAAACTCCGTAAAATGCATCTGATATCTTCAGAGGTTATTTCCAGAAAATTCAAGATATACATTTTATTTGTCCAGTAAATATCTTTAATATACAAAATTTTAATAAAAATCGTTAGAGCCATTTTTGAGAAAATCAAAATATTAAAAAAAAAGTTCCATCTAAAGGGTAGTTGGGCGAGGGGGGGGGGGGAGATTTTCTTGAAAATCTTGTGTTGCATCCTTGGAAGATACCAAACTTAAATATAAAGTTTGGTATTTAACAGTGTTAACGCGTGCGTGCGCATGCACACACACACACACGCACGCACACTCACAGTCTCACTCACTCAGACCTTTTTCTAAAAATGCTTTTTTTGGATTATGGGGGACCCAAAACATGTATTTCTGGTGAAATCTTTGTATCGAATTTTTGGGTACATTATAATAGCTTCTCTTTACACATAATATGTGTAGAGAAAGTAAAAATGTGTATATTGAACTCCAAAACTCATTCAAGTAATGAGTAATTTACATGTTTTCTTTTAAATTAATATTAACCACATCATCATTACAAGCTGCTTTGTTATTTGCAAAATTTCAAATTAAGCTGATTACCAAGTCATGCAGAAGCAAAATGTCCTGTAAAACGTACCACGTGGTGCATAGCTAACACCAGAACAAGATGGAGGTATTACCACATACATTTAAATTTAACACAAATCTTGATGAAGCTAAAGTAGTGGTAAAAACTGTTTAATACTGGAAGAAAAAAGGAAAAGTACCTCAGCAGACATACATTTCTTGAATCTTTGCTAACAACATCAAGTCACCCCAAATTTTGTCAGAAGGTATGTAAAATACAACAATAATAGCAAGTATCAAAGACTCGCAGATAAAAAAGTAATAGAAACTGACTTTTTTTAAAAATGTTTGAATTAAGGGTTGAAAATTGGAACAAGTGCTCCCAAAACTGGTTCCAGTAAGTGTTACAAAAAGCAACTCAAATTCTTTTAAATTAATATTGGTGATATCACCATTACAAGTTTCTTTGCATATTTGCCAAATTTCATGTTTTTTTTTTTTGTTTTTTTTTTTTTTTTGTTTTTTTTTTTGTTACAAATTTGTCAATGATAACTTCATGGTCTTTATATTGTGTAACATCAGAATTCATGGAGGGGATGCAGATTATTGTCTCTATTTTTTTGTTTTTGTTTATTATAAGTTTTATTTAAGGTCACTTCAACTTTATGGTTCTATTTTGGGATGTGTAGTTACCACATTACTAGAGATGTTAAAAACTCATTGCCTATACTCTTTGATTACAGAGGCTGTAACAGGTGTCCCACTTACTGTTCGACCAACAAAAGTTGTTGCAGGACATGAACCCACTAAAACTAATGAACTACTACAAGCCATTGGAAAAGCCTTGAACAGCAAGGTATAGTTTAGACATTTGGGTGAGAAATTTTTATATTTTAATGGTTAATTCCAATAAACTATTCTGAGATTGTTAATTTAAATGTGCTCATACATATACTGAAAGTCGACAGTATTGCAGTAATTATAGTGTACAAGCTCAACCCTCTCAACTGCCTTATGCCAACGTTGGAACTAGGGACTATACGGTAAAGTCTGGACCAACATTTTTAGCCACTGTTTGGTAACATTCACAGAGAAGAGAGTTGGTAGTTAGAGGGGAGTGAATTCAAAGTTATAAACAAGTTTGATTACTTAGGAGTAAGGATTAATAACAATGGAAAATGGACAGAGCAAAGGAAAAATGCGATAGGTAAGGGGAAATTAGCTACAATAGCAAGAACATGCTTAAAGAAAATACCAAATGTGAGAGTAAACTGGCTGGAGAGAACATATGCAGCAACACTGGAATCAAGAGTGATGCATGGAATAGAGATTTCGGGGACTGAAAAGAGTGGGAATGTATAGATCCTTTTGTAAAATGATATTGGGATTACCAAAAATAGCTCCTAATGGAGTAGCATTAGTTGAATAGGGAAGAGTTCGGAGGAAGGGATCAGTAGTCAAATGGATAGTGAAATTTGGAACAGGATCCAAGTATTAGAGGAAGGGAATGTTGTCAAAAACCATTTTAGGGCACAAGAATCAGCAAAATGGGAGAAGTTGGATAGGTCAATTAAAGGAAATTGTAAGAGAAGCTGGATTGGGTAAGCTAGCCAATCAAAAGACAATAGGGGAACAAAATTTATAGAATAAAGTGGAAGCTAGGATAGACAGCATAGAAAAACGAGAAATAATAGGTAGGCTTAAGGGATAAGAGTACTTTAATATTATATAGGAGTGCTAAGAGAAAGATACATTGATATCTTGGAAAAATGGAGAGAGAGAGAGAGGGGGGGGGTCTGACATGGGCAAGAAGAGGAACAACGTTATTAAAAGGTCTAAAACTTGATAGAGATCTAAGCCCACTATGTGGCAAGGTTGATGACAATTTACACTGTATAATTGGGTGCTAGGAAACTAAGATGTGGAGAGAGATAATATGAAACAAAAACTTGGAAAAATTATCACCAGAGATGTTGTACTTGAAACTTTTTGGAAACAATAGGAAAACAAATTTGAAACAACTAGGTAATTATACAGGGAAAGTAAGAGAAAAATGGGGGAAGAAAATCGCCAAAGAAAGAGAAGATCCTAATAGTAAAACTGATGAGGTTGTAAGTATAAAAGAGATAAATAGATTAAATTGGTAGAGTGTATAAATGTGCAAATAGAGGGAATGGTACATATACATAAATAACCTGAATGTTAACTGTATAAGATACCAAATTCAGCAACTCCAGGAAAGTGACTATATATGTATGTTTGTAACTTGAAAAGATGAAATAAATGATTAATCCATCTACAACCCAACTAAGCTTGTAAAATGTTTTCTTTTCAGCTCAGCAGTGCAGAATATGCAGAGCAACTTAATGGCAAGCCAAAAAAAGAGAAGCCCATTTCCAGGGCTTCAAAAGATGTAAGCCAGATAATATAAACCTTTAGGTTATTTGCATCTTATTAAGTAGTAGTCTGACATTAGAGAGTGCTGACTGCTTTTCTGTGAAGAACAAGAACATTAGGTAACGTTGCATTCTTTGTATTCAAAGCTGTGTAACATCAGGCAGGCAATCCACGAAAACTAAATATAGTGTCATTTCAGGCTGATGTCATTTACAGGTATGAAGTTATTATCTGTTCATCCTTACTTCACCAGCAATGTAAACAAATTGAATATGTTCTTCTGCAAACACACTGTAAACACCACAAGGTACTAAACTTCATCTGTCCTATAATTGTAAAACCGCATACCCATGTTTGGCAGGAGAAGAAATAGCTACCTACTTTTACTGTTTACAGACAATGCTTAATAAATAAAACTTATCGCTTGTTGAAAATCTGCTTGCACAAGATGTCGCACTTTGGCTAATTTAAAAGTTTTGCACACTTTATCTGGTTTCGGAAACACCAGTAAATTCTACTGTTAAGCAAAGAATATTATTTAATGAAAAGGTAAGGTACTTTTCACAAAACTTATTAAATGCACTAGGAATAATTCTTTCCTTGCTTATGTTTCACTACACTGGTATTACATGTTTCCATCATTACTTGTTGACTAGAAGCAGCCGTTGAGTTGCACAATGGATATGCATTGTTACTTAATGGAATGATCAGTAAATTTTGTTCCTTAATCATTCACGCTATGTTATTTAAACAGCATTGCATAGCATCATACAATATTTCTGTACTCACTCGGCAGTTTCAGAGGAACTATTTTGTGATGGCGAAAAGGAATAAAACGAACAGCAACTAATCATAGCCATTGCAACCTGTTGCTTTTGTTTACTTTACTGGTGCAGTAAGGCTGGACTGAGAGTAATATTACAGATACAATAACCAGTGAATAAGGCAGGAAATCAGTGATTTATATACATATGGATAGCCAATAGATGGCTCTGTATTCCGTTACAGAATAATTAATAAGGGTCCTTCATAGTGTGATAAAAATATGACTCATTTATTTGCCACATAATCTGAAATAACTATTAAAGCATATCTGCATACTGTTTTGCAGTGTTAACTATGGATGTTTTGTGGGGTAAACTGCCATACTTGATGTGCTTTTTGGTGCACACTTAAAACCCAAACTGGCTATTAAAGCATAGCCTCACATATTTCTGCATGTTAAATTAACCTTAAAACCTGGATGTTTTATAGTGTTTATTTTACAAATAATACTCTAAATTAAAATGTTGTTAGCAGGGAACTACCAATTTCACATTCATGTAATGTTGTATTTTGGCACACTGTTCACCATTTGCCTGCCTAGATTCTTCCATTATGAAATCTGTTTGTAGTATGTCAGATGTAAATATAGTGCAGTCTTATGCAGTACTGGTCACTGTCACTAGGTGTGTGTGAGTGATGTAAAGCTTATTGGATATTACCATACCATTTTGTTCAGTGTTCCACTAGGTTATTGTCTCATTGCAGTATTCATTAGTTGTCATGTGAGTTACATTTCATTTTGATATTTCATAAAGTCATATTTCAATCATGTTAATGCAATGCTCCTGTTATTATACCATATAACTCTAGCGCCTAACCTCTAAATACTCAGTTTGGTACTACCTTTCTACTCCACAAGTTTTTGCACGTTGTTTCCTCTGAATTTTGTATGTATGTGTGGCACACGAAAAACCAGCTCAGAGTACAGAGAGCTTACCTACCAATTATGCAGTTTTTATTTTTTTGTTTTAGCTTAATGCCCCTTAACCTGGTTGGTCATATTGGACTATGAATGAAATTGGTGAAATGATGCTCAAATGACTTTGGAGCTTAAAATTACTGACATTCGTCTTCTCAGGATAGGGAAAACCCCGAAAAAACCTTATCCAGGTAACTCAGCCTAAGCACGATTTGAACTCACGACCTGCTACCACCACAGCTTGCTCAAGCAGATACAACAACAAATAGATAAATAAGTAATAATTATAGCCCATTCCAGTTCAGGTTACCACTGATGGCAGTGTTGCTAGTGAGGGGCTACGGGGAATTGTGCAGATTGAGTGCATGGCACAATCCATCACGTAAAGCTATAAACAGTGAGCATTTGTGTTGATGTTCCATTTATCTCATTAACACTAGACAATAGTTATCAGATTTATTGTAACTCAGCTACTGTACTGTCAGCACTGCTCTAAGGTGGTGTCACGCACAATTGGTGAACACATTCATTTTAACACCCACTGTACTTGAACAGTCATTTAATGCACACTGATATACTAATATATATATACATACACACACACACCTCCTTGTGCTTCAATGCACATCTGCTGCATCAATTCTCAAAATTTCATTTTTCCCTTTAGACTGCCCCAGATGAGTCACAAGTGGCTAGGTCTGATAAACATGTTGGCCAAGTATTGACAAGACCTATGCGAAACATTTACATATAGAGTTCTTTGTACTCTGGATCGTTTGTGTTCAAATATCTGTGATCACAGCAGGTTTACAAACAGATGGGGCTCAATTCTTTCATGCATTTGCATCTGACCCTGTATTACACCACTTTGTGTAATCCTGTATTCTGCTCTTTGCTGCATGGAAATGCCAGAAAACTTTCTATAACATCCTTCGTTTCCTTAAATCAAGCGGTAGGCACATATGCCTCCATTATTGTGTTTCTTTGTGAAAGAGGATACATCTTGCTGAGATACTCTACATGTCTTAACTAAATCGCAACAGCTTTCATACAGACAATACAAAATTTAGTCACAACATCTTGACATTGAATGGTCCAGCACAATTTTTCGTGCACCATGTACAGGATGTTCAAAAATACTTTTACAAAGTTTTGGGACAGGTTCTTTCTTCAAAACAAGTAAAAATGTTCATATAAACACATATCTCAAAACCCTTCGTTCTCGATTTATTGAGGTTCAAAATGCTGTTAATCAAAACATTTTAAAGTGATACATTATTCTATTTTTGATGTTTCAGCTTCCACATAAACTCACTTATAGTAAATGATCCAAATGTGGGCCGCGCCGTGGCCGAGTGGTTAGACCACTCGTCTCTCACCTAGACAGCTCGATCCTAAGCGACCACATGTGAGATTTGTGATGGACAAAGTGGTGCAGCTGCAGGTTTTCACCGGTTTCCCCTGCCATTGCATTTAACTGGTGCTCCATCCTCATTCCATGTAGCACCAGTGTCATCACCTGTGGTGCCACAAGTAGTAAAAGCGGGCATTAAACACTACCAAAAAAAATTATCCAAATGTCCTCCTTTTTTGTCTAGACATGCCTGTACTCGTTGAAGCATGGAATATCAAATATTCCCAGTCAGTGTTGTATGATTTTACAGGCTTACATGACACGTAGATTAAGAGTTTCTTCATCTGGGATGTCTGCTTCATAAACTGATAGTTTAAGGTACCCCCAAAGATAAAAATCCAAACGTGCAGGCCGTGGAACTGGTCCTCCTCTACTATCCATGTGCCATGCTATATACCAGCGTGCATCTTGAACAATGAAACTAAAATGTTCTAGAGCATCATGCATAATCCACATATTTCTTCTTATTTGCAGAGGTACATTTTCTAATACATCTGGGAGAGTGTTCTGAATGAAGTCCCTGTAAACAGCACTTGTAAGGCGTGCTGGGGGAATGTATTATACATCTGGTAAATGTTATCAAGTAGCCATGGCAACACAAGCCAACTCTGTAGGGTAAAATGGGTCAAAGCCTTCTGTGTATAAATAAATGAAGTTATTAGGTTGGACCCAGAAAACCACTGAATGTGACTTTCATTAAAAAATTGATAACGCAAAAATGAAGAGCTTTAGTACATATGCTTATATGAACTTATTTTCTTTTTTTGATGACAAGAATCCATCCTCAAATGCTGTAAAAGTATTTTTGAATCACTCTGTATATAAAGATGAACATTTTTGAAATGCATTTAGGGAGAAAAATTTAGTGTAACTATGGTGTCAATAATTTTGACTCACATGACTTTTGGTAATAATTAGTGTTTATGTAAAGATTGATCTTTTGGAGATCAATTCAGTTGGCATATATAAAAGCATTAATTTATAATTAGTGAATGTTATTAACAGTAATATGAGCATGTATTATAATACATATATTAATTTCCTAGAGATCCAAGCCATCAACATCAACAAAGCAGACATTACAAGACCGAAATCAGGTTCAGGAGAGATCAAAATCCAGAGATGCAGAAAAAAGGAAAACAGATGTACAAAAGAGACCACCTTCGGATACAAAGATGCAAAAGGAGAAAAGTTCTAGAGCTAAGAGTGACAACACTAAAGAAGAGTCGATAACTAGGTTTGTACAAGATTTTAACTTCCTAGCAATTCAAATTTGTGTTCTCAGAAGTAAATTATTCTCTTCATTCTTAATTTGTGCATTGTCCCCTTGTTAAGGCCCTGCCCTCTTCGAACAAAGTTATGTAAGTAAATTTAAAGTTCACATGTTCTAACTTCACTAGTTGAAATTGGATTAAAGTTTGGGAAAAACCTATTAATTCTAAAAAACAAAAACAATGTCATAAAATTTGATATGCCACAAACAAACAGTCTCATCTCAAAATTCATCTACCCAGAAGAGAGATCTCTACAGGCTGCTACCATGAGTTCATCAGTAAATCTCCACTGAAGATGGTGGCAATAGCTGCCAAAACATGTAAATTCAACTAGTGAAGTTTGAGTGTGATGGTGTGTTTTTACTCTTAATTGATCAGTTACTTTATTGTGCTTTCCATTAATTCTTTAATTTGCATGTTCTTTTCTGCTTTTTATGCCAACTTTATTTTTCCTTTAATGTTTGAGTATACAACAAATGTATGAATGAATATTTATTGTACTTCCTGAATCAGTTCATATAATTACACTTCAAAATAACCTGATGTGCAAGAAAGTAAGACACAATAATTTTTGTCTGTGGTGGTACCACAGCTGGGATGTTGAAATTTTACCAGATATATTTTGAAGCTTTCACTATAGATATTGATTTGTTCTCATGTGTAGGAAGCTTCAACTATGTAACAAAGATTATGCATGTTACTGTTGTTCACTTATGAAAAGCAGCAAGCATAACCGCAGTGAAACTCACAGGACATAATATTCTGTAAAGCAGATATAAGAGCTTTCCTTGTTATTCCACTCTTAAAATCAGTTTTATTTTTGTTGCCCTTCAGTTGCATGTTATGTTTCATATTCCAGTTTGTTTCACAATGTGCATATAACAGTATAAAAGTTTAATTAGGTGTTATTATTTGTAGAAAATCAGAACGTGAACCTAAAGAAAAGTCTGAAGTAGAAGCTTTACCTGAACCTCAGCCACAACCAGAACCCACTGTGGAAAAAGAGCTAATTGCAACTGAATCAATAGCTGTAAAAGAAGATGAACAGATTCCTAACACCAAAGGAACAGAATCTCCAGTTCTGAAGGTATGTTAAATTTCTGAACCATTCAATAAAAATGTCTCTCTTAATTGAGAGCAAAGCAAAGTAGATTTAAAATGCAGATACTCATCTTGCACATATACAGTCCAGTGCATGGAAACGTGCCAATATGAGGTAGGAGAATGGCATCTCTCCTCTGCCACGCCCCCATTCAAATCCCTGTCAGCTATAGCAAGGTGTGATCGGTAACATGCACTTGCCCTTTGTTTCACGATGGCGCTGGTGAAAGCAAAACAGAGGCCCAGACAGTTTTAGATGCATTGAAACATATAATTCAAAATGTGTCCTATTTTAACTCTTTTAGTGCCAATCACCATCTAATCGTGATCCAAAAACTCTGTGAGAATTGCTAATCACAATCTAATCATGATGCCATTTTCATATGTTTTAACTCTTTCCAGCAGGAAAATCTGTGTACTTTCTACGTCATAGCCACGGAGAAAGGTTTTCTGGAGCATTTCAGGACCTTATTTGTACACTCCAAAGTGCTAAATTAGCTCCAAATTTAATTTCTCTAGTCAGCATTTGTTTATATTGGTTGAAACATGGCGTCGTCTAGCCAAAGGTTATGAACCGAAGAGGAAATAAGAGCTGGAGTTTGATATGTATTAGAAGAAAGTGAGTGATTTTGAATTTTCATACCTTGATGAAAGCATTTCTGACATCAACACAAGAGAGGAAGATATATTTTCTAGCTTCAGTGATGAAAATGCATCTGATAACAATGGCCCTCTTACACATGCAAATAATTGGTGTAGTTATCAAAATGGATTTACGAAGGTTTTTACCAGACGACGCAGACAATGTGAATCAGCCATTCAGCCATGTAACAACACAAGTGGTAAATCGTACAGTAATCTACGTTACATTTGTATCCTATTGCTTTATGCCATCTTCATTAATAGTGATATCATGCTTATGTATATATGTGTTTTTTGGTAATTTTTTTCAATTTTCAGCCTTCAGGTTATGTGAATTCATTTTTCATATTTTAAAAAATAAAACACCATACCAAAACAGCATGCTATTTTAGTAAATATCTAATCTTTCATTTAGTTAGCCTCAACTTTTTATGTAGCAAACATATGCCTTTGGTACTCATTTTATTATTAATACTGTAAAACTCTGCATTCTCCTCTAAAATTGCATGGCACTTTTCCAACAGTATTTTGCTATTCAGGCTGATACTAAAAGGGTTAATTTGATTATATTATCAGTGCGTTTAAGGAAATGAGCAAAAGCCAGATTGCCAATCCTTTTAAAATAAGGAAAAATATTTTTGGGGGGAAATGGATTAGGGATGGATATTTATGTTTTACTAGCTGACCCAGCAAACTTTGTTCCACCTTAGAGGCAATAAATGAGCAGATTTTGGATTTTATTAAGTTGAATTTTTTATTAGGATAATAAATATAAATAAAAAAAGCAAGTATTTTAATGATTCTTTATTGGCCATTTATTTTGGTGCATGTGTTGCACTCTTCAGTGAAGCACCTTGTGATAGACGACATTTCTTGTTTAATTATCAGGTGCAAGAACAAATAACACAGATGTTCTTCCTACCCGTGAACATGCCACATATAATTGACCATGGGAAAAACATGGATTTTCTGGATTCAGACCACAAATTTTCAAGGATTGGCCTTGTGATTTGTTAATGGTCATGGCGAATGCAAGACAGATCGTAAATTGAAGTCGTTTAAACTCAAACGGCAAATCGGTTGGGATCCTCGGAATGAGAACTTCCTCACATTGTTCATCAATTTACTTACCACCAAACGCCTTCTGTTGCACAGTTTTGGTTGGTTTATGTTTCGAAGCATGATTACTACGGAGCCAACCTTTAGTCGTAAATTGTGCGGTGGTAAGGCAGGCACATTCAAGGAGTTTAAAAATTTAATTGGATAGTTGCTCTTCACGTGCAATTTCATTCGCAATGTTTCGAATCCTAGTTGCATTACGGCTTTGTCGAGAAAGATTCGATCGTCTTGGTCGTGGCATTGTTAATGATAATATCGGCACAATAAGCTAATAGAAACTCGAAACAAACACCATAGACAACAATGCTTTTTTTTTTTAAATTAAAGATAATATACAAAAAATATACCAAGCATTCATATTGTCGTTAAATAGAGGGTAATAAGTAGACGAATCAATCAGACACAACCAGGAGGTGGCATTGATAATTGCTCCACTGGGTTAAATGGTCTTAATCCTCTCCTTGCACTCACCTTGGCCACGCCCTTTATTATCAGTCCAGGCCCTGGTTATTATGTAACCAGTTTATACCACATCATACATCAACCTACTTTGCCTGTAGTTAAGAGAACACTCAAGTTGCCTTGCTCTTGAGTTCTAATTCTCGATACACAAGATTCTGGTTGCCACACTTAAGAAGCGAGTAAGGAGCAAGAGTGGCACAGGTTTTGGCCACCTTTAAGTACTTACAATAGTAAGTCTCCATTAAGGCATTTATCAATTGGTGAACCGGGTAAAACCCAAATCAGTTAGAAAATGTAGTGTTATACAAGCTTTTTGTCACAGTAGCTCATTGATTAGAGCTATCTTACGGAGAGTGGGAGAACATTGCTGAAATCCTGGCTGTGGCATTGGACACTCTTTAGCTACTTGGTTCTGTGTCCTGCTCTATAAAAGGTATGAAAGACTGCTTCATTTTGCTCAGAGGCCTCTTTATCATGCTTGAGGTTCATTTGTGTGCCATAAATCTACAAAATGGTACCAACAACTTTACTTCCTTTCCAAAGAAAGTCATGCTAAGGATTTTTACATCTTTTATTTTAACATCTTTTGCAAGTTATCACTTAAACAGAACATTTGCATTCCTTTTCATTGGTTACATTAGGGTGTTAATATAAATTACAGTGATTGAATCATAGAATGAGACAGATCCATGATTACATTACTCTTGCTCCTAGCTGCATTAATAAGGGAAAGGAATTTAGTAAGCTTTTCTCTTTGACAGGAAGCTGAGGCCAAAAGACCAAGTTCAGCTCGTCCTGGACACCGTAGACCATCAGCAAGTGAGTGTCGCAATATTTATAAATGGATATATATGGCCTTTGCAGTGTGTCTGCCTCACATTCAGAAGGTTCTGAGTTTGAATCTCGGTTAGGATGAGATGTATAAAATAAAATGCTTTATTGTCACATACATTTACAATAAGTTGAGTAAAAACTCCATAAACAGATGACTCGTCATATATAAAGGAACAATTAATAAGAATTGCAGTAAATATAAATTTGCAATATGTACAATATAAAGGTCGGCTGAAAGTCCCAGGCCACTCAATGAAAACAACATTTAAAAAAAATAGTTTGCTTTATTTCTCAACATAATCTTCAGAAAGGCTAACACATTTGTCATATCAGTGTTCTAATTTAATTAAACCATCTCTGTCATGGATTTATCAAGGTCCTCCTCCATGGTGTAATGGTTACCATGCTAACTTCATATACCCAAGGTCGCGGGTTCAAACCCGGTGGAGGACGATGGATTTTTTCAGGCGTAAAAATCTTTAGCATGGCTTCCTTCGGAAGGGAAGTAAAGCTGTGGGTCCCGTGTCGTAGACCTCAAGCCTGATTGAGACGCCTCTTAGCAAAATTAAGTGGTCTTTCACGCCCAATATAGAATGGGATGCTGAGAACCACAGCAGTTAAAGAGCGTCCATAAATAAAACGCCATTTCATTTTATTTCTTTTTCCCCCTCAAAATAGCTGTTTACTGCATCAACGACCTCCTCGTTGCTGTGAAATCTTCGTCCTCCAAAAAATTTGTTGAGGCTTGTAACAGGTGGTAGTCACTGAGTGCTAGATCTGGCAAATAGGGTAGATGCTCAAGCAATTTAAACTTTAATTTGCACATTTTTCTCATTGCACTGATGGAACAATGGGCCAGATCGTTGTCGTGATGAAACAAGAATTTTTATTTTGTTGACAAATGGGTCTTTTTCTTTTCACTGCATCAATCAAAGTTGCAGTAAGCTTGCGTAGTAGTCACCTGTGATACTTTTATCCTTTTCCAAGTAATCACTAAAAATAATTCCCTGTGCATCCCAAAAAACACTCGCCATAAGCTTGTTAGCTGTCAAAATTGACTTTCCCTTTTTTGGAGTTGGTTCACCTGGTAAAAAAAATGGACATAAATGTTATTTATGGACACCCTTTAACTGCTATGGTTCTCAGCGTCCCATTCTAAATTGGGTGTGAAAGATCGCTTAATTTTGCTCAGAGTCCCCTCTATCAGGCTTGAGGTTCTTTTACGTGCCGTAAATCTACAACACGGGACCCATGTCTTTACTTCCCTTCCAAAGGAAGCCATGCTAAGCATTTTTACACCCAAAAAAATCCATCGTCCTCCGCTGGGTTTAAACCCGCTACCTTGGGTACATGAATTATTATGGGTATATTGGTAACCATTACACCACGGAGGGCGACGGTTCACCTTGTGCAATCCACTGTTTTGACTGTGATTTACTTTCTGAAGTGTAGTGATGTGTCCAAGTTTCATTCATGGTAATAAGCTGTCTCAAAAATTCACTGGGATTTTTATAGTAGAGCTCCACATTCTTAACAGAAACAGTTTTCTTTTGCAACTTTTGATTAGGTGCCAACAAATGCAGCAACCATCTTGCAAAGACCTTGTGAAAGCTAAAATATTACTTAAAATATTACCTGTATGTTCTTTTGATATACTTACAGCCTCTGCTATCAACAACTTTAATCTGTGATCTTACAGTACTAAACAATGAATTTTTTCATTGTTTAGTACATTGATCTCTGGAGTTGTCACTTCTACTCACTTTCAATGTGCTGTCCATTTCCTCCTTGATTTCTTTAGGCATTTAGCCTTTCAAATGGAAGTATTTAATCACTGCTTATTTTTCCAACTCCTCCATTTTCGTGAAAACTCTAAAGTGGTCTGGTTTAAAATGCTGTCATTTGAAAACTAAACAAGTGCTTGTCATGTAACTATGGATACAAACTAGTCTAGAGTTAAACTATATCTAACTGGCCTAGTGGCACCAGTGGCGGCTCGTGGCCAAATTATCTGGTAGGGCACAATTTTAAGATTGACTAAAATTAAAACTAAATTGAATGTTATTTATGGACGCTCTTTAATGGCTATGGTTCTAAGCGTTCCGTTCTATTTTGGGTGCAAAAGATTGCTTAATATTCCTCTGAGGCCTCTTTATCAGGCTTGAGGTTTTTTTTTTTACATGCTGTAAATCTACGACACGGGACCAACAACTTAACTTCCCTTATGAAGGAAGAGATTTTCACAACTGAAAAAACATCAGCCAGGTTTGAACCCACGACCTTGAGAACCAGAAGCTAGCATGTTACCCCTAGTTCATGGATGATGACAGACTAATTAGTGGAGACTAAAAGCTATCAATAGAAATGAAATGCTAATTTATGTATTACCACTAACCTTTCAGTTTATAGATGAAGTCCATCCTTCGATCCTATGGTTGAAAAAAATACTCTGATAACTCTTTGGTTTAAGTCAAAAACTGAACGCGACATGTTCCGAGAAATTTGAACGCAAACCATCACCTTCATTTTTTACCATATGTCAACAACTTATCAGAGAGGCGATCCTGCTGCAAATTAATGCATAGCTCGTCTTTACAGCTGATGCATTTCAATTTAAAAACTTCCAATCTTCTATACTACCTTAGACAAGTTTAATAGCTCATGTATGTCAATTACAACGTTCATATTGTCACGATTGCTGTTGAGAGGTGCAAGGATTCACATATGATTTGGAACATTCTTATTTTAGGACACTTTAGGGCTAAATTATATATTCATCTAAATTATGCTATTCTTCTAAATTATACATTTTCTTACGTTTCGCAATATTCCGTAGCGAACGGATGGGCACGGCTAGTCTATGACGGGATTTTAGCGGCTAACCCCTTCCGCTGGGGGAATTCTATGAGGACTCACAACTCATAAACTTCCTGAGTCCTACGTGCCGATTTAAGGGATGTGCGTCAGATAGAACATCCTGTTATGATCAATTCCATAGGAAATGACTAGCTTCCTATAGGAAATAATTGGCTATATAAAGAGCTGGGACCTCGGCTTTTCGCTCTCAGGTATAGTCTGGTTTTGACCTGTCTTGACTTGCGTTACGGTCCCTAAATTGGACCCCACCACCGGCAAACATCTTGCGGCAACAGCCATCGTGACGTCTCTGAAAGGTAAGCTCCATTAGGAGTTTGTTTGTTCTTTACCAAATAAATTGGACCATTACTCTAAATGTCGAGTTGTCTCATTACCATCTAGTTAAACCCCCGTCATCACACTTTTGTGAGGTGACAATATTTCTTTTCACAAACGAAGCTCGCTTTTCTCTCAGAAAATTATGCAAACTACCCTTAATGTAAAGTAGTTTGCGATCATGATATTAATGTCTTCAGCATTTTCTTTATATGCAATTGTATGCTTTACCAACCATCGCATATCTTTTGCAACAGTGTTTAGGATTTTCCCTCTTAGGGCGAGTTTTAACACTGCCATGTCTTTGAACACTAGAAACTGATAAATCGGCATATTATTCTGCAGTTAATCTCACCTAATTATTCTCCAGCACATTCGGATTATGTTTCATTAACACGTGAAATACATTCAAGGCACTGTTTCACCACTTCTTATCAGTTTACTATTAAGGTGGATATTGTAACTCAGCACTCATTTACAAAACACTTAACCACTAATCAACTCTCACAAGTAAGGTCCATTTTACTGTTTGCTCACGTCCAAAATTTCAATAACTATTGGTTATTTGGCCTTTTCCTGTTTTCAAGTGAAGCCTCAAATGTATCGTGAATCTATTTCCTAGTAAAATTATGGTAGTTATACAACACACTGCTTGTATGTCTTGAGCATTGGCGCGTGAGCATACCTTGTCATCTGCTTGGTATCAAGTACAACATTGTAAATGTTTACCACATAAGCTCTTTTTGTATATTTTGTTCAGAAGGTTTATAAATCAACTTTGTTTTCAAATAAGAAGACATTCCAACTTAAGAAATGTTTCTTATTATTTACTCTTACACATGAAGAGATCTTTGGGTAAATGTTTTTGTCAGGAATTTGACTCAAACTTTTAATTTTTGCTAATTGTCAGTTCTTATTTTCTCTTTACACATGTACGGCAAATGGCCACATAGGCTTTCGTGTCATAAGAGAACCTTCCCCTCTCGGCCCCTTGAACCCCACACCCACAAATTAACTACATCTGAAAGCACTGAATTCTTCTGCATGTGCACATAGGGTGACCACAAAATTGCTTGTGTCGGAAAAATGTGGCTGATTACAATTTCCGTCAACCATCTTCACTTCAACTGTCCAGTGTGCATAGTAGGTTTAAATTTATACAAGGTGTGTTATAGATTACAGCATTTTACCTCATGATATAATAGAGAAATTTTTGTAGGGAGGGCACATGCCCTTGTGCCCCTAAAGACTGGTTGCCACTGAGTGGTGCCATATCTGTGTGAGGCCTGGGACTTATCAGCCGACTCTCGTGTTTATATATATACACATACATGTCATTCTGTAAGTTACTGTTCATAGGTTAACCACTTGTGTATATATAAATAAATGTTACAAAAATTCATCATTGTTGCATTCTGCAATTGAGTAGTAATAGATTTTTCAGTGCTTTATTGAAACAGTTTCTGTTTTTTATTTCCCTGATTTTAGTGGGTAATTTGTTTATAGGATTTTATTCCAGCCTGGGTAGTATCAGTTTAATACTTTCTTTACACACACTATGTACATTGTGAATAAAGAAGGTATTGTATTGCACCCAAAAATTTGATACCGAGATTTTACCGGAAATGTATGTTTTGAGATCCCCTGAATCCAAAAAAAGCATTTTTAGAAAAATCTCTGTGTGTATGTGTGTGCATGCATCATAGCTCAAAAACAAAAAAGTCCATTAAATACCAAACTTGGTATTTAAGTTCAGTATCTTTCAAGGATGCGACACAAAGATTTTCAATAAAATCCCCCCAGCCCCAACTGCCTTACATGGAAAAATTATCAAAAATGACTAAATATTTTGATTAAAATATTGCATATTCAAAATATTTACATGATAAATAAAATGTAATATTGAATTTTTTGGGATTAGCCTTTGAAAACATGTTTATTCTGGGTGAATTTTACTGAATTTTGGGTAACTTTTAAACTGCAAGAGAGAGATAAAAACTTACTGCCCTTAAGATGTCATTCATGTCATATGCCTTTTTTTCGTGGAGTTTGACAATTTTTTAGATATTTCTTGTTATTGGATTGAGTTTTAAAACACTTAAACTTTTCATTCACAGGAATTTGTCAACTCCTGGCAATGCAAAGAAACGGATTTCATCCACAAGACAACCAGCTTTTAAAAGATTTGACTTTACTTTAGCCAAGTTTATTCTCTTATTTCCCTTATACTTACAAGAAAGGAAGTGATAAGACCATTTCTGC
Organism: Hymenopus coronatus; assembly: GCA_030762935.1. Classification (NCBI taxonomy): domain Eukaryota; kingdom Metazoa; phylum Arthropoda; class Insecta; order Mantodea; family Hymenopodidae; genus Hymenopus; species Hymenopus coronatus. The sequence goes on from CM060897.1 coordinate 163,072,602, forward strand.
TAATGTTTATCTTGATTAGCTTGGAGTAAATAGGAAAATAAGTTGTTTAACAGTGAGTTGTTACCGAGATGTAGAGAAAGTCATGTGAATGGAACACATAAGATTTTTTCCTGTATTTATTTTTGTTTGATTATAGGTGTTACAAACAGAGTTTCAGCAGCGCATGGGAAAACTAGTGAAAAAGACAGGGATGAAGCAGAAAATTCAAAACCCCCACTTGCTGCTATAGCAGTTGAGGATGAAAATGCACATGCAGCTGTTGAACCTCAGATGCTTGGAGGAGATAAAAGGTAAAAGTTGGCTATATCAGTAGATCATCACAAAGATTTAAGATGTGCTAGTTATCTGCATGGAGGTTCTGCTTCTTCAGCTTCTCAGAAGTAATTGGGCCGAATATCCAAGCCCCTCCCTGAAGGGAGCTGCTCGGATTGGGTTGGACTCAACGTGGCAGTGGTCCTGATACCTGTGTGGGGCTGTGAGGCATCCTAATGTCCTCCAATACTAGCCTGGATAGCTAGTAGGTGGCTGTCAGCCCGGCCAAGATTTTTTGGTAGTCATTCCTTCAGGTCTGACAGATAAGTGGCATATCTACTTCTGTCCTGATGTCCCCATTCCAGAGGGGCCCTAACGGAAAGATCCACCGAGATACTCTCCCTGATTGACAGAGTGGGCTGTTTGGTTGTGTTGGACTCGGTGGGATAGTAGCTCCCAAAACTCGTGCAAGATAGGGTACATCTGGCGATAATAACTGGGCAGGGATGTGGAACACCTTAATGTCCTCTGGCTCCTAATCTAGAGGGTTTAGAGACAGAAGTCGGCCTGGGTAGGCGCTGGCCTTTTGAACTCAAGGTTGCAGGTTCAAACCCAGCCCAGATTGATGGTTTTTAAGTGTGCCCCATTCTAGTAGATTTACTGGCATGTTAAATAACTCCTGTGGCACACCAGCAATGCTGATATGATCCTGGCCATTGACAGCATCGTTAATAAATGTAATAATTTTTAATTAAAGACAGAAGCTAGTAACTGTCGCCCTACCGAGACTGTGGTAGTCATCTCCCAATGGGTCAGGTGCTGGTATGTAACATAGGAATCGTCCTAATGGAAAAACCCATGAACTTGTTCCCTGGATGTCATGAGGCACACCTAAGCAGTATTTTAAAATACAGAGGCAATCTACAATGTAATAAATTCTAAGTAAAAATTTAAGTTAGTAAAGTAAAACAAATTTGTGTCACCCTCTGTGGTGTAATGCTAACTTTATATACCCAGGTCTCAGGTTCAAACCCGGTGAAGGATGGTAAATTTTAGGGCATTATCCTGCTGAAAGATGAAATCCCTACCTATCAGACCTGAAGAGATTGTATATTGGCTTAAGGTGTTGTGATAGCCATATTTGTCAGTTTACCCTTAATATTGTGCAGGGTGCGTATGTCATAGGGATGCTGAGGACCACAGTAGTTAAAGAGTGTTTATAAATAACACTCCATTTCTATTTTATGTCATACAAGGGTAATCCCAAAAGTAAGGTCTCTGTTTTTTTTTTAAAATACAAAGAAACGTTTATTGACAACAAATGGTACATAGTTTTGAAGTTTGCACATTGTTCTATTTTTCCACATAATCGCCATTTCAATCGATGCATTTTTGTAGACGCTGTGGCAGTTTTTGTATGCCCATGTCATACCAGCTTGCCACCATGCTCCTGAAGTGATGGACCTCATTTTTCACTTCGTCATCACTGAAGCAACTTCCAGCCAAGTGTTCTTTCAACTTGGGAAACAATTGGATGCTAAGTCCGGACTATAGGGTAGATGGGTGATGATGTCCCATCCAAACTGTTGCAGAAGATTCATGGTTTGACAGGCAAGGTGGGGGTGAGTATTGTCATGGAGACATTGCTCAACATTCCTCTTCTTCGGTTTTGAATTGCCCGTCTGAGTTTATTTAATGTTTGACAATATCTGTCAAAATTTATTGTTGTCCCAGGATCCATTAAGTCAACCAAAAACATCCCCTTTCAATCCCAAAACACAGTTGCCATGACTTTACTGGCAGACTATGTTCTCTTGAATTTTTGACGCTTGGGTGAACTGGAATTTCGCCACTCACATGATTGTTGTTTGATCTCAGGTGTGAAGTGGAAAATCCAAGTTTTATCACCTATGACTATTGAATCCAAAAGGTTGTCCTTTTCATCTGCATAGCGTTGAAGAAATTGGCGAGAAATTTCAGCGTGTTGCCTTCTGTCAGCATTCTTGGGACCCACCTTCCGAAATTTCAACTCTTCAATTAAAGTCCGGTGAATGGTGTTTCAAGTAATCTCAGGAACAACAATGCAGAGCTCATCAAGAGTGGTCCACCATAATTTGCTCAACCTTTGTGATTGTTTCGTCAGAAATGGATGGTCTCCCGCTTCTTTCCTCATCATGAACTTCTGTACGACCATCTGCAAATTCTCTACACCACTCATGGACATTTTTGACATCCATACAAGACTCTCCATACATTTCATCAACTGTCAATGAATTTCGATTGGTTTAACCCCTTTTGCACTCAAAAAGCGAGTAACTGTGTGAACTTTCAACCTGGTGGTAGTGGCTAACAGGAGCTCCATTATAACCGGCTGCCAAGCCAAGACTGAGGGCACTAGCAGATGTAGGGTGGTTTCTGTAGAGAGTGAAGGAAGGAAGGAAAAAAGCAGTATGGCCAACATCCACACAGTTTCCCTGCGACCCCAGCACTTTGGAGATCTTACTTTTGGCATTACCCTCATAATTTTTTTTTTTAATTTCTCTAGCATGTATATACATAAAATGAACATAGTAGCTAGAGAATGTATTGTATTCCGCCCAATAATTTGATGTCGAGATTTCACTGGAAATATATGGTTTGAGATCCCCTGAGTCTGAAAAATGCATTTTAGAAAAAGGTCTGCCTACCTGCCCACCCACCCTCTCTCTTGAAGTTAGTGCAGCAAACTGAAGTAAGGTATGGGACAAAACTACTCAAAATATGGCCCTACAAAACAACAGAAGTGTCAGCCTTGAAGGAGAGGAACCTGCAGAGAAGAATATAGTTTTGCACCATAACCAAACAAAAAAACCAGGGGCATATTTAGATTGTGACAAGATCTACATAGGAAAAACTAAGTGAAGTTTTAAGATTAGACAAAAAGAAGACTTTAGGACATTAGATACAGACAAATCAGCTGTAGCTAGCCATTTTTGCACAACCAACCATAACATCAATGAAGATATCAAACTCTTAAAGTCCACAAGAACTTTTAAGGAGTTGGAGTTTTGGGAGAAGATCCTCATTAAGAAGAACGAAAGACGAATCGTGAACTTTAAGATTCTGAATAACATAAACCTTTATTTAAAATGGTTCTAATCTATGGCACCAGGTGGATATACTCCAACCAAGCTGTTACTTTTACTGAATACACCAGCCAGTCGACAGCAATTGATGGTGTAGGCAAAAGCCCTCGAAAACATGTTCTTGCATTTATTGTATGTGAGTTCAGTTGACTCCATCTCCACAAAATTTAATCTTATCTACAAAAAGTTTACATATCTAAATCCAAGAGCAATACAGCAATTTCAAACAGCATTTAAAGATTTCAGCATCACAAAATATACTCAGAATAGGAGCTTTATTAAAAACCTACAGAATAGACAACACACCAATGGAAAATAAAGCTGGAATTTACAGAGTTAACTTTGGGTGTTGTGTTAAAATCTGTTGGGTAAATCAAGAGAAATGTAGGAATTAGTGTTACACAGCTGTTTTGAAAGATAAAATAGTGAAACAATAGAAGTAGTGACAGTGAGAACTGAATTAAATCATTATGTGTTCTCCCATGCGGTCATCTCTGATGCCAGGCTTGTATAACAACTCTTAAGGTTCTGCCCTATTTTACTCCTGGCTTATTACTCACCAAATTTTACTTTATTTTAATGTTTTAGATACCAACAAGTAATAAACTTCAATTTCATAGAGCCTGAATTGGCTTTGTTAGAACTTAATAAGGCCTATTTTTCGTGATAGAACATAAAAATACCTAATTCAGTTATTTAAGCAAATAGAATATGTTTATTTATATAACAATATTTTCAAAGCATAAGGAGACCGTTTGAATAATGAAAATTTAAAAAATTATAATCTCGTCAGAATATTCTGGATAAGAAAGAAATGTTTTAGAGTGCAGACCAGACTTAAAAGTTATAACAGTCAGTCAAATTCTCTATAGACAAAAAGTGCAAGAATTGTTGATCAGAAACATTAAAGAAATACCTAAAATGAACCAACAATTTTATGAAAGGATGTTTTGGAACATTGATATATATGAATAGGATTTTTTTTATTTTTTTAGTTGGATTTGTAACACTTTAAGTATCACGTACGTATTGTTTAGCCAGACCGATTTCTAAGCTATGTGGACCTCATTGTCAATGGTTTCAGTTGGAAACCATCAAAGCAATTGGTAAAGCAATATGAAAGTGATACTTAAAGTGTTACAAATCCACTCAAAAATATGCTATCTAAAAGGAAGTTTGCATCTCTTACTACATTTAAAAATGAAACAGAGTTTCTGCACTTTCAGAAGCATTTTAAGGGAAGAGTGAAAGATTCTCAAGTATATATCCTCTTCTAAGTGCTTACTACATTGTTCAGTGACTTACTGAGAGTGCTGACAAATTTTGCACTGGTAGTGGTTAAAAATGTGTGTTTTTCGGTGCCATACTAATTGTAGGTGTACTGAAGTTGTCACTCTCAAATACATACTAAAATTAGTTAATTAATTTAAGTTTTTACCATTTAATGTTACAATGTTTTAAACACAATTGCACGTTCAGTAATTAATACAAATATATACTCTGAAAATCCTATAAATTCCTAAATTTGTTTTCACTGTGTCAAGTTCCTTTTTCATTGAATTTTGTAAATAACGTTATTGTTTCTTGGAGAAAGTATAGTTTCACCTGCTAAGCTTTAGCTACTTGTTGTATGTCATTATAACAAATGACTAACTTGCAGTGATACCAAGGGAAATAGCGGCACATCTCCGGTTCCTAGAAGTGCTCATCCCCAAGCAAGTGTGAGGCCACAGACATCCTTACGGCCTCGTAGTGCACGTCCTCCCAGTGCTCGTCCAGCTGCTCCAAGAATCAGAGACAGAGGGGAAGTTGTCCTGCAGGAAGAAGTGAGGTAATATTTCCTGTTTTAATCTTCATTCATTCATTCATATTGCATGCGGTAAGAGTAGCATGCACAATGTTGCAGTAAATCACCTCAGAAGTAACGTTTACTAAACAAGTCCATGCTACAGAAGTACAAGGGTGGATCAAAAAGTAACACACAATAATTTTTTTCTGCCTTGGTATTGCACCTGGAATGTTGCAATTTCATACAGATATAGTTTGAAGTTTTCACTACACAGGGCATATTTTGTTTGGTAATGCTGCCGTTTAAGGGTCAGTTGGCTGCTTAACGTCAGGCAGCCAACCTTTGCATCTGAAAGGTGCAATGTTCAGCATAATGGAGCATAGATAGTTGGTATTGCAAAAAGGAGGGAAGGCAGCGCAGTCGTACGGTAGTGTGGAAAGCATGAAATTTGTAATTAACAGTATATGCCTTAGGAAGTGTAACCATAGCAAGGCGGGGAAACCCAGAAATATATACAATGAGGCATTGCATTCATAGGAAGGTGTCGGAAACGCTGAAATATACAATTATATGCGTCAGGGGACGCATATACTGTTCTGAATATCTCCTACTGTTCTCCACCTCTTTCATATTTTCATCAATGACAAAACAGCCCTTTTTAAGGCTACCAATGACATAATGAAAGAGCAAGTAGATCTAGTTGGGCTGACAGTTATTCTTACAACTAACAACACAACAACAAGAACAACAACAAAAAATAATATTAGTAACAATAATATAAATAATAACAATAATATAAATAACAATAATATTAGTAACAATAATAATAATAATGATAATAATAATAATAATAATTTTTATTTAATACTAATGCTCCTGTTTTTATTAAAAAGAAACAAAGCAATCGATAACTTCATATTTAACAGTAACTTTGTGTATTAAATTTCTCCATTTAACCCAAAATATTACTTGATCAAACGTATTAAGAGCACCGCAATTGCAGTGTGACATAGATGGGGTTATCTTTATGTTTTGATGAAATCGCCTTTAGCTAGCTCATGAACCACATAACCTCAAATAATCTACATCTGCAGTAAGTAGGATTAATGGTGTGTGATAGATGCCGTCGTCTTCTAGAATTGCACTGACCCTTCGGCTACGTCATATACCTGCCATTTAGCAACATATAACCATGCTACTACTGCCATCTTGCAGCTATTCACCGATTGCATTCCTTTGGCACTATGTGCTCAGTTCCAAAGCGGGTTTTCAATTTCTAAAGTTGGTATGGTTTTGCGGCATTGTGCGACCCTTAAACGGCAACATTACCTTTTGTTTCATGTGCAGCTCTAGCAAGAGAAGTGTGAACTACGCAACAAATATGGTCTGCATGCTACTGTCGTCCACGTGTGAAGAGCAGAGAGGTGTGGTTCGATATTTGTGGGCCAAAAGGCATAAACCGAGTGAAATTCACAGGGACAAACATGGGGTGGATGGGGATAATTGTATGGACAGTAGCAATGTCTCCAGGTGGTGTACATTCTTCCAAGAAGGCCATGTGAACCATAGTGATTTGCCACACTCTGGGAGGCCAGTAACAGCTGCAACCAGGCAGAATGTCAGAGGCATTGAGGCGGCGATTTTGAACGACCGACATGTGTAACTGCGAACCTTATTGCAACAGTTCAGCTTTTCCTATGTGCAGTGTACAATATTGTTCATGACATGTTGAAATTTCATAAAGTTAGTGCTCGCTGGGTGCCTAAGAACCTGACAGACAACCACAAGGGCTAGCGAATGATGACAAGCTTGGATCACTAATGTGGTTCACCGACTACATGCCCGAAACAAAGTAGGCAAGTATGGAGTAGAAACATGCTGGTTCTCCAGTAAAGAAAAAAGTCAAAGTGACTCAGTTTGCTAGGAAAGTGCTTGTGACAGTGCTCTGGGATATACATGGTGTTTTATTGGTGGACTTGATTGAACATGACACTACTGTGAATGCTGCACCTGGTGAAGTTGCATTGTGCCCTTTGTGATACAGACGCCACAACATTAATGCTGACGATGCCAAACTTCATGACAATGCTTGTCCCCATGTTGCTGCTGCTGGTTGTCAGAAAATCACCAAATTTGGTTGGGAGGTGCTCCAGCATCCACCATACATTCCGACCATGCACTGTCAGACTTTCATCTGTTTGGTCCCATAAAGAAGTTCCTGGCCAGACAATGCTTTGTGACAGATGCGGAAGTGAAATCAGCAGTCCACAGATGGCTATACTCCAGGAAACGCACTTCTACGATCAGGGCATATTGAAACTGGTATCACGATGGGACAAATGTGTTGAGAAAGTTGGTGACTATCAAAATGTAGGTAAAAGGTGTAAGTTCATTTGTGATTTTTTGTCTTTTTAACTATTAAATATTTGCATAAAAAAATTATTGTGCATTACTTTTTGATTCACCCTTGTGTGTTACTTCAGGAATAGTTTGCTCCAGAAGTAATTTTGGAGAGCTCAACTACAATTTACTTTATATGTTATATTAATTTGTTGAGTTGGTTTTTTAACACTATGTCACTTATATTCTTATTATGAGGGACTAGTTTCAGAAGCCTATGCTTCCATTTTCAACCTCATGGAAGCATAGGCTTCGAAACTAGTCCCTCATAATAAGAATGTAAGTGACATAGTGTTAAAAAACCATTTGACCGTCACTGCTACTAAATTCCTCCAAACATCAATCTACAATTTACTTGTTTAGTTACCAGTTCTGAAGTAAGAGCTCATTACTCCTGGAGTTTTGTTTTGTTTGCACAATTGTTTTGTGGAGCAATCATGGATAACGTTATATGCAATAGGAAAAAGGGAATAAAGTTAAACACACCTTTTCTTGGGCGCTGGTTTTATCAGGAAGCAAAGAGAACCAGCTCTTTCCATAGTGTTGTCAGCCAAAGAAAAGTTTCTTTCATATAGGTTCTCAGCCATTATGTTGAATAAGTTGTCTAATTTACCATAGAACTACAGACAAAATGAAACCTTAGGATTGAACCCACTACTTTAAGTCTCAATGTTGTGTCTCTGCTCTGTTACCAAAATTGCACGAAACCTAGCGAAAGAAGATTGGGAGCCAAGCATCCAAAAAACTTGTTTACATAGTAATTGTTTATTGGTAGAGATAACGAAAATGCAATTTGTTCCAACCTAGATGATTAAAACATTAAATTTATAAACGAGATCAGTAACAGCAAGACAAGAAATTTAGCAATAAAACAAATTAGTTAGAAAAACAGTAATTATAATAAATGCACTAAAAAAACTCACAATATTCTCAAAACTCATTAACAATAGCAGTGAGGGCGTCTCAGCAAACTCGCCAATCACAATACCTACCAAATTTTCTCATATTGGGTACATATTAATTCCAAAACCAATTATCATACCATAACAGCTACAGTTCAGCAACTAAAAGAGCGATCCGGAATTAAACCCCAAAGAAGAAAAGTTAACGTTTCCTTAATCAACAGCAATGATGGCTATAAATTTAGCTTGGCCAGTACTCACAACTAGAACTCATGACAAACAAACAAAAAATCTGAAGTGTTACACTCACATTACTTTCTCTACCATGCTAATCGAGATAAACATTATCAGAATGTACTTACTACTTAGTTCCTTATAAGTAGAAGGGAACTAAAGCGATAGTCAAAGTTATAAAAGCTATCGTTATGCTATTATCATTGCAGATCACCTCTTTGCTTGGCCAAGAGTAGAACAAAAGAAAAAACGGACACTTCCTGTCTCAAAAAAGTATAAGTTTTTTAAAATTGAAACCAGTAACAAGGAATATCTTGGAAACGGTCAACTCTACAACAAAAATGCATGTGACATAAACTGTGTGTTTTAACAAGATCTACATTTTTTGTGCAGTAAGTTTTTGTCTATCTCATATGGTTAAACCCTTATACAAAAATCAACCAGAATAAGGCTTCAGAGGCTATTCCCAGAAAATTCAAAATATACATCTTATTTGTGTTTTGAATAAGTTTAATATATATAAAATTTTAATGAAAATCATTAGTCATTATTGAGAAAAACAAAATGTTTCCATGTAAAGTGTAGTTTGGGGAGGAGGAGGGGGGGGGTTTCTTGAAAGTCTTCATGTCACATCCTTGAAAGGTAATAAACTTAAATACCAAGCTTGAAGTATGCTGCCCCCTCCCCCACACACATACACTTGCACGCCCACGCGCACATACACACACACATTCATACACAACTTATTCTAAAAATACTTTATTTGGATTTAAGGGTCTCAAAACATATATTTCTGGTGAAAGCTTGGTATTAAAATCTTGGGTGCAATACAATACCTTCTCTGTACATTGTTCATGTAGAGAAAGTAAAAACACATTAGTTTTAACTACTCCACAAAATAAAGTACAGTATTATAATACAGTAAAACATTAAACATGTCCCAAAAATCCCATCACACCAAATAATTGTAGTGCATATCATCTTCATAATAAATAAGCATTAACAGTAAACCAACTTGGGCAAAACAAAGTAAGGAAAATTACAATGCATACATCAGAGGTCATACGACTTGCAACAGAAAAAAAAATCTGATGTGTTCCATTCACATAACTTTCTCTAGATGTTCAATATACAAACTATTCTTACAAAAGATTATTCTTTTATCTATGTAATCATGCTAATCAAGATAAACATTAGCAGAATTGGTTTTATTACTTGCTTCCTTATAGTAGAAAGGAAATAAGGGAACATATAAGGCTAAAACAATAGACATCTCTTATAAAAGCTGGTTGCTATGAGAAACAATTTGAGAAAAGTTAGGTGGTTTAAAACGAAACCAAGAACAGGAATATCTAGAAAAAGGTCAACTGTACAAGAAAAATGTGCATGACATAAATTATATGTTTTAACAATCTCTACATTTTTTGTATAGTAGGTTTATGTCTATCTCTTATGGTTTAATGGTTATACAAAATTTATCAAAATTCATCCAGAATAAAGAGGTCTTGAAAGCCTATTCCCAAAAAATTCAAAATATACATTTTATTTTTGATGTAAATATCTTTAATATACAGTATTTTAATCAAAAATCATTAGAGCCATTTTGAAAAAGAAAATTTTCAAAAAAAATTTCCATGTAAAAGGTAATCTGTGGTGGGAAGAATTACTTGAAAATCTTTGTGTCGCATCCGTGGAAGATGGTAAACGTAAATACCAAGTTTGGTATTTAACAGTCTTTGCATTTTTGAGCTATGCTGTCCGCAGACACACACATGGAACCTTTTTCTAAAAATACTTTTTTCAGACTTGGGGGACCTCAAAACATATATTTCCAGTGAAATCACAAATTTTTGGGTGGAGTACAATGCGTTCTCTAGTACATACATGCTAGAGAAAGTAAAATGTATTTACAGAAGTATCATAAAGGGGATATTAATTGGAACAATTCAACAGTTCTTCACAGGCGGTAAGGACCTGTAGGATCATAGTATGTATAAATGCGGGACACATGTACAGTTTTTAGTTCAGTTCTGGGAGCACGACAAATGACGTATGTCACTGGGGTAATCTGCTTCACAATTTTAAATGGTCTAAAGTACCTATGAAGAAGTTAAGTACTTTCTTTACACGTATTATGTATATAGCATTTAGAGAAGGTATTGTATTGCACCCAAAAATTCAATACCAGATTTTACCAGAAATACATGTTTTGGGACCCCCTGAGTCCGAAAAAAGCATTTTTAGAAATAGGTCTGTGTGTGGCGGTGTGGATGTGAAGACAGCATAATTCAAAACCGATAAGACCATTAAAAACCAAATTTGGTATTTAAGTTTAGTATCCTCCAAGGATGCGACACAAGGATTTTGAAAAAAAAAATCTCCAAACCCAAACTACTCTTTAGATGAAAAATTTTCGAAAATATTATTTTTCTCAAAAATGGTCTAACAATTTTTATTAAAATACTGTATATTAAAGATATTTACATCACAAATCAACTGTATATTTTGAATTTTATAGGAATAGCTCTGAAGACCTCTTTATTCTGGATGAGTTTTGCAGAATTTTGCATAAGGATTAAACTGTAAGAGATAGACAAAAACTTACTATACAAAAAAAAATGTAGAACTTGTTAAAATACATAGCTCATATACATTTTTTATGTAGAGCCCACTGATTCTGAGATATTCCTTGTTATTGGTTTCAGTTTTAAACTACTTTGAGCTTTTCTCAAAATGAAAGTGACGTTTCGTTTCATCTCTCTTGTTTTATTGTAGGCCATGCAAAGCAAATTGTACTTCAGTTGTTTCACATAGGATCTGCTTTTAAAAGATTTGACTATCACTTTAGCCCAGCATATTCCCTTATTTCTCTTCTACTTACAAGAAAGCAAGTAATAAGACAATTTCTGCTAATGTTTTCCTTGATTAGCATGTCATAGATAAAAGAATAATCTTTTGTAATAAAAGTTATTTGTGTAACAGTTAGAGAAAGTCATGTGAATGAAACACATCAAATTTTCCTTTTTCCTAAACTTTAACCAGTTGACCAACATTAAATTGTATATCTCTATGTTTTACATCAAATGTAGCTTTATGTTTCACTTGCTGTTATTTCATATTGTAAACGGCAACCTCACGAGTCTTCTGGATATACTGTAAAGTTTTCCTGACAGAAGGATCTTTAGATGTAGAACATCTCTCAATTTCACTTCTACCCAGGAACTTTATACAGAAATCACAGTGCTGCTGCTGGGTGGCATTCAATGAGAATATTTTATGCAAACAAAGGTTCTCGCCATTGTGGTTTATATTACAGAGGAGTAATATTCCTAGATATTTTTCACAATTGGCGTACTGAGTGCCTTACTATTACGAGTTGTTTCCGCAAAAGCTGCCTACCAAAACAAAAAACGCTGTATGCCCTTCAGAGATGTCATCCTTCTTCAAGACAATGCTAAGCCTCACACCACAAATTTGACATGGGACAGATTGCAGGACATGCACTGGTAAACCCTTCAACACCCTCTCTTCAATCCAGATGTTCACCTTCCCATCTCAGACTATTTGTGCCCATGAAAGAATCGTTTTGAGGGAACAATTCAAAACCAATGAAGACATTGAGAACATGTGCTTAATTGATTGACATCATACCCTCAAACTTTTTTTGAACAAGGAATATTCAATATTCCAAATCGTTAGCAAAGGTGTGTAGAGCATGAAGGAGGCTATGTAGAGAAGAGAAGGTGCACTTGTGTATATGTTTAATCAATATATGTATATACACACATACCGGGTGGAAGGGAAGTCAATACATGAATTTAAACCAGTGATAGATCTCAGTATTTGGAAAACATTGTGTAGTTTAGATTTTTGTCTCTGACCATTTCCTACGGAGATATTTTAGTTTTGTCGAAAACAAGAGACAGACAAGTTGGCACTAGGTCAGTACATAAACAAACATGCCTCACTGCAGAATGCTAGTTGCATTCGTTATCTCGCAAAACATTACACTACCCTGAGTTGTGTTTGCAAGCGACCAATGTGTTTACATCCAGAAGCCAGATGAGAAACCTGACCAATCTCAACGCAATGTTGCTGAGTTACTTCATGTATGACAAAGCTGCTCAAAATGTTACTTTAATTCTTTTCCGTGATTAATTATATCGAAACCTTGTGTGATATCTCATACTTCCTAATGAAACTAATGTCAGAAATACACTATGTGATCAAAAGTATCTGGATACCTAGCTGAAAATGACGTACAAGTTCATGATGCCCTCCATCGGTAATGCTGGAAGTCAATATGGTGTTGGCTCACCCTTAGCCTTGATGACAGCATTTACTCCTGTGGGCATACTTACAATTAGGTGCTGGAAGGTTTCTTGGGGAATGACAGCCCATTGACGGAACTGAGGAGAGGTACCGATGTAGGTCGGTGAGGCCTGGCACAAAGTCGATGTTCCAAAACATCCCAAAGATGTTCTATAGGATTCAAGTCAGGACTCTGTGCAGGCCAGTCCATTACAGGGATGTTATTGTCGTGTAACCACTCCGCCACAGCCCGTGCAGTATGAACAGGTGCTCGATCATGTTGAAAGATCAAATCACCCTCCCCGAATTGCTCTTCAACAGTGGGAAGTAAGAAGGTGCTTATAAAAATCTCAATGTAGGTCTGCACTATGAATGTGCCATGCAAAACAACAAGGGGTGCGAGCCCCCTCCAGGAAAAACATGACCACACCATAACACTGCCAGCTCTGAATTTCACTGTTGGCACTAGTCGCCCTCCGTGGTGTAATGGTTACCATGCTAACTTCATATACACAAGGTTGCGGGTTCAAACCCGGCGGAGGACGATGGATTTTTTCGGGTGTAAAAATCCTTAGCATGGCTTCCTTCGGAAGGGAAGTAAAGCCGTTGGTCCCGTGTCATAGATTTACAGCACGTAAAAGAACTTCAAGCCTGATAGAGAGGCCTCTGAGCAAAATTAAGCCGGCTTTCATGCCCAATTTAGAATGGGACGCTGAGAACCCAAGTAGTTAAAGAGCGTCCATAAATAACACGCCATTTCCATTTTTTTACTGTTGGCACTACATCTGGCAGATAACGTTCACCAGGCATTCACCATACCCACACCGTGCCATCAGGTCGCCACATTGTGTACCGTGATCCGTCACTCCACACAACGTTTTGCCACTGTTCAGTTGTGCAATGTTGACGCTCCTTATACCAAGCGAGGTGTTGTATGGCATTTCCCTGCGTGATGTGTGGTTTATAAGCCACCACTCGACCATGGAATCCAAGGTTTCTCATCTCACACCTGTCATAGTACTTGGAGTGGATCCTGATGCAGTTTGGAATTCCTATGTGTGATGGTCTGGATAGATGTCTGCCTATTACTCTTTACGACCCTCTTCACATGTCAGTGGTCTCTATCAGTCAACTGACGAGGTCGGCCTGCACGCTTTTGTGCTGTGCATGTCCCTTAATGTCCACTTCACTATCACATCAGAAACAGTGAACCTAGGGATGTTTAGGAGTGTGGAAATCTCGCATCCAGATTTCTGACACAAGTGACACCCAATCACTTGGCCATGTTCGAAGTCCACGAGTTCCATGGAGCATCCCATTCTGCTGTTTCACAATGTCTAATGACTACTAATGTCGCGGATAATGAGTACCAAGCAATAGGTGGCAGCTCAATCCACCTAAGATGAAAAACGTATGTTTGCGGGAGTGTCTGGATACTTTTGATCACGTAGGGTACGTTACTCCATGCATCTTACAAGTAACATTCTTATAGAATTGTGCATCCAAATTGGAACAAAAAACATTTATTTTTGCAAAATCGGCTGATCAAAGAACAAAATGTCATTAGATTTTTTTGTTTGTAATGCTTCTATGAAGCACATATTAGAAGGAATGTAATAAGTTTCCTTCCACCATGTATATATAAGTTAAATACCCTTTACGTTTGGACCATATATTTGAGCAAATCAAACAAACTAAATAGCACTCAACGTGCAAAACAGAAAGTAGCCATCAGATATGAACAAATTTCATTCTAAAAATGTTCAAATTTGCCGTTTTATTTTACATAACAAGATGAGAGACATTCTTTGCTAGAGTTAGAAAAATAGCTTTGTAGCTCAGTAAGAACCTTCAAGACTGTAGGCCAAAATCCATTCTTCTAACCCAAATGTTTCAAATCCAGTTTTGCTTTTTAACCTGTCATTTTGATCTGCCAATTGCCTTATTAAGAGAAGATAGGTGACTGAAATATTCAAAAGTGTATCCTTTTACCAAAATACCAATTCCTCTTAATATTTTAAGATAAGCTCATGTACATGTACATTGGTGTCTGCATATACAATTCAAATTTTGTATATATCTTATAAGTAGCTTTCTGAATCAGCTGTTTTTATCCTGAAGTTTTTTTTCTAGAACTTTGTTCCTTTTTGCAAAAACTATCCATGATACAACTTTGAAAATTAGTACAGTAATAAGTTCTTTAATGTGATTTAGAATGAATCCAAAAAATATATAATTCATGAAAAAACGGTGGTCAAAGAAAAAATACATAATACATATCACCCTAAAACAATTACTCCACAAAAAACATATTAAATTCTAAATTAAAAGATGATATTTCACAAGAAAAAAACCCAGAAATATAGCAGTTCAGCTGTAATGACTGTGAAAAAATCTACGTTGGTGAAACTAAAAGAAACATAAAAACAAGAGCAAAAGAACATCTCAGAAATATTAAATAAAAACAAGAAGACAAATCAGCAGTAGCTTGGCATTTTTGGAAAGAGCAATACACCATAAATAGAAGTCCAAAAAAACTCAAAAATATCACAAGGAAAATAGGATAATATCTATATTTGGAAAACAAGAACCGCTTTTTCAATTTTGAAATCCTGCCAGGTGACTTGATGCAGAGGTTCATCAAACCACCACTAAGGATAGTTTCAACCACCACAGCAAGCAATACTGGCAGATGACTAAAGGAATTGACAATGGAAGCTCATATCTTCTGAAACTTGTTTTCCAATAATAAAAGTAAGTGAAGTAGTGCTACAAAATTGAGTCACTAATTAATTTCAGTTGATAGAACACATCACTGTCACAAAGTTCATAATTATCTGTAATAGTTTAAGAGAAATTGGTGTTTTAGTAAAAGGATGCACTTTCCCATATTTCAGTCACCTCTCTCCCTTAAAATACACTCATCAGTCATTTACCACTCTGAACTGTTTTTGTTCTTATCAGTGTAACTACAGGAAAGGTGAATGTGATCACAGAGAGCGAGACCTTCGTAGAACAAGATGAAGATGAGAATTTCATGGTGGTGGAGCAGCAGACCGCTGTTATTACAGAAGTGCAGGTGAGTTCTCCATTTGCTAATGTGCAGTGTACAGAGTAGTGAGGGAAAGAAATTATCTATTCCTTGTTTTTATAAGCATACTCGGCATGTAAACACACCTAAATATATCTACCTGCATTCCCTTCTTGTTGATTGGCTGAGGTTACTCCTGCCGTAAATATGGCTCAAATAGCATGTGTAATGAACAAATGGTATAACTAAACATGAAGCTCAAAAAAAAACATGTACAACTCTTGCAAATTAAGTGTTAGAAACATGCAAAACCTGTGTAAAGAATATTTAATTCACGACTACGGAGTACTTGGAAATGGAGCCATCCCTTCCTTTATCAGTTTTGTTGTCAAATGAACTTCCAGAAGGTTAATGACAACACTGTCAATAATATTGCCCGTATTGCCATCCAGGCCCCATGTGTTGTCTTCTCTTTGACCAAGTGAGTAATTACTCCTTTGCATTATTGATGTTATTAACCTGCAACAATGCTGTACTAAGCAGTGCTTAACCTCTGCTTGTTTTTTAGCTCTGAATACTTTATGTGCAACCACCAGTGTGAAAAGAAGTCTTCTATTTTTACTTTCTCTATTCGTACTATGTATTTAAAGTATAAAGAACATATTGCATTGCACCCAAAAAAATTTGATACCAAGATTTCACCGGAAATACATGTTTTGAGACTTCCTGAATTCAAAAAAAGCATTTTTAGAAAAATATTTGTATGTGTGTCTGTGTGGGTGTGAGTGGGTGGGTCAAAAACAAAAAGTCCGTTAAAAACCAAATTTGGTATTTAGGTTTGGCATCTTACAAGGATGCAACACAAAGATTTTCAAGAAATCCCCCCCCCCCCCCAACTACCCTTTACATGGAACTTTTTTCGAACATTTTGATTTTCTCAAAATAGCTTTAACGATTTTGATTAAAATATTGTATATTAAAGATATTTACCTGACAAATAAAGTGTACATCTTGAATTTTCTGGGAATAGCCTCTAAAGATTATTTTACGGAATTTTGCATAACTGCTTTAAAAAACATATTTTTCTCATACAGGAATTTGTCAGCTCCTGTCCATCAAACAAAGGAACTTCAGTCATATAGCAACCAGCTTTTGACTATCACTTTAGCCTATGCTACTCCCTTATTTCCCTTCTACTTACAAGTAATAAGACTATTTCTGCTAATTTTTTCTCGATTAGCATGAAGTAAATAGAAGCATAAGCTTTTTAATAATAATTTGTTGCAGAGATGTAGAGAAAGTCATATGAATGGAACACATCAGATTTTTATTGTAGTCATGGAGAGAATGAAAATGTATATTAACAACTTACTTTTTGGAGCAAAAGGAAACACACAGAATCTGCTGTCTGTGTCAGACCTTGACAGTAATTTTTATCTTGGGTTCGCCACTGCCGGACCCGCAAAGTTTGAAACTTATTTTTTCTGCGTGCCATTTGGAAAACATATATTGTGAATGCAAAATGACCCCTAGTTTTCAAAGTTAATATTTTGAAGAAAAAGAAAATGATCTTGTATTCAGATAAATACAGCATTTAAATGCAAAGAAACTAAAATTCTGAAGTTTAGGTTAGAGAGAAATATGGCTATAACTGAAATGTTGCATAAAGATTCTAAGAAAGTAAAATATTTTAACAAAGTGAAAAATAAATGAATATGGACAGTAAACAGAGTTAAAGAACAAGTTGCAAATGAGACAACAAACTAAATGAAATTATTGTAAAACAAAAACATTATTTTTTACTACAATAAAATTTTATTAACTATTATTTTTTTACCAATGTCTTTATTAATTTATTAGATTGGTAAAGAGCCAGAGTTGAATACCAGTCTTGTAAAAACTCGTAATGATCTATTAAACCACATAAATGACTTCAACAACAAGATTGTTAATTGATTAATAAATTAAAAATCATTGAAGAAAATTTGGTTGCTATAAGATTTCATCACAAATTAAAGGACTCCACACAATTTCCAAATTTATATGTAGGCAACAAACTACTTCTCTATGCATAAAATACTAAATTTGTAGGAATATGGTTAGACGCACATGTAAAATGGGAAAAACAAATTCAACAGCTAGCATTGAAACTGAGTAGAATTATATTCTTTATAAATACCTAGAGAATCTCTAAACAAATATGTTGAGAATTACTTTAGTTACTTCCATTCTGTAATGTCTTATGGATTACAATGCTGGGGTAATGTAAAAATATTTAGATTGTAGAAAACAAATACTTCCATTCCCCTGTATTTATAGAAATTTAAAGAATATGTAATCACAATCTTTCTTGATCTTACTAAAGCATTTGACTGTGTAGATATACATAAATTAATAGCTAAAATAGAAAATTATGGCATCCGGGGCCTACCACTAAAATGGCTAAAATCTTATGTACAAAATAGAGAACAATGTGTGGAAATTATATACAATTCAAATGGTAACCTAAATAAAATCAGATCGTCTTTTAACAAAGTGACTCACGGTGTTCCACAAGGATCGAAACTAGGGCCATATCTATTCCTTATGTATATAAATTGCTTATTCAAAATAATAAAAGAAGCAGGTGAAATAGCCATTGGATATGCTGATGATACTACAATTATAGTAAGGGGAAATACAGAACTTGAAGTACAAGATAAATCAAATATACTACTTGAAAAAATTAGGGAAGAGCTAGGAAACCTAGGGATGGTAATAAATACAAATAAAACAGAATGGATGCAAATCAGCTTAAAAAAGAAAATCCCATCCAATATTCAATTAGTCCTAGACAATAAACAAATACAACAAGTAACAGAAACAAACTTCTTGGGATTAATAATAGATAACAGATTAAACTGGAAAAAACATATTGAAAAAATAGCAAAAAAAATAAATACAGGACTATACATCTTAAAACAAGCGGCGCAACAAATGGATAGAGATAGCTTAATACAAATATACTATGCCTTCATACATTCTCATTTGAGCTATGGGGTTGTATTATGGGGTAATGCACAGAAAAAAAACAATGCAAAGAATATTAAGACTACAGAAGCATGCCATTCGAATAATATGTAAACTAAAGAAGACGGATACCTGTAAAAATTCCTATAAAAAACTAAATATATTAACATTTCCGGCACTGTATATATAGGAATGCATTAAATACTCAATAAAAAGTCATAGCAATCAAAATAGAAACATGCACATACACGAACGTGACACAAGAACGAAACAAAATTATTTCATTAACAGACTAAGAGGAACGTTAAGTAACAAAAGTATAGAAAGTAAAACCAAAGATTTGTACAATCATTTGCCTAAACAAATAAAACAGATAACTGAAGAAAACAGTAAACTTAAAGCAATTAAAAAGTATCTCTCAGAAAATGTATTTTACTCTATAGAGGAGTATAAAATGTTAAATTAAATAAGTTATGCTGTATGATGGTACCCCCTGTATTATATTATTTTTTTTTATACTATATGTTTAGTTTTGTAATCAATCTGACGATCCTTGTAAATTATGTATTACAAATGGAGATAATAAAGAAATAGAAATAGAAAAAAATTTATATGTCTTAGTTCTGGCAAGATCTTTGGATTTCTCAGTTCAAAACAAATTCACAAGTACATACTCGTAATACAAGAGGTAAAGCAGATCTGTTTATTGCAAATCACAATACAGCCTTATTTACCCATAGTTTTGAGCATAACATAGTATTATTATATAACAAATTGCCATGTAGCATTAAAAGTGTAACTTTAGAAAAAAGGTACAAACTGGCTCAAAAAAAATGTTTAATGGTAGGCTAATTTTATTCAGTAGAAGAATATTTAATGCATGTTTTTTATGTATTTATGAGGGATGAGGTTATCAAGCCTTCAGTGGAACGAGTATATTTTATTTCATACAACCAATACAGTCTTCTGATAGTACATACACTAGGTTATTTTTGTACATAGTCTCCATATCGGTTGAGACACTTGTCGCTTCGTGGGATGAGTTTGAATATTCCCTCCTGGAAAAATCCTGTCCTTGCGTGTTCAGCCACGGTGTTGTGAATTTGAAGCATATCATTGGCCTCCTAAGTGTTCCTTCAAGTGAGGGAAAAGGTGAAAGTCGTTTGATGCGAGATCTGGGCAATAGGGAGGCTGGTCGATGATATCCCAGTGAAACTGCTTCAACAGTAGTCTTCTGGGCTGTATGAGGTTGGACGTTGTTTTGAAGGAAGATGAGACATCCTCGGTGAGGAATCCTGGCCATTTCCGACTGATGCTTTGTACAATCTTGTCATGGTCTTGCAGTGTCAGTCAGCAGTCACTGTGCGCCCTGTTGACAAAACCTCCATGAGTATCACGTCCACGCTGTCCCAAAGCACCTTAGCCATCACCTTCCCATCAGATGGTACCACCTTAAACTTCTTTGTCTTTGGAGAAGAGGAGTGTTTCCACTCCATTGATCACTGCTTACTGCTGGGGGTATAGCGGTGCATTTCTTTGCCTGTGATAGTGCAGTGAACAAAACTATTCTCATCTCTGTGAGAACTGTTGCAAAAGTTTATGACTTGCCCCCATGCACTTCTCCTTGTGTTGGTTGGACAGATTTTGTGGAACCCTTCAGGAACATACTTTCTGGTACTGCAGAATGTTGTGAACAATGTGATGAATGCTTTCAAATGACATTCCCAATTCATAGTGTGATCTTCCTGTTGTCCTGAATCAGCTCCTCCACATGAACTGTCATATCTGTGGATGCTGTGCTTGATCAGCCACAGCGATCCTTCAGTGTCATTTTCTCTACCAGCTGCAAACTTTCAACACCATTCTGTGACATGCTGGTGGGACATTACAGTCTCTCCATAAACCTCTACCAGCTGTCAGTGAATGTCAGTTCCTGTTATAGGATTTGCTCACAGAAATTGAATAACTGAGCAGATTTCTTCACAAGACCAGTTTTCTAAATGAGTTGCCATTTGCAATTACCTGCAGTAGCGCTGTAGGTGGCAGTTGGCTGAAACTCTGCACAGTTGCCAAATGCATGTATTAGAATTACTGCCTTCTACTAAGTTCACTGTGAAAGACTAAACATCAAGAATATGGGCCTTGTAACCGTAGTTTCTGATCAACCCTTGTAGTTTAGTTTTGTAAACTTTGATAGTTTTAGTTTTGTCATTTTTGACAAAGCCTGTATCTTATACAAGATTTAAACAGTGAATAAAGTATGATATGATTCACTTGTACATAGCTTAGCAAAATGCATATGCAGCAATTAAGACTGCTATTTTTCTGGATAAACAGTTATAAAATTCTTGAGGATAGGCCATCAAAATAAGAAAATGCGTGATAACATTAGCAGGAGTGAAGTTAGAGTACAATACCAGCTTTTTCTTCTCAGTTACTTAAAAGGAATATTCTAAATAAAACCTACTTTCAATTTAATGTCAAGGATTTACTTAGATCTGAATGTGTAGCAGCATGAAATTTAACATTACTTCAAAGAAAAAGAGTCAACAATTAAGCATGTGTTTCTGTATGACTTCCTTTCAGTCACCAGAGCCTAAACCTGCAGAAGAGGCTCAGGCCGTGGATGATGCACAACATGGTCATCTAGTAGCTCAAATATTAGAAACCAAGAAGGAATTAGAAGATGATAGCCAACAGGTTCCCTTAAAGAAGGTGGAAATTGTAAGTATAAACACACAATATTTCATAGTTTATTTTAAAGAACATTGTTTTTTAATTGATCTTCGGCTATTTATATCCTGTGTAAAATTAAGCAGTAGTATGCACTTATAATGTATAAAAAAAATTTGATCCTTTTGCTGCGATACATTGGTTCAGTCAATTCGTCCTAACCTGACATTCTCCCCAGGCCACATGTATAAACTGTCAGCTGAAAGGACCACACCTATTACTTTCTTTAGCCTGCATGTACAATGCACACAGTGGATAGAGAAGATATTGCATTCCACCCAAAAATTTGATGTTAAGATTTCACCAGAAATATATGTTTTGAAATCCCCTGAGTCCAAAAAAAGTATTTTTGGAAAAAGGTCTGTGTGTGTCTCGGATAGCATAGTTCAAAAACAAGAAGACTGTTAAATACCAAATTTGGTATTTCTTTACATGGAAAATTTCTTTAAAATGTTATTTTTCTCAAAAATGGGTCTAATGATTTTGATTAAAATGCCTTATATTAAATATATTTTCATCAAAAATAAAATGTATATTTTGTATTTTCTGGAAATGGCCATGAGAGACCTCTGTATTCTGGGTGATTTTTGCAGAATTTTGCATAATGGTTAAACCATAAGAGATAGACAAAAACTAACTACACAAAAAATGTAGATCTTGTTAAAACACATAATATATGTCATATACCTTTTTTATGTATTGCTGACCATTTCTATGATATTCCTTGTTATTGGTTTCAGTTTTGAACTACAAAAACTTTTCTCAAATGGGAGTGATGTTTCATCTCTCTTGTTTTACTGCAGGCCATGCAAATTGAAACAAACTTCAATTGTTTTAAAAGATTTGACTACTGATTTAGCTAGTGTATTCCCTTATGTCCGTCCCTTCTACTGACAAGGAAGCAGGTAATAAGATCCTTTCTACTAATGTTTACCATGATTAGCATGACATACATAAAAGAATAATCTTTTATAAGGAAAGTTGTTTGTGTAACAGCCAGAGAAAGTCCTGTGAATGGAACACATCAGATTTTGTTGAGCCATACTGCATTTGAGGAAACGTTTGCACTTTTTAGATTATTCTTTAAGTTAAGATTGTTTTTCTGTAGCTATGAGCTGAAAGTTTTCTGTTTTATGCACAATACAAGCATTTATTTTCAGAAAGAAATTAAATATATAGAGTCACGCTGTAATCAGCAGGAATGTAAAAACCAGTAGAGTGCAAGGTAAACAGCAGCATTCTAATTGTCTAATTTTCCTTCAATGCTGCATGGGCCCATTTGTTTCTGGCCATTGCTAAACACAATTCAAGTGTTAGCATTAGAACATGTTTGAGTGGGTTCTATGTTATCAATTGTTGCTTTGTACAGTTTGAAGAATTAGAAGGCACATTTTCTTGTATAATTCTTTCAAATTGCTCTTAAAGTATATGTGCATTAAATTATTTAGATAATTTAAATGTCAGCTGAAAAGCTATGACTTTCTATATCTATTTTGTGATTAACTATTCTTAATCTACTCAAACTAAACATTAGCAGAAATGGTCTTGTTGTTTCTTTGTAAGTGCAAAGGAAATAAAGGAATGCAGTAGCCCAAAACAATACTCACTCATAGCTATATGATGTTCAAATTAGGTTCACTTTGTATGGCCATGAGAAATGTATAAGTATGAAAAAGTTGTGTGCTGTAAGACGGTCCACATTTTGTGTAGTAAGTTTCTGGGTATCTCTTATGGTTTACCAGTTGTGGAAAAGTCATCCAGAGCGAATATGGCTTCAGAGGCTTTTCCCTGAGAATTCAAGACACACATTTTATTTGAAATGAAAATCTTAAACATTGGGATTTTACGATAAGCAGAGTCAGACTAAAAAATTCAATGCCATAGCCAGGATTTGAACCATGAATCTCCTGGTCTCTGCCAGGTTACTCTAACCACTGAGCTACCTATCCAACTCCTGTCCTATACACAGCAATTAAGTAATATTAATTGGCGTAATAGTTGGTTAAGGTATGAAGCCCAGGACTTAAAGTGCGTAAGACTTTGTAAGCTGCTATTGCGATGTATCAGCTCAAAATAACTTGAGATCACCTTGTGGTATACTAGGAAAATTCGAGTCAGTTGAGGAATTTAATGCTATGGCAGTATGTTGCCATGATAGCTGAGTGGTTAGGACAACTGCTAGAGACCAGGTGAGATCGATCCCAGCTATGACGTTGAAAACTATCTATCCAACTCTTCTATATATAGCTTGTGTGAAAAAAATAGTTAACACTAATATGGTGTTTTAGTCAAAATCATTATAACCAGTTTTGATAGAATCAAGTAAAGGGTAGTATGACGTGGGATTTTATTGAAAATTTCTATTTCTCATCCTTGGGGGGATACTGAACTTAGTGTTTAGTGTATTGCAGCCAAAAATTCAATACCAAGATTTGACCAGAAACAAAGAGCAAGCATGTGACACCTTGCTGGTTTGAAGTAAGGCTGTGGCAGAAGAGTGGTGCCATTCTCCTACCAACCTAAACAGCTGTTCCTCCTATCACTACATTTCTGAGCACCGGACTGTACATTGTACATATGTGCTAGAGAAAGTTAAAAGGGTAATCACAAAACTCAACACATCATTTTAGTCTTTTTTTTTTTTCTAGAAAACTTTGAAGACAGGGTGCTTCTAGTTTACCGCAATTAGCAGTGCAACCCACAAGAAGAGAGACTGTTTTTTATATTATTTACACATTTTAAATCATTTTTTCAGCTTACATAAACATCGGCAGTATTCCATTCGTAATCATAAATTCTATTCTTTTGTATTTGTTCTGTTTTTAGTTTTAATTAATTTATAGTTGACAAGTAGCAAAAATATTTTTAAAATAAGAATTAAAATTGAAATATAAGCAAAATTCACATAACCTTATAAATAATAAATTCACCTTAACCTCTGTGCTATTAATACAGGAATGGGAGAATGGTCGACGTAGGGAGAGGGAAGTTGCAGTTCGCGAAGTGGACCGTCTTCAGACTTCCATTCAGACATTAACACGAGCTGCGAATCCGTTGGGCAAGCTAATGGATTTTCTACAAGAGGATGTGGATTCAATGCAGCGAGAATTAGAATCATGGCAGTCTACAAATGCTCAGCTTGCAGTTCAACTCAAAATGGAGCAGAGGTATGTTTTGTTTTATGGAAAACTAGATGGTTTATTTGCTGTTGCATAGGTAGTTTTGAAATCTCAAATGATGACTTAATTTCTATTACACTTCTCCTTCATAGCCTTTGACATTATTGTGTAATGCTCTGGAGCATTTTCTTATACTGAGTCCTCCCTTTTACTCACAGAAATGGGAATGAAATATTGGCAAATGTATATTTCTAATATCCTTAACACCTTCCCCAGCGATGCTCCAAATACTGGAACAGAGAGAAAGTTTAGGCTCTCATGCCCAGGGTTTAGCAAATGGTTGATTTCGGATACAGTTTAATGTGTTCACAGAATAATAAGTGATCCACATTCATTTTTTTTTACTTTCTCTTGCTTCCAAAAAAGTGCAGTAGACAAGAGAATACATAAATACAAAAAACTGAACCGCATAACATACACAACCACCCTACAGAATCTCTGTGACCAACCTCAGTTCAGAAAATTCACCTATCATCCTTGGGCACACAACAAACTTCAGAAAATCTTCAGGAATTATAACATCACTTTAGCTCCAAAAAGCAACTACAGCATTCAGAAACTGCTGTGCAGAAATTTTAAAGATCCTATCCCTGCAGACAAAAAACCGGGAACTTATGAAATTAAATTCTCAGACTGTAATCTAGTGTATATAGCAACGGTTCCCAACCGGTGTGCCCTGGCACCCTAGGGTGCCGTGTGATTGGCTAAGGCGTGCCGCGAGATATTGAGATAAACAAAAAAAAATACCTTCTACTGAAGCCTTAAGTCTAGTAAGGTCTTGAAATAAAATAAGTCAAATCAATTACTCTCATGCACGGCAGATGGTGATAGTGGTCGATTCATTTCAATAATTCAGTTATACTAGTATCCCACAGATGGCATTACAGCTATACCCTGCCGAACATTCCCGAGGCTACTCGCTTCCTCACGAACATTCCCGAGACTTCGACAGATGAATATATAAAAGTGTACGCCGCTTGGCGCTTTCAGTTGTCTTCCTCGTGTTGATTCACAGTGTTTAGCTATGGATAAGTTCATTGTTAAACGTAAACGCCAGGACAGTGAAAGTGAACAGTCGGCCCTTACTGCTTGCTTTAAGAAGCCAAATCTTACAGTTTCTCCTGGACCGTCGAATTCACCACATAAAGAAGACAAACGAAAGAAAAGAACATACCAGGACAGTTACTTAGCGTATGGATTTAAGTGGAATAACAACGAGGAAAACCCTATCCCTGTGTGTTTAGTTTGTGGCGAAACACTTAGCAACGAGGCCATGGTACCTAGCAAACTGAAGCGGCATCTTACAACAAAGCATCCTAGTGTGTCACAGAAAAGTGTAATGTATTTTTCACATATGTTAGAAGGGGAGAAGAAAACAGCTGTGCGAATGGTAAAGAGAATGACCATAGGTGATACTGCTCTTGAAGCCTCATTTAAAGTAGTAGAACTTATAGCTAAAAAAAAGAAACCTCATACTCTTGGAGAGGAAATCATTGGCCCTGCATGTCAAGTTATAGTTTCAACAATACTTGGCGAAGGAGCAGCTAATCAAATTTCGAAAGTTCCTCTGTCCAACAACACAATCAGCCGCAGGATATCTGAAATGTCATGCAATATCAACTAACAAGTCACGGAGAAAATAAAAACTTATAGAACATTTGCTTTGCAAGTAGACGAGAGTCTCGATATTGGTGATAAACCGCAACTCCTTGGTTTTATCAGATATATTGATGAAAAAGATATTAGTGAACAGTTTCTGTTCTGTAGACCGCTGGAGACTACAACCACAGGCCATGATATTTTCGTTTCTATTAATTCCTATCTCAATGACCATGATCTTTCATGGAAAGACTGTTGTGGTATATGTACAGATGGTGCACCATCTATGTCTGGGAAAATTAAAGGTTTTACTGCCAGAGCCCTCAATGAAAATCCATCCATTATTATAACTCACTGTTTTCTGCATATAGAGACATTAGTCGTGAAAGCGTGTAATGAAGATTTTGCTGAAGTGTTTAACCAAGTTGTGAAAATGGTGAACTATATGAAGTCTCGACCTTTAAAGTGCAGAATTTTTGAACAGTTATGTCGCGCAACGGATGCAGCTCATACCTCTTTGTTACTTCACACAGAAGTAAGGTGGTTGTCGCGGGGTCGTGTATTGAACCGGTTTCTCGAACTTAAAGAACAGGTAAAAACTTTTTTTAAGGATGAAAATCAAGACACATTTCATGAGCTCTTACTAAGTGATTCTTGGTGTTTTGAACTGTCGTATCTGGCAGATATTTTTCATAAGCTGAATGAACTGAATGTTTCAATGCAGGGTCGACATGAAACAATAATCTCCTCAACCAATAAAATGAAAGGTTTTAAAAGAAAACTTAGTTCTTGGAAGTCTGCAGTTCAAAAAGGAGATTTGTCGAACTTTCCATCTCTTCTTAATGTGGCAGGAGATAAAGATCTGAGTAAACTGAAAGACCGCATTTGTTATCACTTATCAAGCTTGCAAGATGCAATAGATGCATACTTTCCAACTATTTCCACTACGAATCTCGACTGGGTTGTCTCACCATTTGATTTCGTAGATAGTGCAGAGGAAATAGATTTCACTGCTTGCAAACGAGATGAATTTATTGATCTTTGCGCTGATTCCACACTCAAAGGTAAGTTCACCAAGAGTGAGGCGTCGGTGGCTAGTTTTTGGTTTCAACGGAGAGAGGAGTACCCTAACCTAATGAAGAAAGCAATTAACGCACTTTTGCCCTTTTCAACATCCTATCTATGCGAGCAAGCCTTCTCTGCTATGGTGACAATAAAATGCAAAGCAAGAAATAGACTGAATAACCTTGAGGATGATTTGCGTGTTTCACTGTCAAGTGTAAGACCCGACATCACATATCTGTGCTCTAAGCATCAATCACAAGTTTCACATTAATCATTAATCGAACAAAATTTATTGATGTATTTTTACTCAGTGATTGTAGTAAAGTTTACTGTATTATGTTATGGTGTACGTTATTATTATATAATTTCAATAAATTAACATATTAAGCTTAATTTTCTTTTAATTCAAGGAAGGGTGCCCCTGGTGTTTAATGTTATTCCCAAGGGTGCCATGAACTTCAAAAGGTTGGGAAACACTGGTATATAGGAAGGACAAAGAGAAGTTTGGAGGCCAGATTAAAGGAACACAAGAGAAACCTAGCTATCATTTTTGGACATCAGGACACGAAATCACACCGAATATAAAACTGTTAAAACCAGCTTATAAACCCATAGAATTAGATGTCTGGGAGAAGATCTACATCATGAAGAAAAAGAGCCATATCATGAATTTTGATTTACCACCATACAGTAACCTTTGGAAGTTCATAGATCTAGTAACAAGGCCTCCACAAGTGATACACCACCACCCCCATCGTTGATGCCAACAAAGAAAGATTTAGTCAGAATTAAGGGTTGAAAATGGGAACAATGTTCCCGAAACCGGTCCCAGTAAGTAAAAATAAGTGATGTTTGTGTTACAAAATCCAATTCAAATTATTATTATTATTATTATTTTTTTTTTTTTTTTTTTTCTTTTTTAAGAAAAAATATATTTTCCCATTTGAGAAAAGTTTAAGTGGATTAAACCAATAATTCGGAATATCTCAAAAACTGTTAACTCTACAACAAAAATGCATATGACATAAATTGTGTGTTTTAATGAGATTTACATTTTTTGTGTAGTAGTTTTTGTATGTCTGTTTTGTATATATTTAAGTCATCCAGAATGAAGAGGTCTTCAGAGGCTATTACCTGAAAATTCAAGATATACATTTCGTTTGTCATACAAATATCTTAAACATAAGGTGTTTTAATCAAAATTGTTAGAGCCATATTTTGATGTTCCATGTACAGGGTACTTAAATAACTTGGTATTTAATAGTCTTTTCGATTCTGTCCCCCCTACACTCTCTCTCCCTCCCTCCCTCTCTCCCTCCCCCCCTCTCTCCCTCCCTCCCTCCCTCTCTCTCTCTCTTTCTAAAAATGGAGTCCCAAAACATGTATTTCTGGTGAAATCTTGATATCAAATTTTTGGGTGCAATATAATGCTTCTCTACACACATAGTATGTTTAGAAAAAGTAAAAATGTAGATCTTGTTAAAATACATGATTTATGCCATGTGCATTTTTCTTGTAGAGTTGACCAATTTTGAGGTATTCATTGTTATTAGTTTCAATTTCTAACTTTTCTCAAATAGGATGGTTAATTTCTGTTATTTTTTTCTATTTTTGGATCCAGAGGTAATGCTGTTGCTTGGATTGCAGCTGTAAAATCTGATACCATTACAGTGTTTTTACATTTTTGTAGTCAAATATATTTAACTCTTTTAGTGCCAATCATGATCTGAAAATTCTGGAGAATTGCAATCACGATCTAATTGTGATGCCATTTTAACTCTTTCCAGCGAGAAAGTCTGTGTACTTTCTAATTCGTAGCTGTAGAGAAAGGTTTTCTGGAGTGTTTCAGGGCCTTCTCTTTCACTCCAAAGCGTTAAATTAGCTCCAAAATTAATTTGTTTGTTGAAAAATGGTATAGTCTAGCAAAAGATTACAAACCAAAGAGGGAATAAGAGCTGCAGTTTAAAATGTATTAGAAGAAAGCGAGAGTGATTTTGAACTTTCAGATCTTGATGAAAGCGTTTCTGACATCGTCGTATGTTCTTGCTTCAGCAATGATAATGCCTCCATAACAACAGGCCTTGCATGCATGCAAATAATCAATGTACAAAGGTGTAACCAGACGACGCAGGCAATGTGATATGCAACAACAAAAGTGCTAAATTTTACAATAATCTTTGTTAAATCTGTACCCTATTGCTTTATGCCATTTTCATTATTAGTTCTATTATGCTTATGTGTGTGTGTGTGTGTGAGAGAGAGAGAGAGAGAGAGAGAGAAAGTTTATATATATATATATATATATTTTTTTTTTTTTTTTTTTAAAGCTTTCAGGTTACATGAATTCATTTTTTGTGTTTTAAAAAATAAAATACCCAGATCACTGTTTTAGTAAAAAAATATCTATACTTTCATTTCATTAGCCTGAATTTTTAAATAGTAAGGTTTTGTATTTTATTAAAATCTGAATATCTATTACCAACAAGTGCTCCACTTGGTCATGGTGTAGATGGAGTACCCTGGACGCGCGTTTCAACAACTTTCGTTGTCATCCTTTTGCAGGTTAGCAGATGCGCGTCCAGGGTACTCCATCTACACCATGACCAAGTGAAGCAGTGTTGGTAATAGATGTCCAGATTTTAATAAAATTGACAGTTTCATATATGTTATAGCTTTTTTAACATTTAAAAAGGTTTTGTATACTTAATTATTGATTGTTTGGAATTTTTCATTTTATTTTCAAATTATTCTTTTGTTTTTAAGTTTTTTAAAATACTGAAGAGACTTCTCATTTATATCATATATGTTATACAGTAAACCAAAGAGTTTACTAAAAATATAAAAAAGATTCAGCTCCCTGTGTTATTTGGTCCCCATTTTATTACTAATAATTTAAAACCCTGCATTCTGCTCTAAAATTGCTTGGCACTTTTCAAACACCATTTTGTTATTCAGGCTGGCTTTAAAGGGATTAAGAGTAATTTAGATTACACCAATTTTGCCATCAAAATATGTGGTGTTGTTTCCAACATTTTTTTAAAAGGAGAAAAACTGAGCATTGGTATCTATCTACTCCAGCCTCATCATCGTTAAAAAAGTAAGCCATCAGTATATACACGCATCCATTCTTCTTATGGTATTTAGTTTGCAGTATTTCTAAAGGTATCGTTTTTGCAATATTTCATATTATGGTTTGTTTTTTGAAGATTTCACTAAAACCTAATTGTATTCTATTTCACAATTTTCTAGTGGTCTGATGCAATGTAAAATTCTTGAAATATTATAAAGCCTGTAATTCGGTGGTAAAAAAAAATCATAAAATTGATTGAGTAATTTCTAGATAAGCACTGTAGATTTAATTTATAAGCATTTTAAAAATTCTCAGAATGAAGCACAAAATATCAAAGGTTGTAGAACTGCTCTTATTATCATGCATGTACAACATACATAGTAAATAGAGAAAGTATTATATTCCACGCAAAAATTAAATATCGAGACTTCTACAGAAATGATGTTTTGAGGACCCCTAAATAAAAAAAATAAAAAAAAGGGGCATTTTCAGAAAAAGATCTATGTGGGTTTGGGTGTGGGTGGCATAACTCAAATGAAAATTTGTTTAAATACAATGTCTCTCCACTGTCCAAAATACTTATTATTTTATACCAAACTTGGTGTGTAGGTTCACTGTCTTCCAAGGATGTATTACAAAGATTTTCAGGAAAATCCCCACCCCCAACTACCCTTTAAATGAAACATATTTGTTAATTTTGTTTTCTTAAAAATGGCTTTAAAGATTTTGATTAAAATACCACATTTAAAATGTTGCAAATATGCAAAAATATGACAGGTGATATGATTAATATTAAATGAAAAGAATTTGAGTCTGTTTTATGTAACACATAACATCACTTAGTAATTACGAGGGTGATCCAGTATGAAACCGCAGTTTGTGCGTAGCGCAGGAAGTGGTGAGGGTAGCGCCGTTTTCTACACATCAGTGTGCACAGTGGTCAGTATGCTTCTAGCTGTCTAAGGAAGAGCATTGTACTGTCGCACGTTTGAGAGATATAACTTCAAAACATGATTGCCCCAATAGAAAATCCTGCCAAGTGTGAGGTGCGCTGTGTTATAAGATTTCTTTTGGCAAAACATCACTCAGCAGCCGAAATTCATCATGAAAAGTACACAGTATATTGGTCCTAACATTATGAGTGAAGATGTTGTCCATCAATGGGTACGATTTTTTAAAAATGGAAGAACTAACATTGATGAAGAATACAGGAGTGGTAGGCCTACTCTTGTCAATGATGACCTGGTGGTCAAAGTGATGGAAAAGTTTGTGAGAACCGTCGGTTCACGATAACGGAACTTTCCGATCAATTTCCCGAAATTTCTCAGAGTCTTTTGCACAAGATAGTGACCAAACACCTAGGCTATCGCAAATTTTGTGCTCATTGAGTACCTAAACTGCTGACTGATGACCATAAAACCAAAAGAATGAGTTCTGCCATCGACTTTCTTTCTCAGTATGCCACTGAAGGAGAATCATTTTTGAACAAAATTGTTACTGGTGATGAAACTTGGGTGGCCTACGTGAATGTTGAGACAAAACGGCAGTCAATGCAATGGGGACATACCGCTTCTCCAAGCAACCCAAAGAAAGCCCATCAAACTTTGTCTGCGAGAAAAGTCATGGCTACAGTTTTTTGGGATGCTAAGTGCATCTTACTCGTTGAATTTATGGTACGTGGCACAACTGTCAATTCTGAAGCCTTCTGTGAAGCGTTGAAAAGATTAGAAGGGCAATCCAAAACAAGTATCGTGGTCTTCTGTCATCTGGTGTTGTGTTTCTGCATGACAAAGCTCGCCCACACACAGTTCAAAGAACAAATGAACTTTTGGCCAGTTTCGAATGGGACATTTTTGACCATTCCCCCACAGCCCAGACTTAGCTCCCAGTGATTTTCATCTGTTCCCATACATGAAACAGTGGCTTGCATCTCAGCGTTTCGGCAATGATGAAGAGCTTCATCACACTGTGACGGGTTGGCTACATTCACAGACAGCAGAGATCAGTCAGTCGAGCACTTCTTGAGATCTGTTTTACTCAGAGTGTGTACATGGTGCAGGGATTTATTAGTTGACAGGAACAATATTTTCTTTCCTTTGAAATAAAACTTGCCTTTATTTAAAGATTTTCAACACAGTTTCAAAATTTGCAAAATAGCCTTTTTTTTTTTAATCTGAAGATCATCTGTAATATAACGATTTTATTCCCAATAAAATTTCTGTATTCTTGTGGAAAATATTCTCTTTGCTACTTACCTTTTCCTTGCATGCAATGTGCTTTCTTCCTAACTTGAACTAAAATGTTCCAGACAATAACTTTATCAATTCTCCGGAAAAATCAACTACCTTGTCAAAAAGTATAACTGATCTAATTATCCGATGTAATATTACGTCAAAGCACAAATCCTTCAAACCATTTATCTCCTTTGTCTGAAGAGAAATGCTATCCCTCAGATTTTCCAGGACCTCCTTCTCCAATGAAGTCAAAAGGAGAAGCGTAAAAGCTTTCAAAATTTTCCATGCTAAAAAGTTTATTTACACAAAATTAAACAACTCATCGCCAAATGAAAAATCGATTGATGAAAACAAAGCCGCAATGAAATTTCATCTTCTCAAAAAAGTAACCAAGGAGTAATAATATAAAAACACAAAATGATGGAAAAAGATGTATTCTTGCAAAGAAGGCCATCAGAAATACAAATAAAACATGAAATAAACATTGGCTATTGGTTCACAATGCTAGATCTTGCTTCAAAACTTAATAAACAATGCATTGCACAATAGGCAAAAGAATCTCTTGTTCTCTCATGGCTGTACTATGCCAAAACCTATCAAACCAGCTAACCAAGCTGGTTCCCCTCTTGGAGTTATGTTGAGTCACACTATTTACGCTCACCTCCACTTAATTAAATGAAAAACATTGAAACGTTTTCAAGAACATTCATCCTTGTCTTCAGCAGTTTGGTGACTGATGCTCCTTTTCTGCTTCTCTTTCTGTCACTTCCCATCCTGTTGCCATCTGGTGTTGGGGATGCAAAGTTTTAACACTTCGTTAGTGGCGGGATATGAAAATTTAACACGTAAATGCTGTTCTTACTTTCTCTATTCGTACAACGTACATAGCGTATAGATTGTATTGTATTCCACTCAAAAATTCAATACCGAGATTTCACCGGAAACAGACGTTTTAGGGTCCCCTGTATTCAAAAAAAGTGTTTTCAGAAAAAGGTCTCTGAGTGTGCGATAACTCAAATCAGTCAATAAAACACAGAACTTGGTATTTAAGTTTTGTATCTTACAGGGATGCAATACAAAGATTTTGAGAAAATCCCCCCACCTCAAACTACCCTTTACATGGAAAAATTTTTGAAAATTTTGATTTTCTCAAAAATGGCACTAACGATTTTGATCAAAATACCGTATATTTAAGATATTTGTATGACAAATGTATATCTTGAATTTTCTGGGAATAGCCTCTAAAGACCTCTTTATTCTGAATGAATTTTGCGTAACTGGTAAACATAAGAGACAGGCAAAAACTTACTACACAAAAAATGTAAATCACATTAAAACATACAATTTATGTCTTTTTTTTGAATTGACCATTTCTGAGATATTCCTTGTTATTTGCTTCAGATTCAAAATACTTAAACATTATTCACACAGAAAGTTGTAAACTCCATAGAAATGGATTTCATTCACAGGGCAACTGGCTTTTGAAAGATTTGAGTATTGTTTTTACCTAGAGTATTTCCTTATTTTCCTTCTACTTACAAGGAAGCAAATAAGAATATGCTTTTTAACAATAATTTGTTACAGCAATGTAAGTAAGTCATGTGAATGGAACACATATTGTTTATTATGTGTATTCTCTCCCAGATGTCAAATTCTATTGGTGATGCTAGTGGGTTTTATCAGTTTTATATTTTGCTCAATGTTGTGGTTTTCTGTCCAAAAATGGTGTGACAGCGGATTTGTGTATTTGCTTCTTTTTTTTTTTTTTTTTTTTTTTGTTCTCTGGTGTTCCTTTAAGGGCGAAAAGGGGGCATTTTGCAATTTTTTTTTATTTCACTAATTAATTGTTAATACATTCAGCTTTATGTTCCCAAAGTTTCATAGCTTAATTCAATTTCTTTGTGGTCCAAATAAATTCAAAACTTGTCATGCCATGCCCCCTTTTTTCTGCTTGCTTGATTATCAATTTTGATCCTTTGTTTTTTTACATTTCTTACAGGCAAATATAGTAAATATTTAGAAGGTATGTTTCTTTAGTTTCTGACCAGGAAGAAGAAGCTGACTAAAGTTATGGTGGATTTTAGGCAGTATCTAAAGTATATAGATCACTCCCTAAATAAAACAAACAAAATGTTCTTTTCTCGTTTTCTCAGGTTTATAATTTTTCACACTTATGTACCTTTTTCTGGGAAACTATTTGAGATATTGCAATAAAATTTTGTACACACATATTTCAGTCCACAATGAGTATTTTGGCGCAGCGAGTTTTCTTTTTATTTAGATTCTACAGGTCTTGTGCTATGAAATACATAATAATTTGAAATAAAAAAACACATACTTTGAAATTCTTTTTATTTAGATTCTACAGGTCTTGTGCTATGAAATACATAATAATTTGAAATAAAATAACACATACTTTGAAAAATACTTTAAAAATCATTGAAGGGAGATAGAGAAAAACTTCTGCGCCAAAATATAGCATAATTCTAATACTTTATGTACACTTGTTCTCAAGCAACTTCACCAAAGGGATACTAAGATAAAGGTATATAACTTTTTTGATGTTTTGAAAATTCCAATGTAGTGTAATTTCTTTATTTGTTGACAAAGTTACTTATAAAATAGCACAGTCATAGAAGATATAAAGACAATTAACTGTGCAAAATTTCATTGCTTTAGAACAAAAATTATGGCCATGGTAGAATTTTTGTTGTGTCAAGGTATTTCTGCCTTAATCTTTCTGTTCGCTTTACCTATGTAATATTTCTCACAGTCTTCACAATTAATCTGGTCAATTCCAGATTTTAATGTGTTACCTCTGCCTAACACACTGACCTGCAACCCCCCACTCCACCATCCTGCTTGGATTTGCCTGTGCCATACATTGTAATATTTATATTCTGATAATACTTTTCAGCCTCACTGAAGAATCAGTTAAACCACTGACATCTCACCTGCAGCAGCTGGAGCAAGCAGTTGAGGAACAACTGAACCAACTTAGTGCCCTAAAAGCCACTGTTCTTAGGAATGATGAACGAATTAGTCGCCTTCTTGCTGGACATGATGGTAAACTCATTAAATGAGAAATTAAGTTTCTCCAAAATATACTTTGGTGTGAAAAAAAAATGTATTTTGAAGGAACAGGTTGCCTTACATTATAAAAAAGTGTAAATACATTAATTGTTGAACTGCTATAATGTCATTGTATTTGATAGTAAAAAAAAGTTTCAGATCAGTAATTATTTATTTTGTAAAATATGAAACAATTTTGTAAGTTAATGTGACAGAAATATTTGATATGATTTATTTAATGCAAAGAAATTCACAGTATACAGGTTTGCCTACTGATATTGACCCAGGTCAGTATACATCCACTCCATGTACAATATTTAGTAAACTGTTATCTATAAATGTTCCTCTTGTGTTGTTACTGTCCATTTCCATTTCTTTGGAACCTTAAATAAATACTGACCCACACTCCTACTCTCCTTTGTGTATATTCTGTTCAACAATGTTCTTTTGTCCCTTTTAAAACATTTTTCCAGTGTTCAGTTTCCCTACAATCCAAGTCTTCTTTCCTTCCACATAATGAGCATTCCTCCTAAGTAAAGCCCTGTCTTTTACTGTTTAATGACAGAAATATAATGAATTTCCATTTCAGGAATATGTTAAACCTAAAAATTGAAAATTGTGATTGTCACACCTATTCCTCATAAGCTAAGAATTATTTTTATTATGTTTTTAATATAATATCCATATTTACTCTGGTTAGTTGGGTTCTTCGGTCAAGCAAGTATGTCTTAACAGGATGTGAAAAGTAAAAGGATATATTTCAGAGACTATTTCTTTCATGACACGTTATCATAAGAATGGCCAATCCAGTATGTTAGCGCATAAAGTTCCAACCAATTGGAACTCATTATTTCTGTCTTTTAATCTTTTTTTTTTATTATTTATTTATTTATCACACCCATGTGCAATTGTTTTTTTTTTTAATTTATCACACCCACATGCATTTGTTTTCTCTCTGAATATCAGTGTGCGGTGATATTCCTGTACTTAATGGTGGAAGTTCCAATAGATATATTAATTACAATCATGCTTTGCTAAGTCAAAATAATAGAATTTAGCAATACAAAGAGATCTGTGGTTATTTTACGCCACAATAATATAATGTAACAATACAAAGAGATCTGAAATTTATGATATGGACATCAGGTTGCAGTGATTTCGGTGCAAATATACGTCAAGAATATTATTCTTCATGTCCATATAGGTTAATCAGTTATTTTATTCACGAAATACTCTTATTAAATACAACTCGAGCTACAACTTTTCTATAGATAAATTCACTTGCAACAAGTTGCTCACAAATTTATTGATAAAAGTTGGAGCTGTCGTTATATTACTCATGATAACACATTTGTAACTTGTAAGTATTTTATTTAAACTATTACCAATAGTATTCATAATTTATATGCAGTTTATAATTCTCTGAGATTCTAGCTGCAATTGTATTGTATGCATTCATTTAAAGTGAAACTTAAATTTGGCATATATACTTATATAAATAACGTGTAGGACCGAAGTATTGTGGAGAACAACTGACTACTGCTACATAAAGACAAACTGACTTGTACAGTAAATGAGGACAAACTGAACTGAGAACTTCCGTCTCCATAGAATATATATTGAACCCTTGTTCTGCCTATGCATTAAAACATGCTTGTTTTTCCCACTTTCAATAGTGTCTCTTCTCATAAGCCAATAGAAACTATCCTAGTATTATTTCACTTAGGGTGCTAACTCTCAGTAACTTTCACAATCTCACCACCCCCTCAAGCTTATGTTTTCTTTTTTAGCTCAAGGACATTCTTTTATACATCTCCTCCCAGCTCCCTGGCTATTGTCCACAAAAACTTTGCATGGCCAAGTGGTTAGACACTCGCCTCTCGCCTAGATGGCATGGGTTCAATCCCAAGCATCCGCATGTGAGATTTGTGGTGGACAAAGTGGCGCAGGGGCTGGTTTTTTCTGGGTTCTCCAGGTTCCCCCACCTTTGCATTCCACCAGTGCTCCATCTTCATTCCATGACATCATCAGTGTCATCACATATGTAGTAAAAGTGGACACTGAACACAACCAAGAAGAAAAAGAAAACTTGCAAAAGATTTCTCTTTTATGGCCCATGTATAATTTAGGCTATCTCGTCTCTCTTATAACCAAGATTATGCTAACATCTTATTTCTGTATTATACATTTGTTTACATTATCTTGCTTATTGGTTATTTATATCTTCTTATACTCATTAGTACTGCTTCAAAATGTAGAGAATATAAAACAGTAAGATACCAAAGTGATAAAATACTAAGCAAAGATATTAATTTATTTTTTATAGGCTGGAAAAAGCATTGTAAAACAGAAAAAATCTGATGTGTTCCATTCATATGATTTTCTCTATATCTCTGCAACAAATTATTGTTAAAAAGCTTATGCTTCTATTTATTTTATGCTAATTGAGAAAAA
The DNA here is from genome assembly GCA_030762935.1 of Hymenopus coronatus. Lineage (NCBI taxonomy): Eukaryota > Metazoa > Arthropoda > Insecta > Mantodea > Hymenopodidae > Hymenopus > Hymenopus coronatus. Next base: position 163,111,061 of record CM060897.1, read on the forward strand.
ATAGCAGAAATAGTCTTATTACTTGCTTCCTTGTAAGTAGAAGCGAAATAAGGGAGTACCATAGGTTAAAGTGATAGTCAAAAGCTGGTTGCTATGATACTGAAGTTCCTATGTTTGTATGGACAGGAGTTGACAAATTCCTGTATGAGAAAAGTAAGTTTTTTTAACGGTGAAACCAAAAACAAGGAATATTTAAAAAAAAATTATCCACTCCACGAAAAAAATGTATATAATATAGATTATCCTGATATATGGTGGACTTTGTGACAGTGATGTGTTTTAACAATTGAAGTAGATTGTGTGTTTTAAAGTGCTCTACATTTTTTGTGTGATAAGTTTTTCTCCATCTCTTACGGTTAAGCAGTTATGCAAAATTCCGTAAAGTTCATCCAGGATGAACTCGTCTTCAGAGGCTATTCCCAAAAAATTCAAGATATACATTTTATTTGTGAAGTAAATATCTTTAATATATGAGATTTTGAGAAAATCAACATTTTCTAAAAAAAGTTCCATGTAAGGGTAGTTTGGGTTGGGGGGATTCTTCTGAAAATCTTTGTGTCGCATCCCTGGAAGATACTGAACTTAAATACCAAGTTTGGTATTTTAGCGACTTTTCATTTTTGAGTAATCATGTTCACAGACACACACACGCACGCACACACACTTTTTGTGAAAATGGTTTTTTTGGATACAGGGCACCCTAAAACATATTTCTGGTGAAATTTCGGTATCAAATTTTTGGGTGGAGTGCAATACCTGCTCCATACACTATGTACATAGTACGTATAGAGAAAGTAAAAATGTTTATTAAGTTAGTTTATTTGCTCCTTACTTACGGAGCCCTTCACAAGAAAAACTAAATGCATAAGGTTTCAAGTGTTTTAACAAGATCCTATGGCACACAGAGTAATTTATGTGTAAACTGCCAAGAGCTGATCCCATTTGATCCACACAATAATTCATGCAACAGCCATAAATGCATATCTCTAGCTAACCTAAAATATTTAAACTGCTTGTTGATAGCATTTTCTGTTTATTTAATTCTTCTTTTTGAGGCCATGGTTGGCCATTGTATTTTCTAGAAAATAAGTTATATTTTTACATTATTCATCATTTATTTTTAATTACTTTCTCACTCTTCATTTGTTGTCGTTTAGTGTTTCTGCTGTTGGTATTGTAAATGGTGAGTTTATATACCCTATATATCTGATTATAAGGTAATGTGTCTTTCCAAAATATTAATATTCAGAAAACGATGTCTTGCATATGCAATATGTTTTCCAAATACCATGCAGGGAAAAACTAAGTTTCAATCTTTGCAGTTACAGCAGTGGCGAAGGCTGGAGGAACTGAAATCAATTATTGCCACAGTGACAACATATGTGCCACATTTTGTGCATTTCATTGTGTGTTAAAATTAGCTGTTAACAAGCCTATGAGCATTCGTACAGTACAAAAATATTACTTTCTGAGACTAAAATAAAATTAGAGGACTTCCTTTCACATCGGTGGTTGCGCATAACGTACTGCAAACCAACGGCTAAGCAGAAAGAGAGAGTTTAGCTGCGTATTTCCCCTCTACCTCACTGTGCCACTTGCAATGTGAATTTACGTGAAAATTTGAATTAGGTAAAGCATTTTACAATATATTAAGTATGTTATCTTAATAGAAAATAGCATCCATAATCGCCATTACTACTACACTCCTGCCACTGCCGCCATCATCATGTTCGACCATTGCCCATATTCCATACATCTCCGTACTCCCCTCTCCAACTCTTCCCCTCAAAATGTGAATTTACTTGCAAATTTGAATTAGGTAAAACATTTTATGATATTATATATTAAGTATGTTGTCTTAGTTTGAAATTGTCTCCATAATTGTCATTAAAGCTAAGTTGCTGCCACCACCAAACACAGACATACTGGTACATTTCCGTTCTCACTTCTCATCTCTCTGTCGCTCGCAATGAGAATTTCTGCACACATTCAAATTAGATAAAACATTTTACAATATATATTATGTTATTTAAATAGAAAATCATATCCATCATCATCATTACAGCTACACTGCTGCTGTCATGTTGTACCATCGTACCCATACTATACATTTTCATACCCCTCTCTCCATCAAATGCTCAAGAAGTGGTTTTCCACACAAATTCAAATTAAGTAAAATATAATAATAATATTATTATTAAGGGTGGCACCATGGTCGAGTGGTTAGACTGCCTGCCTCCCATCTGGGCAGCCTGGGTTCTATCCCAAGCACCCTCATGTGGGATTCAAGGTGGATGAAGCAGCATCTGGGTGGGTTTTCTCCGAGTACTCCAGTTTCCCCTACCATTCATTCCACCAATTGCTCCATCATCACTCTCCTGTCATCCATTTCACATGCATTTCATCCACTTCCTCACGCTCATGCCTGGCTATGGGCTGACCACTTGTTCCAGGTTCTCCATTCTACAGTTTTGTGCCACTGGCTCCCCTACAAGCCTCTAACCCATAGGCATCTGCTTGTAAGTCCTGCGGGGTGTCAATTCTAAATATGGGGAGGGTAAGCCAACTATTAAAAAAAAAAAAATAATAATGGTAATAATAAGCTACTTAATCAGCTAGGTGTTCATTACTTGTCCAAAGTATATCACAATCATTTAAATTTCATTTAATTATTAAGTTATGTCTTCTTTTTATATAGGATGATACACTAAATTACAAAATTAACTTCTGAAAAATGGGAGTTATCTTGTATTCAGATAAATATGGTACTTATGTAATTGACTGTTTATATTGAAGCTTCACTTACTCTAGAGAATGGCAGATCTCCAACTGCCTCAACAATCATCATTCAACTGTAAACAACTCTAAAAACATGTAATATGAAACATGTTAGTGTAGTTCCATTCCCATCAACATTCCATCTCTACTGCATTAAGAAGTCAACAAAGTGTAAACATATTACTACAGTTTTTAGTGCAGCTTTTAGGAATCTGGGCTTTCTTATTCGTAATTCATCTTACTTTATCAATTTAAGAATTTTGTTTATTTTATATAATTCATTCGTAAAGGTCAAGACTTGAATATGCTTCAGTAGTATGGAGTCCTAATAGTGCTAAATATTTTAAACTAATTGAAACTATTCAATGCAAGTTCTTGAAATATAAATTTCTTAAAACAATTCATTGCTATTCTAATTTATTTCTTATGATTCACTGCTTCATTTTCCTTGAGATTAGAAGTTTATCACATGTATATCCGTTACTTTTACAAACTACTATGTAATAAAATTAAGGATCTTAACTTAATACAATTCATATACAGGTTATTCTAAATGATTGTCGCGGTTACAACAATTCATATCTCACACTGCAATTGACTAGGAATATGAATCTTGTTTTATTGCTTACTATAACTTATAAAGTTTTTTACAATACAAAAACTCAATACTTGCACCTTTTGTCACACTACTCACATGTACTTGATAGCTCACCTCTTCCCACACACGAGTCAACATGACAAGTGACGGTTTCAAAGGTAGCTCAGATTTGCTGCTTCAGTTCCTGAATGTCCACCAGTAGAGGAGGAACAATACCTGATCTTTAACATATCTCCAAGGAACAAATTGCATGGTGAGGGATCTGGTGAACATGATGGAAAGGGTAAGATCATCTTCTGTTCCGCGTTCCATCCATCGTCGTGGAAGTTCTAGGTTTAAAAATGCTCTGACCTTCCAGTGTAAATGACGTGGTGTACCATCATGTTGCAGCAAGTAATTGTCCCTATTGTCACTCGACTGGGATAACAACCTTTCTGTGAGCATGTCCAGGTTGTCACAGTCTGTTCATTGAAGAAGAATGGGCCATAGACTTTCCTGTTTCAAACGTTCCTGCAGTGTCATGCAAAGGTTGAAATGTAGGACTTTGTCATTAGCTGTTAGAGCTTGGTGCAATTATAGACGAGATGGCTTTACCTTTAGGCACCTTCATAACGCACACCTCACTGTGGTTTGAGGAACTTGCAGTTCCCTGCTACTCTCATAGTTGATTTCTTAGGACTACAGAGATAAACGTCTGTAATCCGATTCACATCCACTTCTGACACAGCGAAATGCCCACGGCTTTTCCCTTTGCGCAAACAACCATATCCACAAATTGTGCATATCATCTGCAAATAGAGTTGTTGGAGGGAGGCTCCTTCCCATATTTTGTCCGAAAATGGCGCTGGATCAGTGTTGTTGATATTCAAGCGAACAGAAAGCTTTCTCCTTACTGTTATCCACCATTTTGTTAAACACTGCTGTTACTGCCACTGGTCGTAACTGATGCCACTACAGTTATGCAGAACAAAACTTTGAGAGTTTGACTGTTAGTGCAACAGCAAAAATGGTATGCTTTCCACGTTTTCTAAAAAAATAAGAATAACCCTGTATTTTTATATTCCAATTATTGCATCTAATAACTTTCATAATACCTTTTTTATTCCAAGGTTTAACACTGATTCATACAAGTATACTTGAATGCAATCTTTATGTAATAAATTACATTGTTTACCTATTGCTATATTTAGCATGAAAATCAACAGATTTGTTTTATCCTGTGATAGTTTATTGACAATAGCAGATTAATATATTGTATATGTGTATCAACATCATTTATTTTTGTTTTGCTTTTCATCTTTAATATATGTTCTGTAGTTAATTTTTAGTATTCTTAATTGTTTTACTATTATTTAACTAAAATTATATTGTATTCTCTTTTTCTTTTAAGTGAACATTATAATTGGGGAAATCTGTTATGTTTGCATACCAAATAAATTTGTTAATATCAAAAATTGTTTGTTTCTGATTATCAAGATTTAGCCTTTGTGGTCAAAATGTGGAAAGTTATGGTTGAGCCTTTTTCAAAAAAATAGGAACAATATAAATATCATCTTATCTGAATTTAAAGTTGAGAATAGACACGGCTTCAAGGATTTTCTAAGAATGTCGGAAGAGGATTTCAGTTTGTAGCTACAGCCGCGCCATGGCCGAGTGGTTAGACCACTCGCCTCTCACCTAAACGGCCGGGGTTCGATCCCAAGCAACCACATGTGGGATTTGTGGTGGACAAAGCGGCGCTGGGGTGGGTTTTCTCCGGGTACTCCGGTTATCCTGCCATCACATTCCACCGGAGCTCCATCATCATTCATGTATCATCAGTGTCACCGCCTGCGGTGCCATAAGTAGTTAAAGCGGGTGTTAAACACTACCAAAAAAAAAAAAGAAAGAGTTTGTTGCTGACTATAATTTCAGCCACAATAATTGCAAAACAGGAATTGAATTTCAGAACAGTTATATCAGCTGAATTGCAGTTAGGCTTAATGTTTTGTTTTTGTATATGTCCTCTTGTGTAATTAAAAAAGTATGGGCAAAGTTGCATAAACACTCAGTTTTCTTTATTTTATTTCCATATCACTACTCCATTATTTTGCTTCTACTTACAAGGAAGCAAGTAATAAGACTGTTTCTACTAATTTTTTCTCGATTAGCATGAAGTAACTAGAAGCATTAGCTTTTTAACAATAATTTGTTGCAGAAATGTAGAGAAAGTCATGTGAATGGAATGCATCAGATTTTTCTTGCTAGTAAACAATGAATGCAAAACTAGTTCTGCATAAATAAAAGTTTTGTTAAGCACACGTGTATCCATCAAAATATTAAAACTAATATTACTAGCTTCATAGTGTATCACTTCCAGGTAATTAAGTTATAATGAATAATATGCTTGTGCCAGAGTTCTACATGTCTGACTGAAGTAGCTAGGTCTGCATGAAGTTAGCGACCCAATATGTTATCACACTCAACATGTTTTCCACTGTCAGTGAAAAACAGTTTTGTTTAGCCAAGACATGTTGAATCAGTGTGTTCCACAAGACTTATTAATCAGTGGAGATAACTCATTAACTGCCAACATGTTGAGCTCAATGTGTTGAATCAACATGTTTTTTTTACTTTCTCTATACTTACTATGTACATAGTGTATAGAGAAGGTATTGCACTCCACCAAAAATTTTGATACCGAGATTTCACCGGAAATATATGTTTTAGGGTCCCTTGTATCCAAAAAAAGTATTTTCAGAAAAAGGTCCGTGTCTCGAACACAATAACTCAAAAACGAAAAGTCGGTAAAATACCAAACTTGGTATTTAAGTTTTGTATCTTCCAGGGATGAGACACGAAAATTTTGAGAAAAATCCCCCCACTCCAAACTACTCTTTACACGGAACTTTTTTCGAAAATTTTGATTTTCTGAAAAATGGCTCTAACAATTTTGATTAAAATTTTGTATATTAAAGATATTTACACAACAACAAAAAAAATGTATATCTTGAATTTTCTGGGAATAGCCTCTGAAGACTACTTTATTCTGGATGCATTTTACGGAATTTTGCATAACTGCTAAACCATAAGAGATGGACAAAAACTTAGCACACAACAAATTTAGAGCACCTTAAAACACACAATTTATCTTATATACATTTTTTTTCATGGAGTTGATCGTTTTTGAGATACTCCTTATTTTTTGGATTCAGCTTTAAAAACATACTTTTCTCATACAGGAATTTAACAACTCCAGTCCATACAAACAAAGGAACTTCAGCCACATAGCAACCAACTTTTGACTATCACTTTAACCTATGGTACTCCCTTATTTCTCTTCTACTTATAAGGAAGCAAGTAATAGGACTATTTCTACTGATTTTTTCTCGATTAGTATGAAATAAATAGAAGCATAAGCTTTTTAACAATAATTTGTTGCAGAGGTATAGAGAAAGTTATGTGAATGGAACACATCAGATTTTTTGATTGTTGAAGCAATTTTAGTAAACCATAAGTGTAAAAAATGGACAAACAACATACAGTAGAATCTCATTAATCTGGACTTCTCTTAATCCGGGCAGCCTTTTATACATGACAACCTTCATTCCACTGCCTCCCCTCAGTCGGTCGGTTGCCTGTTTGTGCCGCTGCTAGTGGCAGGTTGTTGACCTCACCAAGGTTGAAGATAATGATGAAAACGTATCTACATATTACGAACATTTGAGGAATCCATACAAGTTAATTATTAAAGAAATTAATGTCAAAGGAAGAAAACAAAAGATCTGCAGTTTCTTCAAACCATTAAGCATGACAAGTGTGATCATCGACAGTATGTCTTGATTGCCGTGTTGTAATTTTGTACTGCGCAGCGATATCTTGTATACTAAATAACCTTTGTGTTTCTTAAATTTAAAACACATACACATTCTTTTTACTGAATAGACTGTTTATATCTGTACCTTGGCTCATTTCATAGGTTATTTTGTTTAATCCGGACTTTCATTAATTCAGACAAGCTAGAGCCTCAATTAGACTGGAAAAATGAAGTTTTACTGTAATTACATATTATTTACTATGTAGATAAACAACATAAGTATATTGTGGCTATGCCCTGTGACTGTATTTGCCGACCATATGTGAACGGCTTACTTTGTAAGTCATAGCTGATTGTTGGCATCCATTGTTACAAACATATGTTAGTGTACACCTGTGCCACAGCACATTCTTTTGACATCGCAGCTGTGATTGTTACCCCTGTGTGAGTGGAAATGTGTTCTTTTGGAAGGTTCTTTGATGTCGAAGCTATGCATTGTTAAGACAGTGAATTTGTGCTGCTGTGGTGGTTTTGCATATGTGGCTGTTTCTAAAAGTTTCCAGTGACATGACTAACAGATAAAAAAAGGAGCAACGAAGCTCTGCTGGGGTGTGCAGTTTTCACTGAGAATGCATTACATGCAACAGTGATGGGAATTTTGCAGGAAGCTGTATTAATGCCTCAGTGAACGTCGAAAAGTTACTACACAGCAGAATTGTTATGACAGTTATTTGTGAGCAGATTGTTGTTATCATTTTTTTTAATCTTATAAATATGCAAAGAAGCGTGTAACAGTGATGTGATTAAATTAAAACAAAAGAATTTGAGCCGTTTTTTTCTAACACAAACATCACTTAGTAATTACTTACTGGGACCAGTTTCGGGAGCCGGTCTTCCATTTTCAACACTTACTCAATTCTGACTAAATCTTGCTTCATTGTGTCGAGGGTGGTGATGCATCAATTGTGGAAGCATCTGGTGCTGGATCTATGAACTTCCAAAGGTTGCTGTATATGGTTCTTTCTCTTCATACAGCATATAAACACACAGAATTAGATGTATGGGAGAAGATTTACATCTTGTTTTGGATCCCCCTGAATCCAAAAAAATAATTTTATAAAAATGTGAGTGAGTGGGTGTGGTATGGGGGACATTATAATTCAAAAATGAAAAGTTGAGCAATACCGAACTTGGTATTTGAATTTAGTATCTTTCGAGGATGTGACAAAGATTTTCAGGAAAATCCCCTCAAAACAACTACCTTTTATATGGAACATTTTTCAAAATGTTTGATTCTCTCTAACAATTTTGATTAAAATATATGTTTAAGATATTTTCATGACAAACAAATGTTATATCTTAATTTTCTGGAAATAGCCTCTGAAGACCTCTTCATTCTTGATGATTTTTGCATAACTTGTAAGCCATAAGAGGTGGACAAAAACTTACTGTACAAAAAATATAGATCTCGTTAAAACACATAACTTATGTGATATACATTTTTTTTGTAGAGTTAACCATTTCTGAGATATTTCTTGTTAATGGGTTCAGGTTTAACTAAAATTTTTCTCAACAGAAAGCTTTCATTTCATATCTCATTTGTTTTACTCCTGGAATGGAAAAGACAACTAATTGAATTTCAATTGTTTCACATAGTGACAAGCTTTTAAAAGATTTGACTATCAGTTTAACCAAGTGTTCCCTTATTGCCCTTACTTATATGGAATTAATTAGCAAGGCCATTCATTTCTGCTAATGATTATCTGAATTATCATGAAGTAGATAGAAGGTTAAGCTTTTATAATAATAGTTTGTTACAGAATAAGTAGAGAAAGACATGTGAATGTAACACATCAGATTTTTTTTGTCTTAAGTCAAGTAGTACCTTTTTGTATAAGTAAGAATAAAAGGAGGTTTTACTGTACATTGCTTACTTCATAACTACAGTATATTTGTTACAAAGCTTGGTCACCAGGAAACAGTTTGTGTGACCACTGCATTTCCGTGTGCATGCATCCTATATCCGTTCTGTCATCATGTGTATATCAGTCTTCTATTCTAGTTCAGTTTTCACATGAATAACATTAGTAATGTTTACAAGTGTTTAGTTTTGCTTGAAGTGCTTTCAAAATGCAGTATACAGTACCACTAGAGTGTTTTATGTATGTGCTTACATCATCTTGTAGGGATGAAACTAAATTTGCTGGCATGCATGTTCTGAGTAGAGAGGCCGTTCATTTGCTTGTAAATAAGTTCAGGGAGATGGGATCAATTTTTTAAAGGAAAAGAAAGGTAAATAAGCATGTGCTTATGGAGTAGAAATTAGACAAAATCAGAGAAAGGTTAGAATGGTCGCCTAGAAAATCTCTTGGGTGTCTTGCACAAGAACTTTGAAAGCTTCAGCATGGAAAGCAACAAAACTTTTAAAACTCAAACTGTACACGGTTACTGTTTTCCAGGAATTTCCAACATCTCCTGTGGTAAGGTATGTTTTGTGTTTACTTTGATATTTTATTTGACGTCCATGCATGTGTGACTGGGTGACGGGTCATGTGGTCATGTGACTGCTAGCCAAGTATTCAGTATGTGACCAGGAGATGGACCGTGCAACTGCCAGCCAAGCTAACAACCACGTAGTCCTCGTCCGGAGGATTATAATGTTTTCAAAATTTCCTACTTAATGGGAAGAGTTCTACTCTGCAGCAAATGAGATGTGTTATCGTGCTCTGCGTTGCCAGGTTGCTACCCCCACTCTTTTCATATTTCCCTCACTTGTACACTGAGCATGCACATCTGTCTGGTGACATAAGTTTATTTATATGTATTATGAAAACTTTGAGCTAAAACTTTGTGGTTTTTATGTTCTGCTACGATTATTCCCTATCGTCCTCGTGAATAATTGTTTGCATAATTTGAATATTAACGCGAGTATTATTTATGAAAGACGGAATCATTTAGCGCATTACTCCCTAGTTAAGTGCGAATGTAATATCAACATATAGCACTCCGATTGGCTGCTCAAGGCTGGTGGCGCTCAAGGACAAACTTCATCCCATTTGAAAGTCACTTGTAGAGTATAGCGGGGATAGAGGCTCAGTCCAGGGACATTGGCCAAGATCTTTCAGTGTTTGTGTTGGGGAGTATGGCCAGTCGGGAAACCTAGCATGAAACTGTCCACACCAAGACGACGACCAGGCAGCGCCTGCGCATAGACAAGAAAGTGCGGGCCTGATGAGAGTGTAGCCGGCAGGCGAGATAACAGCTGTCCCAACCCAGAAGATCAGGAGTACTCGATAAAGGGGATTAACTCAAACGATTTAATGGTATGTGCTGGGATGTGGCCGACTCGGACACCTAACTATTGTACGTAGCCGAGACGTCAAACGGTGTGTGTTGGGGTTGCGACCACCCGGAGCACCTAGTGAAACATGTCTGCAATCTAGTCGACTGGCAGGCAGGACACGAATTAGCCTTGCCTTGCAGAGAGACACACCGGAGTAACCATTGCCGTGTGTCCTGGACGAGGGAAGCAGTGGACGCCGGTGCAACCGTGACTATAAACTGATCAGATGCGGCGAAAGGCTTGCCAACAAGGGAACCGAATCAGCCCTATGAAACAGTGATGGCATCGGGCAAAGCGTTGGCTCTGCTGGAGTTGACCCTGGGAGGGACTGCCATAAGTCTGTGGGCATTCGTTGCTAATGTGACTGAAGATTATTCTTTTTTTTAATTCCGGAGTCTTTCCAGGACTCCGGCGCTGTATTTCTCTTCTCTTTTTTTTTCTTTCTACAGTTTCCTACATTTCCTTGCATGATCTAATTGTTTACTTTTTACGTACACATTCACATTTACAAATACACACCCATGCCCAAGGCGGGATTCGAACCCACGATCCCGTGTGCCACGAAGCATCAAAGCATAAGTAATTCTGAAGCCAGGTCCGTCACCAAGAGAGAACATTAAACAGTTAGGTCGTAGATAAAAACTTAATGCATCGCCTTAGCCGGGATTTGAACCACGGATCTCCCGGTCTCTAAGATATTGGGACTAGACGGCCTTAGGAGCCAGGATGCGACGATCGACATCGGCAAGAGGGTTCTACAACTCGGCGAAGACGAAGTAGTGCTCAGGAGTTGCGACGTACATCCTGAAGTCTGCAGGGTGTCACTGAAGGAGGGTATAATTGTGCTAAGCAGCGCAGTAGCCGCGAGGGCACGTCTATAGTGACTTTCAAATGGGATGAGGTTTGTACTTGAGCGCCACCAGGCCGGCAGCCAATCGGAGTGCTATGTATTGATATTGCATTCCCGCTTAACTGGGGAGTAACGCGCTAAGTGATTCCGTCTCTCATAAATACTACTTGCGCTAAGACAAAATATTCAAATTTTGAAAATAATAATTCACGAGGAAGATAGGGAGTAATGTTTGTAGCAGAACCGCAGATTTTTTAGCTTAAATAGTTTTCATAATACACATGAATAAACATTATGTCGCCAGGTAGATTTGCATGCTCAGTGTGCGAGTGAGAGGGAAATATGAAAAGAGTGAGGGTAGCGACCTGGCAACCTAGAGCACTATAACGCATCTTATTCGCTGCAGAGTAGAACTCTTCCCATTTGAAAAACGTTATAGTAGCCCACTTTGTGAACCGTCAACACACCTGCTCTGAGTAAACTTTTCACGCGCTTCCCAGATCTGGGTGCATGTTGGTGACAAAAGCATTGCATTTATATTTTCTCCTAATACTTTTTCTTTGTGATATTCACTGAGGTTGACTTCTGAAAAATAAATAATGAGGCAGAAAGTCGGTAGATTAAATACATGTCCGGGATTTTTAACTGCAATTTAAGAGAGCCGAAGTGGGGACGGAAGTTGAGACATACAAAGTAAGCTTAACTTTATTTTATATGCTCTTAGCAGGTAAGATATCAAAAACAAGATATGATTGGAGCGAATACAACAATGCAGTCTGGTCCCACATTAATTCAACCAGATGTGGGCTCAAGCGGGCAGACAACGCAACCGATTATCGATTTATTCTGTTTAAATGTGCAGTCTTATGTAAATTACCTTGTCAGGTTAATTTGACAGTCTAGACTCCTGACTTCGTGGCAAACCCCGGATCTTTTTACTTTCTCTATACGTACTATGTACATAATATGTTTACAGAATGTATTGTATTGCTTCCAAAACTTCGATACCAAGATTTCACCGGAAATATATGTTTTGCCCCCCCCCCCCGAATACCAAAAATCTGATGTGTTCCACGCACGTGACTTTCTCTACATTTCTGTAACTAATTGTTGTTAATAAGCTTATTCTTCTTTCTATTTCATTCTAATCGAGATAAACATTAGCAGAAACGGTTTTATTACTTAGTTCCTTATAAGTAGAAGAGAAATAAAGGAATACACTAAGCTAAACCGACAGTCAAATGTTTTAAGATGTGGTTGTTATGGGATTCAAATCCGTTTCTTTGCGTGGCCAAGCATTGACAAGTTCCCATATCAGAAAGGTTTTAAGTATTTTAAAACTGAAACCATTAACAAGAAATATTCCGAAAACGGCCAACTTCACGAAAAAAATGTATGTGACATATGTGTTTTAACGAGACCTATATTTTTTGTGTAGTAAATTTTTGTTTATCTCGTGGTTTACCAGTTATGCAAAATTCCGCCAAATTCATCCAGAATAAAGAGGTCTTTAGAGGCTATTCCCAGAAAATTCAATATATACAATCTATTTATCAAAAAAATGGAAATGGCGTATTATTTATGGACGCTCTTTAACTGCTGTGGTTCTCAGCGTCTCAGCGTCCCATTCTATAGTGGGCGTGAAAGACCGCTTAATTTTGCTCAGAGGCCTCTCTTATCAGGCTTGAGGTTCTTTTACGTGCCGTAAATCTACGAAGGAAGCCATGCTAAGGATTTTTACACCCGAAAAAATCCATCGTCCTCCGCCGGGTTTGAACCCGCGACCTTGTATATATGAAGCTAGCATGGTAACCATTACACCACGGAGGGCGATATCTATTTATCATGTAAACATCTTATATATAAGAGATTTTAATCAAAATTGTTAGCCATTTTTGAGAAAATCAACATTTTCGAAATTTTTTCCATGTAAAGGGTAATTTGGAATGGGGGGATTTTCTTGAAAATCTTCGTGTCGCATCCTTGGAGGATACTAACTTAAATACCAAGTTTGATATTATTTAACGATATTTTTGTTTTTGAACTATGCTGCCCACAGACACACACACACACACACACACACACTCACACACAAGGACATTTTTCTAAAAATGCTATTTTTGTATTCAGGGGTCTCAAAACCTGTATTTCCGATGAAATCTCGGTATTGAATTTTGGGGTGAAATACAATACCTTCTCTATATTCTATGTGCATAGTATGTATAGAGAAAATAAAAAAGTATTTCTAGAAAAAGGTCCGTGTGTGTTGTGTGAGGACAGCATAGCTAAAAAATTCGTTAAAAACCAAACTTGGTATTTAAGTTTAGTATCTTCCAAGGATGCGACACGAAGATTTTCAAGAAAATCCCCTCTACCCTTTACATGGAAAAATTTTCGAGAATTTCAATTTACTTAAAAATGGCTCTAACGATTTTGATTAACATATCGTATTTTAAAGATATTTACATTATAAATATAATGTATATCTTGAATTTTCTGGGAAAAGCCTCTGAAGTCCTCTTTATTCTGGATGAATTTTGCATAACTGGTAAATCGTAACTTAATACACAAAAATGTAGATCTCTTTAAAATACACAATTTATGTTATATACATTGTTTGTGGAGAGAGATATTTTCTTGTAATTGATTTCAGTTTTAAAATACTTATCACATATGGGAACTTTTAACATGGCCACGCAAAGAAACAGATTTCTATACCATAGCAACCACATTTTAAAGCATTTGACTGTAGGTATCCTCTTTTTCCCCTTCTACTTATAAGGAACTAAGTAATAAAATCGTTTCTGTTATTATTTATCTTGAGTAGCATAAAGTAGATAGAAGAATAAGCTTATTAACAATAATTTGTTACTGAGGTAGAGAAAGACATGTAAATGCAGCACATCAGATTTTTTCCCCAGGGCAGGGGAGATGGTAACTCCACCCTTCAGAGGTGATATATTTCGCAGATTGGATTCAGTATTTCTCGTATTCTGGAAGGCTACCATGGTAACTACATATTTGTTGTTTAATCATGGAACGTCTGTCTCGACACTGAAGCACTTCTATGGCAACCTCAGGTAGCAGCTTGGTAGTAAATCATTGAATAAGTGTATGTTAACACTGAATACCAATCAATTTGCATATATTTTGTTTTTTCTTCCTCTGCACAGCACATGGTAAGAAGCTATTGCACTCCACCCAAAAATCCGATACCGAGATTTCACTGTATAAAATAAAAGCAGTTTTAAGCGCACGCGTGAGTCTCCGTGAACTCGATAACTCAAAAACAAAAAGTCGGTAAAATACCAAACTTGATATTTAAGTTTAGTATCGCCCAAGGATACCACACGAAGATTTTCAGGACCCCCCACCCCCCGGCCCAAACTAACCTTTACATGGAACAAATTTCGAAAATGTTGATTTTTGAAAAAATGGCTGTAACGATTTTGATTAAAATATCGTTTATTAAAGCTATTTACATGGCAAATAAAATGTATAGGTATCTTGAATTTTCTGGGAGTAAAGCCTCTTCTTTCTGGACGACTATTGCATTACTCGTAAACCGTAAGAGATAAATAAAATTTTACTACAAAAAAATGTAGTGCCCGTTGAAACACAATATATGTCATACACAGACTTTTCTTTTTTTCCGTAGAGATATTCCTAATTATTGGTTTCAGTTTTAAAATACTTAAACATTTTCTCATACGGAAATTTGTCAACCCCTGACCATGCAAAGAAACGAATTTAAATCATAAGGCAGCTTTTAAATGTTTGTTCTATCGCTTTAGCCAAGTGTTTTCTCTTATTTCCCTTCTACTTATAAGGAAGCAATTGATATGACCATTATTGCTATCTTTTGTTTATTTTGATTAAAACGAAGTGGAGAGAAGAATCAGCTTTTGAGAATAATCTACTGCAGAATAGCTAGAGAAAGGCATGTGAATAGAACACATCAGATGTTCTTATTTATGTTTCAAACAAAATAAAATAAGTTTCTAACAAAATACAGACATCATATATCAGATATATATGATGTCTGTATTTTGTTAGAAACTAATTTTAGTTATTGACCATGGAATGATGATAGTTAAGACGTTTTTCTTACTGGTTATATTATTAATTCACAGCAAATTTGCCTAAAGAAAGAAAAAATTAATAGCTCCGGGAAGTGGCATGATATAACATTTAAACATATTTATGTTTTCTGAATTTTATGTCACGCGCTAGAGCTTAAAATAAACTACTTAAAGGACAGTAAAAATGAGTTAAGCAAAGTATAGTGATCATTAGTGTTTGTATGGTGTTTGCATACAATATTTTTGTACCAATTTTCTACACCACGAGCCGCCACTGAGGAGGGGAATATACCTATAACCTCGAATATTGCGAACATTAAAATGTTTATAAGCAAATTAAGGAAATGAGGTTAAGTTTTGCGTTTAGGTCAAATTCCATTGATTTTGCTTTTGAGGATGTTACTTACATTCTGTGTATTTCATAATATAGTTGAGATGCATTTGTGTTCAGAGAATTTCAGTTGTTGCCCGAAGTATTATCTGCAGATGGGTGTTTAGTTTCGATTGAATACAAAAATCTACCTATATTTACACTCATTTCTACTGCATGTACCTTGCACGTTATATATTTGAAGTTATATTAAGACACATGTGTAGCTGGCACTAATATAGCCTAGTTGATTTGGACTCCAAGAGCAATCGTCGTTTAGAATTTGCTGATTGCGTCCATGGATAACGACTGATCTGCTTCCGAATTCCTAAAGTAAACAAAGGCTCAGGTGTATTTTTATTTTCAGCTTGACAACTGACAGGGAGTCTTCATGTCATCCGATAGAGATTTGATATATTGCCCACCTCCTCCTCCCCTCCCACCTCAGTTTTTGCCAAATCAGTTTAATTATCGAGAGGAAGATTATGGGCCTTGCCCCTGTAAACGAAATCCAGAGCAAGAACTTATAGAAGCTCGAAATAGGCTGTGGGAATTTGAAGGAACAACAGAACCACCGAATGTGTCCTACTATAGATACATAGAACCAGTTTTGCAGGATGGACCAACGTAAGATTTGTATTGTGTTATTAGTTTTGGGTTATATGTCATGTAAACAGAAAGTGTTCATAACGACTTTTGATGCAGGTGTGGGCTGGTTGCTCTGAGTATGGTTTCATCGTGCACTTCTCGTCCATTATCAGCAGAACAACTTTTTGAAGAAGCCAAAAGCCGTGGATTTACAAACCATGGGGAAATGTTTTCAGTAGACAATATGGCTACATTAGCAAGAGAGATGTTTCGACACAGGTGCCAAGAAGTTGAAGTGCTCTCCGGTGGCTTGGGTCAAGATAAGGACTACATAATTCATCAGTTATCTGTGGGCAGTATTCTTCTTGTTCCGTATCCTTTGTTATGAAATTAGATTCTATTCTTCAAAGTTTGTCAGAGGTGTTTTAGATACTACATTTTGATAGAAAAATAATGCACTATTTGGACTAGTCATCTGGCTCAATGAATGTTTTTTTTCTTTCTTTAATGCCATGCTGATGAAAATGATATTTCATTTTTGAGTTATGCTGTTTGCACATGTACATACATAACTTTTTTCTAAAAATCCATTTCATATACTACACGTATATAGTAAACCTGATCTTGTGCAAATGTATAAACCAGTAGGCCTTGTCGCTCATTGCAGCATGCTATGGCCTGACATCCTCTGCTCAGCTCATATTCATTCAAAAACATTTATCAGTCCACAGTTCTTGACACACCCAATTCTTGAACCAAGAAAGGCTGTCGAAGATGAATGAACAGAATATTTGCCACAAACCGAAAAACCTCCACAACACTTAAATAAGTCAGTTCAATAAATCTTTCATAACAGGCTGACTTAAAGAGACCACACTTCATATTTACTTTCTCTACATGCACTATATGCATAAAGTATAGAGAAGGCATTGTATTGTTTCCAAAATTTTGATACTAAGATTTCGCCAGAAATACATGTTTTGGGACCCCCTGAATCCAAAAGGTGCATTTTTAGAAATATGTCCATGTGTGTGTGTATCTGTGGGCAGCATAGCTCAAAAACAATTAGTCCGTTAAAACCAAACTTACTTGATATTTAAGTTCAATATCTTCCAAGGATGTGACACCAAGATTTTCAACCAATTCCTCCCACTCTCAACTACCGTTTACATGGAAAAAATTCGAACGTTTTGATTTTCTCAAAAATGACTCTTAACAATTTTGATTCAAATCTCTTTTGTTTAAGATATTACATGACAAATAAAATGTATATCTTGAATTTTATGGAATGGCCTCTAAAGACCTCTTTATTCTGGATGAATTTTGTACAACTTATAAATCATAAGAGATAGACTAAAACTTACTACACAAAAAATGTAGAGCTCCTTAAAACACAATTTATGTAATACACATTGGTACATTAGTTCACCATGGTCGAGATATTTCTTGTTATTTGTTTCAGTTTTAAAATACTTAAACTTGTCTCATAATGGAACTTGTCATCTCCTGTCCATGCAAAGAAATGGACTTCAATCCCATAGGAACCACATTTTAAAGCATGTGCCTGTCAGTTTAGCTTAGCATATTCCCTTATTTCCTTTCTATTTATAAGGAACTATGTAATAAGACAGCTTTTATTAGTATTTATCTCGATTAGCATGAAGTGTATAAAAGAATAAGCTTATTAACAATTTGTTACAGAGTAGTAGAGAAAGTCATGTGAATGGAACACATCAGATTTATTTTTTTCCTGGCATACTTCTAAGTCTGGTACATTCTTCCACGTGAAAATGTGAGATTCCTTTTATTTAACTGCATTTCATGCTAAGAAACTTCACACACCATTGTATCCTTCAAGATCCCATTTTTACTTTCTCTATACGCACTATGTACATAGTGTATAGAGAAGGTATTGCACTCCACCCAAAAATTTGATACCGAGATTTCACCGGAAATATATGTTTTAGGGTCCCCAATATCCAAAAAAAAGCATTTTCACAAAAAGGTCCGTGTGTGTCTGTGTGTCTGTGAACATGATAACTCAAAAACGAAAAGTCGATAAAATACCAAACTTGGTATTTAAGTTTAGTATCTTCCAGGGATGCGACACAGAGATTTTAAGAAAAATCCCCCTACCCCCAACTACCCTTTACATGGAGCTTTTTTCGAAAATTTTGATTTTCTCAAAAATGGCTAACGATTTTGATTAAAATTTCGGATATTAAACATATTTATTTACCTGACAAATAAAATGTATATCTTGAATTTTCTGGGAATAGCCTCTGAAGAGTAGTTTATTCTGGATGAATTTTACTGAATTTTGAATAACTGCTAAACCATAAGAGATGGACAAAAACTTACTACACAAAAAAATATAGAGCACATTAAAACACACAGTTTATGTTATATACATTTTTTTCGTTGTTTTTGAGACATTCCTTAATTTTGGTTTCTGCTATGAAAAGCGTATACTATATAAACAAAGGAACTTCATTGACATAGCAACCAGCTTTTGACTATCACTTTAACCTACGGTAGTCCCTTATTTCGCTTCTACTTACAAGGAAGCAAGTAATAAGACTATTTCTGCTAATTTTTTCTGATTAGCATAAAGTAAATATAAGTATAAGCTTTTTAAGAATAATTTTTTGCGGGGATATAGAGAAAGTCATATGAATGGTACACATCAGATTTTTTAATAAATAGTTCAACAATTTTCTCTTAGGAAAACTCTATACACTAAAAATAACTGAGCTCACATTGACTTTCAGATGTTTCACAACATCTCAATTTGTCGACCTCCGTGGTGTAATGGTTACCATGCTAACTTCATATACCCAAGGTCGTGGGTTCAAACCTGGCAGAGGATGATGAATTTTTTTGGGCGTAAAAATCCTTATCATGGCTTGCTTTGGAAGCGAAATAAAGCTGTGGGTCCTGTGTCATAGATTTGTGGCACATAAAAGAACCTCATGCCTGTTACAGAGGCCTCTGAGCAAAATTAAGCGGTCTTTCATGCCCAATATAGAATGGGACGCTGAGAACCACTGTAGTTAAAGAGCATCCATAAATAAAATGCTATTCCATTCCACATCTCAATTCTCAGAACATGAAACTATGCTATATGACTGGTTTCTTTTACAATTTACAGCTGGTAACCAACTTAAAAATACTGTATGAGTGCATGACGTGATCAAATCCTTGATTTAATTGCCCACATCAGTTCATACCATTGTGAAAAAAAATTAGCCAGTGAGATGATACCTTCTAGCACTATACCGTTGAAGTTAACACAAGACACGAAAATGTTACAACTCCAAAAAATTAATAACAACTTTGAGACCGTAATTACTCAATTTTACCAGCATTTCCGAAACAGTCTAATTAGGACCATTCTCAAATGTAATGAGTACATCCCAACCTTGGAAAAATTGATAAATCTGTTCTTTAGTCAAAAATAAACTTTTACCTGCTTTATTTTGGATTCAGGGAGCCTCAAAAAGTGTATTTTTGGTGGAATAAGTTTTAGGTGGAAAGGATTACTTCCTCTAATTAAGTAGTAGAGAAAGTAACAACTGTGGTGCTTGTCTAAATACCAAAAGAATGCTTGTGTTTATGTTATTGAAATTTTCAGGAGATGAGAGCACATTTTTGTTGGTGGTAAGGTTTATTCATGTGAACTCCATTGAGCATCATTTTTGCTTTTGCACAAACTTAAAAAATACTGTTATATTGGCACTAGTCCTAATTTATGTTACCATTGGTATGCATTTTTTACTTTCTCTACATGTACTATGTACATAGTGTATATAGAAGGTATTGTATTCCACCCAAAAATTTGATGTCTAGATTTCACCAGAAATACACATTTTAGGGTCCCCTGTATCCAAAAAAAGCATTTTTAGAAAAAAGTCTCATGTGTCTGCGAACAGAACACTCAAAAAACGAAAAGTCTGTAAAATACCAAATTTGGTATTTGAGTTTAGTATCTTTCTAGAATGCGACACAAGGATATTGAAGAAAATCCCCCCACTCCAAGCTACCCTTTACATAGAAAAAGTTTTGAAAATTTTGTTTTTCTCAAAAATGGCTCTAATGATTTTAATTAAAATTCTGTATATTAAGATATTTATATGACAAAAAAAAAATACATATGTTGAGTTTTCTGGGTGTAGCCTCTGCAGAGATGTTCATTCTGGGTGAATTTTTACTTTCTCTATACTCACTATGTACATAGTGTATAGAGAATGTATTGCACTCCACCAAAAAATTTGATACCGAGATTTCACCGGAAATATATGTTTTAGGTTCCCCTGTATCCAAAAAAAGTATTTTGAGAAAAAGGTCCATGTGTGTGTGTGTGTGTGTGTGTCCGTGTGTCTGTGAACATGATAACTCAAAAACGAAAAGTCTGTAAAATACCAAACTTGGTATTTAAGTTTAATATCTTCCAGGGATGCGACACGAAGATTTTGAGAAAAATCCCCCCACCCCAAACTACCCTTTACATGGAACTTTTTTCGAAAATTTTGATTTTCTAAAAAATGGCTCTAATGATTTTGATTAAAATACTGTATATTAAAGTTATTTACCTGACAAATAAAATGTATATTTTGAATTTTCTGGGAATAGCCTCTGAAGATTACTTTAATCTGGATGAATTTTTCATAACTACTAAACCGTAAGAGATGGACAAAAACTTAACCCACAAAAAAATGTAGAGCACCTTAAAACATACAATTTATGTTATATACATTTTTTTCCTGGAGTTGATCGTTTTTAAGATATTCCTTTTTCTTGGTTTCTGCTTTGAAAAACTTAGTTTTCTCATACAGGAATTTGTCAACTCCTGTCCATACAAACAAAGGAACATCAGTCACATAGCAACCAGCTTTTGGCTTTCACTTTAACCTATGGTACTCCCTTATTTCGCTTCTACTTACAATAAAGCAAGAAATAAGAATATTTCTGCTAATTTTTTCTGATTAGCGTAAAGTAAATAGAAGTATAAGCTTTCTAAGAATAATTTGTTGCAGGGCTATAGAGAAAGTCATGTGAATGGTACACATCAGATTTTTTTATAACTGGTAAACTGTAAGAGAGGTCGTCTCCTTAGCGCGGTGGTAGCGCAGTTGCCTACCAAGCGGGAGACCTGGGTTCGATCCCCAGTACTGGCGTGGGGATTTTTCCCCCGCTGGGAGACCTGGAGCGGGGTGCACTCAGCCTCGTGAGGTCCCTGGGGGGCCAATTGAGGAGCTACTTGATGGAGAAGTAGCGGCTCCAGGTCGTGAGGACCGCATTAACCGGCCGGGAGGGGCTCGAGGCGCTGACCACGTCTCACCCTCCAATACTGCACCCCATCCATGACGTCTGTAGTGGACCGAGATGGGGTCGCAGCGGCCGGGCGGTAGGCCAAGGCTCCCCGTGAGCTGTCGTGCCATGGAGTTAAACTGTAAGAGATAAACAAAAACTTATTACACAAAAAAGGTAGATGTTAAAACACACAATCTATGTCATATACATTTTTATTTGTGGAGTGGAGCTGTATTTTTGAGATGTTTCTTGTTATTGGTTTCAGTTTTAAAATACTTAAACGTTTTCACATACAGGAATTTGTCAACTCCGGGCAATGCAAAGAAATTGAATTCAATCCCATAGCAACCACATTTTAAAACATGTGACTGTTGGTTTAGCATAGTGTATTCCTTTATTTCTCTCTTCTTATAAGGAAATAAGTAATAAGACTGTTTCTGCTAATGTTTATGTCGATTAGAATGAAGAACAATAAACTTATTAACAATAGTTTATTACAGAGATGTAGAGAAAGTCATGCGTGTGTTAGACATCAGATTTTTACTGTTAGAGCCAGATGAAAGATTCATTACCACAGCCTGTATTTGAACACAGTTCTCCTGTTCTCCGTGTGGTTGCTCTAACCATTGAGCTACTGTGACAACATGCTGGTATGACATTCAATTCTCCAACTGATTTATTTTGTTTGCCTGGTCAACCAGTCAGTATATCTCCCTCCAGAGAACACATTAATGGTGACTGACATTCATGAGTACTTAGTATCCAGGTAATAACAACTTAGCTATTGCCACTATTGGGAATTTATTATTATTATTATTATTATTATTATTATTATTATTATTACAATTATTTAATATTGGTAATGCTCCTATATTTATATTACCAAAAGTATGTATTTTTACTTTCTCTATCACATAGATGCAATGTACATAGTGGAAAGAGAAGGTATTGCATTCCAACCAAAAATTTGATGTTGAAATTTCATTGGAAATATATTTTTTGAGGTCCCCTGATGGTGTGTGAGTGTGGCAGGGGGACAGCATAGTTCAAATATCTTTAGTATCTTGCAAGAATTTGATGTTGAGATTTCACGGGAAATATATGTTTTGAGGTCTCCTGAGTCTAAAAAAAGCATTTTTACTTTCTCCATATGCACTATGTACATAGTGTATAGAGAAAGTATTGCACTCCACCCAAAAATTTGATACCGAGATTTCACCGGAAATATATGTTTTAGGGTCCCCAATATATAAAAAAAGCATTTTCACAAAAAGGTGTGTGTGTGTGTGTGTGTGTGTGTGTGTCCATGTGTCTGTGAACACGATAACTCAAAAACGAAAAGTCGGTAAAATACCAAACTTGGTACTTAAGTTTAGTATCTTCCAGGGATGCGACACGAAGATTTTGAGAAAAATCCCCCCACCCCCAACTACCCTTTACATGGAACTTTTTGGAAAATTTTGATTTTCTCAAAAATGGCTCTAACGATTTTGATTAAAATTTCGTATATTAAACATATTTACCTGACAAATAATATGTATATCTTGAATTTTCTGGGAATAGCCTCTGAAGAGTAGTTTATTCTGGATGAATTGTACTAAATTTTGAATAACTGCTAAACCGTAAGAGATGGACAAAAACTTACTGCACAACAAATGTAGAGCACATTAAAACACCCAATTTATGTTATATACATTTTTTTCGTGGAGTTCGTCATTTTTTAGACATTCCTTATTTTTGGTTTCTGCTATGAAAAACATACTTTTCTCATACAGGAACTTGTCAACTCCTATCCATATAAACAAAGGAACTTCATTGACATAGCAACCAGCTTTTGACTATCACTTTAACCTACGGTTGTCCTTTATTTTGCTTCTACTTACAAGGAAGCGAGTAATTAGACTATTTCTGCTATTTTTTTCTGATTAGCATAAAGTAAATATAAGTATAAGCTTTTTAAGAATTATTTGTTGCAGGGATATGGAGAAAGTCATGTGAATGGTACACATCAGATTTTTACTTTCTCTACACGTACTATGTACATAGTGTATAGAGAAGGTATTGCACTTCACCCCCAATTCGATACCGAGATTTCACCAGAAATATATGTTTTAGGGTCCCCTTTATCCAAAATAAAGCATTTTCAGAAAAATGTCCGTGTGTGTGTCCATGTGTCTGTGAACACAATAACTCAAAAACGAAAAGTCTGTAAATACCGAACTTGGTATTGAAGTTTAGTATCTTCCAGGGATACGACACGAAGATTTTGAGAAAATCCCCACACCCCAAACTTCCCTTTACATGGAGCTTTTTTCAAAATTTTTGATTTTCTTAAAAATGGCTATAACAATTTTGATTAAAATATAGTATATTAAAAATATTTACCTGACAAATATATATATATATATTGAATTATCTGGGAATAACCTCTGATGAATACTTTATTTTGGATGAATTTTACGAAATTTTGCATAATGCTAAACCGTAAGAGTTGGACAAAAACTTACCACACAAAAATGTAGAGCACGTTAAAACACAATTTCTATTATATACATGTTTTCGTGGAGCTGATTATTTTTTAGATATTCCTTATTTTTGGTTTCATCTTTAAAAACGTACGCTTTTCTCACACAAGAATTGGTCAACTCCTCTCCATACAAACAAAGGAAGTTCAGTAACATATCAACCAGCTTTTTGACTATCACATTAACCTATGGTATTCCCTTATTTCGCTTCTACTTCCAAGGTAGATTATTCGTGCTAATGATTTTCTCGATTAGCATGAAGTAAATAGAAGTATAAACTTTTTAACAATAATTTGTTGCAGAGTTGTAGAGAAAGTATGTGAATGGATCACATCAGATTTTTAGTAAAAGGCGCATGTGCATGTGTGTCCAGCATAGTCAAATATCTTTAGTATCTTCCAAGAATGCGTCAGGAAGAGTTTCAAGAAAATTCCCCCACAACAAACTACCCTTTACAGGGACAATTTTTTTAAAATTTTGTTTTTCTTAAAAATGTTTTAACTATTTTGATTAAAATCTCTAAATGTTTAAGAGATTTACATGACAAATAAAAGGTATATTTTGAATTTTCTGGGGTTATTTTGCCGTGGGTTAAATGGCTTTCTCTAAACAACATTATCATAAGTAATACCACAAGGTGTTTTCATCTTGTCAATAATTCACGGCCGGAGTGAAGCGACATCTTAAGAGATGAAAACATGAGCTGTATTTGATAAGACAAATTGGCAAAATAGACTATTAATAATCTATAATGTATAGGAAGGGAGATTTTATCAGGCTATGATTGTAATACATTAGTTCTCAAATGGTAGATGACGCATTCAACAATGTTTATTTACCTTTTTTTTCTTTCTTTCTTTCTTTCTTCACAGCATCCTGAATTATGATATGGTGACTGTGTCTATACCCAAGTATTAATACTGATAGCAACAATATAAATAGGGAACAATTATTATTTTATTTGAGGTTATTACACTCGCCTCATACATAAGAAATACAAATAATGATTATTTTCACTCCTTTTTTTGAACTAAATACATTATGAACTGGATAAAACTTTAAATAAACATTGTAACTGAATAATTAATTGAAAGTACAATTGTGGAACTGACAATTATTAAAAGTGAGGCTTGACTAACTGGATTGTCACTTTGTTAGCAATAACCAAACGAGTGTCAGGTGTGACAAGGTTTCAAAGAAATGGACATCAGCTGTGATAAGATGTTTTGAAGATATTCCTCCAGTCAGATGACCATGATTGGTTGAAATTGCCTAATCTCGGCCATTCCATTGGTGCTTTAATAACTAAGCTAAATTGTCTGCCAAATATATTCTTTACTCCTTTAGGATTATACTGGAATAAGAATCACTGGAATCCATAAACTTTTGGCTAGTAAAACGGTTGCCTCTAGGTTCAGCAATGAAACCGAGACAACACTATTACTAACAATCAAGGTGTTGGAGTTTGCACACTCATGAACCTAGCCAAGTTGTATTTTGCACCTTGCATGTACAGTGCACCTTGAGGTTCTGCCCTACAACATTCTCTCATTAAATATGTTCTAGAACATTTTAACCTGTTGGCAACCTTAACTCTCATATCATTTTCAATTCTTGATAAGGCACATTCAAATAAGATCTTTAAGAAAAAATCTGATGTCATCCATTCACATAACTTTCTCTAGCTGTTCCAAATACAAACTATTCTTACAAAAGATTATTCTTTTATCTGCATCA
Organism: Hymenopus coronatus; assembly: GCA_030762935.1. Classification (NCBI taxonomy): domain Eukaryota; kingdom Metazoa; phylum Arthropoda; class Insecta; order Mantodea; family Hymenopodidae; genus Hymenopus; species Hymenopus coronatus. The sequence continues at coordinate 163,137,041 of CM060897.1, forward strand.
TGGTAATTGAGGCCCCATGTCCACTACGGTAGCTGAGAAGGCTCCACAGGAATCCTGAAAAGTAATGGTTGGTAAAGACCGAAATGGCAGATGTGGCGGAAGAGTAGTACTCTGAAATGGCACAGATGGCGGAGGAGGCAAGCCACTCTCTTAAGGTTAATTAAGAGAGAAATCACTGCCTTGTGGAAAGGAGGGATCCTTAAAGGTTAAGGGAGTAAACCCCTACAGATAAATCCTGTGTTTCTAGAGCGGTTAGGAGGCAGCCTCTTTACTGTGGGCTAATAACCTGCACATCTGAAACTAACTTATTACAGAAACCACACAAAATTTGGACTGACCTACTCAAAGGTAAAATATAGGACAAGAATTGGTTTTTGGAATGTCAAGACTATGTATGACTGCTGTCAATAGGACCTGGAGAGAAGTGAAAGTGTTGGCATCAGATAGAACTCACTGGCGTAATTTCATCCTGGCCCTATGTTCCATCTAGGAACTACAGGATTTAACAACAACAAAAATGGTAATTGAGATACATTGGTCTTATTAGTTAGCTCCTTGTAAGTAGAAGGGGAAACGCTAGGCTCTAGGCTAAAGTGATAGTGAAAGCTTTTAAAAACTTGCCGCTATGTGAAACAATTGCTTTGCAGGGTCCTGTTTAAGAAAAGTTAGGTGGCTTAAAAATGAAACCAATAACAAGGAATATCTCAAAAATGGTCAACTGTACAATAAAAACATGTGACATAAATTATGTGTTTTATTGAGATCTACATTTTTTGTGCAGTAAGTTTTTGTCTATCTCTTACGATTTAAATGTTATGCAAAATTCGCAAAATTCATCCAAAATAAGGTGGTCTTCAAAGACTATTTGCAGAAAATTCAAAATATACATTTTATTTATGATATAGATGTCTTTAATACACAGTAATTTACAAAATATTTTTAAAGCCATTTTTGAGAAAAATAACATTTTCAAAAATGTTTTCATGTAAAGGGTAGTTTGTGGTGGTAGGATTTTCATGAAAATGTTCTTGTAGCATCCTTGAAAGGTACTAAACATAAATACCAAGTTTGGCGTTTAACAACCTTCTCGTTTTTGAGCTATGCCATCCCCCCCACACTCCCCCCCTCTCAGAGAGAGAGAGAGAGCTCTCAGCGAAATATCATCAAATTTTTGTGTGGAATACAATGTCTTCTCTTTTGGTAGAATACAATGTACATTCTGCCCGCCTGGGTAGTGTGGTGGTAGTGTGTCTGCCTCACATTCAAAAAGTCGTGAGTTCAAATCTTGCTTGGGGTGAGTTACCCGGATAAGGTTTTTTTCGGGGTTTCCCCTTATGCTGAGAAGACGAATGTCAAGTAACTTTAAGCTCCATGGACTCCAAGATCATTTGAGCATCATTTCACCAATTTCATTCATCGTCCGATATGATCAACCGGGTTAAAGGACATTAAACTACAAAAAAGAAAATGTACATACAGATAGAGAAAATAAAAATCTGGTGTGTTCCATTTACATGACTTTCTCTAGCTGTTCTGTAAACAAACTTGTTACAAAAGATTATTCCTTTTTCTACACCATGCTAATTGAGATAAACATTAGCAGAATGGTTTTATTATTAGTTCCTTATAAGTAGAAGGGAACTAAGGGAATGCACATGCTAAAGCAATAGTCAAATGTTTTAAAAGCTGTTGCTATGCAATTGTCATTGAAATTTGCTTCATTGCATAACTGGGAGTAAACCAAAAGGAACACAGGTGACTTCCTGTCTGAAATAAAGTATAAGTATTTTAAAATTGAAACCAATAAAAAGCAATATCATGGGAAACGGACATAAAATGTGAGTTTTGACAAGATCTATATTTTTTGTGTAATAAGTTTTTCAGATATTCAAATAAGGGATTGTTCACAGTGGAGCGTAATTCAATAATTATTAATTAATGCATCACTCTCTTAACTTCACTTTAAGGTTTCTTCTAGAAACATGTTTTTGCCAGTCATTGCCAGCATCTTCAGATAATAACTGGTTTGGTGAGCTGTAGATCATCTTGGGTTCCTCTGTCATCAGAAAAATGAACTTAAAGTTCAGATTGTCGTCTTTGTTGACATCTTGATTTATGAGATGATTTTCAAATTTTTTAATAAATATTTTTAGTTACTTCTAATTTTATATCATCATTATATTCTGATTTTATATCATATCTATCTTCAGAATAATAGTAATATTGTATGCTTCTAATAGTTGAAAACTGACTAAACTAGCTTAATTGCTTAGGAGAATCATCATGGTTTTTTATTTTTTCCTGCAGATGTTTCAAGTCACACACTCTGTCTTTGATCCATGCATCACCACCACCAAACACACCAAACAATAAACAAACAAAACAGAAGAGCACGTTTTTTTCTTCACAGCCTCACAGCCTGGAAACTTTTTCATGTAATGAAATATCAAGAAGCTTTACTCTTACATTGGAATTGTACTTGAACAATGTTAAGCTCAGGCTTTGGTCCACCCCTGTTTTTCAGTTCTAATTTTTTTGATAAACTTAGCGAGCTAAACACAACCGGTTTAGTTGACAAACTTTCATTATTTGATGGCTATATCACATGGTAACTGAGTGCCAAGCCTACTGGTTACTATGACTGGACATCAAAGGCAACAGGTCAAAGAACTGTGAATCCCAAAATAGCCATACAAGGAAAAATCTCATTCCTTTTCTCACTTCAGGTAAACACATCTTCGAAGGCTGAAATCAAAGTGGTCATTGCCATCATTCATATCTCCAATTTGTAGCCAGACAATTTTCAACTGTGGGTACCTTCTATGTACAATTGAAAATTAGTTGAGTCGATTTTGTAACACTACATCACTTACTTTTTATTTCGGACAACATGTTTCAGAAGCCATATACTTCCATTGTCAATTCCTTTGGTCGACTGCCGGTATTGCTTGCTGTGATGTCTCTATTCCCAGTGGTGGTTTGATGAACCTCTGTATCAGTAGGTTGCCTTCCTTTCAGCTTGAAGAAATATATTCCCGCCCCAAATGTGTCTTAGGTCGGGTACTTCTGGGATATCCCTCGTATGTTAAAATTGTTTATTATTATTTTACAATGGTCAGTTGTGGCTCTACATTTTCATGTGAATCGTCACAATGTCGTAATGTTTTTATTCTGCATGTGTGTATGGATGAAAAGGAAAGATGTGACTACCTTAACTACTAGCAGCTATGATGCTGATGCTAACCATTCTCCTTGCTGTCGACGAGGCCACAAAGCACATTGGGCTGTTGTTTCAGGAGTAATGTTATCGTCATCTCCACAGCGCAGCTGTCACATATTAGCCAGACAGGGCAAGAGTCGTCACCTGGCAGTGTGGTCTTATGACGATCTTCGGGACAGTAACGAGAACCTGATTGAATTGGACCCAGGAAGAGCAAGAGATGGTCGAAATTACGTACTTCCTCCTGGAGGAGTAGCAGCTGGTCTTGGTGGCAGGGCCATACTCTTACATGGGCTAGGATTGGAGCAGTTTATATCATCTGGATTGTTGTGAGAGAGAAGGAAAACAAACTTGAAATCAATGGCCATCCATGAAAACAAAATAGCATGCATTTAAACTATATTTCACCTCAAACTATGCTTGTGGTATGAGATACGCCAATACTTTTCATAGGGTTCATGTCAACTAGTGAGTCTACTAAAGGTGTACAGTTTTCAATCTACTCCTGCACGTGTCTGCTTTCTTAGGCAACGTCGCGGGTTCAAACCTGGTGGAGCACGATCAATTTTTTCAGGCATAAAAATCCTTAGCATGGCTTCCTTCGGAAGGGAAGTAAAGCCGTTGGTCCCATGTCGCAGACTTCCAGCACATAAAAGAACCTTAAGCCTGATAAGAGAGGCCTCTGACCTTTTATGCCTAATATAGAATGGGACACTGTGAACCACTGTAGGTAAAGAGCGTCTATAAATAACACGCCATTTACACTTTTCTTGCAATATGCACAACATTGGTCCTGCCAAGAGGGGGGCAACCCTCTCCTTACAGTCTATAGCCTATAGCCCAGTGGTGCCTAACCTACAACAGAAGAGGGGAGGGCAGATTTACCTCCACCCATTTGTTTGGTAGCAGCAGGCAAAAACCTCTCAATCTATGACGCCTCTTTCTATCAGTGGCGGGGGCTTCAGCAACGTTAATTTATATGGGTTGGTACAAATACTAAAAAATCTCCTTGAACACTGTTCTTGTTAGTGACTTGGTTGGTACTGTTTGCTTGTAACCAATTCATCAATGTTTGCCGACAGGGATGAACAACAGAATCTTAAAAGGAAGACCAAATGATCCTGTCCTCCATTCCATACTACAATATTTGCTTTTTATTTGATTCATTTTTGAGAACATCTGATTACAAATATATGTAGAATCAAATATATAATCTGCAGCAAAATTTTGCAATATGGGAAATTTTTCATTGAGAACAGATTTAAATAAACCCCAATCTTTTGAGAATATTTAATAGCCATTGAATTTTGCATAGCAACTAGTTGCATTTGATGATTGTGAGGAGCATCTTTGCAGGCAAAATTAATTCAAATTCAAGTGTTGTTTCTGATTGCATACCTGATAAAAAAGTTTGCCAGAATCAGTATGACGGTATTTTTCAAAATGTTGTTTAATGTTACATGGAACCCCAAGATAAGCGATGCTTCAAATAAGCCATTTCACTGTACTGTCCTCTTTTACAAAAAGTATTCTTTCTGGAATACGATATGTTTATTTGGTTGAAACCTGCCATTGTATCGAGAGTCAAACCCAATTAAATGCCACTGAATGATTGGCCATGCACTAAACAAAGGAGGCAGGGTAATATGACCAGGTGATGCCATTAGCTCATCAGAGCAGAGGTTGACCTTATGTGTGCTTTGTTAAAAGCATACATTTTGAATGGTTGTAAACACAAGAATATAACACTGTTAACAAACTGGTAATTTTTTAAAATATTCTGGCTATTTTAAAAAGTCAAGAAAGGTTGTTTAAAGTAATGGATGAAATAATCCCAATGAGAAATTTCCCAACAATTTCAAACTGCTGAAGATTTGATAATAAATTTGGAAGAGATAGATTGCAAAGCTGAAGATAATATAAATGAATTAGGAGTTGTTGTTATTGTTTTACACAAAGCTTTATTAAAACTGTTACACAGAACAGATATGGTTCACTTGCATCAGTGGCCATAGAGAAAAGAAGCTGGCCATCTCAGATGGCTTACCTGTTTCTGTGTAAAAAAAATGACAACAGTTTGTTGCTGTATTGCCAAATTTTACTATTTCTTAGTCATTTCTGGAGCATGTAATTATGGAAAAACAACTTAACTCTAACAGTTATAAGCATTAGGATGTATTGTAATGGTTGCCTGTTTAGAGTGAAGAGTATGAGAGAAAGATTTCCCAATTCTGCCTTGCCCCCCTAAACCTTCACTCCTGCTGGCAGTTAGTATATGTCAGGATTTTCTTGACCTGCCCAGTAGTGAGGAAACCTGCCTGCCTTTATGTAGGTTGGCCCACTGGAAACCTACCTGTTGGAGTAGATAAGTGTAAAATCCTAGAATTGTACATCTCTAGTGAGTATAGTGGGAAGCAAATTTGTTTTTCTGATTTTTCAGCCTTTGCCTCCTTTTTGCAGTTAGTAATATTTGTGAATTGTATGTCTGGTGTGTGCAGAAATTGTATAAAATTGATATGCTATTGAAGGATTTATCTGATTGCAACTTCCTGTATTTAGAAAAAAGTATGGCGTAACTCGTGCACACATTCAGTAAGAAAAATATCAGCATAGCATGAGGGTGAAACAGAATGCTGATATCTCATCTTGGGAAGAAAATAATCTAAAGTTCAAAAACTATCTTGCTATTGTAATACATGAAAAGAACTTTGATAATTGGTTTTAAGAATTATCCTTATATTTCAGTTATCTTCTCACTAGTGAAATTGATGTCACAGATTGAGCTGCTGTTTGCTAGAAAATAAAAACAGCCACATCTCTACTTTCTCTCCTGTAGGGTCTCTATTGGTCAGAAAATAATTAATAGAGTTTTTAACTGTAACAGCTTACTTTAGGTCTATCTTCCTAACAATGATCAGATGCCTGATAGCATGCCTGGTGTGATAGTGAACCCTGCAGACACTGAAGCTACTAGTGTGTGCGCACAAGACTGCATTAACAACCAAAAGTTCCTTTAGCACAGAGAATATTGACTGTAAATAGTTTCATTTTTTCTTCAATGATGGGGTGTCTTCAGGGGGGGAGGGGATGAAGGGATACAAATTGCTCATTTTTGTAAAGTCTTTCATTTAATATTTTTAAACACACATATACAGAAAGAATTTCATTTTATTTTATATTTTACATATGCAGATGTTTAGTTTCTTCCCCCTCCCCCTACAGCATTGTTATAGGAAATGCTACCAATCACAGAAAAGCATTTGTTAATTCAACTGCAAACAAATGAAAAATTGTGCTTAAAGACGTTGGTACTTTAAAAAAGAATATTGTTATGCCTGTTTTCATTTGCTTATAAACATAGGCAAGTTCTTGTGCCCGAGTTTGAATCTCGGTTAGAATGATACCCAGATGAGGTTTTTACTGTGTTTTCCCTTATTCTGAGAAGATGAATGTTGAGGTAAAAAAAAATTCACATCAATTTTAATTAGTGATGTTTTATGGTGAATATTTTATCACACATTTGCATTAATTTTATGCTAATTTTTGGGCAGATTTAGTGAGTAATGGTTTGACTGAACTGAAAATTAACAGCTAATCAAAGTAATATTATGTTAAAACCTCTTATTTCAAAATTCATAGCAATTTCATTAATGGAATCAAACATCACGTAACACACATCACCAAACTGCAAATACAGTTGTGACATTTTCATTTTTGTAGTTGTCCTGTCTGTTACAATTAAGTTATATGCTGAGAAAAATCTGTTGCTGTCGGCATTTGTTATCAGTAACCAAAGACATTGAAGGGACATTTTTGGCAAGACACTTTTTGCTTTCCATGCCAAGAGCGATGTCAGAAGGAAGCAACTTGCTTCAAAAGTCACTGATGATTGCTATTGTTCATCCATTGGCTTCCTTTCTAGATTGTACTTCTCCTGTACTGGATTTTCTCATTTCAGATTTTATGTTCTGTATTTCCACAAGTAAAGTTTTGATCATTTCCTTCATCCTGACATTAAATCCCCACTCCTGTCGCCAATGTAATTAAATTGCCCTTTATTTCTTCCAACTGATTACAATAAAACAATCTGGGCTTCCACATGCTGGTGTTTACAAACTCCCTTGCAAATGTGGGAAAATTGCATCAAAGAACACCAACACTATACCAGGTTGGGCTACCCAGAAAAGTCCATAGTGGCAAAACATATTTACAATACTGGCCATAAGATAAATTTTTCAAAAATCTACCAGATGTCGTGACAGACTGATAAAAGAAGCAATATACATAAAGACAAACAAAAACAATTTTAACAAAGACGAAGGTGTGCAAATAAGCAAAACATGGCTACCTATAATTCATAACTGCTTGATCCATCCTCCTCAACCCCCATTGGCAAGTGCCCAACAATGACAGTACATGAGGCGATCCTTCATTCTTCCCCTTCAGGTATAAATACCACCACCAGAGCAACTTCTCTTCAGTTCCCTGATGATGGCCTCAGAGTACATTATTGAAAGCTTGGAAATTAATCCAGCACTTACTTGGCTGATATCCCAAGAAGAAATCATTAATAATCAGAGCCGGGAAAGTATCAAGTCCTTAATAAAAAATCTGTTTACAAATACACATGTTTAATTAATGCTTTTGGAACAATTCTGCCATAGTTTTCTTTTGATGTGGCTGCAGCTATGACTGCACACTCTGAACTTCCTGTAAATATCAGGGCCAAGTTGCCCCCCTTTTTATATTTGTTGATCACATTGCAAGAAACTTCCATATGTGTGCTTATTGTTGCACCTGCTAACTCACACAGGTGCGATAATCGAAGATTCTAGTAAAGTGCTCATCAAATGCATATATGTTCACTCACTCAGGTGTAACAATGCATTAGCTAATGAAAGGAAGTCAATATCTGATTGGCAGCAATTAGCTATGACTTTTGAAGCAAGCCACTCACACACGTGGCGATTATGGCCAGCAAGACATAGTCACAATATTATTAGTGAATCATTCCATCCAGTTCTTAGGGAGTGGCCGAGTGGTTAGACCACTCGCCTCTCACTTAGGCAGCCTGGGTTCGATCCCAAGCAACTGCATGTGGGATTTGTGATGGACAAAGTGGTGCAGGGGTGGGTTTTCTCTGGGTTCTCCCATCATTGCATTCCACTGGTGCTCCAACTTTATTCCATGTATTATCAGTGTCATCGCCTGCGGTGCCATTTGCAATAAAAGAGATGTTAAACACTATTTAAAAAGAAATCTGATTCTTAGCTTATCCAGTTCTTTTTGTGGATGATACAAATATTATAATTAAAGAACAAAAAACCAGCTCCCAGATTCAATTAATAAAATCAGTATACTAGATAATTGGTTTGAAAGTAACAAAATTTGCATAAATTTTGAAAAAACTAACTACATTAAGTTTTCACAAAGCAAAGAAGCATTTCAGACTTAAGGATAAAATATGAAAGTAATCAAATTGCAGAAGCTACCAATATAAAATTCCTGGGTCTTATTATAAATAATATGAATTGCAAACACCATATTCATTATATCTTACCCAAACTGAGCTCTACATATTTTGCAATCAGATCATTAATTCAGCATTCTAGAAACAACTTATGCTTATTTTCATTCATTGATGACCTATGAAATATTACTCTGGGGAAATTAAGTAGATGCCAAAAAAGTGTGAATTATGAAAAAAAAAAAAAAAAAAAGTAATAAGAATAATGGCCGGGACAAGACAATCACCTCACTGAAAACCACTATTCAAAATGTTTGGAATTTGCCATTAGCCTGTGAATATATTCTAGCCATATTGTTATTTGTAATAAATAACCCAGAAAAGATTACAAAAAATGCAGATATACATAACAAAGAGACTAGACCCAAACAGGACTCACATAGACCAACAAATAATTTGCGGGCATTCCATAAAGGGGTGTACTACAATTTTATTTAATTCATTTCCATCTCCTATAAAGGAATTGCATATGAAAAAAAAAACAAGTTTAGGTCAGAATTAAAAAGTTACCCCATTACTCACACCTTCTATACAGAGGGGGATTTCATTCAATCAAAAAAGACTGCTAATAATTAATGTAGTGTTGCAAATATAATATACAGGAATATTCTAAGAATGCTTACTGTACGAATTGGTTTTTGGAAATAGACATGTAATTGTAAACTATGCAAAATTGACACCGCTGAAAATTCAATATCAGAGTTAATCTTTGTAAATAAGTGCATTAATAATTATCAAGAATAATCATTAAATGTAATATCTGTCTTTATCTACAACCTAGAGTTGGATTTTGATTTTGTGTTTAACCTCAAAACAGGATCCACATATTGCAATATAATGTTCTAATTTGCAAATAATTTTCATCTTATTTGCATCCATGGAAGAGAAAGCCCAGACACAAGTATTTTTATTTTCACTCTACTTTCACCAAAACTCTGAGCTCTACCTGTGACATCAGCATGACAATGGCCCTTGCTATAGTAAATTACAGACAACATTTATGTCAGTATGCAAGTTTTGCACTTGTTATCTTCTTCCTAAAGTGTGATAATTGTTTGCATGATAGTCCCTCCTATTTTCTTTAAAGCCAAAATATAAAGTGAAGCATATGTGTATGTGTAATAAAATGTGATATTGTTGTGCAAAGAATTTAACTATTATAGAAAATAACTATTTTTATCTTTGTAAATGTGACTTGTGAAATGTAAACTTTTTTTCAGTGATTATAACTGCAGCTTTTCTGGGCTACTATAAACACCAGTCTCATGATTTTCTCTCTTTTTGTTAATGCCCTTGGGTCCAATTATTTTCAAACATTTTCATAGTTTTAAGGCTAATTAAGGTTGATTGACAATAATCTAGAACAGAACCCATAATGAGAATAATAAAGATGGTAGGTTGGTATCAAATGTTGAGCAGTTGGCACTGAAGCCATTTATTTGCTCTCTTGCATTCCAGTATTTTGATGTCATATTATGATATTGACTAAAGGTTGGGCAGTGCAGTAGATGGTTTCCATCCATATCTTCTTTAAGTGTACAGAAAGGACACAGAGGAGATCTCACTATACCAATCTTGAATAAATGTTTATTGAGACAGACATGGCCTGTTAGGAGTCTAAAAGTTGCTTCAGAGAATTTTCTTGAATGATAAGGATAAAATACATATCTTATTATGTGACTCTTCACAATCTGTTAGTATAGGGAGAAAAGGCAGCTTTCTTAACATTTTCAGAAAAATCTCAAATAGCTGTTTCACACTTCAGTATAATTTTTACACCAAGTTTAGTGTCATAATTGAAAGGTATTTACAAGTACGATTGGACTTCTGTTGAGTTGATTCCAAGTATGTAGTGCCTTATTTTTGACTCCTGGTCGGCGGGAGGTAGCTGCATGCACACAATTTTTCTAACTTGCCCTGGCTCCCGTTTTTCTCTGCACCAGTCTGCTTACAGAAGAAACACTTGATGAAATAGGACAAAAGTTAAAACATAGCCCAAGAAAATCTCTTGAGCAGTGGTGGCCGGCCTTTAGGGGCACAGGGGCACGTGCCCTCCCTACAACAAATTCAGACAATAATTTCTCCATAGTAACTGGCTGCATTTTTCGGACACAAACGATTTTGTGGTCATCCTATGCGCACGCGCAGAAGAATTCAATGCTTTCAGATGCAGTTAATTTGTTGGTGCGGGGTTCAAGGGGCTGAGAGGAGAAGGTTCTTTTAGCACGCGAAAGCCTCTGTGGTCGTTTCTGCACATGCGCAAAGAGAAAATAAGAACCGACAATAAGTAAAAACTAAAGTTTGAGTCAGATTCCTGACAAAACTATTTACCCAAAGATCCCTTCATGTGTAAGAGTAAATAATAAGAAACATTTCTTAAGTTGGAATGTCTTCTTATTTGAAAACAAAGTTGATCTATAAACCTCCTGAATGAAATATACAAATAGAAGCTTATATGGTGAAAACTTACAATGTTGGTACCAAGCAGACAACAAGGTATGTTGCGCGCCAACGCTCAAGACGTACAAGCAGTTTGTTGTGTAACTACCCTAAGTTTACTAGGAAATAGATTCGCGATACATTTGAAGCTTCACTTGAAAACAGGAAAATGCCAAATAACTAATAGTGATTGAAATTATGAACGTGAACAAACAGTAAAATGGACCGTACTTGTGAGGTGATTAGTAGCTTGTGTTTTGAGAATGAGTGCTTAACAGTAAACTGGTAACTGGCGAAACAGTGTCTTGAATGTATTTCATGTGTTAATGAATCATAATCCGAATGCGCTGGAGAATAATTTGGTGAAACTAATTGCAGAATGATATGCCAATTTATCAGTTACTAGCGTTCAAAGAAACTGCAGTGTTAAAACTCGCCTTAAGAGGGAAAATCCTAACACTGTTAGGCGATGGTTTGTAAAGTATACAATTGCTTATAAAGAGAATGCTTAAGACATTAATATCACAATTGCGATCTTAGTTACTTTGAGGGTAGTTTTCATAATTTTCTGAGAGAAAAGCGAGCTTCGTTTGTGAAAAGAAACATGTGAACGTTGTAATTGGTATACATAAGCTATTAAAGTCATGTAGGGTAGTATTGAAGACTGGAATCTTAAACTCAAGTGCATCAGCTGTTAAGACGAGCTATGCATTACTTTGCAGCAGGATCGCCTCTTTGATAATGTTGTTGACATATAAACAGTGAAGGTGACGGTTCGTGTTCAAATTTCTCGGAACATGTCGCATTCAGTTTCTGACTTCAATCAAAGAGTTATGGAAGTATTTTTTCAAGCAAAGGATCAAATAATGGACTTCATCTACAAACAGAAAGGTTAGTGCAAATGCACAAATTAGCATTTCATTTCTACTGATAGCTTTTAGTATCCACTAAATATAGTGTGTCGTCATCCGTGATCTAGGGGCAATATACTAGCCTATGGTTCTCAAGGTCGCGGTTCAAACCTGGCTGACTTTTTTGCAGGCCTAAAATTCCCTTCCTTCGTAAGGGAAGTGAAGTCGTTGATACCATGTTGTAGATTTACGGCACACAAAAAAATCCTCAAGCCTGATAAAGAGGCCTCTTAGGAATATTAAACAGTCTTTTGCGCACAAAATAGAACGGAACGCTTAGAACCGTAGCCATTAAAGAGTGTCCATAAATAACATTCAATTTGGTTTTAATTTTAGTCGATCTTAAAATTGTGCCCGACCAGATAATTTGGCCACCATGCTGTTGAGTAGGTTATCACAGGAAATGGTAGTTTCAAAATTCTAAGCTTGGAAAGCCACTAAACTTTTCAAATCAAAACCTTATAAGATACATATTTCAAGAACTGCGACCACGTGATACTGTGAGAAGAGTAAATTTCTGCAATTGGGTGTCAGGTAAAGTTAATGATGGCTCTATGGAGCCAAAGTTAATTTTTTTCACAGATGAAGCATGGTTTTATTTAAATGGTCATGTATCAACACAAAACAACAGATATTGGAGAGTAGAAAAACCTGATAGTGTAGACAAAATGCCATTGCCATTGGTGTGGTGCTGTGAATGCATACTGAATTATAGGGCCTATTTATTTGAGGATGCAGTTAATGGACAGAGGTTCAGGGATACAATAATCAAACCATTCCTGGAATATTTGTGTGACATTGAGTGAACATAGCATATTTTCAACAAGACTCTGCTAGAGCACTTACAGCTGATCTCTTGCTGAAGTTAATTGAGGAAATTTTTTAAGATATGTCATCAGTAAAGGACCATCCATCACATTCCACAGACCTCAAGGTATGCAACTTTTATTTATGGGGGAACTTAAAGTGTATTGGAACAATCTACATAAGTTGAAAGAAAGTATGAAAAGATGCAATTTCTGAATAAGAATTATTGCATGTTAATGGAAATTTTCTTAAAATGTGTGAGAGATGCATGGCAGATTTCCAACTTGGAAAGACCTTAGAGAAGCTTGGGTAAAAGCAATTAGCAGACAGAATTGGCAACCTATTCCAGTTTGTACGAAACCTCTTGCTAATTCGCCCATTTAGCAGCTATCGCAAGAAATAATTACTATCAAATTATGTGCTTATGGGACCAGAACCGTGAGAATAGGGGGCGTGTTCCTTGGACTCGGAATGCAATGGTAATTACCACAATATTCCTCGATTGAAATTCTTGATTAATATCACACATTCTACTAAAGCTTTAAACGAATGCTATAATATATGGTGCAGCCTTTTGTTATATTAACAGTAGTACTAGACCAAGAAATTAGAAGAAAATTAAGTTATGACCTTGATGCAGTGTTTACTGCAATAATACCAATTTCTCAATAACTTCTGACAGGCCAAAAACTGTGATTGTAATTAATATTCCTTATACTAGAGATGTCTCCCCTTCCGTTGTACTTTACTTCAAAAACTTGGAAAAACAATTTGACAGATGTTGCATATGGTGTAATTGGTAGCGTGTAGTACCACAAGATGGTGGCTGGCGCCAGAGTTGCCCCAGCAAAACGGTACCATTTCCGCCCTGTGTGACTTCCCCTACTATCTTGGTTCGCGAATATAACGGTCTCTGTATGTTTAGAAATATTGAGTCATGCTACTCCCGCTTTTGATTTGTTTGTTTGTGTTGAACGCCCACTTTTAACTACGTATGACATCGCAGGCGATGGCATAACACATGAATGAAGATGAAGCGCCAGTAGAATTTGATAGCGGAGGAACTCGGTGAGAGGCGAGTGGTCTAACCACTCGGCCATGGCGCGGCCCTCCCACTTTAGAAGATAGGCTTCAAAGCATTGCGAACAAAATCGACCTCTATCGCAAAGAGCCTATTTTGTGTATAGCAATATACCAAAATGCAAACAGCCGACAGATTAGAGATAAATTCCTTGTTATTTACAAATTTAATAGAAATTCCTTCTTCACAAATTACCAGGCTAGTCTAACTAGTCCACAGAATACACCACTGGTAGAGCAGTATAGCCATACGGTAATTTTTCTGATGTTTTACATGCCTATCGATCCAGCACGCCTAATAAACGACTAAGTACCAACAACGTTAGCAGGGCCTAAGGCGACCCGTTCGGTTAACCTCAACGACCAGGCGTCGCCCTAATAAGGGTAACCCTGTCGCCAAGACAGCTTCCAGGTCTGCCCGGTCCGTTAGCTCCAGGCATACTAGTAGGATGGCCCTCACACATGAAGGCCACTTAGATCTCGCAGCTGCGGAGACATGTCGGGCCGAAAGGTTCCGAGGGACCCCCCGAACCACGACACTATACCGGAGCTACGGTGGCGACGAATGCAGCTGCATCCACGGCGAAGATGTTCCGCTCGCTACTGGTGAAACGGCAGGCGGTGGAGATACTGGAGAACGTTTCCTTCCAGCGGATGCCGGAAGAACGGTGCCTGCTGAAGATACGGAGGGTCTGCGTTGAAGCTTTCTTGAAATGTCGAACAGAAATCGGTCGAAAGGAATGTGTTATAGTATCTGTTTTTAAACAGCGCGACAAAGACAGTGAATGTATGTCGCAGAGAACCATGCTACATTTAAGCTGTGCGACAGAGAACACTTGACACAGCTCGGCTTAGCATATCAACAATATCCCCTCTGCGCCTCATTTACACCCTAACCTGATGCCGGATTCACAATGGAAGCGATACTGGGGACATTACAGGGGTCTCATCGCGACACCGCATTGGTCATGGAAAACTAATGTTCACAACAGGGCGGTTCGATATGGCATTAATGAGCGCTGCCAGTGCATAACACACTCGAAGCAATGGTGGGTTCGACCATTATTTTCAAGGAGCGTAGCCAATTTAGGAATTTTCATACCCTAATCCCGAATATGATGACGGATCTCGAATCATATTACAATTACATGCGAATGACATTCACAATTTGATGATCTTTTGCACATAATTGGTCCTCATATAGAGAAACAGTCGATTCGAAAGTCAACATCTTCAGCAGGGCGCCTTTGTGGAACTTTGAGGTTAGAGGTTTATTTATTATTCAGTCAACAGCACAGACGTGGATTTAATTAGGTGGCTAGATTATTCTGGAATGAGGGTATAATTTTTTGCTGTAGCGTTTGTATTACCATTATTACACAGTTAAAAAAGCATAGCATTAAAAACAAAAAAAAAAAACAAAAAAAACTAATGAACTTCCCTTGGTGTTGACGCCATCTTTAATAACGACCATAGAATATCAAACAGCAGGAATTCTGTGGATGACGCCCATGCCGCGCGGTAAAAGTTAAATTCAATTCAATTTTCTTCGCACGGGTTTCGTCACGTCAATTTTGAATTCCTATTGGTCAATCGTTTTGCCGCGCGTGCCGCGCCGCCAATATCGCTCCATTGTATATCCGGTATTAAACCTACCAAACTACAACCATGCCAAACATTTCCATTGATTAAGCACACGGTTATATGGTCTGCCGAAAATTCATAAAGACGATATTCCATTACGACCTAGAGTGAGCTCGCCTACTTACCACATAGACAAACATCTCTCCACACTCCAAGAGCACATCGGCACCACCAGTTCATACATGAAAAATTCCAGCCATTTCATAGAAAAAATAAAGGATATACAATTAGAGCCAGATCATCTAATACGTTTCAATATTGTCTCTCTTTTCACTAAGGTACCGCTAAAGGAAGCCGTTAATCTAATCCAAGAAATATTTCCGGAGGACATCATGAGCCTCTCTGCCAACTACTTTCTATGGGATGGAGACTTCTATGAACAAACAGACGGCGTCGCCATGGGAAGCTCGCTGAGTCCCGTCATAGCCAACTTTTTTTTGTTTGGCTTAACGTTTTTTAAACTAGTTGGTCATAATCGGACAATGAATGAAATTGGTGAAATGATCTCGGGATCCACGGAGCTAAAAGTTACTTGACATTCGTCTTCTCAGGACAAGGGAAAACCCCGAGGAAAAACACCGTATCCAGGTAACTCACCCTAAGCGCGAACTCACGACCTTTTGAATGTGAGGCAGACACGCTACCACCACACTACCCAGGCGGGGCCAACTTCTTCATGGAAAACTTCGAACAGACAGCACTTGAAAGTACACCGCTTAAACCCAAGGTCTGGCTACGATACGTCGACGACACATTTGTCATATGGAACTATGGAGAAGACACTCTACAGCAATTTTTGCCTCACCTGAACAATCCGAGCCCCAATATTCAATTCACCACGGAAAAAGAACAAGTCATCAAAACGGTAGTCTACAGAAAACCGACACACACCGACCGCTATCTACATAAAACTTCAAATCACCATCCTAGACAGAAACAAGGAATAATAAAAGCTCTCAACAACCGAGCCAAATGCATCTGCAGCAAAAAACATTTGGAAAAAGAACTAGAACATTTAATTTCAGCCTTCCAAGCAAACGGCTACTCTAATAAGGAGATACGGCGAGTACTTCATCCCAGGCATATCACGAAAAAACAGAAAACTGACCAGATACCAAGGCCTTCCTGTCGTATATCAAGGGCGTAACGGAACGAGTTCCAGCATTTTGCTGGCTCACTTGCTCTAGACCTCGTGCTGGTCAGCGAGGCACATCTCCGTACAGGCAGTCGCCCTCCGTTGTGTAATGGTTACCACGCTAACTTCATATACCCAAGGTCGCGGGTTCAAACCCGGCGGAGGACGATGGATTTTTTCGGGCGTAAAAATCCTTAGCATGGCTTCCTTCGGAAGGGAAGTAAAGCTGTTGGTCCCGTGTCGTAGATTTACGGCACGTAAAAGAACCTCAAGCCTGATAAGAGAGGCCTCTGAGCAAAATTAAGCGATCTTTCACGCCCAATATAGAATGGGACGCTGAGAACCAACGCAGTTAAAGAGCGTCCATAAATAACAGGTCATTTTCCCGTACAGGCACCCCTTCCGCCTTTTGGGCTACAACTGCCTTAGGGTGGGTCGTGTGAGTCACCGGTGAGGAATAGAGTAGTCCATAAATTCATCCAGCTCCCGCCTCTTCAAACCATAGAAGGCACGTCTGCCTGTGTTGACCTAGGCGGTACGGAAGTTTTACTGGTGCCTGTATATCACCCATCCCGAAGGCATGTCGTACGAAATGCTTACCTTTCCATTCTTGCCCTACATCCTAATGTCATTCTGCCCGGGGACTTCAATGCCAAGCATCCGCGTTGGTATTGCGGCTCCCGGGTGGACACTCGATGCAATGAAATCATACCCATGGTAGATACGGACTCTCAGCCCACAGTAGAGGGCCCCTGGCAACCCACACACCATCCACGAGGTCAAGGACGGGCATCCGTTTTTGACTTCGCAATAATCAAGCAATTCCCATTTTATACATCTCTCACTTCGATCAATGCACTTCATTCCGATCATAATCCCGTGTTAGCCGAGGTTAACACAAGGGTTACCAGTCATGAAGTCTCGGTTCAACATCGCGACGTCGACTGGGAATGCGTTAGTTTTGCCTCAACGACTGCATTCAGCCGAACCCTAATATCACAGACACCCCATCCCTGGAGGCTGTGGTCTCATCCTTTACGTCCACCATGGTGGGAACTGTCCATAAACTTACCGTTCTCACCCCAGCTCCCTTTCACCCGGACGTCCTTCTCCTGGAACTCCACCTACTCATCCGCCGTTCCTGGGCTGCCCGCAGACTATAACAGCGTCACCGCACTCCCCATAACCGAGCACTCCTGAGGCGTTTACGCACACACAGGGTGCGAGCGTGGGAGGAGACGATGGTCCGCCTGAGGCTCGAGGATGGCGACGTGAGGAGGATTGCCAAAACTCTCCGACACCGCGGAGGTCAAATTACCTCCCAAGGCACCCAAGCCAAAACTGATATGTTCGCTAACTATCTCGAAAGGACTATGAGGCCGCTAGATGACCCCCAGGGCGAAGACTTTTCAGACCGTGCTCGTCGGGATGTGCGTAGATACCTTCGAAGTCTCCCTGACGTGCGGACCGACTTTCTCTCAATTGATCTAGTGAGCTCCAGGGAGGACTCCGGCGTTTCAATTCCAAAAAAGCAGCGGGACCCGACGGGCTATTCCCCGCCTTGCTTCGCTGCATTCCCATCAAGGCTGTACTCTTTCTGTCCAAGATCTTCAACATGGGCCTTAACTTGTGCTACTTTCCACGCGAGTGGAGGGAGGCCCGGTTGATTTGCATTTTGAAATCGTGGAAAGATCCACTTCATGAGTCTCCTGTTAGTTCTCCCGAAAGTCTTTGAGAGACTACTACTAATCCGCTTATCCCCTCTTTTGGGCGACATTCAAGCCATCCCAGACCATCAATTTGGTTTCCATCCTGACCATTCTACACCCCAGCAACTGCTGCGAGTGGTGGAGACCGCTGCCCTGGGCTTCCACTGCGGCGGTGTCGCTGGACGTAGAGAAGGTCTGGAGCTCCCGTCACACATCATACAGCTTCTACACACATACTTAAAACACCGATCATTTGTAGTTTCTGTCGCGGGACACAAATCTACACTAGGGCCAATAAGAGTCGGAGTCCCCAAATGCCCTGTACTAGACACCACGCTTTTCAGCGTCTACGTGGCTGACCTACCAACAGAGCAGCACGTCAACATAGCTCAATATACTGATTAGGTGCTGTTATTCCGTAAAAAAAAAAAAACCCATCCACAGCCTTCAACCCCATTCAGAGACACCTCCGCCTCCTCCAAGAGTGGTACGAGCGTTGGTGGTTGTCCATCAACCCGGAGAAAAGTCACGCTGTCCTCTTTACCAAGCGCCGCGTTCCCGCAAACTTCCCTTCATTCACGTACCTCAGACGAAGGATTGAATGAACGAACACTATCACCTACTTGGGAGTGAAGCTTGATAATTGCGACACTTTTGGGGAACACATTAGGGAATTAAGATGCCGGGGCACTGGAGCGTCGTTACCCTTGTACCCGATTGCTGAAATCCACGATGCCGGTTCCCCTTAAGTTGCGCGTTTTGAGGGCTCTCATAGTCCCCATGCTTATCTACGCCTGCGAGATCTGGGACGCGGCGGAATACTTCAGTCTGCTGTTGCTTCAACGGGTACAGAATAGATGCTTGCGGGTCATCTATTCTGTGCCTCGTTGCTTTCCTACGATACTCCTACACTAAGTCTCTGGTCCGCCATACCTGGAGGACGAGATTAGGCAGTAAAATTTAACGAAGGTTTACCATTCCATCGTAGCGCCCTCGTTAGGTCTCTTGGGAACTACAATCCCAGAAACAACTTCTTCAGTCGATACCGGCTTCCCCGCATGGCTTGCGGCATCCCTGGTAACGAAGGAGCACCTCCATCAGCTGCTATGACTAAGCTCCTTAGAATCCTTCAAGATTTGCTTGGATTTCAAAATTTCAACCTCAAAATAAAAAGTTTGTAATCTAATTACACCAGTGGTGTACAAGGGCGTTGCACCGTGACTGGCATCCGTTGAGGAGCAAACTTGCTACCTCTCTCCACTCCACAACCACGTTTTCACCCGTCATCCTGAAACCCCACGTTCCCATCATTACGTTGGTAAATTCTAGCAAGAATGGGAGCACGTCTAATACACCATTGGGCTGCCCTCAGCCTGCCAATTGCTGGTGCGTGCAAAAATTCATTCGAGCTCTGACCAGCCACCGAGATTACCTATACCCGGATCACCTATGAAGATGCCAAGCGCAGTCCATGGCAAAACGTCGGTAACTTCAAGACCCAATGAATCATGGCCTACAAGCCCGGAAAATAATTTCATTATTCCAGACGCCGGCCGTGAAAGCCTCAGTTTTTACGTGCTTGGGGAAGCTTTCCAAATATTCAGGTATCTAGATACTTCCATCACAAAATCCAACCTTTCTTATCCTACATCTGACACTTGCAGTAAATGTGGTGAATTTAATTGTAGAGTTATGGTAACCAGACGTTCTAAATTTCACGGACATGTCCTACATTTAAACGGTTTGTATGGGATCCGGGAGGATTTTTAAAAAATCGTAAAATGTCCTACATTTTGAAAATACGAATTACTTGAACTTCCCATGTTTCTGTCGTATTTCCAGTACTCAGTAATCAAATTTTGCCGTCAGTTGGCATAACAGCTCACCTTTCTGACTTCAAGCATATATAGATAGAGAGCGCATGGCCCAACCTCTCCTTTGCTATGAGTTGAAACCATCAAAGTCACGTGTGTCACATGGTGTAATGGTTACCATGCTGACTTAATATACCCAAGGTCGGGGGTTCAAACCCGGCGGAGGACGATGGATTTTTTCGGGCGTAAAAAGCCTTAGCATGGCTTTCTTCGGAAGGGAAGTAAAGCCGTTGGTCCCGTGTCGTAGATTTATAGCACGTAAAAGAACCTCAAGCCTGATAGAGAGGCCTCTGAGCAAAATTGAGCGGTCTTTCACGCCCAATTTAGAATGGGACGCTGAGAACCACAGTAGTTAAAGAGTGTCCATGGCTTTCTTCGGAAGGGAACTAAGTCCGTTGGTCCCGTGTCGTAGATTTATAGCACGTAAAAGAACCTCAAGCCTGATAGAGAGGCCTCTGAGCAAAATTGAGCGGTCTTTCACGCCCAATTTAGAATGGGACGCTGAGAACCACAGTAGTTAAAGAGTGTCCATGGCTTTCTTCGGAAGGGAACTAAGTCCGTTGGTCCCGTGTCGTAGATTTATAGCACGTAAAAGAACCTCAAGCCTGATAGAGAGGCCTCTGAGCAAAATTAA
Organism: Hymenopus coronatus; assembly: GCA_030762935.1. Classification (NCBI taxonomy): domain Eukaryota; kingdom Metazoa; phylum Arthropoda; class Insecta; order Mantodea; family Hymenopodidae; genus Hymenopus; species Hymenopus coronatus. Next base: position 163,158,021 of record CM060897.1, read on the forward strand.
GCGGTCTTTCACGCCCAATTTAGAATGGGACGCTGAGAACCACAGTAGTTAAAGAGTGTCCATAAATAACACGCCATTTACATTTGTATCAAAGTCACGAGACTAAGATAGAAAAGTGTGAGATCTCCCATAAGCTATAATGGAAAGGCCTGAGGAAAATGTTAAAATAAAGCTGAATTTTCGTATTGACAAGTAAATTGTGTAAATGCAACAGTTCCAATTGATACTTCAGTAATATCGACACTAAAAAGCGCAATACCATATTTAAAACTGGTGTCAGGCCTGAAAACCTGATAAGGTGAAATGTCGGTTATGTAGTTATTATAAAATGAGTTGTTTTACTGAGGAATTTAACCATATACAGAGCTGTTGGTGTTTAATTATATTATGAGACTGTAATTAATTAGCATATTAGTGTGCCAAATTGTGTGTCTGTTATTTGCTGTAGAAATATTCCTGGACATTGGCGAATGTGCTTCGAAAAGTTCATGTTTTGTGGATTGCATAGTGATAACTTAAAAGTGTACTTATGAAATGTTTTTAAAGATAGGATTCATTCCCTAAAGCGTGATTGTCTCTTACATGTGACGAAAAAAGTGTAACGTAATAATCTACAAAACTCTTCAAATGCTAAATCATATAAACAAACAATCCTCGCTTATTTCTGTGCAGCTTTTATACGCAGGTTATTATTCATCGCTTCTACCCAATATTTATTCAGAGACAGCTAACCTTATTCCTTTCTATTTATGATATGTTTAATTCCAGAATAGTTTAAGATCACAAGTAACCAAAGTGAGTTTACGTAATAAATGCATTAAAAGATCTATCTTGATGTGATTTAGTGCTATTTGAGTGTATTCCCAAGTACACTGTCTTGTCTTAAATGGAACTTTGGGAAAAGGTCCTACGCTACTGCTATATAGGCCTGCACTCACTACTTATACCGTCGTCCGCTAATCGAGATCTTAGTTTCAAGCGTGTGACGTCATGCGCTCTCTATATATGTTCGAAGATTCTGCAATAGAGATAGCCTTAAACAGGGAAACATACTTCTTTTAAAAATACAAACTTCCGTTTAAGAGTTATGTGTTGTGTATTGGATAAAATGTACGTTTCACAATCCGATATTAATGGAATTATTTCCCCCTCTATTTTAAATAGAATAAGTGCAAATGTGAGCTTTAATATTACATTATAGCATGCATTAAATCCTCATTTATGTTACTTTAGGGGCAAGAATGGCTATTGTAACTCACTTTTAAATCTGAATGAAAAATGGGTAAGTGATCTCTGTTTCCATTGCTTCATGCAATAGGCACCAATACATGGTTTTTAAAACTAAATGAAAAAGCAAATTTTTCTTTCAATAATAATTTTTAATGTAATATAAACTATTAGATAATGCTCATCACTAGAATAAGTCATAGAAGTAGGTACCTAGTTCTTATGTATGTCCATCTGGCTGCTATGTGCTCGACGGAGGGATATCTAAGTCTGTTTATTTCTACTTTAACATAAATTGTATCGCGTGTAGGTAAAAGTTACTGCATATTAATCGTAATAAACCTTTTCAGAAATATGTCAATTACTCATCATTTTCTTGTAGGTAGAAGGGAAGAGAAATTTATAGTTATATTTTGAATTTTCTGGGAACAGACTCTGAAGACCTCTTCATGCTGGATAATTTTGTATGACTGGTAAACCGTAAGAGATAGACAAAAACTTACTACACAGATATTGTGGATCCGTTAAAACGCACAATTTATGCCATTGCTTTTTTTCTTTCTTTCTATTGCAGAGCTAACCATATCAGAGGTATTTCCTGTTATTGGTTTCAATTTTACGACACTTACGGCAAGTATCATCCGTTTCATCTCTCTTTTAGGGCGCTAATGACCTAGCAGATAAGCTCTCTCTCTCTCTCTCTCTCTCTCTATATATATATATATATATATATATATATATATATAAAGTCTCGACATTGCAAAAGCCTACGATATGGCGTGGGATCCACATCCTACAAACACTCCTTAAAGACGTCAAAGGAAATATGCTTGTTTTATCGTCAATTTTCTACAGGATCGACGAATGCATGTAAGAGCTAATGGTATTTTGTCACAAAGTGTTGTCCTCAACAACGGTATACCACAGGGATCGGCATTGGGTTTAACATTCTTCTTAGTGGCTATTAACACGGTTTTTTCATGCCTTCAACCTCCAGTACGGGCAGCTTTATTTGCCGACGACATGTCTATTTATTGTAAAGGGAAGAATATCGCCACTACATAAGAACTACTACAGCCAACCCTAGACCAGCTCCAAAAGTGGAGTCAAATCACCGGCCTTAATTTTTCTCCAGAAAAATGTCAAAGTGTTGTTTTCTTTAGGGGGAGGAACCCCACCCAAACCCCTGTACTACACATATCCAGCTATCGTCTCCCAGTAGTTAACACAATCAGAATACTGGGTACGTACTTTAACCGCAAACTGACCTGGATCCATCATATTAAGCTCCTCAAAGCCGATTGTATTCGGCGCTTGAACCTTTTAAAAGCTTTATCTGCCAAAAATTGGGGAGCCGATTTCATTGTTCTACTTCGCACATACAAAATGCCAATCATATCTAAGTTGAACTACTCTTCTGTTGTTAACTCCGCTAGTCATTCTAGTCTTAAAACACTCGACATCATTCAGAACTCAGTTCTGAGGATTACATTTGGGGCTTTCCATACCAGTCCTATAGAGAGCCTGCAAATTGCTGCTAGCGAACCACCTCTTTCTCTCCGACGTAAAACCTTAAATTTGTCCTATACCATCAGACCCGGCTCTGGTTTAGACTCTCATATTTCACCACAAGACAATGTCCACTCTAGACGGCACCTGTTACTATCCTTTTTTCAAAGAATGGCTATACATCGAAGGTTTTAAGTTGTCAATTCCCTTACTGATTCCCGTTCCTTCAACATAAATGTCATACTATGGAGGCTTAAAATTCCTGTAATCAACACCACTCTCACAAAATATGCTAAAAATGACACCCAAAGAATTTTATACACCAGTTTATTCAAAGAATTACGTGAAACATACTCCAACTACGAACCAATTTACACCGATGGTTCACGATGTGACAACAGTAATGGCTGCGCGGTGGTTGTCTCTAATCACACTATGCTCTATAGTGTGCCACAAACTCTCACCATTTTCTCTTGCGAACTTTTCGCCAACCTCTTTGCCCTAGAGTATATATCAAAGAACAGAGACTTGAACTCCTACATTATTTTCACTGATTCCCTAAGTGCCCTAATGGCCCTCCAACAGCGATTTCCTCGCCCTACTCTGGTAAACGAGATTCACCTATTATACAATGACTTAATATCATCTGGCAAACAACTCATCTTTGCATGGATACCATCTCAGCGTAATATACCAGGTAACGATCTTACTGACACTGCCGCTAAGGAAGCTACAAAACATCCATGTGCTTTACCAGATCTCAAGCTTCCTCATGAAGACTACTTAGCACATCTAAGACGCAGTATCCTACAGCAATGGAAGACAGACTGGACTACAACATCCACCAGTAAACTACATGATGCCTGCCCGGTACCTAATCTAGCTACGTCTATTACGACTCTTACCTGGCGATACCAGATTCTAGTAACTCGACTATGCATTGGTCACACTGCGCTAACTCATTGCTACCTCCTGTCTCATGAACCCGTTCCTACATGTATGCTATGTAACTCTGCTCTCACCGTTCATCATCTGATCACAGCTTGCCCGAGATATACTGCTGAGCGACTTAACTGTGGAGTTCCTGGAAACCTACAGCTGGTCTTGGGTGATCAACAATGCCGTAGGAAAGTCATCAACTTCATGAAAATGTGCAAAATTATTAAGGGTATTTAAATTGTAGCTAATTTGTTATTGTTAATTAGCCAATGTAAGATTTAATGTAACATTGTGTAATTCTATCTCATTGTACAGCTCAGTGTTCAGTCGCGATATGATGTCACTGTTGAAGCGACTATAATAAATTAAATAAAAACAAATCTTTTATAGCAGCCCGCCTGGGTAGCGTGGTGGTAGCGTGTCTGCCTCATGTTCAACAGGTCGCGAATTCGAATCTCGCTTAGGGTGTGTTACCCGGATAAGGTTTTTTTCGGGGTTTTCCCTTGTCCTGAGAAGAGGAATGTCGAGTAACTTTAAGCTCCATGGACCCCGAGATCATTTGAGCATCATTTCACCAATTTCATTCATCGTCCGATATGACCAACCCGGTTAAAGAACGTTAAGCTACAAATATACATTTATATATATATATATATATATTATAGGAATAGTTTATTTGCAGTACAGGTAGAGAAAGTCATGTGCATGGATTACATCATATTTTTTTTGTATAGATTTTTCTGAAAACATTACTGTGATTGCATTGTTGTTATGTTAATATGTGTATCAAATTGCACTCAAATTGGGTAAATTAAGATATAAATTATTACATAAATTGATAGTAAAATTTTTTCCACATGACTCAAAATTTCAGAAGAATTGATTAGCATTTTTTGAATTGGACCTTTGAACCATACAGCAAAATTATGCGCGTTGATACTTCAAAGACTTTAATTATGGAATTATGATAATTTTATTAAAACGTTTAGAATTATTTCTCTAAAAATAATCTCATAAAATATGTTTTGAGAAATTACTATTGGTGATAGGATATTTTGGCGCCTTCAGTATTACAAGTGGCACTTCTGCACATTCTGAACATTTAGAAACATTAAGACGCGGAAGGGACATTTAAGGTGTGAAATACAGTTTTGAGCAAAACACTTCATTTATTAAAATAGTATTCTTTGAAACTGGTGTATTGAACGTGGCTGATAAGCCAAGGAAGGGTGTAGGTCAGCTTATTATTTATTCTCTATGAATACCAAAATGTATCAACCATCGTCTATATACACCTACTAACTGTATATATAGTGGAAGATTAGAAATTTAAAATTATGCTTCCTTTTAAGCAGATTCTGGCCCATTGTCTAGTGTCATTGAGCAATAAAATATAATGGTACATTAGTGATTTCCTCCTTGATCAATCCTTAATCGCTGTCATCTCTACAGCTATAAAACACACATTCTTTTTGGTTTTTTTTTTTTTTTTTTTTTTTTTTTTCACACATGCCGTGTGTAGGGCAGAAGTTGAGGTAAAGTCAGACTTTTCAGTACCATAGCCTGAATTTGAACCACGGATTTGAATTTTTCAGTCTGACTCTACCTTTTCAACTCCTGTCCTATACACGGCTCTTGTGAGAAAACAATTAAACCAATATGCATTGACCATAATAGTTGGCTATAGTATGAATTGTGGGACTTGAAATACTTACAACATTGTAAGTCCCTATTGGGGTTGTCATTTCAAAATAATTTGAGGCCACCTTGTGGTATACCGGGAAACATGTGAGTCAGTTGAGAAATTTAATGCTATGCCGGTATATTGCCGTGGTAGCTCAGTGGAAGAGCAACCGACTAAAATAATAGAGACCATGAGTTAGATTCTATCATAGGCATTCTACCTATCCAACACATACATTTGTTTATTTGGTTCCACCATTGAGCAAGGCTCCGGGATATTGCATGCGTCATACAGAAAACAAAGTTGCTTAAATATACCGAAACTCCAAATAAAGACAACTAAATACGGAGGAGAAATTATTTAAAGTGTTAATTGCTATTTCATTTATATGTGAAAATGCTCCACTATAAATTATTTGGGGGGAAATTTTATATGAGAAAGGACATTTTCAACCAATGATAGGGAAATGGAGGAACGCCGCAATGTGTGCAGAAAAATGGCGGACTCATAATGGGGATTGAAACAACGATAAGTGCTTTAAAATATATGTGTGCAACCGCTGGTTTATGCTAGTGTATCGAGCAAAAGTTGGTGAAATTAAGCAGAGAATTTGCTGCATGCTGAGACAGTTTATTCACACCAACTAACAATGACTGAAGAAAAGCTGGAGGTGGTAAGTAAAGCATAAGCCCTTGGAAGGGCAACGTTGATATACATTTCTTAGTAATGCTCGTATAGTACAGTTTGGTGCATTATAAAACTTTGAGATTATGAAAATCTAAGAATAAAACTGTACATTTGGATATCTTATGTTACTCCAAGTGCAGGAAAATAACTGCAGTATCGTTAATTTGCATATCTAATGGTGTTCAAAGTCACGAGGAAATTATTTGTCCAAGTTAAGATGGAGAGATGACCTTAAAAATACTTAATAGTTGTGTGCGCCTACGTAGTAAAGTTAAGTAAGAACTGCGCTGGGGCATCGACTTTTAAACAGCGATTACTATGCATGGGGAAGTATACGTAAGCATGTTGAGTGTAGCCATTCTGCTTGATAATCTTGAGCCCGAGTGCTGATCTCGTGTAGTTTATTTTTTTTGTGGTTTTTCCTTCCACATAAGACAAACTAAGAAAACTTGAGTTCCCTGGCTCATTTATCTATTCCATTTCATTCACTTTAGCGCAGATCTGAATTTTTCAAATAACAGTAATTCATGTAACCGAGAAGATGAGCCTTGTGAATGTTATTCCTATGTTGGCAGCTTTACCTCAGTATGTGGCATAACAACCGAGCTAGGAGGAAAGTGTGTGTATTGAAACCATTGCTAAGTATAGAAAATTTGGTAATTATAGAGAACTTGGGCCCCTCTAGAAATTAAACTAATTGTGGTTTGACTGTAAGTTTGGTTTATACTTGTTACGTTTTCACCAATTTTTTTTATCGGAAAAGCTCCGTAATTAAGTTAAACGCTAATTTATTACGTGTGCGTAGCGATCCTTTTTTGTGAATGTTTATTAAGTATGCTGCCTAAAAGGAGTAGAATATAAATAAAGAAGTCTTGTAGTACTTTTGCAATGTAATACTACACACTAAAGTGCCTAAAACCTGAGTTTCATTGTCGGCGGCAGGCGAACAGTGTTGTGGAATGCAACACCAGCATATGTCGCTAGATGCTGTGCTGATGTATGACAAGTATGTTTCATGCAGATACAGCTGTTCAGTGAATTTTATTATACAGAACTTCGGCCACTCTAAAATCGAATGAAACTAAGTGCGATTGATTGACTTTGTATTTATGATGACAATTTCAAAGCCTGTGGATTTCAAATTTAGCGCAAAGTTAGGTTCCAATCCGTTTAGGTTAGTGTGTGTATATAAATTTATGTTTCTAATTTTATATCGTGGTAGTACCTCATTATCGATATTTCCAACAACTCCTAACAGTGCAATGGATACAACATTAGTGTTTTAAACCATCTCCCCACCCATAATCCCTCTCTAACCACACTGGTCCCGTTAGAGTGCAAAACTGGCATAAGTCGCAGCGGAGAGAGTTAGCGGCCCAACTTGTAAATAATTACCGAAAATTTGTATAACATTTACCAATATTAATTTGGACTGAGCAGTGATTATTACTATACAATGGTTACACCGCTTGACATTACTTCAATATGTGAGTGTTTTTGTTATTCTGTCATTAGCGCCGCTTTGTAGTTACTTATTGGTTTGTTATAAACGTTTAGGGCTTTAAGGTGCAAAGTGCAGCCCAAGGTGAAGGACCCTAAGTCGCAAAGCATAGCCAAGGGATCTGTTAGGCTAAAACCCCAATGATCCCAAGAAGAAGTTAAAACTTTGGATCTGGCGACTTTCGCATCTGAAAAACTTAATATTTTTAACACTTTTAAATATGGATCACCAGTAGAAGTCACTTAAATTACTTTTTAAGATCATTGTGTGTCTATCCATGTGTGTGCTGCAACCATCGTATAGCTTTACCGGAGACACATATGGGATTTTCATTCTTCCCTTACTCAGTTTTAAGTGATTGAATCCCATGTGATCTGTCTCAAACTAGAATGGTCATATTGTAAAGATCTGGGAGGAGGTAAGATAGAAAGGCCTAGGCAGAACACCGTTGGACTGCTCATTGGTGGATGGAAGCTTATGGGTGTTTTTTATATTCAATATTGGAAAATAACCACCTTAGGAAGTACATAACTGTAAGTAGCTTTCTAATCAGTGCTCAGGCTCTGGCTGTGGAGTTTCAACAGGTGCAGCTGAAGGTAAAACTAATTAGATCTAGTCGAGGGTTTGAATAATTCAATGGATTTCAATTGCTACTTAAGATTGACAATACATCGATGCATATATGACACATCATCTTAGCTTTAAGCTGCCACTTTTGTTAAAACAAAAACTTCTGAACTAAAAACAAAAATTATTTCTTAAGAGAATGATTGAAATCCCATTTTTGACTCTTGCTAATTCTCTTTTAAGGGGAGCATGTGTCATCGATAGTTCTTTGTTTTAGTCCAGATGATTGTAATTAACATTAGATGCAACTTTCACTGTTTTCATTTTACAAATCATATGTAGTAGCAAGAGCTGGCAACACTGCCTCTTATGGTCGCATAAAATGCCAAGAGCCAGAGATGCGGTAGTATAATAAGCTTCACATTGCTCAAAACATTGAACTTTGACAAAATCCAATGGTCTGGGCCAGGATTGAAAATATGTGTCCGAGATGAGAATGCTAGTGCCTAACCGATTGAGCCATGGAGACAGACTATATCCAAATACTAAGGTTAAATAAAACTTAAGTGCCAACAACTGATCCTGAAGCCTATTCAGCCTTAAGTTGATCCACACTAAAACAAAACCCAGGTGACCAGTGCACTGTTATAATGAAGCCTTCTGCCATTCGAGCCACAAAAGCTTTCATATTTCTACGACCCCGTGGTGCATACATGCAGCAAATTGTAATATAAAATGAACTGAACCCTATTCCGACAGCTTAAACGGTGACTAAAATATTCTGTTAGGTATAGTGGTGATAATATTGATAGTCATAACAAAATAAATGGGTGCACATGTAATAATTGACTCTAAAAAAACATGAGCAAAAATACAGGGTGTACGTAAATGAATATCAGGGTTTTAACTCTTTATAATATTTATTACATTCAACTTACAGTTATAAATGATATGTGAAATGAGAAAGCAACTCAAACAGTTTTGTTTGTTGGCACAAGTGCGCATGTGTGTGCAATGTTTCTGCCGCAATCCGCTAGACAGCGGTAGTAGCAAAGATGGCAACTAGTAAACAGAAAGCGTTTTGTGTTTTGCAGTTTGCAAAGACCGAATCTGTAGTTACTGTGCAACGTTGTTCCGTAGTAAGTTCGGTTGTGATCCTCCTGGTGATAAAAACATTCGTAGATGGTATAATCAGTTTGAAGATACCGGCTGCCTTTGTAAAGGGAAGAGCACAGGATAACCAGGAGTAAGTGAAGAGACTGTTGAGCGAGTGAGAGAGTCGTTCACTCGTAGCCCAAAGAAATCGGTCTGGAAGGCTAGTCGTGAATTACAAGTTCCTGTGTCAACTGTTTGGAAAGTTGTAAGAAAATGCTTACAGCTACGTCCTTACCGTTTACAGTTATTACAGGCTCTAAAGCCGACAGACCACGGATTACGTGCCAAATTCGCAAACGACATGTTTCATGACGATTTTGTGGATCGTATTGTCTTCAGTGATGAATCGACCTTTCACCTTAGTGGACATGCTATAGACTTGATGTGTGCCATGTGACAAAGGGTAGTCACATTGAACATTTATAAGCTTCTTGGTAAAACTGTTTGAGTTGCTTTTTCATTTGACATATCATTCATAACTGTAAGTTGAATATAATAAATATTATAAAGAGTTAAAACCCCGATATTCATTTATATACATCCTGTATAAATAACATGTATGCAATAACTTAAATTTATTTGCTCTCTGGAAGTGGCAGAATCAGAATCATTGTCTGAGCTGTTTGGCTGCTGCTTTCCATTACAAGACTAATAAATGGCTCTTAACGATTTTGATTAAAATCTCCTATATTTAAGATATTTAGATGACAAGATGTATCACTTGAATTTTCTGGGAATAGCCTCTGAAAATCACTTTATTCTGGTTGATTTTTGGAGAATTTTGCATAGCAGTTAAACCGTAGAGAAAAATTTAATGCACAAAAAATGTAGATCTCGTTAAAACTCACAATTTATGTCAGATGTGTTTTTATCATGGAGGTGACCATTTTTGAGATATTCCTTGTTAATAGTTTCAGGTTTAAAATACTTAAACTTTTTACATATGGGAATTTGCAACTCTTGGCAACTCAAAGAAATGAATTTCATCCACATGGCAACCAGCTTTTAAAAGATTTGACTATCGTGTATTCGCTTCTACTTAAAGAAGAAGAAGCATTTCTTTTAAAGTTTATCTCAAGTAGAATGGAGTAGACAGAAGAATATACTTTTTAACAATAATTTGTCACAGATGTAGAGAAAGTCATGTGAATGGAGCACATTGTATTTTTTAAAAAATAAATTGTGTATTATGTGAATTGCATTCTTCACAAAATCGTTACATTCTTGCATCACATATTTTTCTTTTTATTTTCCCAGGTGTAACCACTTTTTCCGTTTAGATTTTTTTTATGTTTGTAACTTTTTCCGTTTAGATTTTTTTTTATGTTTGTAGCCGAAGTACCGGTGAACTCCGATGTTAATTTCATCACTTCTTTTATGGTAAGCGTTGGATATATCTCACAAGCCTTACAATAAACATTCAACACTAGTCAACGGTTTGTCAGCCTTATGCTTTATGTAACTCGACGAAGATGCAAGAGGAAACTGACAATGACCATTCTTCATGATTCTAAACAGCAACAACCAGCAACTGTTGGAGTTAATTTAACTCTTAGGTATTTGTATAGAACATTATACAATTTAAAAATAAATCCATGCCATAAATTAGATTGATAGCATGGGAATTACATTCTTGCATGCCCACCTATTATGTTGTACTGCAGTGCACTTGGCCACTTGGATCCATTTTGACGTGGATCAATCTAAGAGTGAATAGAAAATTAACCAACTAACACAGACAACCTTGGCACTGCATTTTTGATTGTTTCTAATAGTTATCAAGTATGGAAGTTTTGCTCAAATATTTGTTCATTTTTGTTCCATTTAGCTTTAGCTGTGTGGTCCTATCAGCAGCGTTTCTCTGTGGAACATATTGTGTACTGACAATGGTGTTATCCCATTTACTGTAGTCATCAGGTTTATACTAAGGGCGTTCAATAAGTCCTTAGAAAATCAAAAAAATTACACTTGCGTCATCGAAAAAGGTTTTTATTTAATAACTGTCAATGGCAGTTAAAGTTTCAGCTATATCCATCAAGCGGTTTCATTGCCATAGGCAATTGAATCAACAACCTTGTGCTTCTTTAGAAAGATGGAAAAAAACGAGTTTTGTGTGTTGATTAAACATTTCTATTTAAAAAACATGACAGCAAAAGAGATAAAAGCCGAGTTGGATGAAATTCATGGCACATCTGCTCCTGCGTTTGCAAAATTTGCAATTGAATAAATGAATTAAAACATGGCCGTACATCCACAAATGATGATCTTTGTTCCAGATGTTCAGTAGAAGTGGCTTCTTCTGAAATGATTAACAAAATCCAGAATATGGTTTAGAATGATTGACAAATCAAAGTTCGTAAAATAGTAGCGGCCACAGGCATATCACAAAGTACAATGTTCTCAATTTTGCACCAAAATTGCATCTGACAAAGCTCTTGGCAAAATGGGTGCTGTGTTTGTTCTCAATGGAGGATAAATGCAATCGTGTGATCTGTTCAGAAGCTGGTTTGGCACATTTCTCTCACATTCTGACAAGTTTCTGTGTCAATGCATAACTGTGGATGAAACGTGGATTTACTACTACTCCAGGGTCAAAATTCAGTCGAAATGGTGGGTTGTTAAAATTGAACCAGCTCCAAAGAGGGTAAAGGTGGTGAAATCAGCATTTAAAATGATGGCCGCAGCTTTTTGGGATGCATGCACAATTATCTGTATTGATTACTTGCAGAAAGGAAGAACGAGAAATGGAGAGTATTATACATCGTTATTGCACCGGTTGAACGGAGAAATTAAGAAAAGATGCCCTCATCGGGCAAAGAAAAAGATTCTCTTCCATCAAGACAATGCAAGGGTGCTCACCTGCACAGTTTCAATGGCAAAAATTGTAGAATTGAGGTTCGAATTATTACAACATCCACAGTATTCACCAGATTTGGCCCTCAGTTACTTTTTTTTTTTTATTTCCAAGCTTGAAAATGTGGCTAGGCAGAAAATGATTCACATCTAAAGGAGGTCATCTCCCAAAAAGATTTTGAGGATCTTCCGAAATCCTACTTTATGGAAGGCTTAAAGCAGTTGATGAAATGCTGGAGAAAATGTATCGAACTAAACGAAGATATGTTGTTGAAAAAATAAAAAAAAAATTACCGAAAATAATTTGTTTTTCTATCTTTTTCTAAGAACTTTTGAACCTCCCTCGTATTTATCTTTAATTTTAATCATTAGAGAAAAAAAAAAACACACACACTCTCTCTCTCCCAGACTCTGGAGGAATTAAAACTGAGTGTGGATGCTCTTTAACTATTATCAGTGAGAAATTTCCTTGTGATTGACATTTGTGGGGTCTGTCAACTGCTGGCAGGGGCTCATCAGGTTGCTGACCAATCATAGTGTAAGAATACATAACCGCCAGAGACGTGATGTCATCGGCGTTGCAACACCTACATGGTTCAGTGGAAATTTACGTGCGTGTTCTCATGCATGACTGATTGATTGTTTGCAATCTGATTGTTTGATTTCATTCTGTGAAAAGTTTGGTAATGTTATACATAGTGACTCCATAATACATTTATTATACCTTTTATATATCTTGGACATTGCTCTTGTTCTCATCCTAGAAATACCATAAGTGACACTGTGATTTGAAAATGTGTTACATCCATGATAAGTTGAGATTACTTTAACTGAAATGATAAAACTTTTCCGTTTAGTGAAATACAGGACCCAATGTGGAAAGGAATAGATGAGCTAACTAGTGAGAAATGGGGAATAATAGTTAACATATGAGAGGTATGTATGGACAGGAAGCAGTGGAACGTGTGTCGCTGCAGATGGACAGTGAGTAAATATGGCAACAGCGTACCGAGATGGCCACGTGTCAGCAGAATGTCAATCACAAGGTAATTTCTCACCGATAATAGTACGATTCTCAGTGTTCCATTCTATACTGGGCATGAAAGACTGCATAATTTTCCTCAGATGCCTCTTTACTGGGTTTGAGGTTCTTTTACATGCCGTTCATGTAAGGACAACATTTTTAATAACTATCTATAGTCAACAAGTTGGTGTAGCTACAGCTAGTGATGCAAAACTTTTGTGCACACATGCGATAGCATGCACCCATGTTGCTGTAAAAAATCTTGGAAGTAATGTTGACTAAAAAAGTACTACAGAAGTACTTGAACAATTCACAAGTAACGTTGGAGAGCTCAACTATATTTTACTCTTACACTACCGAATTAATAGCTCATTACTGCAAAAGTTTTGTTTGCATGGTTAAGTTTGAGCCATCATAGAGAAGGTTATGTGTGACAGGAAAAGGGAGATAAACTTGAGCAAGAGGGATAAATGTTTGCTGGTGGAGATAAGAAAATCTGTTTAAATAATATAGGATATGAAAAAAAAATTCTGATGTGTTACATTGTCTTAATTTTTCTAGCTGCCCGTAACAAATTTCTCTTATAAAAGATTATTCTTTTATCTACATCATGCTGTTCTGGATAAACATTAGCAAAAATGGTCATATTACTTGCTTCCTTGTAAATAGAAGGGAAATAAATGAATGCATTATGCACAATTGAAATTCGGTTCTCTATGGTTTCTGGGAATAAGAAAAAAAGACGATAAGAAAGATGTCTTCCCATTTAAGAAAAGTTTAAGTGCTTTAAAACGGGAACCAAAAGCTCTGAATATCTCGAAAAGATTAACTCTACAAAACAAACAAAAAATGTATAGAAGATAAATTGTGTGTTTTAATGAGGTCTACCTTTTTGGTACAGTAAGTTTTTGTCTATCTTTATGGATTACCAGCTATGCAAAAGTTATACAAAAGGTATCCAGAATAAAGAGGTCTTCAGAAAATTCTATTCCTGGAAAATTCAAGATATGCATTTTATTTATCATGTAAATATCTCAAACATTTTAATCAAAATCAGTAGAGCCATTTTTGACAAAACCAAAATTTTTGAAAAATGTTCCATGCATAGCATAGTTGGGAGTGGGGCAATTTTCTTGAAAATTTATGTCGCATCCTTGAAAGTTACCTAAGTTTGATTTTTAACCCAAAAACTCATTTTGAGCTATGCTGCACACAGATACACACACACACAAATATGTTTCTAAAAATGCTTCTTTTTATTCAGGGGGTCTCTCCAGTGAAATCTCGGTAAATTTTTGGGTGAAATACAATACCTTCTCTATCCACTATGTGCATTATGTATATGGGCTAGAGAAAGTAACAATATAAAGTTGGTGGATTTGAAATCCGACATGAGCAGAATACTCTTTTGAAGTATCACATTTTACAATGATCTCTTTTCGGAGGATGTTTTCTTAACACAACTTAAGATTTATAATTTTTATTTATTTACTCTCCATTCATGTATACATTCTGAAGAATGCAGTTCAGTCAAATTATTCATCTTGCAATCCTGTCAACAGTCTTTTTTCGTCAATAAATTGTATGTACTAACTGTATAACTATATGCACTTCATCCTTAAATTATGATACTCACATGTTAACTAAGCCTTGCCTAAACTTAATTATTACACCTCAGTTATTATTATTATTATTATTATGAACATCACCTTTAAACTAAAAGTCAGTTAAATACAAGGATAAGGATAATAGAATAGTAGTAGTAATAATAATAATAATAGGATGTGACATGGCAATTTACAGGAAACCTATCCAGAACCACCTGTTAGATGTTATATTTTTCGAAAATTTTGATTTTCTCAAAAATGGCTATAATGATTTTGACCAAAATACCATATTTGTAAGAAATTTTCATGACAAATAAACTGTATAGGTATGTTGAATTTTTTGGTGATAACCTGTGAACACCTCTTCATTCTGGATGTTGTATAATTGGTAAACCAATAGAAATAGACCAAACACTTACTCCACAAAATACCTATTTAGATCTCGTTAAAACACATAATTCATGTCATACCTTTTTAGCAGTTTTTAGATATTTCTTATTGATTTCTATTTTAAATTACTTAAAGTTTTCTCAAACAGGAAATTGTCTTTCATTTAATGTCTCTTTTGTTTTATTCTAGGTCATTCAAAGATAACCCAAAGTTTGATGTTTCGCATAGCAATCAGCTTTTAAAAGATTAGTCTATTGTTTTAACATAGTGTATTGCCTTATTACCCTTCTACTTAGAAGGAAGCAAGTAATAAGCAATTTCTTGTTCATTTGGTCTAACCTTGAGGAATGCTCAGGAACATTAAACAGGTCATGCAGTAAAATAATTGCATAATAAATAACTATAACATCCCCAACTTTTTACTTTCTCTACACATACTATATACATAGTGTATAGAGAAAGTAATGTATACCACCCAAAAATTTGATACCAAGATTTCTCCATAAATGTTTTGAGGTCCCCTGAGTCTGAAAAAATTAGAAGAACGTCTGTGGACAGCATGGCTCAAAAACTAAAAAAAGTAGAAGGATGTGACATGGAGATCTTCAAGGAAATACCCCATACCCAAATACATTTTGATTTAAATACACCATATTAAAGCTATTTACATCACAAATAATAGCTTAATGGGAATAGCTTCTGAAGATCCATTCATTCTGGATGAATTTTGCTGAATGTTGCACAACTGGTAGGTGATAAGAGAGAGACAAAAATTAACTGCACAAAAAATGTTTATCTCGTTAAAACATACATTTTTTTTGTCATGGAGTTGAGCATTTTCGAAATATTCATTGTTATTGGTTTCAGTTTTAAATATTTGAAGTTTTCTCATATAGGAACTTGTCAACTCCTGGACACGTAAAGAAACAAAATCAATTCCGTAGCAACCACATTTTAAAACATTTTTCTGTTGGTTTAGCCTAGTGTATTCCCTTATTTCCCTACTACTTATAAAGAACTAAGTATAAGACCATTTTTGCTAATGTCTATCTCGATTAGCATGAAATTGAAGAAAAAGCTTATTAAAAATAATTTGTTACAGAAATGCAGAGAAAGTCATGTGAATGGAACACATCCGTTTGAAATGTGTACTGCAATAGAAAACCCCGCCAAATGTGAAGTGCGTGCTGTTATAAGGTTTTTTACAGCCAAAGGATATTCTGCAGCAGCTATTCATCGTGAGCTTTGTGCCGTGTACGGACCAAGAGTTATGAGTGAAGGAGTGGTCCGTGAATGGGTACGTTTATTTAAAAGTGGACGAGAAAACGTTCATGATGAAGAGAGGAGTGGTAGACCATCATTGGTCACGGACGAACTCGTTCAGACAGTTGATGCAAAAGTTTGTGAAAACCGACGTTTCACAATGTCGGAGTTGTCTACTGATTTTCCACAGATTTCTAAGACTCTCTTGTACGAGATAGTGACAGCAAGATTGGGTTACCGTAAGTTCTGTGCACGATGGGTGCCCAAAATTCTTACCGACCACCACAAAACTCAAAGAATGGCCTCTGCATTAGACTTTCTGTCACGTTATGAGGCCGAAGGTGAACCATTGTTAAACAGAATCGTGACCGGGGACGAAACCTGGATTAAGTACGTGAACCCTGAGGCAAAAGAACAATCAAAGATGTGGGCACATTCAAATTCGCCTACCAAACCAATAAAAGCCCGGCAAGATTTTTCTGCCCGAAAATTGATGGCAACGGTGTTTTGGGATGCAAAAGGGGTGTTGTTGGTTGAATTCATGGAACGTGGGACGACCATTAATCAAGACGTGTACTGTGAAACACTAAAACAATTACGACGGGCTATACAGAACAAACGCCGTGGTATGCTGACTTCCGGTATCGTTTTTTTGCACGATAACGCCCGTCCTCACTCTGCTCGCAGAACAACAGCCCTTCTTGAGTCCTTCAAGTGGGACGTTCTCAACCATCCACCTTACAGCCCAGATCTGGCGCCAAGCGATTCACCTCTTCATGCATATGAAGAAATGGCTCGGGTCCCAGCGGTTTGATGACGACGAAGAGCTCAAAGATGCGGTCACAGGCTGGCTCCAGGCACAAGCGGGTGATTTTTATGCAGAAGGAATTTCAAAGCTTGTGAACAGATACGATAAGTGCCTCAATCGTTATGGAAACTATGTAGAAAAATAGTGCAAAGATGTAGTTGTAAGATGTATATATTAAAATATTTTTATTTAACTTGGTGAATTTCTTGCAATCAACCGGAGGCTACTTTCTGAACGGCCCTCGTACATTTTTATTGCATAATAGTAACATCCTTTTTGGAATAGTTTTAAGCTATTTGCTGATCAACTGCCCACCTTGTATTGTGGTAATGCACAGCAAGGTTTGTTGTGAAGTTACTGCAATTATTTGCAAGGTAGCCCAAGTGAAAATATATGTATTCACCAGCAAGGGTAAGAATTTTTTGAGTTTTAAATAAGGGCTACACAAATGACGAAGCCCAATGCCACTGATAATATCTATGCCCTTTTTTACTTTTTCTACACATACTAAGCCCCAAACTACCCTTTACATGGACAAATTTTTGAACATTTTGATTTTCTCAAAAATGGCTCTATGACTTTGATTAAAACACTGGATGTTAAAGCTATTTATATGACAAATGCATATCTTGAATTTTCTGGGAGTTGCCTCTTTAAACCTCTTTTTTTCTAGATGACTTTTGCTGGATTTTACATATCTAGCAAACTGTAAGAGATAGCCAAAAACTTACTACACAAAAATGTAGATCTCATTGAAACACACAATTTATGCCATATACATTTTTTTCGTGGAGGTGACCATTTTTGATACGTTTATTCCTTGTTATTGGTTTCATTTTAAAATACTTAAGCTTTTCACATATGGGAATTTGTCAACTCTTGGCAATGCAGAGAAATAGATTTTATCCATATGCCAACCAGCTTTTAAAAGATTACACTATCATTTAACCTAGTGTATTCCATTATTTCCCTTCTGCTTACAAGAAAGCATTTCTGCTAATGTTTAGCTTGAGCATCATGAAGTAGACAGAGGAGTAAGCTTTTTAATATAAATGTAGAGAAAGTCATGTGAATGGAACACATCAGATGATTAGAAAAAGCTCTGTATGTTTATGTGTATCTTTGGACAGCATAACTCAAAAATAGTCTGTTAAATACCAAACTTGATATTTAAAGTTCACCATCTCCCAAGGATGCAGCGCGAAGATTTTCAAGAAAATCCTGCCATCAACTACCCTTGAAAAAATTTTGAAAATTTTAAATGTCTCAAAAATGAATAACGATTTTGATTAAAGTCTCTTATATTTAAGATATTTATATGACAAGTAACGTGTATATCTTGAATTTTCTAATAATTACCTCTAAAGACATCAGTATTCTGGATGATTTTTTTTTTTTTTTAAATTTTGCATAACTAGGAAACCATAAGAAATAGACACACACAAAAACTGAGAGCTTCTTAAATCACAATTTATGTCATATACATTTTTACTTTCTCTAGCCTTGTATGTACAATGTACCTAGTGGTAATGTATTCCACCCAAAGATTTGATGTCGGGATTTCACCAGAAATATGTTTTGGCGTTCTCTGAGTCAGAAAAAACCAGGTCTATGTGTGTGTGGGGGGGGCGGGGGGCAAAGCTCAAAAATGAAAAGACTGTTAAACACCATTCCAAGGGTGTGACACAAAGGTTTTCAAGATAATCCCCCAACCAGGAACTACCCTTTATATGGAAAAATTTTCAAAATTTTTTATTTTCTCATAAATGGCTCAACGATTTTGATTAACATCTTTTATATTTAAAATATTTGTTATAAATAAAATGTGTATCTTGAATTTTCTGCAAATAGCCTCTAAAAAGCTCCTTTATTCTGGATTAATTTTTTTTGAATTTTGCATAACTATTAAACTCAGACAAAAATTTACTACTCAGAAAATGTAGATCTTAAAACACACAATGTATATCATACACATTTTTTCGTGGAGTTGAAGTTTTTGAGATGTTCTTTGTTTTTGATTTCAGTTTTAAAATACTTATACTTTTCTCATACATGAGGAACTTGTCAACTCCTGACCACACAAAGAAACGGAGTTCAATCCCATAGCAACCGCAAACTTAAATACCAAGTTTGGTATTTACAGATTTTTCGTTTTTGAATTATTGTATTCACACACACACACACACACACACACACACACACACACACACACACACACACACACAGAGGGGCGAGGGAGGGAAGAGAGGGAGGGAGAGAGAGAGAAGAAGAAGAAGAAGAAGATTGATTTTTCCAAAAATGCTGGATACAGAGGACCCTAAAAGTGTATTTCAGGTGAAATCTCAGTATTGAATTTTTGAGTGGAATGCAATATCTTCTCTATATACTCTGCACATAGTACGTGTAGAGAAAGTAACTAGATGAGCATAATATCACAGGGACAGAAGGGAGGATTAGGTACCAATTTCAGGATAACATTCCTGAGGGAGGAAGAGCAGGGACTTGTAAATAGCTTTATATTCTTTAGTTAAATGTTGCAGTCACTTTTCTGTTTTATGATTGGATTATAGAAAAATGTTCAATATCTGGTCAATTAATGTTCACTTTAAGGAACATGATGTTAAATTACTAGTGAAAAATGCAGTTTTGTTTCTTACTTGGAGTACTTCTTTACAGCAGTTTTGTAAACCTATTACTTGCACAACATCTTAGAGAATAATATTTGTACTTCGAGACACTTTTTTCATTAATTTGGAACAGCCATTCAAAGGTTATTAAATATAAGTATGAAACATGTGTTCAACCACCGGTACAATCACCCTACTTATGCTAATTGAGATAAACATTAGCAGAAATTGTCTTTATTACTTGCTTCTTTGTAAGTTGAAGAAAAATAAGGGAATACACTAGATGAAAGTGAGTCATATCTTTTAAAACTGGTTGTCATATGGTTGAAATTTGTTTCTTTAAATGGCCAGAAAATGAAATGGAGTTTTATTTATGGAAGTGCTTTAATTCTGGTTTTTAGCATCCCATTCTATGCTGGGCATGAAAGACCACTTAATTTTGCTCAGAGGCACTTTTATCAGACCGTTCTTTTATGTACCGTAAATCTATGACAGGGACCAAAGGCTATACTTTTCTTCCAAAGGAAACTATGCTAAGGATTTTTACACCCGAAACAATCCATCGTTCTCCACTGGGTTTCGGTATATGAAGTTAGCTTGGTAACCACTACACCATGGAGGGTGAGTAAATGGCCAGGAGTTGACAAATTTCCACATGAGAAATGTATTTTGAAAGTGAAACTAATAACAAAGGAATATCATGGCAATAGTCAACTCAACGAAAAAATAATGTTTATGGCATAAATTGTGTGTTTTAACAAATTCTACATTTTTTGTGTAGTAAGTTTGTGTCTATCTCTTACGGTCTATGAGTTATGTAAAAGCAGCAAAAGTCATCCAGAATAAAGAGGTCTTCAGAGGCTCCCACAAAATTCAAGACAGTTTTAATCAACATTGTTGGTGCCATTTTTTGAGAAAATAAAAATTTTCAAAATATTTGCTATGTAGAGAGTAGTTTTTTCGGTGGGGGAATTTTTCTTAAAATTTTGGTGTCACATCCTTGGAAGATGCTAAACCTAATACCAAGTTTGGAAATTTACTGACTTTATTTTTGAAATACCATGTTCACAAACACATGGACCCTTGTTCTAAAAATACTTTTTTAGGATACAGGGGACCCTAAAATGTATATTTCCAGTGAAATCACAACATACATTTTTTGGGTGGAATACAATACCATCTCTACCTACTATGTACTTAACATAGTATGTGTAGAGAACGTAAAAATATAAAGAAACCTTTATTTTCATACATGGTACATAGTTTTGAAGCTTGAATTTTTTTCTACTTTTCTACATAATCACCATTTCAGGCATTTTTGAAAATGCTGTGACAGTTTTTGTATGCTAATGTCATACCACTTCACTGCCATGCAATTGAGAAAGCGTTATACTCCATCTTTCACCTCGTCAGTGAGGTGCCTTCCAGCCAATTCTTTCAACTTTGGGAAACAAGTGGTTGTCACTGGGTCCTAGGTTTGGACTGTAGAATGGATGGGGTGTTGATGTCCCATCCCTACTGTTGCAGAAGATCCATGATTTGATGGGTGGCATGAGCATTGTCATAACATTCCTCATTCAGAAATCTGAATTCCTCCTGAATTTTCTAAGTATCTCACAATACTGTCAGTAATTATTGTGTTCCCAGGAGCCAAAAAGTCAGCCAGCAATATCCCCAGTTTTGATCCCAAAACACTTACCCTCATAATTTTACCTGCAGACTGTGTTCATTGGAATTTTTGCAGTTGGGGCAAAGAGGAATGCTGCCACTCTGTGACTGTTGTTATGACAGGGAAGGTTTCATTTGTGACAATTGGATCCAAAAGTTTGTAATTTTTATCTTCCTAGCACAGAAAAAATTATTGGGATGTTTCAACGGGTTACCATTTGTGATCTTCTGTCAGCATTCTTGGAGACTATTTTTCGTACAGCTTCAGAAATTTCAACCAAAGTCTTGTGAGTAGTGCTTGAGAAACCTCAGGAATAACAATGAGAGCTCTCGAGTTTGATCCTCCAATCTTGAATCAGGATTTGTTGAGCGGCTGTCTCATTGGAAATTAGCAGTCTGTTGCTTCTTGCTTCATTGTGAGCTTGAGTATGACCAGCTACAAATGCTCTATACCTCTTGATACTTTTGACATCCATACATGATGAATGTAATAAATAGAGCCTGGATGTTTAGGCATTTGTTTTGGTTAAAATCGGCAGGCATATAGGCACTAAAAATAGGCAGTGAAATATGTATCTATTAATCACAGAAACAGATCAAAGTAGACAAATATTTAATAAACTAACTCATATGTACTCACTTTTCTTGGTTACATGCCAGATGTTTTTTAAAGTTGTCAACTGGCATTCATGCTGGAAAAAGCCTTCTACAGATCCAGAGAAAACTGAGATTGTTTATTAAAAGACTGTTGATATTAAACATAGCTTCTTTTGCCTACCCATTTTAGTAATTCTAGTCTTATGCTTCGCTGTTGCAAAATGTTGAAGTGTAAAATACCTTTTCTCATGGTTAATTGTTTTTTCACAAACTTTGCGCATCAGAACAGTACCATCGGTAGACAGCGTATCTGAACCGAATTTGCGGACATAATCATGCGGTTTACTACTTAATTGTGCACCACTTTCGGCATGATAAATATTGCAATAATCACAAAAACTGCAGATGGAGTTATTTAATACAAGGGATGAGTTGACCATCAGGTGAGGGAGGCGAATAATACAAATCTTACAAAAGACACTTGCAAACATGCATTCCTTTCTATACCCTCCATGTAATACTCTCTTTTGCTGGTAAACTCCGAAGTAACCTGTTATACTGTTCAAACACTTCTTGGAAATATATGTATTGCTGGAGAATAAGATTCCCAGCAAATATCTGTGTGAGGTGAATACATATTTTTAATTTGTACAACCATTATTTTTTGCTTTTTTATATAATCCATGCCAATTTTTTTATTTTTTTAATAATGTAAAGAAAATATTCAATAACAAGGCAAAAAGACTAAATTAAGCAAAAAAAGGCGAACTAAAAATTGTGCCTATCGGCTCCAAATGTGTGGAAACTTGTGTATCCCTAATAGATCTTTCATATATACTCTCCAGTTAAAAAATATGTTGTGCCTAACATCCGGGCTCTAGTTATAAGTTCCTGTGAAGCATTTGCTTTGTACACCCCCCCGAGATATAAACTGCTGGGGGTTAATTCTGGCAAATGTGGGGCCAACTACTCATAGATTCTGTTTGGATGTATGGATCATAAATGCATACTTTTTGGGAAACAATACAGTATCTGAATAGAGTCGTTACATTTAATATGCATTGTATTGCATCAACTACCAAACATGTGCCTGTTTGCAAGAGTTTAAATATCCCTGAAGTGTTGCTCTTTACCACCGGCTAGCTAGACCCTTTTCACTGGATGAAGTTATTCTAATGTGAACAAATCACAAAATATACTCCTCTGCTTTCTTGCTCTGATTCGAGGGGTAGTGGCACTACTTACATAATCATGTGGCGTTAAGGGAGATGACTACACGCTACTTTAGAACTGTCGTAACTTTTCTTCTACCAGTTAACCTCTTCGTGAGATAATTAAGAAATGTGCTACTGATTAGATAAGCAATTACATATAGCACTCCAAACTGAGGGTATAATTAATAAATATAAAAATCTGATGTGTTCCATTCACATGACTTTCTCTACATCTCTGCAACAAATTATTGTTAAAAAGCTTATACTTCTAATTACTTCATGCCAATCAAGAAAAAATTGGCTGGAATAGTCTTATTACTTGCTTCCTTGTAAGTAGAAGCAAAATAAGGAAGTACCATAGGTTAAAGTGATAGTCAAAAGCTGTTTGCTCTGTGACTGAAGTTCCTTTGTATCGACAGGAGTTGACAAAAATTCCTGTATGAGAAAAATATAAGTTTTTCAAAGCTGAAACCAATAAGAAATATCTCAAAAATGATCAACTCCACGAAAAAAATGTACATAACATAAATTGTGTGTTTTAGCATGCCCTACATTTTTTGTATGGTAAGTTTTTGTCCATCTCTTACTATTTAGCAGTTATGCAAAATTCCATAGAATTCATCCAGAATAAAGTAGTCTTTAGAGGCTATTTCCAGAAAATTGAAGATATAAATTTTATTTGCCAGGTAAATATCTTTAATATACAATATTTAATCAAAATTTTCGAAAAAAAGTTCCATGTAAAGGGTATTTGGGGATTTTCTTGAAAATCTTTGTGTCGCATCCTTGGAAGATACTGAACTTAAATACCAAGTTTGGTATCTAATAGTCTTTTCATTTTTGAGCTATGCTGTCCACACACACACAGGCACGCACGCACACAGACCTTTTTCCAATTTTTTTATTCAGGGGAAACCAAAACGTGTATTTCTGGTGAAATCTTATCAAATTTTTGGGTGCATTACAATACCTTCTCTATACACTATGTACATAGTATGAGTAGAAAAAGTAAAAATCGTATACAAAAATAAATATGAAAACATCTCAATCTGAAAGAGGTTGTATTTCATCAAGATCGGAGTTCTGTTCCTACCCTCTTACTTCATCTACTTGCATTTTACTCTTAATGGTGGAGTCTACCCATAGCTAGGAAGTTGTGTGGCCCTCATTTATCCATGTTTAGTTGAGAAAATATAGCTTCCGCTCTTCCTCTCTGTACATAGGAATTTAACAATACATCATCATGGTCAACAATGATATTATCATTTTTTTTCGGCATTCAAAATCAATGTCAAGTAACAGCTTATAAAAAGATGTTTGTTTGAATGTAGGAAGGTCAGAGTCACCATTCAAGAAATGCAAGTAGTTTCCTGATAGTAAGTGGCTCATTAATATAGACGAAATGGTTAACTTTTTGTCGCAATGCACTCCTAACAAATTCGTCAAACTGAACTTCAACCACTGGCTTTTTACATTTCCTTGATTTTCCAGTTGTAGTTAACTTGCATGTTTTTAACCTCTACTGCATGCAGAATTTATACTTAATGTGCGCGCACACACACACACACACACACACACCTGTAAACTCTGCTCTCATATTAAAAATATCCTTGGAGGTCAACTTGGGATATTTCTTACATAGTTTGTGAAACAAATTACAACTTCCTCACCACTTGTTAAAAGTCTTACCTCTGCAATGGTATACAAACTGCATTTGTTTGGCTATGATGGTTTAGGTTCTAATGGACTCAACTTCCCGCTTCCAAAGCTCACCAGCAGAAATTAGTCTGCGCATCCTGTTTGTTCAAATTTTAATTAAGTTAAATTTGTTTGCTTACTTTAGATTCATTTTGCTGCAACTCTACATAATCACACAAAATATATCATTGTTAAGTAATACAGAGGAGATCCAGTAGTTTTTGTTAGTACTCAGCAAACTGCTTTGTAACCGATTAACCTTGCAATATGTGGCATCAGCCAATGAACATACACATGATTCGCTCTTGTACATGTGTCTGTTTATATGAGGACATCTATTCATTCAGTGACAATACTATAGGAGCCATGAAATCAGTTCTTCTCTATGCTGATAACCCAGTAGAATTTTAAGGTGATTCAGAATTAATATAAGTAGATGCTAGAATGGGTAAACATCTATACTAGCATTATAAAGAGAGAAAAATTGTGATAATCTCAAAAAACAGATTGTGATTATTCTTTCATCATTGTTAAGCACTATCCTTTTTGATGGACATAGGCCATAAAACTCTTCTAATTTCAATTCACAAATTATTAGAAGACTGAGAAGGTTTTACAAAGCCTATGCACTAGAATACAAACACATTGGAATTGTAAAAGAACATACTTGCAACAAGGGGTTGAGTTTTCCATTGTGATTATCAGGAAATAGAAAATTCAATTTACCCCACAGAAATGTATGAGAAAAAAAAAATTGATGTGTTTCATTCACATGGCTTTCTCAACTTCTCTGTAGCAAATTATTGTTAAACAAATTTATTTTTCTGCCTACTTCATGCTAATCAGGTAAATGTTATCAGAAATGGTCTTATTACTTGCTTCCTTGTAAATAGAAGGGAAAGAAGAGAATACACTAGGCCAAATTGATAGTCAAATCTTTCAAAAGCTGGTTGCTATGTGGTTGAAATCCATTTCTTTAAATGGCCAGGAATTTATAAATTCCTGCATAAGTATTTTAACACTGAAACCAATAATAACCAATATCTCGGAAATGGTGAACTCCACGAAAAAAATGAGATAAATTATATGTTTTAGTGAGATCTACATTTTGGTCTAGTAAGTTTTTGTCTTCCTCTTACACTTATCAGTTAATGAAATATTCAGCAAAATTCATCCAAACTGAAGAGGTCTTCAGAGGCTATTCTCAGAAAATTCAAGAATATACATTTAATTTTTCATGAAAATATCATTAATATACTGTATTTTAATCAAAACCATTAAAGTCATTTTCAATAAAATCAAAATTATCTAAATTTTTTCCATATAAAGTGTTGTTTGGGAGGTGGGAGAATCTCCCTCAAAATCTCTGTGTCACATCCTTAGAAGATACAACATTTAAATACCAAGTTTGGCATTTTACAGACTTTTCCCTTTGAGTTAGTGTTTACAGATACACTAACAGATGCATAGAGACATATTTCTAAAAATGCTTTTTACTTTCTGTACACGTACTATATATGTAGTGTATAGAAAAGGTATTGTAATGCACCCAAAAATGTGATACTGACATTTCACCAGAAATACATGTTTTGGGTTAGAATAAGGTCCGTGTGTCTATGTCTGTGGGCAGCATTGCTCAAAAACGAAAAATCGCTAAATACCAAACTTGGTATTTACGTTTGGTATCTTCCACACACGCACGCACACACGCGCACGCACACGCACAGACAGACAGACACACACACACACACACACACACACACACAATAGTCATCTATAGAGTAAAATGATTTGTTGCAAAGGTACTCCTTAGGAGAGGCCTTAAAAGCCCTGAAATTCCCAACATTTTCTTTGAGATTACTGGGGAGAGCATTAAATATCTTGATTGTTTCATAATATACACTTTTCTGAAAGCAATGAAGATTGGCATTGGGACGATGAATATATCTCTTTTGTCTAGTATTAATTTTATGAATTTCCATGTTTGTTATAACACTATGTCGATTAACTGTATAGAATTTTAAAATGGATAGTATATAAACACAAGGTAGGTGAGTATGCCCAATTTTTTAAATAGTTAGTTCTTTGCATGACTGTCTGCTATAAGAATTACAGATTATTCTTCTCTCTTCCGGAATATGCATTTACTATCCATGAGTTACCCCAGAATATTATTCCATACTTGAAGATGGAGTTAAAGTAGGCAAAATACACCAATTTAAGTGTATTGATTAAGTGAAGTTTAACCCGTGCATGGAGAGCATAACATGCTGAGCTAAGTTTAGGTGTGAAAAAATGAAATGGCCTGTTATTTATGGACGCTCTTTAACTGCTTTGGTTCTCAGCGTCCCACTCTATATTGGGCGTGAAAGATCGCTTAATTTTGCTCAGAGGCCTCTCTTATCAGGCTTGAGGATTTTTTACGTGCCATAAATCTACAACACAGGACCCACAGCTTTACTTCCCTTCCGAAGGAAGCCATGCCAAGGATTTTTACGCTAAAAAAAATCCATCGTCCTCCGCCGGGTTTGAACCCGCGACCTTGGGTGTATGAAGTTAGCATGGTAACCATTACACCACGGAGGGCGACTTTAGGTGTGATGTAGCTAATATGTGACTTCCAGTCCAACGCTTATCTACCTGAAGGCCAAGAAATTTGACTTCATTTAGCTGTTCTAACAACGTATCATTAAGCGTGTCTGCTTCACATTCAAAAGGTCGTGAGTTTGGATCTCGCTTAGGGTGAGTTGCTCGGATAAGGTTTTTTTCAGGGTTTTCCCTTATCCTGAGAAGACGAATGTCGAGAAACTTAAAGCTCCATGGTCCCCGAGATCATTTGAGCATCATTTCACCAATTTCATTCATCGTCCGATATGACTAACAAGGTTAAAGGACGTTAAGCTAAAAAAAAAAGAATCTGATGTGTTCTATTCACATGACTTTCTCTACTTCTGTGTAACAAATTATTGTTAGTAAGCTTATTCTTCTATTTACTTCCTGCTAATCGAGAAAAAATTAGCAGAAATAGTCTTATTACTTACTTCCTTGTAAGTAGAAGTGAAATATGGGAGTATCATAGGTTAAAGTGAAGTCAAAAGCTGGTTGTTATGGACTGAAGTTCCTTTGTTTGTATGGACACGAGTTGACAAATTCCTATATGAGAAAAGTACAAGTTTTTCAAAGCTGAAACCAAAAACAAGGAATATCTCAAAAACGATCAACTCTTCAAAAAAAATTTATATAACATAAATTGTGTGTTTTAAAGTGCTCTACATTTTTTGTGTGGTAAGTTTTGTCCATTTCTTACGGTTTAGCAGTTATGCAAAATTCATCCAGAATAAAGTAGTCTTTTGAGGCTACTCCCAGAAAATTCAAGATATACATATTATTTGTCAGGTAAATATCTTTAGTAAATGATATTTTAATCAAAATTGTTAGCCATTTTTGACAAAATCAAAATCTTCATGTCGCATCCTTGGAAGATACCAAACTTAAATACCAAGTTTGGTATTTAACGGTCTTTTGGTTTTTGAGCTAAGCTGTCCACAGACACACATACACACAGACCTTTTTCCAAAAATGTTTTTTTGGATTCAGGGGGACCCAAAACATGTATTTCCAGTAAAATCTTGGTATCAAGTTTTTGGGTGCAATACAATACCTTCTCTATACACTATGTACGTAGTACGTGTAGAGAAAGTAAAAATGTATCATTAATTCCTATTTCTATGTGTGTTTGTGGTGAGCGAGTAGTTATAAATTTAATTGAGCTATGGTACAGATACTTTGATAACCTTCTAGAGATGGAACAGAGGGGACAAAGTATTAAAGAAATAGAGAACATAGGTGATGTTCAGCAACTAGATAGATTGGAATAGAGGAAGTAAGGGGACAAATAATAAGATTAAAAAGGAGTAAAGCATATGGTATAGATGGAATTCCAGGGGACTTTTGGAAGGCATGGAGTGGAAATGAAAGTGAGAATTCTAAACAAAGTATTTGAAGGAGCTAATGTTCCAAGTAGTTGGAGAAAAGTAATAGTAGAGCTAATATTTAAACATAAGGGGTAGCTAGATAACCCATTAAATTGTAGGGGAATTAGTTTATTGTATGTGCTAGGTGAGATTTACACCAGAGTTTTGGCAGAAAGAGAGTAAAACTGGGCAGAAGATGAGGAAAAAAATGTAATAACTCCTAAAGTAATCAATACTTTTAAAATGCAATTATATTGTCACACTTTAAAAAAAGAACAAATAATATGTTCAATATAAAAAGAGTTTTAATGCAAAGCTATAATCACAGGTTAAAATATGAAAAATTCTAGACTTATCTTGTTTTGCACCAAATAAATGGACACAAAGCTTTTTGAACCATTTTTCCATGTAAACAATGTTAACTTCAGTAAATTGTTTTATTACAAATTTTTAGCTCTTACGTGTCATTGTAATATATTACACACATTTTTCTGTTCTTAAAGTGTTGTCTAGGACAATGTAACTCTTTTTGAAAAGAGTTAATATGATAATTGTGCTAATTAGATGCAGACATACGGAAAATCCTTACTTATGTTCATATTTTGTTAGCAATAATGCCTTAAAACGCTGCTATATTTGAGCGAACCTAAAGGAAAAAGTTAAAGGATGCTACTAGTGCACTTAGAATTGTCATTGATAGTTATCAAAGTAAAAGAAAACTACTTTAATGGTAAACAATGAACTTTGACACAACTCTCAAATTGAGTTAAAACCATGTTCTTCTTCCAAACAATCAGTCTTCATTCTCACATCTCTCTTCCATTTGTTGTGTACCATCTTCGTCCTGAATTAACATTGCATAAAAATTTAGCCGATTATTGCCATACCAATATCCACCAAAATGTTTTAAAATCTTCCAATCATTGTTTTTTCTTTTCATTTGATGGGCTGTTCCAAAGGTAGAACAGGGGGATCTACTAGTTGTTCCTCTGCTACTCCTCATTTAATCCTTTTAGTGCTAACCACAATCTAATCGTGATCTGAAAATGCTGCGAGAATTGCCAGTTATGATCTAATCATGATGCCATTTTCATATGTTTTAACTCTTTCTAACGGGAAAGTTTGTGTACTTTCTATGTCACAACCACAGAGAAAGGTTTCCTGGAGCATTTCAGGTCTTATTTTTACACACCAAAGCACATATAAACTCCAAATTTAATTTCTCTGGCTGTTGTTTGTTTATAGTGGTTGAAAAATGGCGCCATTTAGCAAAATGTTAGAGTCTAAGAAGAAATAAAGAACTGCAGATTACGATGTTTTATAAAAAATGAGGTACTTTGAATTTTCAGATATAGATGAAAGCATTTATGACCTCAAAGTAAGAGAGGATAGCTTCAGGGATGAAAATGCAGCTGATAACGGTCCTTGTACATATGCAAATCATCAGTGTACTTATCAAAATGGATTTATGGAGGTGTAACCAGACGACGCATACAATGTGAATCAACCATTCAGCTACGCAACACCTTAAGTGCTGAATTGTACAGTAATCTACATTACATATGTATCCCATAGTTTTATGCCATTTTCATTATTAGTTGATTATATTTCTGTGTGTTTATAGTGATTTTTTTTCAGGTTACATGAATTCATTTTTTGTATTTTAATAAATAAAACACCAGACCAAAACAAATTGCTATTTTAGTAAAGAAATATCTGTACTTCTGTTTCATTAGCCTGAACTTTCTGCATAGTAAGATTTTGTATGCTTAATTATTAACAATTTATGCATTTTTTATTTTATTTTTAAAATTTTCTTTTGTTTTTAATTTTTTAAAAATATTGAATAGGCTTATCATCCATATAAAATGAAAAATGAAAGAAGATTCAGCTCCCAGTGTCATTTGGTACACATTTTATTACTAACAATTTAAAACCCTGCATTCTGCACTAAAACTGCTTGGCACTTTTTAGACCACATTCTGTCATTCTAGCTGGCACTAAAAGGGTTAAGCATGGAGACAAATTTCTTGAAGCCATCATTAGTCTATAATTAATTTCAGATAAACATACAGTTTCTTGTCAAACAAGTTATGTTTTGAAAAAATACTTTAAGGAACTAGTACCCTGAAAAACAAAAACTGGAATATTAAAATAGATAAAAATACACAAAAGTTCATATTTGGAGAAGTTTTCATACAGCAGAAAGTCAGGAATGTAAGGATTGCATTAAGACCATTTCAAGACCCTTTACATGGAACATTTTCCCAAAATGTTGATTTTCTTAAAAATGGCTCTTGAATAAAATACTGTATATTTAAGATATTCACATCACATATAAAATGTATATTTTGAATTTTCTAGAAATAGCCTCTGAAGAGCTCTTATTTTGATTGAGTTTTGCATAACTATCAAATCATAAGAGAGAGACAAAAACTTACAACATGTAGATCTCAGTAAGATACCTAATATATGTCATATACTCTTTTCTTGTAAAATTGACCATTTTCGATATATTTATTGTTATTGGTTTCAATTTTAAACTACCTAACTTTTCTCAAACGGGATCATGCAAAGCAAACCGAACCTCAATTGTTTCACATAGTCTAGACTATCGCTTTAGCCTAATGTATTACCTTATTTCCCTTTTACTTATAAGGAAGCAAGTAATAAGACCAATTCTGCTAAAAATTAGCATGATGTAGATAAAAGAATAATCTTTTGTAAGAAAAATTTGTTAGGAACAGCTAGAGAAAGTTATGTGAAATGAACACATCAGATTTTTGTATTGAAAATGGTCCTAATTATTTTAATGAAAGTACCATGTTTAATATAAGTTCTTGACTGGCCCACCTTCTCTAGTGTGGATGTAGCATGTCTGCCTCACATTCAACAGGTTGCAAGTTCAAATCTCGCTTATGGTGAGTTACCTGGATAAGGTTTTTATTTGGGTTTTCCTTTATCCTGAGAAGACAAATGTCAAGTAATTTTAAGCTCCATGCACTCTGAGATCATTTGAGCATCATTTCACCAATGTCTTTCATCGTCCGATATAACTAACCTGGTTAAATGACGTAAAGCCACCAAAACCAAGTTCATGACAATATGTATTACTGATCTTTCTCAAGATATGGAAAAACGATTTTAAAGAAAGTCCCTCCAATCCTCACTAATGTTTATATGAATATTTTTCAAGATCATTCTGAAAAATGTGTTTAGTAATTTTGATTAAAAAACCTGATGTGTTCCATTCACATGACTTTCTCTAGCTATTACATAAACAACTTTCCTTGCAAAAGATAATTCTATTGTTTATAACATGCTACTCAAGGTAAACATCAGCAGAAATGCCCTTATGACTTGCTTCCTTGCAAGTAGAAGCAACATAAGGGAATACCATAGGCTAAATCAATAGTTAAATCTTTTAGAAGCTGGCCCAATGTGAAACAAATGAAATTCACTTCACTTTATATGGTTTGCAGTAAAACAAGGGAGAGAAACAAAATGGCACTTCCTGTTTGAGAAAAGTTAAAGTAGTTTAAAATTGAAACCAAAAACAAAAAATACCTCAGAAAAGGTCGGCTCATACATAAAAAATGTACGACATAAATTATGTGTTTTAACAACATCTACATATTTTTTGCAGTAAGTTTTGGTGTATGTCTTACAGCTTGGCTGTTATGCAAAATTCTGCAAAACTTGCCAAAATAAAGAGATCTTCAGAGACTATTCCGAGAAAATTCAAAATATGCAGTTTATTACTGGTGTAAATATCTTTAATAAACAGTATTTTAATCAAAATCTTTGAAGCCACAATTTTCAAAAATTTTTGCATGTAAAGGCTAGTTTGTGATGGGATTTTCTGAAAATCTTCCTGTTGCATCCTTGGAAGATACTAAACTTAAATACCAAGTTTGGTTTTTAACAGTCTTTTCATTTTTGAGCTATGACATACATTTCTCAAAAAATGCATTTTTTGACTCAAGGGACCCCAAAACATATTTCTGGAGAAATCTCAGTATCAAATTTTTGGGTGGAATACAAATCCTTCTTTATCCACTATGTACATTGTACATGCAGGCTAGAGAAAGTAATATACATTAAAGATATATGGCAAATCTAATGTATATGATGAAACTTTTGGGAATGGCCTTGAAATAAGCTTCATTCAGAAGAAGTTTTTGTAATCTTGTATAACTATTATACATTAGGCAAGAACAAAATGCATTGCTGAGTGGAATACTTCAGGCGTTCGGAAGATTCTGGGTTCATATCCCATAGGCCAATCAATCTGGCTGAGGTGTTTTCAGTTTCTTTCAATCACCAAGGTAAATATCGGATTGGATATTTAACACCATGATGCAGGTTTCTTCTTAAGTCTAAAACAATAGTAAAACTGAAAATAGATTGTAATATCAACCTGTGCTACCATCTATCCACAGATAGTTAAAGCAGCTCCACTGAATGACACCCTAATGCCATGTGTTTTTAAAGCATAGTAGTATGGTATATGGTCTTGAAAGACTAGTTAAAATGTGCCACCAACCTATGGGTGGTGGGTGCAGCTAGAATAGAGGTTTTGATGTCTGGCTGGAAGTGCCATCTGACTACAGAAGGTGAAAGATATCATTATGGCACCCTACTATCATCTGTTTGACACAAAGCAAAAGTGGTGTTGTAAGGGGATGAGTCCTGAAAGACTCACATACTGTCAAAGAGGTACCTATCCTAACAGTTCCTTCACAATGTGACCTAGAAGCAAGTGACATAATATAAAATAGTTCAAGTGGGCATGGCAACCACACAAAAAATGTTGGTCTGTTTAAAACAATTTATTTAATGTAAGCTTTTTGTGGCTTAAGTCCTGTAGGTTTTCAGTTGTTTCCCACAATTGCATGGAAATGGTATAGAACGTATATATAAGGAAATAGTGCCCAGTTCTGAAACATTTGATTGACTCTTGAGAGAGCTTTCTGTTCTGGCTTCTGTTGTTGGTATAACTTGAAAGTACAAGAAATTTTATTTTGTGTATCCAGCTTTATAATATGAAACCTAATGGATAGATGAAGATTACAAATGGAGTTACATCATACAAAGAGAGTATTACTTTCTGTACACGTTCTATGTGCATAGTGTATAGAGAAGGTATTGTATTGCACCCAAAAATTTGTTACTGAGATTTCACCAGAAATACATGTTTTAGGATCCTCTGAATCAAAAAAAAGCATTTTTAGAAAAAGGTCTGTGTGTGTGAGTGCATGCATGTGGCAGTATAGCTCAAAAATGAAAAGTCTGTTAAATACCAAACTGGTATTTAAATTCAGTATCTTCCAAGGATGCAACATGAAGATTTGAAGGAAAAAAATCCCTCCACCCCCACTACCCTTTACTTGGAAAATTTTTTGAAAATTCTGATTTTCTCCAAAATGGCTGTCAACAATTTTGATTAAAATATTGTTTTCTGGGAACAGCCTCAGAAGGCATCTTTATTCTGGATGAATTTTGCAGAACTGGTAAAGCGTAAGAGATAGACAAAATACTTGCTACACAATTTATGTTATATATATATGTAATTTTATATTTAGGAGTTGGCTGTTTTAGAGATATTCCTTGCTATTGGTTTGTTTTAAAATGCGTATACTTTTTCTCGTATGAGAACTTGTCAACTCTTCTTGGCCACTCAAATAATTGGATTTCAATCTCTTAACACCCCATCTTAAAACATTTAACTGTTGCTTTAGCCTAGTGCATTCGCTTATTTCCCTTCTGCTTATAAGGAAATAAGACTTTCTGCTAATGATTATCTCAATTAGCATGAAGTAGATAGAAGAATAAGCTTATTAACAATAATTTGTTACAGTTATAAAGTCATGTGAATGGAACAAAATAGATTTTTACTTTCTCTACATGTACTATATACATATTATATAGAGAAAGCATTGCATTCCACCCAAAAATTTGATACCGAGATTTCACCAGAAATACATGTTTTGGGTCACCCTGAATAAAAAAAAAAAAAAAAATTGGAAAAAGGTCTGTCTGTCGGTCAGTCTGTCCATCTTAGGACAGCTTAGGTCAAAAATGAAAAGTTCGTAAATACCAAACATGGTATTTAAATTCAGTATCTTTCAAAGATGCGACACAAATATTTTCAAGAAAATCCCCTCACCCCCAACTACCCTTTACACGAAAAACTTTACTAAAAAATGGTTCTTAACGATTTTTATTAAAACATTGTATATTAAAGATATTTACCTGACAAATAAAATGTATTATCTTGAATTTCTGGGAATAGCCTCTAAAGACTACTTTATTATTATAATTTTTTTTTTGACTTTAGCAAATATGTAGGTAGCGAAGGTATTACATTCCACCCAAAATTCAATACCAGATTTCACCTGAAAAATATTTTATGAGGACCCTTGAATCCAAAGAAAAAAGGAGTATTTTCACAAAAGGTCAGGTGTGGGTGCAATATCTTCCATTACAGAGCATTATACTGTGTGTGCGCATGCAAGTGTTCTTTTTTTTTTCTTTCTTTCTTTCCCATAACCGAAAAACCAAAAGTTGGTTGAATACTTAACTTAGTATTTAAGGCTAATCTTCCAAGGTTGTGACACAAAGATTTTCAGAAAATCTACCCACCCCCAATATCCTTTACATGGAATATTTTTCAAAACTATTGATTTTTTCAAAACTGGCTCTGATAATTTTGATTAAAATACTATATTTAAGATGAACCCTCCTATCTTACTCCTGCCCTTGGAAAGAGAACTGAATTGCAGTGATAGTCGCATAATGAGAGCTTTTAAAACAACTGACCCTCACTTTAGCTTATTTGTAAGCTACTAAATAATAGACAATTCCTCCAAATGCTTATTTTGATTAGCATTATGTAGATAAAAGAATGATCTTTTGTATGAAAGTTTGCTTGCAGAACAGATTGAGAAAAATCATGTGAATGGAACACATCAGATTTTTTAAACTTTTTTATGTATGTGAAATTTAAAGAAATCTGTTGGGAACCAAGTGGAATATCTAACAAATTAGAGTGAGTTTCAGGGTAACATTTTAGACCTATACATACTATCCTTTTTACTTTATCATGTAATATCTTTCACTTTATCATGTTCTATCTTTCACAAAAGTAAATATCCACCATGTGATGGGTCAGGTGCTCTTGCATAGGTGGTATGAGAACAAAATTTGCCATGTGTTTCCCTTCCCTTTGTGTTTAAGTGGTCATGGCAGCCACCTGCTCACCTCACAGTTTTGGAAACCAATATTTCAGCAATCATTGTAAACAAACGGGAAATTATTGCAAATTCAACTTAAATATGCTTGCACAAAATGTGTTGTTATTGTATTTCGATTAAGTAGTGGACCTGAAGTAAACCACTCCTAGAGTTGAGTGCTTGCGACTAGAGTGGTCAAAATGGTTAAAGCTGAATAACAGAAAAATCGGGAAGTAGAGTGGCTCCAGTGAAATGAATGTCTTTATTTTTATTATTAACATTGTTTTGGAAATATTTATTTTTGTGACCTGTGCAAAATATAAATTTAACAGGTGACCTCTTCTGATAAAACACCAAATTATATTATTTCACATAGCACTGTAATATATGTCACTGTTTTGTGAATACTGCAATGCAATTGAAATTTTACAATTTTCTTTATAGTTAATTATGCAGTAATGTGACACAAATACAATGGTTTGTGATAATAGAACTCAAAAGTAATGAAACCAAAAAACAAAAACAAAAAACAAAAACAAAAAAAATGTATTATATATCATAGGAAAGCATTTAATAGAATTAGAATGTTATTAATGGTCACAAAATGCATTCTAAAATGTGGCAAATGCCAGCGAATAAATTAGTTAATGGTAGTTAAACAGAGAATTGTTTGAACACGAAGCAACCATTACACCTAGCAATGTTGCCATCTTGTTTATTTCCAGCATATACAATGTTGCCACGTCACCATTAGCTGGTTGTCACCCTCCGTGGTGCAATAGTTACCATACTAACTTCATGCGCCCAAGGTTGTGGGTTCAAACCCGGCGGAGAACGATGGATTTTTTTGGGCGTATAAATCCTTAGTATTGCTTCCTTTGGAAGGGAAATAAAGCCGTTGGTCCCGTGTCGTAGATTTACAGCCCATAAAAGAACCTCAAGCCCGATAAAGAGGCCTCTGAGCAAAATTAAGTGGTCTTTCATGCCCAGTTTAGAATGGGACACTGAGAACCACAGTAGTTAAAGAGTGTCCTTAAATAACACTCCATTTACATTTATTTTTATTAGCTGGTTGTCTAGAAGAATGCCTTTATTTTGATTCTCCATTACTGATAACATGGATAATCTCGAGGAATTAAAGACGTTTGTTAATGTTCCGTTTCAGAAAATAAGCACGCGGGAGGTGAGATCGAACCACCACCTGCTGGTACTTTTGAATTCATGGATAGCGATGCAATAACCTTGGCTATTTTTCAATTAGGAGGCTACGCTCTATTCACCTAGTATAAAGTGTTATCTAGAGCAAACATGAATATCAATTTTCAGTTGGGGTATAAGTTCTTTTAGATGAAAATATTGGATAGATAGAACCAGACTGATAAATTCAGTGCCAGAACCGGGACTTGCAGCACTGACCTCCCATTTCAAATCGTAACTATGGATTTGAATTTTTCAGTCTGACTCTACTTAGACAATTCTAGGCCTACACACAGCTTGTGTGGAAAACAATTTGATATTGTCCAGATTCATGTTCATACATGATGGATGAATTAATCCTGAATACATGCTGATTTACAGGCACCATTGATATATTAAACTTAAAAATATATCTATCTATATTATAATTTAATAAACTTCATAATCAAACCCTCCCCCATGATGTAGCAGCAGTGTTATACTTTGCAAACTAGAGATCCAAATGAAATCTTGTTAGCAATGAATAGGTAACTGCCTTGCTTTGGGTTTCCATCATGTCTTCATTTATGTTCAGTACTCACAATGTCAGAGAATTGTAAAATAAAACATAACTATTGGTATTATTATATCCAAAAGCAGAATTAATATAAAAATAGAAGTATATTTTAGTCTCATAGCTGTGTTCTGTATGTGTAAGTTCTCTAGAAATCTTGATAACAATCATGTTATGATTTCGCCAATCTTTGCTGCTGTCAAGTCTTAGCAACCACGTGGATAAGACCTGTAATGACAAGAGTCAGAATAGCGGGACTGATGTTTCACGCACATGCATTTGACACTTTATGTTGATAAAGTGCCAGTAGGTGGTGGCTTGATTCTCACCTTCTGCATGCTCATTTTCTGAAATGGAACATTTACAAACTTTTTTAATTCCCCAAGATTATCTATTGTCATCAGTAGAGCCCAGATTTTTTATGTAATTACATATTTTAAATTCTGCATAATATTTCAATGAGAAGTAAAAATGTTGGCAAATTACGTCAGTTGGGACTCCCTTACAAATTTTTATTTTACTTTTTTTTTTTTTTTTTACATATTTTGCACATTTCTGCATATTTATACAATGTTACATAAAACTTACATATTTTCTGGGTTTCGTTACAATTTTATTATTTTTAACAAATATTGTAGTCACATTACAAACTACTGTTTTCACAAGTTTTGCTAAAAGCAACAAAAATCAATCTGCGTGATAGGATGCAAATTAAATTAAGAATGCGATAATAACCGCTTCACCTCATTCTGATTGTGTCTGTTTATATCAAAGCAGGTGCTGCTCAACAATGTTGACCTCCAGTGTCACATTTCTCGTAACGCTTTGGGCATTTACAAGGACTGGAGAAATTGATTTTTATCATTGTCGCGGTAGACGGCATCTCATAATATAATAGCTGCGAGGAAACAAAATGAGCCGCTGGACAACCATCAAAATACGGTGAGGCGATAATACTGCCGTTAGTTTCTTGCAAGTCTTAGTAAAATGGCACCAATTGCATCCTTGCTATCCTGCAAGTTGAATTCATGGGTGAAATTAGATAGCGCCTTTACAACCGATGGAGAAAGAATAGTCTGTCAAGCAAGCGGTAAAAGAATTGGCTGTTCCATCTCAATTGGAACAACATATCAACAATGCTGTTCACATATGCAACAAACACCTACAGTCTTCTAGAAAGCAAATTCTGTTGACACAAATGCAACAGGAGCCATCTGGAAATGATTTTTTAAAGACCTGTGCAGTGCAATGGTTGCAGCTTATATTTTGTGGCATAAATTTCAAATTCCTCAATTTCGCTCCTTTCTAGAAAAATATTGCAAGAAAATTATTTCTGTCGAATCTACTCTGAGAAAAAAGTTTCTTCATGTGTGTTATGAAGAAGCAGTTGCTCATATGGAATGAAATTGGAGACTCCTGTATTTAGTTTGCCGTCGATGAAACTCAGATGACATGGGTGGGTACTTAGCAAATTTAGTAGTAGGAAAACTAGATTCCGAAAGTCCAGCAAAACCATTTCTAATCTGTTGCAAGGTGTTAGAACAAACAAATCATTCTACAACTGCAAGATTCGTAAATGGTGGGATAAAGATTCTGTGACCAGAGGGTGTGTGTGAGGAAAAGGTTTTAATTATGTATTTAGATGCTGCAGCATACATGATTAAAGCTGATGCTGCTCTTAAGGTTTTCTACCCAAATGTGCTTCACTTCACCTGCTTGGTCCATGCTTTGCAACGTGTTGCTGAAGAAGTAAGAAGTAATTTTCCCTGTATGAATTAGTTGATATCGGCAACAAAAAAAGATCTTCGCATGAAAGCACCGCACAGAATTCAATGCTATACAATCATCCCAAATATATCCCTTTGCCTCCTGAGCCAGTACTTACAAGATGGGGTATGTGGTTAGAAGCTGTGATCTTCTATTGTGAACATTTTGGAGAAGTCCAGTTAGTGGTGAACATGTTCTCTTCAGAAGTAGTTGTTTGCATATGTGAATCTCAGGACATCTTTAAAGATTCGAAAGTGGCAAGCTCCTGTGCTTACATCAAAAGTAACTTCGGCTGGTTGCCTAGCACCATCAACCACTTGGAAACATCAGGTTCCCTTCTTCACGAACCTATGGATTTAATGGAATGTGCCCACAGAAGCTTAGTGTAGTTGCAGGAGATGTAGGAAGGAAGGTAGGTGAAACATTCAAAGCTGTGCTAAACAGGAATCCAGGGCACTCCACGTTTGTGTCCGTGTGTAAAGTGCTAAATGGTGAGTGTCGATTTACCAAAACATTTCTCTGCAAATCAGATTCCAATGCTAAAATATGCTCCTGTTACTTCGTGTGCTGTGGAGAGAAGCTTCTCAGCTTATAACAACATTTATCCGATAGACAAAATATGGAAAAGTATATGGTTATTCACTGTACGTTGAAAGAAGCAAAAGACTCAAAATGAAAATGCCTGGTTGTTCATTGTATGATAGAAAACTGAAAATGCATCCTCATTGACATTTAATTATTTTGAATTGATTATTTCACTCATTGATAAATTGGTTCAGTATTTCAACATTGCTTTACCATCTAAAATTTAAGTAAAATAATTATGCGAAATGAGTAATTTTAATAATTGTAAATCCAAAACACATATTTCTTATTTCGATTACCTACTTACTTGAAAATAAATTTTAGGTTAATTCTGCAGAAAACAAAAATATTTTCCCTATAGTTAATTCTATA
Source organism: Hymenopus coronatus (assembly GCA_030762935.1). NCBI lineage: Eukaryota > Metazoa > Arthropoda > Insecta > Mantodea > Hymenopodidae > Hymenopus > Hymenopus coronatus. The sequence goes on from CM060897.1 coordinate 163,198,722, forward strand.
TTTAGTCCTTAAATTTTAACTCATTGTCATTAATTTACATACTTACAGACCAATGAAATTACAAAATTCTAGGTAATTTGCAGTCTGCATTTAGATTTGAGGTGGTAATCTTAGCATTTAGAATATTACATAATTTACATATTTTGTTGATATTATATACTTCATTACATATTTTGCTCTTTTTTGGTACAAAAATATGTACATATTTCGCACCTTGATATTACATAAAAATCCATGCTCTGGTCATAGGCAATGGAGAACCAGGAGAAAGATACACTTCTAGACAGTCAGTTTATGGGGACATAGCAACATTGTATAGCACTGGAAATAAACAAGATGGCAATACTGTTAGGTTGCTATCCACATCTGCATTGTGCTCTATTTAATATGCCATTAATTTATTCACTGGTATTTGCTACTTTTTACAATGCATTTTGTGAGCATTAATACAATTTTATTGTATTAAACGCTTTCCTATGGTATATAATACATTAAATTTGTTTTCAATACTTTAGTTTGATTCTCACATACCATTTGTGTTGTATTAGTGCATAATAACTATAAAGGAATGTAATCATGCTGACTTGATTCAACATTTCTAAAGAAATTATTTTAGTTTTTGTGCATGTAACATTTTAATTTTTTTTCCTATCTAGCGAGACATTCCAACTGGGAGATATAAATGCTTCCTTATGTCCATTGTAAGCTATATAAGTATTAATAATGCATGGACGAAATAAATCCAAACTGATAATAGTATTGGAGAATTATAGACAGATGTCTTTGAATGTGGATATTTCAAGGAAAATATTGATTTTGAGAGAAGTGATTTCCCTGTTTTATTTTTAGCATTTACAATTTATGTTTTATAAAGTATTCTGTTGTAAAATTTCAATTGAATTACAACATTTGTAAGACAGTGGCTAATATTACAGCAAAATAAAACTAACCATGTAATTTGCTGCTCAATGGGAGGAATTGTTTCAGACAGAGATTCAATGACTGTCAAATTTATATTTCGTGCAGGTCACTAAATATTTTCCAAAAGAAGCAATAATAAAAATAAAGGCATGTGTTACTTGGGATTCAATTCAATTCCCAACTCTGTTAGTCAGATGAAGAATGCTTTAATCACTTCATCTATGCTTTTCGCAATTACAATTGCTGCTAATTAAACTTATCTTTGTAAACAGAGCACTCAACATTAGGAGTATTTTACTTCAGGTTCATAGTTTAATCAAAATACAATAACACATTATGCACTGCAAAGTTGAATTTGCAATAATTTCCTGTTAGTTTACAATGATTGCTGAAATATTGGTTTCCAAAACTGTGAGGTGAGCAGGTGGCTGCCACGTCCACTTGAACACAAAGGGAAGCACAAGGCAAATTTTGTTCTCATACCACCTATGCAAGAGCACCTGACCCATCACATGGTGGGTATTTACTTTTGTGAAAGATAGAGAGCATAGTAGATAAAGGTTTTTATTCCACTCAAAAATTTGATTCTTAGATTTCACAGGAAATGCATGTTTTGAGAACCCCTTAAAAAAATAAACAATTTTTTTTTTTAGAAGGTCTGTGTGAGCGCATGCATTCAGTATCCTCCAAGAATGTGAAAAGGATTTGCAAGAAAATCCTCCCATTCCAAACAACCCTTTACACAGTAGATTTTTTGAAATTTCCAATTTTCTCAAAACTGGATTTAATGGTTTTGATTAAAATATTTTGAAGTCCCCTTCATTCTGAATGACTTTTGCATAACCAGTAAACCATAAGACAAAAAGCTACTGCACAAACAATATAGATTTTGTCAATACACAATTTATGTTATATGTTTTTTTGTTGTGATGCTAACCATTTTGCGAGATATTCCTTGTTGGTTTAAACTTTCTAATACCTATGCTATTCTCAAATGGGAAGTTGTTTACATTTTTTCATCCTAGTCAAGCAAAGAGAATTAAATTTCAACACCATCACTGCTCCTAAAAGATTAGACTGTCACTTGAGCTATTGTAGTTTCTTATTCCCCTTGTTCCTGAAAATATGAAATAAAACCATTTCTGATTTATGTATTTTGATTAGCATGAAGTAGATAGAAGAAGCTTTTATAAGCATTGTTATGGCATAAGCAGTCATGTGACTGTAGCACGTTAGATTTTTCCTCTCAAGATGTAATGCTTGCGTTTCCTGAAGGGAAATGCCTTATGAGTGGTTTACGAGAAACTATTGAGTTGAATAGTAGCGGTTAATGTAATGGTATAATAAGTAAAAGCAACTTTTGAGATAAAGAAACTGAGCCTACTATCCATCATCACAGCCTTAAAACTTTTCCACATCAAGATTGCACTCATTGCCCATATGGAACCACCTCAATACTCTCTCAAGTGCCTGGAGGAAGTCAAAACAGCCTACCGAAGAGAATGCTCTTTGTATCAAAATATAGGAAAAACAGGATAACTTATTGACTGGCAGACACAACTTTCTTCATGGAAGACCTGATTACAACCCACAATGTGACACCCAACACCACAAAACAACAGATTTCTGGAAGACAGACGACAGAAGGCAACAGGCATAAATCGCAGATTACTCGACACCCCAGCAATAACGAACAAAAGATGGAATTACATATATACACCAGAGTGGCGACCCATGACCTACATTGCCGAATATGTGCAACCAAGGAATACCACACCCCCAATGGGAGCTGCCTGTGCACCATAGATGTGAACATCATTAAGTACAAAGAAAGAACATCGATGCTCAGTTATTATGCAAACGTTGAAAACTTCTACTAATTCAGCTCTTCATACACAACTGTGTTTAATAAATTAATTTTATTTAATAAAGCTAACCTAACCTTTTTCTTCACCTAGTCTAAGTATTGCTTATTGTAGACCTAACCTCAAGGGTTTAATAATTATATTTTGGAGTAACTTGATTCATGTGGCTAGTAAGTAGCATTATAAGTGCATGGCCATGCTGTAGCTGAGTGGTTAGAACACTCGATTCTCACCAAGGCGGCCTGGGATCGATCCCAGGAGGCCACATGTGAGATTTGTGATGGACAAAGCGGCTCAGGGGCAGGTTTTCTCCGGGTTATCCGATTTCCCCCGCCATCACCTGAAGTATTGCATGTAGTAAAGTTAGGCATTTAAAATGTTTATAAATATATGTATACCTGGTCTTACAACAAATACTGTTACAAACTTTTGGCACAGGCTGTACAACCGGTTTTGAAGGTGGCGGCCAACCCTTATGGGGGTAAGTTAAGAGGTGTAGCTGCAGAAAAGAAAGTGTGTTTCCGTATATTTTGGTGATGGAGTGCGACGATTTTGAAAACTGTGTAGCAGTGTTATCCCTTAGTAAGGTGTGTAAATCAGCTTCCGAAATTTTCATTACCGTAAGCTGAAAATAAATGGAATGTTTTGCATCGGACTATTAACCGATTCCTAGAAATGGACTGTTGAAGATAGCCAGATACAAGGTCGTACTTGCAGCATTAGGGACAAGCAGATGGTTAAATTAGTGGCGGCTCGTATTCAACAAAATCTTTGGAGAAAGCAGTGAGTGCTGGCTCGAGAGCTGAACATTTAAAAAATGTTGATGTCCCACCTTTTGAGTGATGGCCTAGAGTTGAAAGCGGAGTACAGGTCACCCAAGCCAGCATCTGAGAGAGCAGAGAGTGATAAACTCAAAATGCCTTTAGCATTGCACAAACAATGGCCCCAAAAATTTCTTCTCACAGATGAAAAGATGTTCACTATTGAGTAGACTTTCAACCGGCAAAATGACCGTGTTTATGCCAAATCATCTGGAGAAGCTCGTAAGAAGGTTCTGAAGAACCAAAGAGGCCAGCATCTGCCTCAATCATGGTTTGATGAGAAGTGACATATGACGGCACCACTTATCTGCATTTTTGTGAAAAAGGGGTGAAAACTTCTGCCAAAGTGTACCAAAACACCGTGTTGGAGACTGTTGTGAAGGGCTTGGCAACAGTTTGTTCAAGAATCAACAATGGAGCTTCCAGCAGGATTCAGCACTTGCTCACAAGGCAAAGTACCCAGGACTGGCTGCGGAGAAATGTTCCAGATACCACTGCTCCAGATAATTGGCCTTCCAGCAGCCATTGGACTACAAGTTGTGGTCCGTACTTGAGAGCATGGTCCCTAAGAAGAGGCACCTTAGTATTGACAGCCTCAAACACTCCCCGCTGAAGGGAGACACTGCATAATTCTTTTGATGTGTAGCCACAGAGACTTTGGGCCTGTGTGAGGGCCAAAGGTGGCGATTTTGAAATGATTGGTACTCTGTGTTTGTAATTCATGTGTCAAAAGGATATTAAATTATTTTTAAAACTGTGAAAATGGCTCACGTTCATTCTTGTAGCAGTATTATTGTGAGAATAGGTGTGTGTGTGTGTGTGTGTGTGTGTGTGTGTGTGTGTGTGTGTGTGTGTGTGTGTGTGTGTGTGATATATACCTATGCATAGTTGCACTGCAAAAAATTTTTGGGGTTAGATGGTCAGAAGTTTTGTGTCATTATTAAATGATTGTACATAGGAACAGTGACTCATATTTTATCTTTTTTAAGCTATTTGGGTCCCAATATTGTTATGACACTCCAACTGCTTAGTTGTCATTTGTAAAAGTGTTTGTATTACTTTGCATTTTTAAGATGAAGATATTAACGATAGAACATGCTTCGTAGTATTTCTATTTCACTGCAAAGTGACAGGTCGCATTGACATTGACTGTGATGGCGCTGCATTTGCTTGATATCTTGTACTACAGCGGTGAATTAATAAGAACTCAGTATTCAATGGAGTACAAATGGAACACACTGGAGCTGGGTGTTTTTTTTATACAAAAGGTTACATAATTGATCATACAAAACTGTAATTACACAGGTACTTAATGATAAAATGTACATTATATATCTATGTAAATATTGTAATTAATTAAATATTATCTTCTTCAATTCTCAACACTGAAAAAAAAAAATCTATGTTCATTTCAAATGAGTTTCCCTACCCTCTGTCGTTCATGTTTTGGTGTACAAATTACTCTCATGAAATTATATTTTCCCATCTAATTAATTTTAATTGAGATAGACCTTGTTAGCTGCATTACATGTTACAGATACAAACAGAAAAGCAATATGCTAATGTTATAAAACTGGACACCATATGCTAGATTTAAAATGTCATTGCCTTTCCATTTCATCACAAGAAATAACTGAAACTGGTGCTTAGTGGAAGTAGAACAGAGTTTGTTCAGTTGAATGTCTAATGGTGTACCGTAACAGAGGTATATTTCTGTTAGCAATGACTCTCTAAGATCTCAGGAAACATGCTTTATCAGTATGTGGTTGTATATTTTAGTTAAAAAGAGTAATAAAGTACCCAAGTACATACCTCGAGTATATCAACCAAACTTTAGAAATCTTGAACTGTTTCGATAGTAGCCATTTTTACTTTCTCTACATAGTATTTAGTATGTAGGTAGAGAAGGTATTGCACTCCACCCAAGAGTTTGATACTAAGATATCGCCAGAAATACACATTTTAAGGTCCCCTGTATTAAAAAAATCTTTAGAAAAAGGTCCGTGTGTTTGTAAACATGAAAACTCAAAAAGAAAAAGTTGATAAAAAGCAAACTTGGTGTTTAAGTTTAGTATCTTCCAAGGATGTGATACAGAGATTTTGAGGAAAATACCTCCATCCCAAATTACCCTTTACATGGAAAGAATTTTGAAAATGTTAATTTTCTCAAAAATGGCTCTAACGATTTTGGTTAAAATAGGCATACTAAAGATGTTTACAAGACAAATGAAATGTGTATCTTGAATTTCCTGGGAATGACTTCTGAAGACCTCTTTATTCTGGATGAATTTTGCTGAATTTTGCATAACTGATAAACCATAAGAGACAAAAACTTGTATAACTTTTTCAAAGCTCAAACCAAAAACATCTGAAAAAAATCTAAAATAAATATCTATAAAAAAAAACGACCAACTCCACGAAAAAAATTCATATAACATAACAACACAAAATATGTAGATCTTGTTAAAACACGCTTGGTTTCACCTTTAAAATACTTAAAACTTTTCTCATGCGGGAAATTGTCTACTCCTGACAATGCAAAGGAATGGATTTCAGCCACATGGGAATCAGCTTTTAAAATATTTGACTTATCACTTAGCCTAGTTTTTGCCCTTATTTCCCTTCCACTTACAAGGAAGCAAGTAATAGGGTAATTTCTGCCAATGTTGATCTTGATTAGCATGAAGTAGAAAGATTTATTAATTTGTTGTCGAGATGTAGAGAAAGTCACGAGAATGGATTAGTTCAGCCATTTCATATGCTAGGGATGTTTCATTCTGACATAGTTTCAATTTAATTTCTTTAAACATTATTGCCTTATTGCCTTATTTTGAGGTCAAATTCAAGTAATAATCCAATACTTTTGTAACACCAAATTTTTAGAGGTCATATAATTAAAAGGTTCTTTAAAAAAATATGTTGTTATGGTTGTTACAAAATCAGGGCATTGTCATTACGTAAGTTTGTGAGAAAAATTAGATCCTCCTAGCAATTAAATACATTGAGTGCTTTCAGGGAAGTTATTCACAACACAAATAAAATGTATATTTTGAATTTTCTGGGGATAGCCTCAGAAGAACTCTTATTCTGGTTGATTTTTGCAAAATTTTGCATAATGGTTAAAAAGTAAGATACAGATAAAAAGGTATAACACAAAACATGTAGATCTTGTTAAAACACACAATTTATATCATAAGTATATTTTTGTAGAGTTGACCGCTACCTTGTTATTGGTTCAATTTTAAAATTCTTATACTTATCTCAGACAGGAAGGGTCCGTTTTTCTTTTGTTCTACTCCTGGCCAAGCAAAGAAGCCAATTTCGATGACAATTGCATAATGAAAGCTTTTAAAGCATTTGGCTCGCTTTAGCATAGTGCATTGCTTGGTGGCCTTCTATTTTACTGTTCTCTTCAATGCTGTATATGAGTTCTGTTTTGAAGGATAAAAATCTGAGGTGTTACACTCACATGACTTCCTCTAACTGTTCTACAAACAGTCTTCTTATAAAAGATTATTCTTCTTTTTACACCATGTTAATCGAGGTAAGCATTAGCAGAATTTGCTTATCACTTAGTTTATTATTAAGTAGAAGGAAAATAAGGGAAACCGCTAGGCTAAACCAAAATCATATGTTTTAAAATGTGGTTGCTATGGGATTGAAATCAGTTTCTTTTTGTGGCCAGGAGTTGACAAGTTCCTGTATGAGGAAAGTTTTAAGTATTTTAAAACTGGAATCAATAACAATGCTGTCAACTCCAGAAAAAAAAAAAAATGTGTATGACATAAACTGTGTTTTAATGTGGTCTTCATTTTTGTGTAGTAAGTATTTGTATATCTCTTACGGTATATCAGTTAATGCAAAAAAAAAAAAAAAAAAATGCCTCCAGAGTGAGGTCTTTAGAAGATATTCCTAGAAAATTCAAGATATACATTTTATTTGTCATATAAATATCTTAAATATTAGACATTTCAAAAAAGTTCCATGTAAAGGCTAGTTGGGGTTGGGGGGGATTTTCTTGTAAAACTTTGTGCCAAATCCTTTAAAGTATCAAGTTTGGTATTTAACAGATTTTTCGTTTTTGAGTTATGCTGCCCACAGACACACACAAAGACCTTTTTCTAAAACAATATTGTTGTTTTTTTATTCAGGGGGTCTCAAATCATATATTTGGAATGAAATCTCGGTGTCGAATTTTTGGATGCAATAAAATAGTCACGCAAGGTTGAACTACAACCGCACAACACATCAGCATGGCTATGACGATGGTAGGGTGCCACATTTCTAGATGGACGAGGTTTCGAGAACCAGGGTGGACATGGAGCATGATACACGACCACCAGTAACATCGGATGGTAGACTACGTAAAAGTGTGTTCTTTTGGGTGGTGTGATTGGGCGTTAGGTATATGTTGGATTGGATGGTGTGGTTGGAAGCTGAAGAGCAGTGAGTATAGTTGCTGCAACATTTCTAATGCACCAGAACTTTTTAAAGGTGTCAGTGACTTGCATCTTTTTTTTTTTTTACTTTCTCTATACATGGTGTATAGAGAAGGTATTGTATTGCACCCGAAAATTCGATACCGAGATTTCACCGGAAATATGTTTTGAGACCCCCTGAGTCCAAAAAAAGCATTTTTAGAAAAATGGTCGTGTGTGTGTCTGTCTGTGGGCAACATAACTCAAAAATGAAAAGACTGTTAAAAACCAAACTTGGTGTTTAAGTTTGGTATCTTCCAATGCTGCGACACGAAGATTTTCAAGAAAATCCCCCCACCCCTAACTACCCTTTACATGGAAAAAATTTCGAAAAATTTTACTGTCTTAAAAATGGTTCCAATCTCGTAAATTTAAGATATTTACTTGCCAAATAAAATGTATATCTTGAATTTTCTGGGAATAACCCCTGAAGACTACTTTATTCAGGATGAATTTTACGGAATTTTGCATAACTGCTTAACTGCTAAGAGATGGACAAGAACTTACCACACAGAACATTTAGAGCACATTAAAACCACAACTTATGTTATATACATTTTTTCGTGGAGTTGTCGTTTTTAAGATAATCCTTATTTTTAGTTTCAGCTTTGAAAAACTTAACTTTTCGCATACAGGAATTTGTCAACCCCTGTCCATACAAACAAAGGAAATTCATTCACATAGCAACCACCTTTGACTATCACTTTAACCTATGGTACTACCTTATTTCGCTTCTACTTACAAGGAAGCAAGTAATAAGACTATTTCTACTAATGTTTTCTCAATTAGCATATAGTAAATAGAAGCCTAAGCTTTTTAACATTAGTTTGTTGCAAAAATGTAGGGAAAATCATGTGAATGGAACACATCCGATTTTTTTTAAAATGTGGTTTCCCCAGTAAGTCTAATATACGACAAAACTAAAGACAAGTCTTGTATTCAGCAAAAAATTTACCGCCTATTGCTGAAGTTGTTTTAGCTGTTGGGTGATTAACAAAGCGTCGTTTGTATGAATGGTCAGCTTTGACTGAAGGAAGCAAATGAAGCGTGTAGGATATCTTGTATTCCATTTTTATGCGGTACGCAAACTTCATGTCACCGTTGAGTGTGGGTATGTTAGGACAATCTAAGAAGAGCGAAGGGCTTGATACTGGTGTAAATCTGTGTGATGTCATTTTGTTTGTATATTCTTTTTCGTAGAATGGGTTGTTCGTTTGAGGAATTGAGTGTGTTATAGCGGAGATTAATTTAGCTTTTGCAGAATCTTTAATTTTCCACGTGCTCCATACTTTACCACCTGGAAGAGTTATGAATGGAACGTCTATAATCTTAGTTTGACCAGGCGCAAGCTCTTCCATTTTGAAGTAAAAGTGTGTGTTATCTTGATGTTTGTGGTACGGAAAAGCAAATTCGTTAGGTTAGGTCGGAGTTAGAAAATCTTGAGAGTTTGTTCCAGTAGAGTAGAAGTCGATGGTTTCTGTTGTACCTGCGTTTTCAGGTAGTTGCACAGTTGGTTATACAGAAGGAAATTTTATGATAGGTTATACCTTAGGCTCTGTTTTGAGGAGTTGTAGTGGTGTAAAATAATAGTAATTGATATGGAATGAAGAAGGATTTGCCCTCGTCAGAAAAATCTAAGGTGTGCCAGGAACAGCTGGTTAGAGAGCCATGGGTGAAGTTGGAGTATGCAGTGATTATTGTGGATGTTGTTGGATGGGTGTGTTTGGAGTTGCTGATGCAGTTGGTGTAGGAGTTAACGGCATTTTCTGCGTCGTCAGGTTTCTTTCGTTTGAGTACTGGTTGTGACATTTCTCACTGAAAATGTCGGAAAGGTTTAGGTTAATGTTGAAATGCAGAGTCCACATGTTATCGAAGATAGCATCTGTAAACGGAATGGCATTGTTAGAGGAGTTATGTTTTTGTAACGCCTCGTGAATCGAGGGATAGTATTTGATAAACAGAAAGTATGCGTCTTGCTTGGTAATGGTGTTATCCGGTTTAGGAATGATAAAGTTCTTGGATGTATGAGGTTGGATTTTGTTGGTTAGAAAATGCAAAAAGCCTCTTTCTTGAAGAGGCGTTTTTCCAGAATTCGGGTAACCAAATCCAAAGGGAGTGATTGGTGATGAATATGAGTAGTCTGAGAATTGGTTCTTTGTCAGTGTGTTAAATGTCTGTGGGCAGTTCTGCACCTTCCAGTAGTAACTTCCAAGTGACAATGTTAGTGGAGTTTAATATGGGTTCTTCAAACCGGTCACAGGTTGCTGTAGGAAGTTCGTCCAAATGAAAGGAGGATTTGCCTTTTTCACCTCCGATAAGTGTAGGTTTAATGTCCTCTAGTGGCAGTCTCATGGTGAGAGATTTTCCTGTATTCGTAGGCTCTTGCATAATAAAGGAGTTAATTTTGTTTAAATTCATGCTTTGTACCAAACCGAATCTTGTAAGAAAGTCTACTATGTTGATGTTGGTCTTAAATAAATGTTCTAGAAAGACCATGTTTTGGTGACGTGTTCGGTATAGTTGTAAAGAATTTCAAAATATTTTTAAGTCGTTTTTGTTGTACAATGGTAATCTTTAGAAGATTTTTAGTAGATTTGTACCTGTTGTGCCTAGTTGCTTGACAAGTGTTTTTGTATGTCGGGAGGCACGTTTCTTAAAAAGTCTTGGTATGATTGTATGTTGCAGTTGGCAATGAGCTGCAGCAGGTAATCTACTGAAGTGTTTCTGAATGTAATGTTTGTCTTAAATAGGTCTTTTTCGTCTTCTACGTATTATTCGCAAGGTTCGAAAATGCTGCCTGTTTGGTCACTGTTGGTAAAACTGTATTATGTCGGAGAGATGCTTTGGAAGTCTAGAACCATATATGCGGAGTGTGGATAAACCTTTACGCAAGCAATAGGTAATAAATTTACGGAGCCAGCGGATTGGTTGTAAGCTTGTATAAGCTTCTGCAACTCCTCCACCTTTGATGCCAAGGAGTTTAATGATTCGTTGGAGGGAAGGTGGTTGCTGGCGTTTGAGGAGGAATAGATAATGTGGTAGTGGTCCCCGTAGTCAAACGTGATAAAACGAAGAACAGTCTCCTTTGGTTGATGGAAGGATGTACGGGTGGTTGGATTTGTGGAGGATGAAGGTGAAGCAGTTTTTGCTTCTTGGTGGGAGGGCTCAACTGGACTATATCCGGTTTGGGAGAGGATGGAGGACTGTGATATTTCGTGAGCGTTTTTCTTTTGGGGCGTGGATATCATCAGTACACAGTTTACATTTAACTCGCTCCAGGGAATACGGGGGGAGGGGGGGATTCGGATGTGCTATTTGAACCCTCTCTTTATTGCCCAATAGAGCTCTATTGGGGATGAGTGGTGTGCGGTTTTCCTTGTAGAAGCGTGATGATCGTAATACGAGATGCGCGGTTGGAGGTGTTTGTCAGTTGTATCCTGTATTGTAGGTTTTTCATCGTGTGCATCTGTAATATTTGTGCCAGTTTGTTCAGCGGTTCCTGTTTTCTGTATTTTGTTGTGTTGTTTTTTGAATATGTTTATTATCTGTGTGTGTATTTTTCATGTTATCTGTGTTGGGTTTATTAGTATGATGCATCGTCGGGCAGGTAGACGGTTGGATGCTGTGGTTATTGTCTGGAATAGGTCGGGACTCGAGGTCTGGTCTATCCTTAAAGTGTTCATTGTTACTTACAGGTCCAGATTCATCTGATTCTGCACGTGCCCCAGGAGAATTTGATGTAGTGAAGTCCGCACAATAGTCCCAGTCCTAGAAGTTTGCGTAGTGTTCATGTTGGTATTTAAAGCTTCTGTGACCTTGATATTCTTCCTCGCAGTTGTTAATACACTGCAGGTTGATTCCAACAGCTAATACAGCAGTAGATGGCGATGCGATGCTCGCAGACTCCGTGAAACATAGTATGCTATCGGAGGAGCCAGGAGCAGAAACGACTCGCCCGAGTGTTCTCGGGAGGGGGTAAATCTCACGGTACCTATTCGCTTTTCTTGCGGATTTACCCGTGTGATATAATAGGTGTGATGTGCAAGTGTTTGTGTCTGTGTAAGTATGCGTGGGCTAGGTGTTTCCCTTAGTGCTGCCAGCGCGGGCTGGTTTACCTCCCGTGATGGTCACCCACCCAGGAAGGGACCGGGCCCGATGCTGCTTAACTTGGCTAGCGGCTTGCGGGCTGTCACGGAAAAGTGCCAGCTAGCGGGGAGAACGGAAAGGAATGAGGTAGTAGGTGGGGGTGGGCCAGTTGTACGGCTGGTCGGTGTACGACTAGGTGGTCACTCAACCGAGTCGTGACCGGGCCCAATGCTGCTTAATTTAGCAGGGTTCTGAAGGGAGAAACGGCCGAAACTATCATCCCAAGTCATCCTTGGGACGCCGGTAGCTGACGCGTCTTTTGGACAACGTGTGGTCATAGAGACCGAGAGTATTCACCAGGGGATTGGGGTGAGAGCAAGTTTAGTGTATATTGTGCGAACTCTTTAACGTACAACATCCACTATGTAGGGAATTCCGGAGTGAGAATGGAGTATGTGGGACGGGAATCTACGGTATGTGCCGTATATCATCCTCAGTACCCTGTTCTGCACGGTCTGCAGTCTGCGGATGGTGGAACGAACCACCGAACCCCAGACCTCGCAGCCGTACAGCATCAGGGGCGGGATGACTGCACGATACAGCCGTAGTTTTAGGTGTGAAGGCATGGTGGAGCGGAAGATGGGATATAACTGCCGAAGGGCAGCGTGCCCCAACTGGACCTCCCTGTCATGTGGATGAATGTAAAGCCGCGGTCGAGGACTCCGAGGTATTGGACGGTGCGGACCCAAGGGATCCGCCTCCGCTGCAACCTCAAGGACCTCTCCGGCCGCCAGCGACGGACTTTTGCCAGCAGGAGAGCGGAGCTCTTCTGCGGGCTGATGGCCATCCACCACTTTTCACTCCATCTGCCGTTGGCCTGGAGCTGTCTCTGAAGCGGGCGTTCTTGTTACGCGCCATTATGAGGACATTGTCGGCATACTGGCGCGTAATAGCACCGGGTTCTGTGGGAAAGCCAGACATGTAGGCGGCAAAGAGTAATGGCGACAGCACACTGCCTTCCGGCACTCTCGCTTCTATGGGTCTGACTGTGGAATGTCTCCCCTCCACCCTCACCCTGAAAGTGCGGTCCCGAATGAAGCTACTAAGCAGGTGAAGGTAGGGGGAGGGATCTCTGCGCTCTTGAGTTTGTACAATAATCCCTGGTGCCACGTGGTATTCTTTATGGTATTCTTGGAATAAGCACATCCTCGCCTTTGAACTGTCCTATGATTATAGTAGCTTAAATCAACATTTTCATAATTTTTTGAACAGAGAGTCTTGTTCCGTTGACAATTTCGGCTGATTGACATTGGGTAGCGTAATTGTTACCGAGTCAACCTTGAGCTGTAAATTGTGTGGCGGAATCCTGGCAAATCCAATTCAGTTAGATAATCGACTACTTCATATGGAATTGTAATGGAATCGATCGACTTAATGAATGCATTTATCAATACATTTTAATCTGATCTTTTATATTCAAATTATATACATTCTTATTAGTTGCTGCTAAAATGGCTCGTTCGTACAACCAAGCATAGTTTTTGTTATTTACACCAATATTTGGGCACACTTTCGATATTCTTCCTTTGACGTGTGAAGTGACAAAAAGTTGGTGGTAACGAAATGAGGTCAGTAGAAGTATCAACAGGAATTTTCCCATCGCCAATGTCTAGTAATACCTTTGCATCTGCAAAGCGCAATGTAGCATATATTGTTGGTATTTCAAAAAGAACTGAATCAGCGCACCCATAAGGTAGTGAGGAAGGGATGGCATATGCAGTTAACAGTGTGGATAAGAAAAGAAACCGTTGGCATAATAACAATAATAATAGCAGCCCTTTCATAGTGTGACGGATAAGCGCTGAAATAGGTAACGAATTATATTAAGGAGAAAGTCACAAAGTAACATTCATGCTTCTTCTGAATATCTTTCTTTCCTTTACTCCTAATGTTTTTAAAATAGTCATTTTTAAGGCTAACAATGACATAACTAAAGAACCAGTAGATCTGGTTGGGCAAGTGATAAGTTTTATTTGATTATAGCTTTGTGTATTAAATTTATCCATTTAACCAAAAATATTACTTGATCAAATTAATGTATTAAGAGCGCCGCAATTTTAGTGTGACGGTGACGGGGTATGTTCATGTTCTGATGAAATCTCCTTTAGCTAGCTCATGTACCACATAATCTCAAAGGTGTAATGGTTACCATGCTGACTTCATATACCCAAGGTCGCGGAAGGGAAGTAAAGCCGTTGGTCCCGTGTCGTAGATTTACGGCACGTAAAAGAACCTCAAGCCTGATAGAGAGGCCTCTGAGCAAAATTAAGCGGCCTTTCACGTCCAATATAGAATGGGACGCTGAGAACCATGCAGTTAAAGAGCGTCCATAAATAACACGACATTTATTTATTTACATAATCTCAAATAATCAACATCTGCAATAGGAAGCTAACCTAAAATGGTTTACTATCCAGGTCTCGGCATTTCTCCATTTTCAGATTCCAAGAAGGAAGGTTGGTTATGTGCATAGTTTATAACTCGTTCATTTTAAAGAATTAAACAAAAATGCTTATTTCTTATTTCTTTATTTAAACGGGGTGACCAAGGAAACGATAGTATATAAGACATATATTTGATTTTCACTGGTATATTGCGTCATTGACTCCATAACCGGGTACATTCCCTTAGTGCGGAAGAAAAATGAGCTGTACTACGGCCATCTAGCGGCAAATAATAAGTATGTACTATAAGTGTTCATCGCCAGAGAAACTTCTTTGCTTCTTTATTTTAAACGATAGGAGTAAGGAAAGGACAGTTAATACATAAACATGTATTTGAATTTCACTAATGCGTTGCGTCATTGTCTCGATAAACTGGTGCGTTACCTTAACATTGAAGGAAAATACTACTACGGCCGTCTAGCGGCAAATAAATAAGTACTTACTCTAGATGTTCGCCGCCAGGAAAGCTTCTTTATTTTAAACCATAGGGGTAAGGAAAGGACAGTTGATACAAAAAAAAAAAAAACATGTATTTGAATTTCACTACTGCGTTGCGTCATTGTGTCGATAAACTGGTGCGTTACCTTAACATTGAATGGGAAGAAAAATACTACTACGACCATCTAGCGGCAAAAAGATACTTACTATAGGTGTTCGTCGCAAGGAAAGCTTCTTTATTTTAAAGGTTAGGAGTAAGGAAAGGACTGTTAATACATAAAATGTATTTGAATTTCACTGCTGCGTTGCGTCAATGGGTGGTATGAATAAAAGTGAGACGCGTCTTATGAGACACCGCTAGCAGAAAATGTGAGACGCAGCTAGTCTTGAGACGTGTCTCGTTAGTTTCGTATGAATAAAATTTTCCCCTCCGAAGTGAGACGCGCTACCTGCGTCTCATACAATATCTGTGTGTAAACAGGTCAACAATGTATTATTGCATGAATGGAAATGCTTATTTATGAATGCATTTATACGATTTATACTGTCTAAATTGAGAGGGAAACATTACTTTTTAATTGTGTTTCTCGGATGTTTAAAAAAAACTATTTAATAAAATCGTAATTGTCAGAAAATTAGAAATTGCTAATGACTGAAATTAAACAAGAGTTAGGAAAAGTTATAATGAAATCTAATTTAGGAAAATAAACAATGTGAAAAGCAGAATAAAACAAAAAATCGGATTTTCCATTCACATGACTTTCCCTAGCTGTTCCACTCACAAACTTTCTTACAAAACATTATTCTTTTATTTACACCATGCTAATCGATATAAAGATTAGCTAAATTTGTCTTATTACTTAGTTCTTTGCGAGTAGGAGGAAAATAAGGCTGAAGAATAGTCAAAATCTTTAAAACCAGATCGTTATGTGAAATTCGGTTTGCTTTGCATGGCAAGCTGCAAAAGTAAAGAGACGAAACGAAGTAGACTTCCTGTTTGAGAACAGTTAACGTACTTTAAATTGAAAACAATAACAAGGAATATCTCGAAAACTGTCAACTTTAAAAGAAAAACATATATGACATAGATTATGTATTTTAACGAAATCTACATTTTTGTGTTAACTGTTTCATTTATATAGCCCCCTTTAACATCTAAGGTCATATCAGGGTCTTTCCACTTGAAACAACTCGTCTGTAGGTACATTTACGTTGGTTTAAACCATTTTGTTTTACTCAAACACGCACACATTCACACTCACATACAAACTTCCAGACTCTGTGGGGGATAGGGAATAATTCTGGCTAAAGAAAAATTCCCCTACCCAGCCGGAAATCCCTCTACATTTTTGTTTTTGTCTATCTCTTACGTTTATCAGTTATGCAAAGTTCGTCCAGAATAAAGAAGTCCGCAGAGGCTATTCCCAGTAAATATGAGATATATTTTATTTGTGGTGTACACATCTTTAATATACGGTATTTTTAATCAAAATCGTTTGAACCATGTTTGATAAAAACAAATATTTCAAACAATTTTCCATGTAAAGGATAATTTGGGGTGGGGGATTCTCCTGCAAAGCTTTGTGTCCCATCCTTAAAGATGCTAAACATAAATACCAGTTTGGTATTTAACGGTCTTTGAGCTATGCTGTCCACACTCACATATACAAACCTTTTTCTCAAAATCATCTTTTTGAACAAGGGGACCTCACTATATCACAGGTGAAATCTCGGCATCGACATTTTGGATGGAATACAATACCTTCTATGTACTTTGTATCTACATACGTGCTAGCGAAAGCAAAAAAAATCGGATGTGTTCCATTCACATGACTTTCTCTATATATCAGTAAATTATTATTGTTAATAAGCTTATCTTCTATTTATTTCATGCTAATCGAGAAAAATTAGCAGAAATAGTCTTATTTCTCGCTTTATTGCAAGTAGAAGTGAAATAAGGGAGTACCTTAGGTTAAAGTGAAAGGCAAAAGCTGGTTGCTATGTGACTGATGTTCCTTTGTATGTACAGGAGTTGACAAATTCCTGTATGAGAAAAGTTATGTTTTTCAAAGCTAAAACCAAGAAAAAGGAATATGTCAAAAACGATCAACTCCACGAAAAAAAATGTATATAACATAAATTGTGAGTTTTAACGTGCTCTACATTTTTTGTGGGTTAAGTTTTTGTCCATCTCGTACGGTTTAGTAGTTGTGAAAAATTCATCTAGAATAAAGTAGTCTTCAGAGGCTATTCCTAGAAAATTCAAAATATACATTTTATTTGTCAGGTAAATAACTTTAATATACGATACTTTAATCAAAATCGTTAGAGCCATTTTTTAGAAAATCAAAATTTTCGAAGAAAGTTCCATATAAAGGGTAGTTTGGGGTGGGGGGATTTTTCTCAAAATCTTCGTGTCGCATCCCTGGAAGATACTAAACTTAAATACCAAGTTTGGTACTTTACCGACTTTTTGTTTTTGAGTTATCGTGTTCACAGAGACACTGACACACGGACACACACACACACACACACTGACCTTTTTCTGAAATTTTTTTTGATACAGGGGACCCTAAAACATACATTTCCGATGAAATCTCGGTATCGAATTTTTTGGTGGAGTGCAATACATTCTCTATACACTGTACATAGTGAGTATAGAGAAAGTAACAAATGCTTCACAAAGGACAACAAGCCTATACACACGAAAGAATAGAAAAGAAAGTACTTGGACTTGAAACCAGAAACAAATTTTCTGAAAAAGGCGAAAGTTAAGAATGAAACATTAAAAGGGCATTATTTTACATATTTATTATTTATTTAGTTACTTTCAAATAGAAATGCTTCTATAAAAGTTCCCCTGTGTTAAAGAGTGCAAAAAACTATTTTTGTAGAACATTATATGAAGCATCATATCTCATGTGCCATAAAAGAAAAAGATGACGACGAAAGTGAGCCGTTCATTTATATGCATTAATTTGTGATTGTATCAACGCAACTAATAACGCTCGTATTAACTTAATTTAAATAATTCAAAGATTTGTACTTATTCAAGTACATGTAGTTCCTGTTAAATATATTATTGAAATATTGTTTTGGTTATAAAAGCGTATTCGTGTAATCACTTATTATTCTTGTTATTTGATCCGTTTCCTTATATAACTGCTTCCTCTCCATCATATCATCACCACAATCAACCTCATGTACTTGATCAACATTATAAGTTGGTCTTCCTGCTCTTACTCCTCTCCACAGTCTCGGACCAAGAACCTCGTAATCATAGAGAATCATACAACATAAATAAACGAAAGTACTCTGTTGCTAATGTTACTTTTTATTGCTTTATTTGGCCAAAATATTTTTGTATTGTAACACGTTTCTGGACGAGATGCCTACATAGGTCTTATGTGCTATGCATAACCCCCCTCTAAAAGAAATAACGATTTTTTATTATTATTATTATTATTATTATACAATAATAATAATAATAATAAAGGATATTTCTCATTTTTATAATGATATGGGTATATTCCAAAGCTCCAATTGCATCAGGGAATGTATCGTACTGAGCCATATTTAGTTATTTGAAATGTAGCAGCATTTTCCAGAGATTTGATCCAATCAAACGCTCTTACCCTGCGCCAACTTTCCAAAAAGTTTTGGATACTGAATTCTGAGACCTGTGTATCTTCTGCGATGCCACACTGACACCCAGGGTTTACTGCCTGCGGTCAAATGGCCAGTATTCTGGTTTCTCATCCAAAGGTCCCTGGTTTACTTTTGGCTGGTGCATTTTTAACTTTAATAATTTTCTATCCCCACAGAGTCTCTAAGTATACTTGAGTGTGTGTTTGTTTAATAAGCATACAACTGAAAAAATCGTTGTTAAGACACCTTACAGTTCAGCGAAAAATCAACAAGTGTTTCTAAACTAAAGCCCTGGATATGACTACAGAAGTTACAGGGCCACATAAATGAAAAAAATGAATAATATTCTAATCTGTGCTCCTTTGCGTAAAGCTACATCTCTTGTTCCTGTTGCTTCGGGAAGAAAATGTTGTACAAGCCACTACACATTTTGTTTTAATCTTGAAGTTCGTTATAATTTAATTCTTCAGAATACCTCCTGGTTTAATAAAGCTTCCTTCTACGCTCTAAACTGCTACCAAATCTGCCCATAATTTGTTATAAGAAGTTGCGTCTCACGTGTTGAGACACCATCCGAGGTGACTTAAAAATAATGAGACGCATCTCATGAAAGTGAGACACAGCTACGTTTTATTCATTCCAAAATCTGAGACGCGTCTCATTACGTAAGTGCGTGAGACGTTGGTCGCGATCAAGGTCACCTCCATCTTGAGTCGTCGAGTTTTATTCATACGAAAGTGAGGCGCGTCTCATCTTTATTCATACCATTGGCTTGTTAATTTCGTATGAATAAAAATTTCCGCTCAGAAGTGACACTCGCTACCTGCGTCTCATTCACTATCTGAGGGTAAACAGGCCAACAATGTATTGCTGCATGAATGGAAAAGGTTTATTTCAGCATTTACGAATCAATAACGATTTATAACGTCAAAATGGAGAAGGAAACATTACATTTTAAGCGCGTTTCGTGGATGTTTTAAAAAGCTATTTAATAAAATCATAACTATCAGCAAATTAGAAATTTGCTCTATCACGAGCGGTTGTTTCTAAAGTAAAGCCCCAAATATGACCACAGAAATTAAAGGGATCTATATACATTTTAAAAAAAATGACAATAATATTCTAATCTTTGCTCCATTGCGTAAAGCGCCACCTCTTCTTCCTGTTGCTTCACGATGAAAATGTTTTAGAAGCCACTGCACATTTTGTTTTAATCTTGAAGTTCGTTATAATTCTTCAGAATCCTTCCTGGTTTAATAAAAGTTCCTACTGCGCTCAAAAACCACGAAAACTGGTACCAAATCTGCCTATAATTTGTTGCAATAAGCTGCGTCTCACGTGTTGAGACAGACACCCTCTAAAGTGACTTAAAAAATCACGAGACGCGTCTCATGAAAGTAAGTTGCAGCTACTTTTTATTCGTTCCAAAACCTGAGACGCGTCTCATTACATAAGCGTGTGAGACATTGGTCGTGATCATAGATTACTAGTTTGTCGACTCCGTGGTGGGGGTAAGGGGTCGAATAGGGCGCTTTTTAAAACCTTTCGCACGGGCGTTGTTAGAACTAACATAGCGTCGATAACATAACCAACGTCTATATCGACCGAGCGTGCGATTCTGTACCCTTCCTTCCCTCGCATATTCAACGCAGGAATTATCTACCGAAGTTCTTTCGAAGTCCCATCTCACGCATCAATGAATTGTTACCGAACATTTCCAAATAGCTGATTTAATATTTCTGTGTGAGAAATTGAAAAGTGCTGTAACTTATTCATTGTGCCCGAGATGAGACTTAGAAAGAAGTTCGGTAGCTAATTCCTGAAAAAAAAAATAATCAGCAAGAAGAAATTCACGTTTAACTGAACTTTTTTCTGCTGTATACAACAAATTAGATTTTTTTATATAATCAGATGAGAAGCACAGTATTTATATGAAATTGGGATTGTGCAGAAATATACATGTTTCATCCTTTCATTGAGTAGAATTAAAATCCTGTTTGATATATAGCACATCAATTATAAGTTCACATTGAATTAATGCATTCTGTAAGTGGAGGAAAACTGGAAGGGATGCCAACAAGGTTAAATGTAATGCAATTTTTTTGTACATAGCAACTTAATAATAATATTGAAATATTCCATTAAAAACTAGTGTAAAAAACAGCATAGATGCACACATAAAAATTCTAAATGAAGATAGGATAACAACTATGTACAAAAAAACAGCACCACCTGTTTCAAGAAGTAAACAAAAGTGTTATGTTAATGCTTGTATTAATGAATTAAGTTTTGAATAGCAGCAGCTCCATTACAATGTATACACATATACATTTTTTGCATAAAATTACAGAAGTTCCTCAGAGAGGGACCTCAAATTTGAAACTCTCTCCTGTAGTATTAACGTTTAAGCAGCACCTTTAACAGTTATACATGAGACAATGTCAGCAACTAGTGGCATAACTTTTATCAATCATGCTATTTGTGCATTCTTGTAATAACTTTGGTTAAAATATGTATCTTTCACAAATACAGAAAAAGCAAATTATTACAATTAAAATAACATATACTGCACAATGAAAATAAGAAAGTAGTAAAATGCACCATTTGTTTAAAATCTACTTGTCTTTACAACACAAGGAATACTAGACTCTTCAGTTTCTGAGACCAAATATCTTGCATGGTAATCAACACTGACAAAGAAAACATGTAGTTTTAGAAACAAAATTTAAAACTCCAATATATCTTGCTGTATGACAAATTTGGTATTCTGTCTGTCAAGTGAAGCATCTTTTTGAGTACATATCCCTATTTATATTGGTAACAGTTAAAGCAATGCTGCTTCAGCTCTTTGCTTAGCATATATTTCTCGGGCTGCAGGAATCGACAGAATACTGCACATTTCATTTATGCCAAGAGTGAGGGATTTGCAATTGCATTTAAGGATTTTCAACTGCAATAGTTTCATTTCAATGCACATAACTCCTGTGGAATACATTCTGTCATAAAATAAAGCTGATATGTCTCTTATAGTTTGTAACATTACAAAACTGAAGATTATTATTATTATTATTATTATTATTATTATTATTATTATTATTATTATTCAATAGGAATGGCAAACAATGAAAAGGAGTACAAACAAACCACACTAAAATATCAGTGCCCATATCTTCCCTTCATATATATTGTCTTTATATGAATTGAATGAATGCAATTGCAAGTAAAACATAAAAATGTCCATTCCACACAATAATACAGGAGTTGAATATTAAGGTAATAACAAAGAGTCACAAAAGCCTTGGCTATTGAAGCACTGAGCTGACATTGTAATAATTTATTTTCAGTTATGTTATACTTATGTTCAGAAGCCATATGCAACAATAGCTGTGTGTATAATTGTACAGTTTCATTTCAGAATACATATAAAAGATTGTGTTAAATTAATTAATCAAAGAATAATTTCTGCTCATAATATCAGGGCAAAAATGGAGTAGAAACTCCTCGATTATGAAAATGTTTAATTCCATACTACCAATTAATTTGCATCTATAATAGCTGTAAAGTAAAAGCAACAGTTCCTTGTTTTATATTT
The DNA here is from genome assembly GCA_030762935.1 of Hymenopus coronatus. Classification (NCBI taxonomy): domain Eukaryota; kingdom Metazoa; phylum Arthropoda; class Insecta; order Mantodea; family Hymenopodidae; genus Hymenopus; species Hymenopus coronatus. The sequence continues at coordinate 163,221,075 of CM060897.1, forward strand.
ATAAACAATTACTTAAAATTGTGTAGTGTTTACAAACTTAAATCACACAGACGTTCTGCATAGGACAATTACTAATTTTACTGTGATATATTCATAGATATACCAAAGGATTCTTTAAGCAGTTTATTTCAGATTGTTATATTTATGTCATTGATGCACAAGTTTGACCTAGTTAGTGCAAATTTTGCATTTTGTAATAATTAGCTGACCACATCATTACAAACATAAAAACTCATATCCAAGCAACTCGCCCAAAAGTAATAATTAGCTTGCCACATTATTACAAACACAAAAATTCATATACTAGCAACTCGCCCAAAGGTATTAATTAGCTTGCCACATTATTACAAACACAAAAATTCATATCCGAGCAACTTGCCCAAAAGTAATGATTAGCTTGCCACATTATTACAAACATAAAAATTCATATCTGGGCAACTCGCCCAAAAGTATTAATTAGTTTGCCACATTATTACAAACATAAAAATTCATATCCGAGCAATTCGCCCCATGGTATTAATTAGTTTACCACATTATTACAAACATAAAAATTCATATCCAAACAAATCGCTCAAACGTATTAATTAGTTTGTCACATTATTACAAACATAAAAATTCATATCCAAACAAATCGCTCAAACGTATTAATTAGTTTGTCACATTATTACAAACATAAAAATTCATATCCAAACAAATTGCTCAAACGTATTAATTAGTTTGTCACATTATTACAAACATAAAAATTCATATCCAAACAAATCGCTCAAACGTATTAATTAGTTTGGCACATTATTACAAACATAAAAATTCATATCCAAACAAATCGCTCAAACGTATTAGTTTGTCACATTATTACAAACATAAAAATTCATATCTGAGCAACTCACCCAAAATATTAATTAGTTTGCCACATTATTACAAACATAAAAATTCATATCCGAGCAACTTGCCCCATGGTATTAATTAGTTTGCCACATTATTATAAACATAAAAATTCATATCCAAACAACTCGCCCAAAAGTATTAATTAGCTTGCCACATTATTATATACATTTGTCACTGCATGATAAAAGGAAAAAAGTTGTAAAAATTCATAACCAAGTAACTCACCCTAAGATATTAATTAGATAACAAGATTATTATTGGGCAGACATGGTGCCTATGACATGATACAGCTAAATTTATTTGCTGATTCTTATACTACATTAGAAACAAAGCAATGCTATTGAAATGAAAAAAAATTAAAAATAATTAATTCAAGTGAGTTTACCAACATTTCCCCCACACTTAACGTATCTACATGCCAATAGTATAGAATGCATTTTCCCCTTGGTTTCATTAATGTCATTTGCCAAAAGAAATTAAGGAAACAAATGAAGTGATCATACCTTAACAATTCACCTCTCTAATTCTATATTAATGTTTTTCCAATGTAGATAACGCATGCTGAAGCAAAGCAAACACAAAGTAGTCTTTCTGAACCATTGAGGTTTACAGATTGATACCCAAAATGTGTGCAGCCAAATTAAAACAGCCCAGACTGATGGTTTTTAAGTGTGTTTAAAAGCAACCTCATATTATAAATTTACTGCATGTAAAAGAACTTCTCATGATGAAATTCTGGCACACAGGTAGTACTGGTATCCTGGCAATTGATAGCATCATTGACAAAAGGCTGTTTAAAAACATTATTAGGCTACCCTGAAACAAATGACAGAAAACTGTGCAAATATATACTTATATATCATTCATTAGCATTTCATAATATGATTTAGATTGTTTAATGCAAGGAAAGTATTGTAAATAATATGTGCATTGAATGTAAATTTATACAAGTTTGTACTGAAATGCCAACTCACATTTAATTACAAGATGGCCGAGGTAAACAATAAATTAGTCATGAGTCTGCAATGCAGTATGTGGTTAGTTTAAGTTACATAACCAGTGTCAAGTATACACTCCAGGAAAAAGGGGCAAAGTTGGTGGTTATGGTTAAGATAAAAATATTGCTTCAAATCTGACATTGTTTCATTAACAATTGTTTTGTAGTGAATTATTTTTCCGCGTGAGAATATGAAACAGTTATTAAAGTGTCGTTTCACAAAGTTATTACAACCAAGTGGCAGCATTTTTCAGGTTAGGTAATGACTTGATTCTTTATTCCTGTGTTGTTCTGTAAGCTTCTTACCTCTCAGTATAATTCGGGAAACGAAATAATTTAATTCTCTTAATCCTCCCTGTAGCAGGACAACCTCAAAAGGCAATATTTTCTTTCAGATGACTTTGTGCATTTTACAGTTATGAAATTACGGGCACGTTAAATATTTTTCAAATTCAAAGCATGTTATCAAGATGGCCAACATTATACTAGGAAGCAGACTGCCAAAATGGGCTATTGTTTCACAGTCCTGTTACGTAATGTGTGAATAAATGGAATTAATTGATACTAAGTCCCATCTAAGTCCTATCTTTATAATTTTATTTCAGAATTTTCCTTTATTTAGCCCACACTAAAATGTATCTATATTAATGACCATTGGTACCACTAAATCATTTTATACTTCCGCTGAACTCTGGTAGAAAGAGACATCTATTGACAGCAGTACAAGATAATTTTGGTCACCTTTCGAGCCAATTTTTGTTGGAACCTTGACTCGACATCGGAAGTCCTTATTCCAGTTGACAGGCACTGGTCGTGATTAAGGTCACCTCCATCTTGAGTCATCGAGTTTTATTCATACGAAAATGAGAGGCGTCTTATGAGACACCGCTAGCAGTAAAAGTGAGATGCAGCTGGTCTTGGGACGTGTCTCGTTAATTTCGTATGAATAAAAATTTCCCCTTCGAAGTGAGACGCGCTGCCTGTCTCTCATACACTATCTGTGTAAGCAGGTCAACAATGTATTCTTGCACGAATGGAAAGGCTTATTTCAGCATTTATAAATGAATTTATACGAGTTACACTGTCAAAATTGAGAAGGAAACATTACTTTTTAATCGTGTTTCGTGAATGTTTATAAAAAAGTAATAAAATCATAATTGTCATAAACTTAGAAATTTGCAATGGCCGGAATTAAAGAATAGTTAGCAAAAGTTCTTGATATGGATTATAATGAAATCTAATTGAGGAACATAAGCAATGTGAAAAGCAGAATAAAACATAAAATCTGATTTTCCATTCATATGGCTTTCACTAGCTGTTCCACTCACAAACTATTCTTACAAAACATTCTTTTATCTATATCATGCTAATCGCTATAAAGATTAGCTGAGTTGGTCTTAATATTTAGTTCTTTGCGAGTAGAAGTGAAATAAGGTAATATACTAGGTGGAAGCATAGTCATAGTGATGTGAAGTTCGATTTGCTTTGCATGGCAAGCAGCAAAAGTAGAGAGATGAAACGAAATAGGCTTCCTGTTTGAGAACAGTTAACGTAATTTAAAATTGAAACCAATAACAAGGAATATCTCGAAAACTGTCAACTTTAAAAGAAAAACGTATATGACATAAATGATGTATTTTAATGAAATCTACAATTTTGTTTTTGTCTATCTCTTACGGTTTATCAGTTATGCAAAATTCATCCAGAATAAAGACATCCGCGGAGGCTATTCCCAGAAAATACAAGATATATTTTATTTGTGATGTAAATGTCTTTAATATGGTACAGTATTTTTAGTCAAACTAAAGATATAAATAAGAAAAACATGCCTAATCTGAAAGAAGTTGTATTCCATCCAGATCAAAGTTCTGCTCTTTCTCTCTCCCTTCGTCTTCTTCTGCTTATGTTTTAATGGTGGTGTCTACTCGTACCAAGGGAGTTGCGTGCCCTTAATTTACCCATATTTCATCTGTCTGTTGGTGCATATATAACAATATATCCTCAATGTCAAGTAACAGCTTATGAAAAGATATTTGCTTGAACGTAGAAAGGTCGGAGTCACCAATCATAAATGCAAATAGTTTCGTGATTGTAAGTGGCTCATTAATGTGGAAGAAATGATGAACTTTTTGACACACTGCACTCCTAGCACTGCCTTTTTATGTTGCCTTGATTTACCATGTGTGGTTAACTTGCATGTTTTTAACCTTTCACTGGGCACAGAATTTATATTTATGCACACACACCTGTAAACTCCACTGTCACATTAACAATATCCTTGACGGTCAATGTAGAGTATTTCTTACATAGTTTGTGTAAAATTCAAAACCATACCTTTCTCACCACTCGATAAAAGGCTTACCACTGCGATGTTTTACTAACTGCTTTTGTTTGGCCATGATGGTTTATGTACTAACTACCTCACCTCCACACTTTCAAAGCGCACCAGCAGATGGCAGTCTGTTCATCCTGTTTGCTCATTTTCTAATTAAGTCCAATTTGAATGTTTACTTTAGATTTATTTTGCTGAAACTTTCCATAATCACATGCTAAACATGCCATTGTTATGTAATACAGAGGTAGTACAGTAGTTTTTGTCAGTACTCAGCAAACTTCTTTGCAACCAATGTACCTTGTAATATGCCATATCAGCCAATGAACGTAAACTTGATTCATTTGTGTGCACATGTCTGTTTACATAAGTACCTATTCACCCGGTGAAAATGGTCTAGTTGGGCATGTGTCATTCTTTCTTCAGCTTAGCAGTATGCTGACCAGTGTTTAAACTTTTTTTTTACTCTAATGTTTTTGTTTTTTGCTGGCTGCTGTTTGGACTGTTTTAGATCCAGTTTATTCTAGAAATAGATTTTAATTTTCTGCTCTTGTCCACTGCTTAATTTTGTGTGTTTTACATGAGTTTTCTCTTTATCTCTGGCTTTTAGTTGGTTACTGAGCACTCTTAGCATTGTTTTTACGGTCATGTCTGTGCCCATTTTAGTATTGTGTTTTTAGTTTTGATGGGCATTTATAACCATTACTCCTTAAGCACTCTTAAGCCCTATTCATTCATCCTGAGAGGTTGGTAAGATTCTGATACCAGTTACATGATATCAATATTTTGGGTCAGTGTAGTGATATATTTCTGTGGACCAGTTTCCCACAAATGAGTTCCAATTTTCCTTTTTGAATTCATTTTAGCAAAACAGCTGAATCAGTCCAAAAATAAATTTCACAATTTTAATGAGAACGAGTCCTTCATCTGAGTATTTATGCAAACTGCTAGATTAGCTGCCAGAAGTTCAAGGCAAGGAATTGTTTTCACCCTTAGAAAAGTGTAGGTTGCATAGGCAAGTTTACTTTCATTGAAAATATGTGTAGACTTAAGTCATCTATTTGATAAATTTCAATGCTATCTAAATGTGCCACATTTCTTCAGCAAGTAAATTTGTTTCATCCATGTTGTAAACAGATGTGATAGATGTTTTGGCAGTTTATGATCCCATTTATATTACTTTCTCTATGTGAACTATGTACAGTGTATAAAGAAGGTATTATATTGCACCCAAAAGTTTGATACCAAGATTTCACAAGAAAAAAATCTTTTGAGACTCCCTGAATTCAAAAAGAGCATTTTTAGAAAAATGTCAATGTTTGTGTGTGCCAGAGGACAGCATAGCTCAAGAACAAAAAGCATGTTAAACACCAAACTTGATTTTTAAGTTCAGTATCTTCCAAGGATGTGACAAAGATTTTCAAGAAAATCTCCCACCCCCAACTACATGGAAACATTTTTGAAAATTTTAGTTTTCTCAAAAATGGCTCTAACAATTTTGATTAAAATCTCTTATATTTAAAATATTTACATGACAAATAAATATCTTGAATTTTCTGGAAATAGCTTCTAAAGATCTCTTTATTCTGAATGAATTTGTCTGAATTTTGCGTAACTAGTAAACTGTAAGAGATAGACAAAACCTACTACACAAAACACGTAGATCTCATTAAAACATACAATTTATGTCATATACATTTTTTTTTTAATATGGAGTTGACAGTTTTTGAGATATTTCTTGTTATTGGTCTCAGTTTTAAAATACTTAAACTTTTCTCATATGGGAACTTATCAACTCCTGGCCATGCAAAGAAACAAATTTCAATCCCATAGTAGCCACATTTTAAAACATTTGGCTGTTGGTTTAGCCTGGTGTATTCCCTTATTTCCCTTTTACTTTTAAGGAACTAAGTAATAAGACTTTCTGCTAATCGATTAGCATGGAGTAGAATAATAAGCTTATTAACAATAATTTGTTACAGTATATAGAAAGCCATAAGAATGGAGCACATGAGATTTTTCATTGTATTTTCATTTTAAATTGTTAGTCCATTTCAGCCCTTCCTTTCTATGATTTCACTGTATTTCTTTTATTCTTACACAGGCTCTTGTAATTCCTCTTAAAAATCCATTTTACAGTGGTAACGTGTTACACAAATTGAATGTAGTACCTGAAGTTTGCATAATTTTACTTAAAACTGTGAGATATAATCACGCAAAAATTAGAAAAGATACATCTATTAGCTGAAATAATAAAAATCATAATTATATATAAATTTTGTCTTTTTTATACATTTTACAGATTTTTTAGCTACAATTAAAAAGTAACGGACGTTACAGAGCTGTTACCTATAGTTTATAACAAAAATAAAAGAAAAGGTATGCATTGATAATACAAGGCTTGATATATGTTTATTCTATATCAAACAAATAAACAACGAAAAGTACTTTTTATAATATTAAAATTTTACCAAAATGTTGCCTCAAGAAGAAACCAAAAGCTAGTCATCAAAGTTTAATATACAATAGAAACAGACCTACACTGTATATTAAGCATAATAACCTATAACTGAAGCAGGTTATATTTTTATTCTATAAGCTTATACATTTAGTGTGATTAAGAATTTTACACACTTTCTCTTATACATCAAATTTACTGCTGAACTTTGTACAAAAGCTCCTTTGGCTTTACTGAAGAGTTCAACAGTTAACCCACATATTCTTAAAATAACATGTGTGAGGTCATCATTATTAGCATGAAAGTACTGTTATTGGAGCCATGGGATTTTAAAAATGAAAACATAGTTATCATCCACCTTCCTTGCAAATTACTGCAGAACAATAAATCATTTTTCCTCTTGCTAGACTTATATCCTTTCATTTCTTTGCAAGGAACTTCAACTAGTATGAGGGTTGCCCAACAAACTGCTCCACAAGTATTTTGCAGTGAAAAACATTTTTGAGAAATGTACAAATTTAAGTGTGATTTACTTGAAGTTTCAAAGTGTATATGTAGGTGTAGGAATGTTTTAAAATGGCACCTGTAAGTGACATCTGTCATAAACAATGTGTTGTGATTGAATTTCTCGTAGCAGAGAAAGAGACTGGGAAATATTCATAAACATGTGCACAAAGTCTATGGAACAGTTGCACTCAATATGAGTATCAATGGTCACTGGGCACAGAGAGTGAAAGCATCAGAGGGCGGTGCTGCAGAGCGCCAAGATTTGCTGCTGGCAGGAAGGCCTGACATGTTGCAGCAGGGTGATGTCATTCAAGAGGCTCAACACATTATGACTGTGCAATTGGCACTGAAGCTGTCAGTAAGCAAAGGAAGTGTGAATGCGATTATCAGTGAGCTTTGATACACAAAAGTATTCCTTGGTGTCTTACTGTCGATCACAAATCCCAAAGAAGAGGCATTGCTTCCAATTTGTTGCAACTTTGAAGCCTTCATGCCCAGATTGTGAACGTGGATGCATCACTTTGAGCCCAAAACAAAAAAGGAATCCATGGATTGGCGTCATGTTCACTCTCCACAGAAGAAAAAATTCAAAACAGTTCTTTCAGCCAGAAAAATCATGATCACAGTGTTTTGGGATTGTGAGGGCTTAATTCCGTTTTGATGCCAAAAGGCAGTACCATTAATTCAGGAAGTTCCATCAAAACATTAGACAAACTTAAGCAGCACCATGTCAACCCAGAGCAGGTTTTCATTGAGCACAATAACACTCATCCTCACACAAGTTTGAGGACTTCTGTCCACATCGCCAAACAGGGTTGGGCAGTGTTATCCCATCCACCCTTTACTCCTAATTTGCCTCCCTCAGATTTGGGCCACAAAAGAATGCCATTCTTGGAAGACATTTCGAAGACGAAGAAGAAGAGGTGATTCATGAAGTGAAAACCTGGCTCTGCAAGCATAGTAAAGATTTATACCAACAGTAAATACATGCCCTCGTGTCTTGCTGGAGAACATTATTCTTTCATATATGTAAATTTCATTTTTGTGGAATAAATAATTTTGAAGAAAAAAATATGGGGCAATATTTATTGGGCATCCCTTTATGTACATTCCAGAGTAAACCTCTCTTTTCTTTTGAAAACCATTTTTGATGAAGGACCTCTTCTTCACATCTTCAATATTCTGTATATGATCTAGAAGTAGGAAGTTCACTGTTGTCCATATTGCTCTGCATCTCTTGAAAAACTGATAGCATTTCATCAAAGAGGTTAAAGTTCTAGTGACCAGGAAATTATTAGTCATAAATTCTAAAATGATGACTTGACTGAAAATTTGAGTTCAATAACATCTTCCCAATAGTGAACTGACTCATTTTCTAAAACTTTTTCAACATAAAGGCTTCTAACACCATGAACTTCACTCATAACATGATTGTGAAGGTTTTGGCTAATTCTAAGTAAATATTTATATTTCCTTGCATCATCAATCCATACATGATGCTTTATTCTAACACCATCAACAGCACCACTGCTGTGGCTTGACACAAAATGTTCCAATCCATGGCCACTTCAAAATCACCTTATATTTTATATAAGGATGATATGGAATACTTCTCTTTTTAGAACACTCTTACATTTTCCTGCAAGTGACTGATCAGTTGCATTCTCTTTTATTTAATCCTTTTCTGTGCCTGTCACATTGCTTCTCTTTCATGGTAAGCTCTCATCAAAATCCTTTTGTCAACAGTCATCACTTTCTGGCAGAATAAAAGAAGAAAGAAAAGAAAAAAAAAAAAAATCAGGCTAGCAGAGGTTTAATGTAAATTTTAAAAGAAAATTTTTATGCACTGAAACTTTGAACACTAAATTTAAGTTACCATCTGCCAAATAAAGAAATAAAACTTTTACAGGATGTGAGCCTACATTAAGAAATTTTTATTTTTTAACACACATAGTTTAGCGACAAGTACGGTTTTCTAAAATAAAAACAAATAAAAGGGTTGGTTATTTGAAAATAAAATTCTTAATCTAAATCCTAGACTGTCTTTTCCAGTAAATACACAATCCATTGATGATGAATTGTACAAAACAATTACTTGAAATCTTGTTTTGCAAAATTTGTAATACTTATTACCTCATTTGCTCCAACTAAACTTAAATTTTCATTAACTTTTTATAAATTATGTTTTATTTAAACATAACCTTACTTTTCCAGAAAAAAAGAAAAACAAGCGTGCAAGTTTGCTGCAATATGAACTTAATGATGTTTTTGGTAGCAGGTGTTACAGGAAAACACAGGCCCAAAAGCAGCTATATTGCAGTATATAACTATTAATTACCTTTATCTACTTCCATTTCAAAAGCAGGCCATTAATTGATACTTTTCTCCTGCAAAAGCTTCTGTTTATTTTTGTATAAAGTAAATAACACATTGTTATGTATTTTCACAACGGCATGTTACAAAGTACTTTATAAATTACGTCATGATTCTTAAGAAATAAACATTTCCCTTTCCAAATTGTTAATATATTGTTTCCCTCGAGCACAATGGAAGGCCTTGAAAATGGGAAGACATTCCTCAACTGAGTATTGCCAGCTAATCATACATGAAAACAAATTATTGCTTTTAGGTTAAGTATGAGTTCAACCATAAATCATACAAGAAATCACACGGAAATTTATAGTAATGTGACAATTTGTACAGTTTTTAAAATTGACTTGAGCAGCCATATTATCACATGAATAATACTTTTCTGTTGTAGCTTCTACCTTTTTCTTTTAAATCCATTCTTTAAAAGACTATGTTGCTTCATATGTCTTTCTAGGCTTTTCCGGCAGTAATCCTATAGTGGCACTATTTGCCACTACTTGAATGTCCTCTACAACGTAAAAATCATTCACAATTTAAACATCCATTATCGAAAATGGTGATTTATTGATTTCAGACTTTTGCACCTAGTTAAGTTATATACTATTATGATATTAAAACAAAGCAGCCTTCACTGCTGATCAAGTAAATTTATAACAACACATAACAGCTGCTGTTGAATAATAAAAACATCTGTTGCCAAATTGGCCACAAGTATTATACTGTGAGCACTACTGTGATGCAAATTCAAAAACCGGATAAGTGTGCAAAAGTTGGTACTTATAGCTAACATTAGGCATGCTGTAAACTATTAAATATTTAAAATTTTTTACCCTAAGGTTCACTTTGATATGGAATGTTTGTGTTAGAGTTGTCAAGACACATATCCGATTGAGTCCGACAATTTGAGTGTCTGAGATTAAACTTGTCTTTGTTAGAGTTGCCCTCCGTGGTGTAATGGTTACCATGCTAACTTCATATACCCAAGGTCACAGGTTCAAACCTAGTGGAGGACAATGGATTTTTTCGAGCGTTTGCATGGCTTCCTTTGGAAGGAAAGTAAAACCGTTGGCCCCTTGTCGTAGATTTGCGGTATGTAAAAGAAGCTTAAGCCTAATAAAAGAGGTCTCTGAGCAAAATCAAGCATTCTTTAAAATGGGATGCTGAGAACCACAGCAGTTAGCATCCATAAAGAAAACTCCATTTCTATTTTTACTGCAGATCTCATCTGCATTAGTATTCCAAATTAATCTTAATACCTTCACATTTTCACAGCAAAATTCTTTTCATTATTGAGTTCTCAAATAAACAGCTAATGGAACTGCTGTACACCCTCGTAGTTTGAAATCAAAGCATCTGCCTTACAAATAAATTTATTCAGCCCCCACCCTCCCAAGTTTAACTCTTTTAACGTGGTAGATGATAAATCAAATGGGTGAAATACTCAAATGAGCCTGGGGTTCATAGAATTTACAGTTATTAGACATTTATCTTCTCAGAATAAGGGAAAACCCCAGAGTAAAACCTTATCTGGGTGACATTGTAACTGAGATTTGAACTCAGGACCTCTTGAATGTGAGGCAGACATGCTATCACCACACCACAGAGATGGGGTCAACTCTTCTTTACTATATAAGCTAGTGACATTAATTATCAATATAAGAAGTTCAACTTTTAAGCCACCATACACAAAAATAGAAGTTGTGGTATGTAAGCACTGTAAAGATTCAGGCATACCAAGAACCCTGTAATTGTCCTTTTAGGTAAGTACATTAAATGCACCCGGATCATCCAACTGCTTAAAACTTAACTGCATGTATAAATTATAACCAAAATCAGAGGATATCAGCATACAAGCAGAAGGGAGAAATGTGCAACCAGCACAGCACCAGCTACCACATAAAGTCCTACTAGCAAGATAACGAAAAACAACACAAACTCAAATAGTACTGAAGCATATAGCTGCTCTCTGTTATGGAACAGATATTTACAAGGTTTAAAAAAACAGTGGGGCAGGGCCGTGGCCAAATGGTTAGATGGCTCTAGATGGCCCAGGTTCGATCCCAGGGGTATGTGGTTGAAGTGGTATGTGGGAGGGTTTTTTTTGTGGGGGGGGGTTCTCGAGTTTCCCCATCATTTATTCCACCAAATTGGTACCATAACATTAGTCAACACATTGCAACTTTTGTCTGCCACATGAACAAAAGGAGGTCTATTCAGCTAGATTGAACCCTCTGAACACGAAAATGACATTTTTTTTGGTAGTGTTTAAGGCTCGCTCTAACTGCTTATGGCACCGCAGGCGGTGACACTGATGATACATGAATGATGATGGAGCACCGGTGGAATGCAATGGCGGGGGAAACTGGAGCATCCAGAGAAAATATTTCACTTTGTTAGTATGTAATTGTAATGTAATTAATATTAATTTAAAACTATGCATCCTTACATAAAATGCTTGAATTTTACATAGAAGATAACACTCAGTAAAATAAACTATTACATCTGTTACAAATGGCCTACATTTTCATTTTATAAAACAAAATTCTTAGTTTCTACTTCATTTTTAGAATTTTCTTTACCTCAATAAGAAACTTGAAAATGGGGCCAAAAATAAAGTAAAATAAGAGTAATTAAACAAAAGTAAATCCTGTGATGGTAAACTGCTGTAAAAGGAATGTGAGAACTTTTAGTTATTCCAGCTAATACAACCAAAAATGAAATGAAATATAATTCCATCTACCAAAATTTAATATTCATGCAATAACTCCAGCTGTAATAAAGTATATTCTAAGTACAAGAGTTATTTTAATATCCTATGGAATGTTTAACCATGTTCGTCACTCACAGCTCCCAAACTTTTGGTGAATGAATCCTACATCCTAGCTTTTGGTGATTGTCCAAGAGTTCTTGAACTGTTTATTGGTAATTTTCTGCTTTATTTTTCCTAGGAATCCTTTACTATTTCACAAAAGGCTTTGCAGATTGCTAGTTCCTTAGCACTTCAACATTCTTGTCAAAGCTCCCAAAATGGGGGCCAACAAATATTCCTTCTTTTACTTCTGCATCACTATTTTGTAAACTGGCTTCTGGGTAAACAAAGGCTTCTCCATTTTTAGTTACTCTACACGTACTATGTACATAGTGTATGGAGAAAGTATTGCATTCCACTTAAAATTTGATACTGAGGTTTCACCGGAAATACATGTTTTGGATCCCCCAGAATCCAAAAAAAGGGATTTTCAGAAAAAGGTCTGTGTGTGTGTGTAGCACAGCTCAAAAACGAAAACACTGTTAGATACCAAACTTGGTATTTAAAATTGGTATCTTCCAAGGAAAGGTTTTTAAGAAAATCCCCCCCACCCCCAACCACCCTGGAACTTTTTTTGAAAATTTTGATTTTCACCAAAATGGCTGTAATGATTTTAGTTAAAATATTGTATATTAAAGATATTTACCTGACAAATAAAATGTATATCTTGAATTTTCTGGGAATAGCCTCTGAAGATTACTTTATTCTGGATCAATTTTATGGAATTTTGCATAACTGCTAAACTGTAAGAGATGGACAAAAACTTATCACACAAAAAATGTAGAGCACTTTAAAACCCACAATTTATGTTATATACTTTTTTTTTTTTTTTTTTTTTTTTTCTTTTTTAGAGTTGATAATTTTTTTTTTTTTTTTTTTTTAGATATTCCTTGTTTTTGGTTTCATCTTGGAAAAACTTATAATTTTCTCATACAGGAATTTGTCAACTCCTGTCCAAGTCACATAGCAACCAGCTTTTGACTATCACTTGAACCTATGGTACACCCTTATTTCGCTTCTGCTTACAAGAAAGCAAGTTATAAGATTATTTCTGCTAATTTTTTCTCGATTAGCACAAATTAAATAGAAGCATGGGCTCTTTAAGAATCATTTATTGCAGAAATGTAGAGAAAGTCATGTGAATGGAACACATCAGATTTTTTGTAAATAGTCTTAATAAAGTTCTTCATTTAGGCCTCATTTTATATTCAGAGGAGGTAGGAATACTGAATACACTGATTATGGTGTTCCACAAGGATCTGTTCTAGGGCCATTGTTATTTTTAATAATGATTTTCCATTGAATGTGGATGGTCAATCGGTTTTATATGCTGATGATTCTACAATATACTCCATTCACAATGAAATTAACAAATTAAGTAATAATGTGAATTAAACTTTTAATAAAGCGTGCACTTGGTTTGAGGCTAATGGTTTCTGCCTTAATTTTAAAAAAAAAAACTCAACGTATATTACTTTCCTTAAAAGACAAAGTTGTTGAAAATGTCCAGCCATCTGTCATATTTTTAGGAATTATTATTGATCAGAAATTGTCATGCAGTGGTCATATTAATGAAATGTATATAAGACTCTCAAGAGTTATCTACCTATTGAGAAGGTTAAAATATTGTGTACCGAAGAATTTTCTCAAAATATCTTATTACACTTTTTTCAATAGTACTATTAGTTGTGGGAAAATTGTTCTAATATAAATAAGGTACTACTTTTACAACAACAACAAAAAAAAGGCCATACATACACTATCAGGAGCTCTCTGCCATCCTCTGTTTATTTCTGAGAAAATCTTGATGGTCATAAATGTCTTTAAATGTTTAATGTACGTTAAATGTAACTTAAATAGTTTAATTAACAACAGTGATACCCATCGTTATTCCAGAAGACACAATTACCTACTTGTCATGCCAAGGGTTAGATTAACCAAAAGCCAAAGTTGGTATAAATCTGTACCTGTTTCTCCATTCAACAAATTACCATATGAGATGTATGTTTCAAATATTGATGTTTTCAAGAAAAGGATCAAGAATTGGTTAACCAATAACCCTTTTATGACCTAAGAGAGTTTTATACATCCTCTTTAAATGTATAATGTTAATTAATGTCTATGTGTCATCTTGTCACGTCTGTTTAGCAATAAATTCAAATAAAAATGAAGCATACTTGACATTGTGCTGTCCTGGCAAATGAGTTTCTCTGAAAGGCCACTCTTTTACAGTATAGTGTGATCCATGCAAAACATAGTACTTTGTAAATCCCCATTATGGTCCTAATAAAATGGCAGTGACCTTCAAATCTGCATATATTTGCCAGCCATACTTGTATTGCAATTGTATCTAACAGAACAGTTATACATTTGAATGTGCTACTGGTGTTGATGGTTTAGTATTCCCGTTGTGGAGCAACACTGGTTTGAGGTGTAGCTTTCTTCTGGAGTAACCTGCTTTCCATTCTTCTGGAATGTGTAAACCATCTATATTTGTGCTTGTGCAAAGGACATTTTTCTTGGCATTTTTCATGTAACTGGAAAACTGTTCATGCCTAGTATTGGGAGCTGGTAAATTCCATTGTTGCAATTGTGATTGCACCTCAGACTGGTGATATTCATATGCCTCACTAAGTCATTTAGTCTGGACTGAGGGGTTTATTTTCAAGTTTTGGGCAGTATTCTACATCAAAGGAAGTGGATGGAATGGGCTGGGCTCAACAACTTGCTTGTTTCCTGAGGCAGTTTCTTCTAAATGTGAAGGTAGGCTGAGAACTGGAAGCTCAATACAATGGAACAGGTTTTATTGTGAACAGGATATCATTTTGGATTTTGTTCTTTTTGAATGTCTCCCAATGTTTATTAGGCAGAAATAGCATCTTCTGCATGACTAGTTGGTTTGCATCAGATCATTGGCACTGCAAAAGGCATTTTGTCAACACTCATCCACTTAAGATTGGAGTAACATCTTATGCAGCACACCTGAGGAGTCCACTTTTTGTCTTCATCTCCAGTGTGACAGTCAAACTAGCTGAAATGTGCTCGATTCAAAGATTCTGGCAAAGATCAACACTGACTTTTTTATAGTAAACTGCCCACACACATAGTAGAAATTGTTTGGTGAATTTACACAAGCACAATGAGATTTCCTCATTGCAGAGAAAATGAAATTAAGATGACAAAAGCTTCTTGAAGCCACTTTTCAAAAACAAGACAAAATTTGAATTGAACTGTTACTCCATGAAGGGACTGTTTTATCATTTCCTGCTTGTTTGGCGCCAAGAGCCCTGAGGCATTAAATCACTCATCCCTCTCCTCTTAGCAAGCCAAACATACGTGAACTAGCTTGCTATTAAGTCTGAATCCTTAACATTGGAAAAGCTGTTTTTGAAAGCTGGTTTAGAGAACGTATGGAGCATTTATAGGTCCATTGAAAACTAAGATCTAACTGACACATTAGAAGATATCCTAACCAAAAAAAAAAAAAAAATGTATTCAATAGAACTTCACAAGAGTTAAAAAGAATGAAACAATTTTAAAACAGAATATCCAAGAATATCTGAAAACTTAATTTGTACAGGAGCTACAGATTATTTGCTGTGGAATGCCACAGAATAAAAAATTACCAACCAAACAGATACCACAAATTCAAAAAATATGACAAATAAGCTAATAGCAGTCGCAGACATGTTTGCTAAATATTTTACATCCACTTTCCTTCTAGCATTAAAAAAGAAGACAAAGATGAAATGCTCCTCTTCAAATGTCACTTTCAGTTACAGGTATATAATATAAAGAGATCAGCTAATCCAAAAAAGATGCCAGGATATGATCTCATTCCTGAAAAAATACTTCAGGAATGAGATAAAGGAACTTCAGTCACATAGCAACCAGCTTTTGACTATCACTTTAACCTATGATACCCCCTTATTACGCTTCTTCTTACAAGGAAGCAAGTAATAAGACTATTTCTACTAATGTTTTCTCGACTAGAATGAAGTAAATAGAAGCAAAAGCTTTTTAACAAAGTAGTCAATTATAATAATGTTTCCATAATTTTTACAGATTAATGTACCCTGAGGTCCAGCTGTCGAGCTATTGGGTCGTACTAATATTTAAATCTAATACATAATACCTACTATCATTTAATTTTCTTCTTTCTCCTGCATACTAATTTTCCTACCATTTGATTCTTACTCTAGCCAACAATTTCCAATTTCAATTAAATTTTTCTAGATTTGTATTAGCTTTATTACTTGAGTTTTTTTTTTTTTTTTTAAATTAATGTTGCCATCATTTTTACCTTCCTCTAAGCATCCTAGTTTCTTCACATTCTAAAACTATATGCCATCCTTTATCCTTCAGGTAAGATAAGAGGCATTTCTAGAAATCACTCTTCTCTTGCCAATGCCATTTCTCATCTTTTCCTAACTAGTTACTCTTTTTAAATACCATATTTCTGTTTTGCTTACATTAATTCTTAGACTCTAAAAGACTTGTCTACAGCCTCCTTGGAAATCTGATAGCTTTCTCTCATATTCTGCCCACTTTTGCTCTCTTTCTGCCAAAACCCCAGTATATATGTTATCTAACACAGAAAATAAATTAATTCCTCTATAATTTGCTGAGTTATCTATCTGCCCTTTGTTCTTAAATATTAGCACCACTATTGCTTTTCTCCAACTACTTGGAACATTACCTCCTTCAAATACTTAGTTTAGAATTCTCATTAGTAATGTGCGAGGGTTGGGGCAAAAGTCATGGTAACTAGTTTTTTTTTTTCTTGTAGATATGTGAACGGATCACAAACGTATTATATGCGTTGTTTGAAAGTTCTGCAGGCATAGTGTGTATGCAGAACAACAGATGGCTCTGTGTTAGCTGGTAGTAGCGCAGCGAGGGCTATGAAATCAGTTGGTGAGTGTCGCACGAGATGGAAGTAACCCGTGTAGAGCAGCGCACTTACATTAAAATAGCCGTTCTCCGAGGGAGAAATGCGATAGAATGTTACAGTGAATAAGTGGAAGCCCTTGGGAATAATGCACTATGCAATGTGCTCCGACCACCTTGCACGCTGGCAGCAAGACGGCGATCAATTCTTGTCCCGAATAATCGCCATCGGTGGATTTTGAGCCAGAACTGAAACATGTCCGCGGAGTGATGTCATGCTGGATCACCAAGGAGGCAGAAGTTCCGTCAGAATCCTTACCCAGTGAAATTGATGGTTATCGTCGCGTATGTTGTCAAGGGTGTCATTGTTTGCCACTTTGTTCCTTAGTGACCACACAGTACTACAGGGACTTCCTGGTGCGACAGGTACGAGGTGGCGTCCGGATCTTGTGGACAATGTAATAATCCTGCAAAACCACATAAAGCAGAGTGTGTAGGGCAGCTACAGCGACGTTGGGGATGGAAAGAATTGGAGCACCCACCGTACTCTCCCGACATTTCGCCCGTTGACTTTGATCTAATTCGAAAGATTAAGGAACCACTACGTGGAAGGTGGTTTGCAACACGAGAGGACATTGCTAATGCTGTGCGCAAATATATGACCCGATTTACATATGCTGCGGCAAATATTGCTTTTGTATATCTCTTACGGTTTACTAGTTGCGCCAAATGTAAAAAGATCTGATGTTTTCCATTCACATGACTTTTTCTATATCTCTGAAACAAACTATTGTTAATAAGCTTATTCTTTTATTTATTTCATGCTAATCAAGAAAAAATAGCAGAAATAAACTTATTTCTTGCTTTATTGTAAGTAGAAACGAAATAAGGGAGTACCATAGGTTAAAGTGAAAGCCAAAAAGCTGGTTGCTATGTGACTGAAGTTCGTTTGTTTGTATGGACACGAGTTGACAAATTCTTGTAAGAGAAAAGTTTTTCAAAGCTGAAACTAAAAATAAGGAATATCTCAAAAACGATCAACTCCACGAAAAAAATGTATATAACATAAATTGTGTGTTTTAACGTGCTCTACATTTTTTATGTCTTAAGTTTTTGTCCATCTCTTACGGTTTAGTATTATGCAAAATTCATCCAAAATAAAGTAGTCTTCAAAGGCTATTCCCAGAAAATTCAAGATATACATTTTATTTGTCAGGTAAATATCTTTAATATACGATATTTTAATCAAAATCCTTAAGACATTTTTTAAAAAATCAAAATTTTTGAAAAAAGTTCTATGTAAAGGGTAGTTGGGAGTAAGGGGATTTTCTTGAAAATCTTCGTGTCCCATCCTTGGAACTTCGGTATTTAATGGCTTTTGTTTTTGAGATGTTCTGCCTCCCCCCCCATACGTACGCGCACGCACACACACACACAACATGGACATTTTTCTAAAAATGCTTTTTTTGGATTCAAGGGGTCCCAAAACATGTATTTCCAGTGAAATCTCGGTACCAAATTTTTGGGTGCAGTACAGTACCTTACGTATACACTATGTACATAGTGCATGTAGAGATAGTAATTATCTCAAGAATGGAACACTTTATGTAAAAATCTGATGTGTTCCGTTCACATGACTTTCTCAACATCTGAAACAAATTATCGTTAAAAGTTTCTTCTTCTTTTTCGTGACACTCAAAATAAACATTAGCAGAACCTGTCCTTATTACTTGCTTCCTTGTAAGTAGAAGGGGAAAAATTGAATGTGTTCCATTCACATGTTGTCCTCTAGCTGTTAGGTAAACAAACCTTTTATACAAATCATTAATCTATTATGTACATCATGCTAATCAAGACAAACATAAGCAGAATTAGCTTCTAAGTAGAAGGGAATTAAAAAAAAACGCAAGGGCTAAAGTGATAGTCTTGTCCTATAAAAGCCAGTCGCTGTGTGAAACAATTGAAATTCCAATCTCTTTGCTTGCCAGGAATAAACAAACTAGAAACGAGAAGAAAGATGTGTTCCTGTTTGAGAAAAGTTTAAGTGGCCAAAACTGAATTAATAATCTGGAATATCTTCAAAACAGTTACCCTACAAAAAGAAAAACGTATATGATATAAATTGTGTTATTTAAGGAGATCTACATTTTTACTTTCTCTACAAGCACTATGTACAGTGTTTAGAGAAAGTATTGTAATGCACCTAAATATTTGATACCAACATTTCACCAGAAATACGTGTTTTGGGCCTCCCTGAATCCAAAAAGAGCATTTTTGGAAAAAGGTTTGTGGACAGCATCGCACAAAAATGAAAAGTCTGTTAAACACCAAACTTGGTATTTAAGTTCAGTATCTTCCAAGGATGCAATACGGAAGACTTTCAAGGGGGCGCCAACTACCTTTTACATGGAATATTTTTTGAAAATGTTGATGTTCTCAAAAATGACTAACGATTTTGATTAAAATGTCATATATTAAAGACAAATAACATATATATCTTGAATTTTCTGGGAATAGCCTCTGATGACTACTTTATTCTGGATGAGTTTTACGGAATTTTGTATAACTAGCAAACCATAAGAGATAGATGAAAACTCACATAACAGAAAATGTAGAGCTTGTTAAAACACAATTTGTGTTACATACATTTTTTCCGTAGAGTTGATCGTTTTTGAGACATCCTTGTTATTAGTTGCAGCTTAAAAGAGCTTATACTTTTCTCATACGAGAATTTGTCAACTCCTATCCTTAGAAACAAAGGAACTTCAATCACATAGCAACCAGCTTTTGACTAATACTTGGCCTTTGCTACTCCCTATTTCCCTTCTACTTGCATAGAAGCAAGTAATAAGATTATTTCTGCTAATTTTTACTTTCTCTAGCCTGCATGTACTATGTACATAGGGACAGAGAAGGTATTGTATTCCACTCAAAATTTTGATGGTGGGATTTCACCAGAATTATATGTTTTGGGGTCCCCTGAGTCCGTAAAAAGCATTTCTAGAAAAAGATCCATGTGTGTGTGTCTGTGGTAAGCATAGCTCAAAAACGAAAATACCGTTAAATACCAAACTTGCTATTTAGGTTTGATAGCTTCCAAGGATGCGACACAAAGGTTTTCAAGAAAATCCCCCCACCACGAACTACCCTTAACATGGAAAAAGTTTTGAAAATTTTTATTTTCTTAAAAGTGGCTGTAATGATTTTGATTAAAATCCTGTATATTAAGGCTATTTACATCCAAATAAAATGTATATCTTGAATTTTCTAGGAATAGCCTCTGGAGACCTCTTTATTCTGGATGAATTTTGCTTATCTGCTAAACGTAAGAGATAGACAAAAATCTTACTGCACAAAAATTGTAGATCTCGTCAAAACACACAAAACATTTGACTATCAGTTTAGCCTATTGCATTCCCTTAGTTCTCTTCTACTTATAAATAAGGAACTAAGTAATAAGAACACTCTGCTAATGTTTATCACGTTTAGCATTGTGTAGAAAGAAAATTATCTTTTGTAAGAAGTTTGTTTGTGATAAAAATATCTTAAACATAAGGCATTTTAATCAAAATCGTTTGAGCCATTTTTGAAAAAATCATATTTGAAAAATGTTCCATGTAAAGGGTAGTTTGGGGTGGGAGGATTTTCTTGAAAATCTTCATGTTGCAACCTTGGAAGATACCAAACTTAAATACAGAGTATGGTATTTAATGGTCTTTTCATTTTGGGGCTGTGCTGTTCACACACACACACACACACACACACACACACACACACACACACACACACACACATACCTTTTTTTTTTTATTCAGGGGATCCCAAAACATGTATTTATGGTGAAATCTTGGATCAAATTTTTGGGTGCATTACAATATCTTCTCTAAACACTTATGCACATGTAGAGAAGGTAAGAAGTTTATTAAGAAAACACACTCAAAACAGTACTCTTTCATGGTTTGAAAGAGTGATCATAGGTCACTTTCCAAACTATATACTGCCACACAATTCACGTTGACCTTTTTCTAAAAACCCTATATGATCCATTCACATGACTACATCTTGCTAATTGAGATAAACATTACCAGAAATGCTTTCTGTAATTTGAAGGGAATTAGTGGGATACACTAGGCTAAAATTACAGTCAAATCTTTTAAAAGCTTGTTTCCATGTGAATGAAATTGATTTCTTTGCATTGCCAGGCATTTACAAATTCCTGTATGTGAAAAGTTTTAAGTATTTTAAAACAAACCAATAACAAGGAATATCTCAAAAATGGTTAACTGCACGATGGTCTGGCCAACTATGCAACACCTACAAAGAATGTGCCAATAGGGTGCCTAGCAAGATTGCCAGATCTAAATCTAATTAATGTTTTTCTTTGAGAAATGGAAATGGAGTTTTATTTATGAATGCTCTTCAACTACTGTGGCTCTCACCATCTCATTTTATATTGGGCATGAAAGGCTGTCTAATTTTGCTCAGAGGCCTCTTTTATTAGGCTTGAAGTTCTTTTACTTGCCGTAAATCTACGACACAGGACCAACAGCTTTACTTCCCTTCCGAAGGAAACCATTCCTGAAAAAATCCTTCATCCTCCACTGGGTTTGAACCCACCACCTTGGATATATGAAGTTAGCATGGTAACCATTATACCACGGAGGTATGAAACCTTGCATATACATTACACACATGCCTGATGTAGGAACATTGCAAGAAAAAATCTGTGTTCCATTCACATGATTTCTCTACATATCTGTAACAAATTATTGTTAAAAAGTTTATCCTTCTATCTACTTCATGATAAACAGCAGAAATTGTTCTTATTACTTGGTTCCTTGTAAGTAGAAGGGCAAAAATCTAATGGTTCCATTCACATGATGTCCTTTAGCTGTTCGGAAAACAAACCTTTTATTTAAAACATTAATCTGTTATCTACATCATGCTATTCAAGATAGACAAGCAGAATTAGTTTTATTTACTAGCTTCCTTGTAAATAGAAGGGAAATAAGAAAATGCACAGGCTAAAGTAATAGTATCAGCCTTTTTTTAGCCGGTCACTATGTGAAACATTTGAAATTCCAATCCCTTTGCTTGCCAGGAGTAAACAAAGAGAAACGAGAAAAAAGATGTTTTGCCATTTGAGAAAAATTTAAGTAGGTTAAAACTGAAATCAATAGTCCAGAATATATCTAAAATGGTTAACTCTACAAAAAAAAAAAAACTATATATATGACATAAGTGAGATCTACATTTTTTGTGTAGTTAAGTTTTTGTATGTCTCTTACAGTTTACCAGTTATATAAAAACCAACCAGAATGAAGAGGTCTTCAAAGGCTGTTTCCAAAATATTCAAGATATACATTTCGTTTTCATAAAGATATCTTATACATAAGGTCTTTTAATCAAAATTGTTAGAGCCATTTTTGAGAAAATCAAAATTTTTAAAAAATGTTTTATGTAAAGGGTAGCTGGTGGTGGGGGAGATTTTCTTTAAAATCTTCATGTCCCATCCTTGGAAGATACCCAACTTAAATACCAAGTTTTGGGCTGTGCTACCGCCCCCTCCCCACACAGACCTTTTTCTAAAAATTCTGTTTTTGAACTCGGGGGACCTCAAAACATTTCTGGTGAATCCTTGTTATAGTATTTTTGGGTGCAATACAATCCTTCTCTATACTCTATGTATAGAGAAAGTAAAAAAGAGCATAGTAACTGCATCACTAAAATGACAGCAACTATTCTAACCAATATAGGTATCCTATTGTAGATGTCAGAAGTTGAAATTTTTATCTCCATTTTTTACTCTCTCCATACTTACTATGTACATAGTACCATTGTACCCAAAAATTTGATACTGAGATTTCACCGGAAATATATGTTTGAGACCCCCTGAATCCAAAAAAAGCATTTTTAGAAACATGTCCGTGTGTGTCTGTGGGCAGCATAGCTCAAAAACGAAACTACCGTTAAAAATCAAACTTGGTATTTAAGTTTGGTACCTTCCAAGGATGCAACACGAAGATTTTCAAGAAAATCCCTCCACCCCAAACTACCCATTACATGGAACTTTTTTCGAAAATTTTGATTTTCTAAAACATGGCTCTAACGATTTTGATTAAAATCCCGTATATTACTGACATTTACATACCAAATAAGATGTATATCTTGAATTTTCTTGGAATAACCTCTGAAGACCTCTTTTATTCTGGATGGATTTAGCTTAACTGCTAAACGGTAAGAGATAGAGAAAAGCTTACTGCATGGAAAATGTAGAGCACGTTAAAACACACAATTTGTCATACAAATTTTTTTTCGTGGAGTTGATCGTTTTTTACTTATTCATTGTTTTTGATTTTACCTTTCAAAAACGTATATTTTCTCATACAGGAATTTGTCAACTCCTGTCCATGCAAACAAAGGAATTTCCTTCACATAGCAACCAGCCTTTGACTATCACTTTAACCTATGGTACTCCCTTATTTCGCTTCTACCTAAAAGGAAGCAAGTAATAAGACAATTTCTGACATTTTTTTTTTCTCGATTAGCATGAAGTAAAATAGAAGCATAAGCTTTTTAACAATAATTTGTTGCAGAGATATAGAGAAAGTCATGTGAATGGAACACATCAGATTGTTCTTTCTCCTATCTACGATGTGCATAGTAGAATGAAAATGTATTGTATTCCACACAAGTGTTTAATGTCAAGATTTTACGTAAAATGTATATTTTAAGGAACCCTGAATAAAAAAATCTGATGTGTTCCATTCACATGACTTTCTCTTCATCTCTGCAACAAATTATTGTTAAAAAGCTTATGCTTCTATTTACTTCATTCTAATCGAGAAAAAATTAGCAGAAATAGTCTTATTACTTTCTTCTTTGTAAGTAGAAGCGAATAAGTAAGTACCATAGTTTAAACTGATAGTCAAAAGGCTGGTTGCTATGTGACTGAAGTTCCTTTGTTTACATGGACAGGAGTTGACAAATTCCTGCATGAGAAAAGTACAAGTTTTTCAAAACTGAAACAAAAAACAAGGAATATCTTTAAAACGATCAATTCCACGAACAAAATGTATGTAACATAAATTGTGTGTTTTTATGTGCTCTACATTTTTTGTGTGGTTCTTTTTTGTCCATCTCTTATTGTTTAGCAGTTATGCAAAATTCTGTAAAATTCATCCAGAATAAAGTAGTCTTCAGAGGCTATTCCCAGAAAACTCAAAATATACATTTTATTTGTCAGGTATATATATATCTTTAATATATAAATTTTTAATCAAAATCGTTAGAGCTATTTTTGAGAAAATCAAAATGTTCGAAAAAATTTCCATATAAAGGGTAGTTTGTGGTGGGGGGATTTTTCTCAAAATCTTTGTGTCGCATCCCTGGAAGATACTAAACTTAAATACCAGGTTTGTTTTTTTACCGACTTTTCGTTTTTGAGTTATCGTGTTCACAGACACACAGACTTTTTCTGAAAATAGTTTTTTAGGTTACAGGGGGCCCTAAAACGTATATTTCCGGTGAAATCTCGGTATCAAATTTTTGGTTGGAGTGCAATACCTTCTCTATACACTGTGTACATAGTATGTGTAAAGAAAGTAAAAAAAGCTAACACAAATAGGAAAAGGTCTGTATATGCATGAGAGAGTAAGAGGGAGAGAGAGAGAGAGAGAGAGAGAGAGGAGGAGGGAGGGTGAGAGAGAGAGAGAGGAGGAGGAGGGAGGGTGAGAGAGAGAGAGAGAGAGGAGGAGGAGGGAGGGTACAAAGTTAAAGTTCAGTATC
The DNA here is from genome assembly GCA_030762935.1 of Hymenopus coronatus. NCBI lineage: Eukaryota > Metazoa > Arthropoda > Insecta > Mantodea > Hymenopodidae > Hymenopus > Hymenopus coronatus. The sequence goes on from CM060897.1 coordinate 163,246,111, forward strand.
GTTCAAGGATGTGACAGTTTCAAGAAAATCCTCCCACCCCAAAACATTTACAAGGAAATTTTTATGAAAATTTTTGATTTTCTCAAAAATGGCTCTTAATGATTTTAACTAAATATCATATGTTTAAGATATTTTCATTCACAAATAATATGTATATTCTGAATTTTCTGGGAATGGCCTTTAAACCCTTCTTTATTATGGATGACTTCTTTGCATAACTGATAAACAATAAGGGATGGACTAAACCATACTACCCAAAAAAAATATTTTTCAATAAACAAAGTATATCTCTGCAGGCATTTCTCCATAGGCATACTTACCCATTTTGCCTAATCATTATGACTGCAATGGATCATTTAACAGGTTACACTTATTTACCATTGGGTTATCAGAATATTGAACAGAGATTTATGAATTTTGCTTTAGTTTTGAGCTGGTGTAGTAACTGTATTTGTGATTTGCTTCCATGCAGATAGTTGTAAATACTTAGTTATTAATTCTTTGTGGTTTCAATTTTGAAACAATCCACAAGTGAACAACCTATTTTCTAGTTTAATTTATTTTTCCTGTGTTAGATTCATATTTATGTTATTTTACATCATTCATAGAATCATAATTAAATGATAAGCTCTGCTATGATTTTTAAAAGGCTGTACTGTTAAACACAAATGAATACCTTGTGACAAACGCCATAACTTTTCATGGATAATTTAGAAAAAGTGTTTATTCTTTACTGTGAAATCTACTACAGTAATAACATCAATCTTAATATGTAATTGTGAGTATCTGTGTAAATTGTGAAATTTATTTATTTTACATTAAATCACTCTTACATCACTATTTTAGTAGGTTGGATTTATTTATAGCTGCCTGTTTTTAATTTTATAGAGTGTAAATACAGCAATGAACCTGTTTTAAACACCTAAACATTTCAACGGAAATATATGTTTTGGAGTCCCCTGAGTCCAGAAAAAACATTTTTAGAAAAAGGTATGTGTGTGTGCGCGTCTATGCACAGCATAGCTCAAAAACTAAAACACTATAAAATACCAAATTTGGTACTTAAGTTTACTAAACTTAAGTAAAAAGATTTTTTTAAAAATCCCCCATCCCCAACTATCCTTCACATGGAAAAAAAATTTGAAAATTTTCATTTTCTCAAGAATGGCTCTAATGATTTTGATTAAAATACTGTATATTTTAGATATGTACATGACTATTTCTGCTAATTTTTTCTCAATTAGCATGAAGTAAATAGAAGAATAACCTTTTTAACAATAATTTACAGAAATGTAGAGAAAGTCATGTGAATGAAGCACATCAGATTTTTAACTTAGCAATGCACACAAAGTTCATGATTGCTTGAATATATCAGTAATGCCTGATATTGTTTTGTCAGAGTCTTTAGAAACAGGCCTAAGGTTGGATATGTGTGTCAACTCTTTGTGACAGCTGGTGGCACACTAGCCATGTGAGCCCTTATGTCACCCTTTCAATGTCTCAAAAGACACTGCCTAAAGAATAAAATTGTTTTCATTTAATCTCATCACTGTGTGTAGCTTCGCTCTGCTCTTCAATGTGTGGTAATGTTGTGCTTCTCTCATAGTGACTGATTAGCCACCATTAAATTTTGAGCCTACTATAATATTCAGTAAAACCCCGTAATTGCACTGTTCAAGGGACTGTGGCCAAAATGTGTACAATTCTGGATAGTTTTACAGACAGAGTATTATTTATTTGATAAAATCTGATGTGCTGCATTCACATAACTCTCTTTAGTTGTTCCATACACTAACTCTTCTTACTAAAGATTTTTATTTTATCAACTTCATGCTAATCAAGATAAACATGACCGGAATTGCTCTTTTTACTTGCTTTCTGTAAGTAAAAGGGAAATAAGTAAATGCAAAGGCTGAAGCCGTAATCAAATCATTTAAAAGCTGGTTGCTATGTGATTGAAATTCCTTTGTTTTGTATGACCAGGAAAAACCAATAACAGGAAATATCTCAAGAATGGTCTGCTGTTGTATTTTAACAGGATATACATTTTTGTGTAGTAGCTGTTTCTCTGTCTCTTACAGTTTAATCATTATGCAAAATTTAGCAAAATTCATCCAGAATAAAGAGCTCTTCAAAGGTTATTCCCAAAAAACTTATTACTTAGTTCCTTATAAGTGGAAGGTAAATAAGGGAATACGCTAGGCTAAACTGACAGTCAAATGTTTTAAAATGTGGTTGCTATGGGATTGAAATCCATTTCTTTGCGTGGCCAGGAGTTGACAAGTTCCTGTAAGAGAAAAAACTGAAACCAATAACAAGGAATGTCTCGAAAATGGTCAATTCCAAAAAAAAAAAAAAAAAAAAAAAAAAAAAAAAAAAAAAAAAAAAAAAAATGTAATAACATACGTTGTGTTTTAAGGAGCTCTACATGTTTTCTGTAGTAAGTTTTTGTCCATCTTTTACAGTTTACACGTTAACAAAATTCACAAAATTCATCCGGAATAAAGAGGTCAGAAAGTTTAAAATATACATTTTATCAATATCAAGTTTGGTATTTAACAGACTTTCTGAGCTATCCCCCCCCCAACACGCACACACACACACACACACACACACACACACACACACACACACACACACACACACACACACTCTCTCTCTCTCTCTCCTAAAAATGCTTTCTTTTTATTCAAAGAAAGACTAAGATAGATAAAACACATTGACAGGGAGCATTTTGCAAGTATAAACTGCTATCAAGAAAAAGATAATGTCTGATAGTGCTGACCATAAGGATTTTCCAGATTACACTGCTGTGTACGAGGGGCATACTGAAAGTCATGAGCAACACTGTTTTGCAATCTTAATATTTATTTTTAAGCCAAACCAAATACATCATCATAATCTACAGACTTTCTTTCACTTTTCGACATAGTCTCCATTGTTTTGCACACATTTTCCCCATCGTTCTACAAGTTTGAAAATGCCCTTGTGATAGAACTCCGTTCCAGCTGCCCGCAGACCCTGACGCACTGCATTCCGAATATCCTCCAGCGTCTCGTAGAATTGGCCACGCATCTGCTCCTTCACAGAACCGAAAAGATGGTAGTCGGAGGGTGCCAAGTCGGGACTGCAGGGAGGATGTGGAAGAGTTTCCCACCCTAATGCCCTGATCTTCTCCATAGTGGCACGGGCTGTATGCGGACGCGCATTATCCTGTTGAAGGATGATCCTCTTTCCAGGGCATTTATCACGCAAAGCCCGACGGAGCTTCAGAAGTGTCTTGATGTAGCGGGCAGAATTTATGGTTTGTCCAGGTTCAAGAAAGTCAACCAGAATGCAACCTTGTGCATCCCAAAAGACACTTCCCATAACTTTTCCTACAGACTGCACTGTCTTCGCTTTCTTCTTCGATGGTGAGTTCAAGTGGTGCCATTCCATACTCTGACGTTTCGTTTCTGGCTCATAGTGATGGAACCAGCTCTCATCTCCAGTCACAATACACGTCAAAAATTCATCACCTTTATTATGAAATTTCTGAAGAAGGTTTTGTGCAATGGTTCTTCTCTGAAGTTTGTGGTCTTCAGTCAATAAACGGGGACCCAATGGGCACAGACCTTTCGATAACCCAAGCTGTGGATCATTTCTTGCACTGCACTTTGTCCTATTTCAAGTTGCGCAGCAATTTCATTCACAGTGAAATGCCTATCTCCTGTAATGCGCTCATCAACTCCTTGTTGCGTTCTGTAGAGGCAGTTCGAGGACACCCGCTACGAGGCACATTTTGCAGACTCGTGTTTCCATCTTTGAAATGTTTCACCCATCTTCGAACACTGCTGGCACCCATGCAGACACCTCCATACGCACATTGAAGTCTGAGATGAATTTCAGGAGCAGATTTTCCTTCTTTCACAAGGAATTCAATGACAGCACGCTGTCGAAACGAAACATCAATGTCAGCCATTTTTCAAATACCGTCTGTGGTCGCGTGATAGAAGCTAATGACATCACAATATGTCAACATGTGGCTTAAAGTCTGTAGATTACGATCCTGCAATTCGTTTTGTTACATTGTTGAAATTTAAATTTTTACAATGGGTTGCTCATGACGTTCAGTATGCCCCTCGTACAATCAAACTATTTTCTCCTCATGCTTTTATAACTCTTTGAAAATTGTATAAAAATTTGTTGTTCATTTTTTACCCTAAAAATGTGTTAATGGTGGAATTTGGAAGCATTAAAGGAGGTAAAATTGTGCAGTATTAATATGGAACATCCAGGGATTTTACAGTGATATTATTATAAATGGGAGCTTAATCCAGAGTTTTACTGTATGTTTCCTCTGGTCATTCCATCCTCCATTACTGTTAAATTGCGACCCTAAAGATGTCTTGTTATGACTATCTCCTGTCCTTCCAGGCTCCGCTTTTCATTCCTTTTCAGTTTATAACCGCTTATGAATATGCATATTAGCGTGCTATAAAACAAAAGTTCTGGTGTATTGCACACAAATTAGCAAGACACTGTTACATTTCAATTAGGCCTATATTACACTATCACATTTCTGTATCACAAAATGAGATAAAACCTTTGATCATGTGTTGTGATTGTATTCAGTACACTATGTAAAACCTTTTATCACAGTTTTAAAAAGGATACTCTAAAGTTAATAGTATAAGCTGTAGCAATATTTCCTATTTCCTTCTGTTTAGGTTGTGAGTAGTGTCATTATTTTGAATACTTATTAATAAATTTATTTAACTTCCTATTACATTCATGTGCAACATTTTTATATAACCGAACCTAAAACTTAACCTCAATAAGAAAATTTCTTAAAGAAGTTGACGAATACTACTTGAATGAATATTAATAACAAAGGCAGGAGCAAAAGTAATAATTAATGGTTGTAATGAAAACTGTCATTTTGTTCTTCTAAATATTGACTTCCCAAACGATTCATTTCCTTCATCAATTTGTGTATATCCTACATCACTTTACTAATGACTTCTATTTCCAGTCTTGTTTATGTTTTATAATCCTTATTTTTTAAATTGTACAGCATTTTATTATTTATAATAGAAAATAAGCAGTTTGGTTGTAGCCACTGACCATGTGCAGCACCTGTCTGCCATTCTTTTCTAATCACACATGTGATCAAAGGTGTGATAGTGGCTATAACTTTCATCATAGAAGTATGTCACAGCTAGATGCGATCAGAGATGCTATTTTACACTGTAAAAGATTCTATCATATATGTTCGATCGCATTTCTGTGACACAGAAGTGGGATAGTGTAATATGGGCCTAAGAATGATAGACTCCCTAATATTTACAGTATCATTCCTATCCATTTGTTACATACACTTTCAGTCATATATAAAATTACACAGCAAGCAACAGGACACATGTTTAATTGTAATGTAGGCCGGATAAGTTCATCATTGCTTATATATTCATACCAGCTGCTGATGCAGAAGAAAATCTATGAAGGTTGATTGATGTTTGGAGGAATTTAGTAACAGTGACTGTCAAGTTATATGTAGTGGTACTAAAGCAGAGAAAGGAAACAACATGATAATTTTGGACAAAACAGAATACATAAACAGAATGGAAAATTTATTACAGGATGACCATATATCACAATCTTATTAATTTCAGATTACATCAAATTGCACGACTTACAGCTTCAGTGTAAATGAAAATCTTAACTTTAAGTTTAACTTGTTTAATTCTTCCTAGGTACATCTTCCGATACACCTACTTTGTTATGACTTCCAACCCACTAAACTTGTGCATCCAGGTACTAAACAAAGCAGTAAAAGAAAGTAAAGTTATCAAAAAGGAATCATATAATAAAAGTGGACAGTCCAACATTACCCAGAATTTATAGTCTACCAAAGATTCACAAAACACAAAAAACAATGAGACCGATCACCAGTAGTATTGATTCCCCAACATATAAATTAGCAAAATGGTTGATGAACAGATTTGATTCATTCCCAAAGTTTGAAAGTTCCAACCTAGCAAACTCTTTAGAATTAGTTTAGAAAATGAAAGATTTAATAATAGACACAAAGGACACATTAGTTTCATTTGACGTTACAGCACTATACCCTAGTATCCCAACTCAGAAACTGCAAGACTTATTAAAAAAATATGGTTAAATACATCAGAAATAGAACCAGCAGAATTAGAAGAATACATTCAACTGACAAATTTGTGCATTCAACAAACTACTTCACCTTCAATAGGAAATATTACAAGCAAAAATCAGGACTCCGTATGGGGAACCTTCTACCTCCATTTTTGGCAAATTTATTTATGAGCAAATTCGAAACACACATGAAGAAACCATTCCCATGGGGCTTCAAGGTATGGTACCACTATGTTGACATGTTTGCAATAGTGCCAAGCATACATTTAGATGATGCCATAAAATTACTAAACCTACAAGAAAAAACAATAAAATTCACAATGGAAAAAGAAACCAATGGAGAATTCCCATTTTTAGACCTAAAAATCATCAGAAACGGCACAAAAGTAAACTTTGGAATCAACAGAAAACCAATTCAATCAGAAAATTACATTAAAAGTGAAAGCTACAACTCATTACCTCACAAACATGCAAACAGCCTCACACAGATTAGTAAATGTACTGATGAGCACGACTGAATTCAACAAAGAGTTAAAAAACAGTGGAACAAAATGGATACAACAAGAAACTCGATCAAGAAAAGCAGGACAAAATTGCTAAAAACCATGTCAGGCCACAATGAACTCACAACCTGGAAAAACATCCTCACATGGAAACACAAAGATTGAACTTTGAAATCCTGCCAGTTGAAGTTCGTTTTGCCGCCAGAGAAGAGAACACAGAAAGATGCAGCCAACAATGGCAGTTGGACCCGTGAGGTTGAAAATGGCAGCATAAGCTTCCAAAACCAGTCTCTTGTAATGAAAATGTAAGTGATCCACAAATTAATACATCTGTGAGGGTGTTTTTTTGGTATCTTATCATCCTTTTGGTCATATCGGAGGATGGATGAAATTAGGGAAATGATGCTCAAATGATCTCGGGGTCAATCAAGTTACTTGACAAGGGAAAGCCCTGAATAAAACCATATCCTGGTAACTCACGACCTGTTGAATATGAGGTGGACTCGCTACCACCACACTACCTAGTCAGGTATGAGGGTGTTGCAGAAAGTAAAGAATGATTTGGCATAACTAAATAATAACAAAAGATTTCAACAAAAAGCTTAAAATAAAGTTACAGTATCTCACTTTACTTGTCAACATAATCGCCATTGCTGCCAAGGTATTTATTTGTTGCTGATGTTATACTCTTCTACCACCAAAGAGCTGATCAGTTTTTTTAATGCTTCAGCCAATCAAATTTAATAGGCAAATAATGCAAGTGTATGGTGATTGTGTCTTCAGTGGAAATGGTGCACAATATTTAATCAAGGAAGAACCAATGCACATTATGAAGTCCAGAATGGGAGTTCATCACTCGTTATGGAAGAGTTGAAACCAATGTTGATGAAAGATTCAGGAAATCAGGCATTTCACTTTCAGGCATGTCTTTTTGGATGCAAAAGAGTTCCCAACTGATGAAGACCTCAAAGCAGCAAAACTTGGGCGGTAGAAGAGATAGGATCAGAATTGAAAACTGGTAGCATGTTACAGTAACTGTCTGATAAATGTTGATAATGTTGAGAAATAGAGCAAGATACTGTAACTTTGTAAATAAAGTTTGGTGTTGATATTTTCCATTATTATTTAGTTATGCCAAATTGTTCTTTAATTTCTGAATACCCCTTGAATATTGTTATGGTAAGAGTGAGTAAGTTTTTGTAACACAAAACATCACTTAACAATTAATTACATGGACCAGTTTTTAGCATGCATGTTGTTCCCATTTTCAATCCAATTGCGGTTATCGGGCTGCCTCATTTGTAGAGGCATTTGGTGCTGGATCAATGAACTCCCAAGGTTGCCACATGGTAGTAGATCAAAATTCATAATGTTTTGTTTTTTCTTTCTTTTTCTTTTCTTTTTCCAGTGTTTAATTCTGTATGCTGATAAGCTGGTTTTAACAGTAAAGTAGTTCAGTTGGAATTGGGGTTGAAAATGGGAACAAACATGCATTCCTGAAACTGGTCCCAATAATTATTAAGTCATGTTATGTGTTACTAAAGCTCTTACCATTGAATATTAATCATATCAGTCACAAGCTCTTTGCAAAATTCAAATCTATATTTGCTTTAACATTTCATTTTGATCACCAAAAACCATGACCTGTCTAAATGAATTTCACATTATTTGAATTTAAGTGAGCTTAGCATATCTTCTTCCAAAGAATAAATGCATCTCAAATTTAGTGCCATCCATAATTTTAGTATATTGCTGTTTTGTTCTCTAAAAATGTTTTTTACATACTTATTCATAATTTTGTTTCAGGATTGGGGCAATGAAAAGCTTCAGAAAGCCCAAAAGCAAATAGAGGAGAATCAGTATGATTTAGAAGCATGGAGTCTATTGATACGTGAGGCCCAAGGAAAATGGATTGGGGAAATGAGGCCTTTGTTTGAGAAGCTAGTAGCTACCTTTCCAAGTACTGGTCGCTATTGGAAAATTTATATAGAGCAAGAGGTAAGGTTATCAAATAACTCACTTATGATTGTTTTATAGTAATAATCATGTTATTTTGGAGAAAATAAGCTTGCTAATATCAATGTCGAAAACTTTGTTTTATTTGCTTTCATCATAAATTAACATCATATAGGGTGAATCAGACATCTATAGCAGTCATTTGAGTCAAAAATATTTATCCAAATAAGGAATTTTTCATAGTGAAGTGTAATTCAATAATTATCATTAATTAATGTGTCACACTCTAACTTCACTTTAAGGTTTCTTACCTAGAAACATGTTTCACCAGCTATTGTGAGCATCTTCAGCTAACGACTGTCTGTATGTTCCTTTATCATCAGAAAAATCAACTAAAAGTTTGGATTGTAGTCTGTGGTGAATCCCAATTCATCAGACAATTTACAAATGTTTTAATAAATATCTTCTGCCAGACCTTCAATTTATTATGTTGCCAATATTTTTTAGTAACTTAACTTCTGGTACAGTATCAATAACATAATTAGATAAAATAAAATATAAAAAATACCTGATGAAAAAAATCTGGAATTTATTAGATACAGTGTGAACAATGTGAAAAAGTATATGTTGGCATGAGAAAAAGGAACATAACAATCTGCTTAAAAGAGCACTCCAGGCATTTAAATAACAAAGAAATGGATCAATCGGCAGTGGCTTATCATTTTTTGGGAAGATAGACATGATATAAAATCAGAAGTTAAGCTACTCAAAAAAAATTGGCAACAACAATAAATTTAAGGTCTAGAAGAAGATTGCTAAAATATTTGAAAATCGTATGATGCATTGGGATGCCAACACAGGCATTCCCTTCTGACCCCTAGGCATCCGCTTGTAAGTCCTAGGGGGGTTTCAGTCCTAAATGCAGGGAAGGTAAGGTGACTATAATTTTCTTACATCTTACCTATATCAAGCAGAGGAAATATTGCATTCCACCCAAAAATGTCATCCTGAGATTTCACTGAAAATAACATTTTGAGACCCCAAGAATAAAAAAAAAGAATTATTTTAGTAAAGGGCTGTGTGTATGCATGTGTGTGATAGCGTGGTTAAGTACCAAATTTGGTATATAAGTTCAGTAACCTCTGAAAATGCAACAAAGAATGCAGACATACAATTTAAAATCCTAAATCATCTGGAATTTTACATTTATATGTCAAGAAATATTAAATTACTTTAAAATATTGGTTCAACAGTGAAGTATTCCAAGTACATAAAAAAAAAAGTCTGATGTGTTCCATTCACATGAGTATCTGTTCTGCAAATAAACTATTCTTACAAAAATTATTTTTTTATGTACATAATGCTCATCAAGATAAACATTTGTAGAAATGGTCTTATTACACACACTTGTAAATAGAAGGGAAATATGGGAATACACTGACTAAGCGATAGTCAAATCTTTTAACAGGTGTTGCTATGGGATTGATATTGAAATTCAATTCTTTTTCCATGCTCAAGAGTAAAACAAAAGAGATGAAACAGATGCAGAAATCCTTTAAGTATTTGAAAATTGAAACCAATAACAGGAAATATCTCGGAAATTGTTTGCTCAAAAAAAAAAAAAAAGTAAGTGACATAAACCCTGTTTTTAATGAAATCTACATTTTTTGTGTAATCATTTTTCGTCTATCTCTTATGGTTTACCAGTTAGGCAAAAGTCCTTCAGAATGATGAGGACTTGAGGGGCTATTCCAAGAAATTCAGATAAACAGTTTATTTACTATGTACATATATTTAATATTCAGCATTTTAATCAAAATTGCCAGGGCCAATTTTGAGAAAATAGAATGTTTTTAAAAATGTTCTATGTAAAGATGAGTTAAGGGTGAAAAACATTTCCTAAAATCTTCATGATGCATCCTTGCAAGATGCTAATTAATAATTTTTAATTTTTTGATTTATGTTGTCCACAAACACATACAAAGACCTTTTGGGGGGGGGGATTTGGGGCCCTCAAAACTGTATTTGCGCTGGAATCATGGTATTGCAGAGAGAAAGAGAGATAAAAGAAATGTTAAATGTTGCTGTAACGAGCAGGCTTGAATAACAGAATTATTGCAGTGATAAGTTGTGCAATGTTTAAAGTTGTCTCCAGTGTAACACTGGATAAGGCTAATTTTAAGTGAAATAAAACAAAGCCATATGTTTTCTTCTTAGCCATGTAATGTTGCATTCTCAAAACTAAATAATAGGTCTTAAAACCATACATAAATATATACATTTACAAATTCTTAGTATGGTTCTCACAAAATTCATCGGCATGATTTAAGTAGGGCTCTAATGAAAGCCCTGATTTCTGCTCGAGATATGGTCACCCTATATGTAGGTAATCTACTTAGTTCCTTATCAGAATAGAGAAACATTAAAAACCCAAAGCAAATCAACTAGTAATACATGATTATCTTGGGTAGCATTAGTTGAAATGTGTAGAGCTGGGAGGAGGGGTCATTAGTCAAACAGATAGTGAAATATTGGAGCAGGATCCAAGTATTAGAGGAAGGAACTATTGTGAAAGACTGCTTTATGGCACAAGAATCAGCAAAATGGGAAAGACGTTGTATATGTCAATTAAAGGAAATTTTTAAGAGAAGCTGGATTGATGAGCCAACCAATCAATATACAATAGGGGAACAAAAACTAGGGAATAAAGTGAAAGCTAGAAAAGACGATATAGAGAAACAAGAAATAATAGGTAGCTGAAGAGATAAGAGTACTTTAATATTATATAGGAGTGTTAAGAAAGAATGGGAAAGAGAAAAATCTGATGTGTTCCATTCAAATGAATTTCTCTACATCTCTGTAGCAAATTATTGTTAAAAAGCTGATGCTTCTATTTACTCCATGCTAATCGAGAAAAAATTAGCAGAAATAGTCTTATTACTTGCTTTCTTGTAAGTAGAAGTGAAATAAGGGAGTACCTTAGGTTAAAGTGATAGTCAAAAGCTGGCTGCTATGTGACTGAAGTTCCTTTGTTTGTGTGGACAGGAGTTGACAAATTCCTATATGAGAAAAGTATGTTTCTTAAAGCTGAAACCAAAAAAAAAGGGAATATCTAAAAAATGATCAACTCCACGAAAAAAATTTATATAACATAAATTGTGAATTATAACGTGCTCTACATTTTTTGTGCAGTAGGTTTTTATATATCTCTTACTGTTTAACAGTTATGCAAAATTCCATAAATTTTATCCAGAATAAAGTAAGCTTCAGAGGCTATTCCCAGAAAATTGAAGATATACACTTTATTTGTCAGGTAAATATCTTTAATATACTATATTTTAATCAAAATTGTTACAGCCATTTTTGATAAAATCAAAATTTTCGGAAAAAGTTCCATGTAAAGGGTAGTTTGGGGTTGGGGGATTTTTTTAAAATCTTCGTGTCGCATCCCTGGAAGATACTAAACTTAAATAGTGAGTTTGGTATTTTACAGACTTTTCGTTTCAGAGTTATCGTGTTCACAGACACACGGACATACACACACACACACAGACCTTTTTCTGAAAATGCTTTATTTGGATACATGGGATCGTAAAACATATATTTCTGGTGAAATCTCGGTATCAAATTTTTGGGTGGAGTGCAATACCTTCTCCATACACTTTATACATAGTACATATAGAGAAAGTAAAAAAGATACAGCAAAACAAAGTTTTTCATTTTCGCTGTCAGTTCACTATCTTTTTGATAACACTTAGCATAGTTTTAAAAATAAAAATCTGATGTGTTACACTCACATGACTTTCTCTAGCTACTCTACAAACAAACTTCCTTCAACACCATGCTAATTGAGATAAACAGAATTTTATTACTTAGTTCCTTATAAGTAGAAGGGAACTAAAGGAATGCACTTGCCTAAAGTGATAGTCAAATGTTTTAAAAGCTGTCGTTATGCAATTGTCACTGCAAATCGCTTCTTTGCTTGGCCAGGAGTAGAACAAAAGAAAAACGGTCACTTCCATCTGAGAAAAGAATAAATACTTCACAATTGAAACTAATAACAAGGAATAGCTCAAAAACGGCAATCTCCACGAAAAAAATTTATATGACATAACTTGTGTATTTTAACAAGATCTACATTTTTTGTACAGTAAGTTTTTGTCTATCTCTTACGGTTTAGTAGTTATGCAAAATTAAGCAAAATTCATTCAGAATAAACCGGTCTCTAGAAGCAATTCCCAGGAAATTCAAGATATACATTTTTAAGAAAAGCAAAATTTTCAAAAATTTGTCCATGTAAAGGGTAGTTAGGGGTAGGGGGATTTTCTTGAAAAGCTTTGTGTTGCATCCTTGGAAGATATTAAACTTAAAAACCAAGTTTGGTATTTAACCGTCTTTTCGTTTTTGAGCTATGCTGTCCCCCCCCCCCACACTCATACACACGCACACATACACACGGCTGTTTCTGAACATGTGTTTTTTTGGATTCAGGGGGTGCTAAAACATGTATTTCTGGTGAAATCTCGACATCGAATTTTTGGGTGTAATACTATACTTCTCTATCGCTATGTACATTGTAGAGAAAGTAAAAATACATTATTAAATAAAGTGAAAGTAAATAAGTATTATATATAATTTTAAATGTCAGATTTCAAAGAACAGGAATAAATTAAAAACTGAATATATGTATATTCCTCAAAAGATGAGGGCCAGTCAAATGAAAACAAGACACATGGAAATAAGGTAAGTAAACTGTTAATTATTTCAAAAGTAATAGCCATTACTATTTATACATTTATCCCGCTAAGACATAAGGTGGTCAATGCCTTCATAGAAAAATCTTTGCAGTTGCCTAAAAAACCTTTAGTGCAGACATGTACCTCTTCATCGAAAGCAAATGTCCAGCTACAAATGGCTTACTTGAGGGCTACAAAAATGTGGAAATTGCAGGGGAAGAGATCTGGACTGTACGGAGAATGTGTAACAGCTTCCTAGAGGAACTTCTGCAGCGTAATCAAAACAACCATGGCAACATGTGTTTGCGCATTACCGTACAGCAGAATGATGTCATCCGTCGATATTTCTGAGCTTGGACTTGATGTACTAAAATTTTTGTAATGTTTCCATGTACTGCAGAGCCTTAATTGTAGTACTATGGTCCAAAAAGTCAATGAGCAATAGGCCTCTGCAGTCAAAGAAAAAGGACATAGCTAGGGCATGCATGGCTTTGATTTTTTTGGTGAGGATGAAATCCCTGTGCTTCCATTGTTTGCTGTGACACTAGCTCTCCGTCTCTTAATGATGTCACCATGTTTCAAATCCTTCACAATACAACACAATGTGATACAGTTCCAGATGCTACAGTGATGTTCACCTTCTGCTGTTCCACCAGGCTGCACACAATTCTTCTGGTACATCATGTGCTATGTCAAGGTGCCAAGTGTCATCCACTGTCTGCTGTTGGTCATTTCTGATAGCAGCATCCATCAATGACACAATGAGCCGTCCTAGCTGACTGTTGTCTTGTAATGACACCCGTCTTCTCTAAATTTTTATTCCACTCAAACATTTGCACATGTGACCTGCTGTGTTCATTATACACAGCAAACATTTGGGTATGAATTTCACTTCTTCCGGTGTCAAAAAAATGGAGAAGTACACCTTGCTGTTCCATTTTCCTAGCCTCTAAATGCTATCGGATCTGCACAGACTTGCTGGTCTCACTTTGAGTACGTCTGACAGACAAATGGCATGGCAGTGAACGTTTGTGCCGTGCCATCCTGATTCCCTATTAGCAATACCAACTGCCATGCCATGCGTTATTTTGTCTGACTTATTTTCATTTGACTGCCCCATATACTTATATATAACACTCGTAAAAAGTTTGTATGTGTGATTGAAGGCCGAATTCGTAGTCGTCCCTTATGTGGGGAAAAAAAGTTCTTAAGCGATAAGTATTTTTCTTTGAGGGATTGCTTATTACCATTTCATATTCGCCAAACGGTACTTATGTTCTCAATGTTAAGCACTTCTACATTTCCAAAGTGTATGTGGTAACATGGCTTACCTGTGTTACAGCCAATCAGAATGCTCGAAGGAATGTGTAAACAAGCATGCAGATGATCACTTTTCGTCTTTCATGCTTTTGTTTACAACAGTTGCTAATCGTGCAGTGATAATTTGCAAATTTTGAATAGTTTATTTAGTTATTTAATTTTACTTTGGGCTAAAATCTAGTAGTTTCTAAAAGTTATTTCAAAGTTCATAATATTAGTTATATAGTTATGATGGGTTGAAAATTTGTCCTAGAGAGAACATTTTAGTGAAAATGAAGGAAATCAATTAAAAGATGTTCTGAGGTATAAAGATATTGTGGAATACAGGTAATTTAACACTGCCTTCACAGTAACAAGAGACGTATTGCAGAAGAAGATTTAAAGAATTTAACGCTCTCTCCAAGCATTTTCCCATGCCCTGAATATTGAATTACTTTTATTTTCATGTACAATGTTCTTTCCCTTCCTTTGATAGTTTTTAATGAATTGTTTTAATTTTTATTTTAATTTGGCATTTCATATTGGATGTGATATTAATGAAATGGATGGTGCTCAAATGATCCCGAGATCCATACCTGCCATCTGTCTTAGGATTAGGGAAGATTCCAGAAAAATAAAAAAAAACAAGTGCATGTAATTCACCCTAGCTGAGATTTGAACTTGAATGTGAGTCAGACACGTTAATCCCACACTACAGTATTTTAATAATTACAACATAAAAATAAACAAAATTGACGTGTTCATTCACATGACTTTCTCTACACCTCTGTAACAAATTATTGTTAAAAAGCTTATTCTTCTATCTATTTCATGATAATCAAGATATACATTAGCAGAAGTTGTCCTTCTTACTTGGTTCCTGGTAGGTAGAAGGGAAAAAATCTAATGTGTTCTATTCATATTATGTCCTCTAGTTGTTCGGTAACCAAACCTTTTATTAATCTATTATCTACATCAGGCTAATCAAGATAAACATAAGCAGAATTAGTCTTATTTCTAGCATCCTTGTAAGTAGAAGGGAAATAAGAAAATGCACAGGCTAAAGTGATAGTCTCGTCTTTTAAAAGCTGGTTGCAATGTGAAACAATTAAAATTCCAATCTCTTTGCTTGCCAGGAATAAACAAACAAGAAACGAGAAGAAAGATCTCTTCCCATTTGGAAAAAGTTTAAATGGCTTAAAATTTAAACTAATAATCCGGAATATCTCGAAAACGGTTACTCTACAAAAAAAAAATAAAAAGAAGAGAAAATTATGACATAAATTGTGTGTTTTAATAGCTATATTTTTTGTTAGTAAATTTTGTTGTATCTCTCATTGTTTGCCAGTCCTATAAAAGTGATCCAGAGGCTATTCCTAGAAAATTAAAGATATACAGTTCGTTTATAATGAAAATATCTTATACATAATGTATTTTAATCAAAATCATATAGCCATTTTTGAGAAAATCAAAATTTTCAAAGAATTTTCCATGTAAATGGTAGTTTGGGGTGGGGTTTCTCGAAAATCTTTGTGTCGCATCCTTGGAAGATACCAAACTTAAATACCAAGTTTGGTTTTATTATAATGGTAATGCTCCTCTCTTTTGCATATTGAAAGGTACACAGGGGTAACAGTATTATTAGAACCAGTTGGAAAATTCAATGCCATAGCCGGAATTTGAACACGGTTCTACCTTAATGGCGACTTACTATCGTAAGCACTTAGTATACGCCCACATACAGGCTATATTTTATATAATGGTAAGACTTACTCTCATTCTCTCTCTCTCTGAAGTGAGACATACTGGTTGGTAGAACCAGGTAAAACTCATATAATCAGTTGGAAGATTGAATGGCACATCGGCAAGTTCACAGTAGCTCAATGGTTATAGCAACTGCACGGAGAGCGGGAGAACCGTGTTTAAATCCCAGCTGTGGCATTGAATTTTTCAACTGGTTCTAATAATACCAAGTTTGGTATTTAACAGTTTTTAACTATGCTGTCCACAAACATGCGCGTGGACCTTTTTCTAAAAATGTTTTTTCTGGATTCATGTTATCCCAAAACATGTATTTCCACTAAAATCTCGGTATTGAATTTTTGGGTGCATCACATATCTTCTCTTTACATAATTTATGTAGTCTGTAGAGAAAGTAAAGCAAGTGTTTTATTGGTTTTCTATGACCCAGTCATATTTAAGAACCACCTACGTTGCATTGTGATGTTACCCGCGTATTCACATGCACAAACAGAAGTACGGTGTAGGGTCATTCCATGTCAAATCAACACACCTATTTTACCTCACCATCTCAGATTTTGATGAAATTTTATACACCCAAAGTAGGTAGTAAAATTAAGAAAAATACAACATTTAAATTCTTTATCTTAAATGGTTTCCAAAATACAGCTATGTAAAGTTTCCAAAAATCGCTCAAATGATGGCCAACCTTTTAAACTATCATAGATGCTCCACTAATTGAGCTAGAAATATGAGAGAGCATTTGTAGCATTTTAGAGAGTTATATAATACTATAGGTTGTGAAGATTTTTTTTTTTTCTTTTTTTAAAAATTAAAAAATAACAATTTAAATCTAAATTTTGAAGAAAAAAAATGCATTCTGATAATTTTTCAAAACATTTAGAAAATAAGTTATGCTATTGTTAAATCATGTACTAAGTTTGATGGTGGGACTATGATGGGTTCATTATAAAATTAATTATAAAATAAAGGTGGTTGTAACTAATTTTTATATTGGAAAAAACTATGTGCCTGAACAAAGTTAATGATTATACATTTTATAAATTGTTCAAAACAAATCCCAGTCATCAGTTACATATAGGTTGAATAATATTGAAATGATTTACACCAAAATTTAAGACATTTATTAAAGTGCAAATATTAGATTTTTTTTTTTTTTTTTTTTAGTAAAAGTTACTCTAAACAGAACTTATAAAAACTTTGTTAGTAATTACGACTGACATCTAAAACAGATATTGGTTAAAATAGACAAGAAAGCAAAAAATTCACTGAAAGCACTTCAACAGTTTTTCGTTACTTCACAAAGTTTCAGCTTCGGATAGAGCATAAATTCTTCCTGTTGGAGTTGTTGGGCTTACAACACATAGGACATTGGTAAAGGTATCCTTCTTGGATAGCTAAATAATGGTGAAGGCCCCTGAGAAAGGAACATAACTTTTATTTCATCTTATTCTTCATTTTTTCCAGTACATATGCAAGCAACCAGTTTGAGCCATAAACAACAGTCATACAACAATTGCAATATGTTAATTTCAGTTGGTCTATTGGCGTTTGGCCTTGAAACAGATGCTTGAAAAGAGTTTGTTGTATCTGAAAAGAACTTGACTGACAGTTTATTTAGGCTTGAGGCTAGTGAAATGAAGGCATGATGCTGTTGGGTTCCTTTAATTGTATGTGCTTCACTAAAACAATCTTTCAGAAATATCTCTGACAGCACATGTTCCTCATGAGTACTAAAATCAAAACTTATTCCTGTTATTTTTCACAGACCACTCGTACAACTCAATTGGGGTTAAGATTTGGTTTTCTAAAGGTCGTTGCAAGCTAACCTTTGCGGCTGATCTCTTTACTGTATTGCTGGTTCCCTCGCATGGTCCTTTACCATGGGCAGTAGCAGAAAAATGCCATTCAGCTGCAATTGTTGTTTATGACTGCAGAGATTCATAAGCATTTTTTTATTTTTATATCGAACAGCAGACCCATAAAAAATAAATGATTTTTCTAGGAACTTCTCCAAACTTTGCTATCAAAAAATGAATTAGTTTCTTTTGGAAATTATATATAGCCACTGTGTTGTATTCAAGACAATCTGAAATAACTGCATAATTGTAGTGTTTGACTTTTTCTTCCTCTTTATAATAAATTACAAACGGGTGAACTGGATCACTAGCCCAGTGATAACTTTGGGCTTCTTGTACAACCATGCTGTAGTTTTCTGCAAAGTCAAGTGTTACAGCATATTCAGATTCAGTCAGTTTTTCCTTTATATGTGGTTTGTTGCTTTGTGACAAAATCATGGCAGATTAAGACTGTTAACTTATTGCAGACCAGATCAATAAATTCTGTTGATGGTTTTTGTAATGTTTCCAAAGTACATCGACCAACTGATATTCACTGCTTTTCCTGAAATGATCTTTCTAGGGTTATTCCAATTTCTTTATCTCCTGGACATGATTTACATTCACTCATTAAACAGTCAATTGACGGAGGATTACATAGCATTTTTGCCACGAAATGTCTGTAAGTGTTTAACTCATTATTTGTAATTGTTCCCAATTTTGCATTTTCTATCATTAATTTCACATTTTGATGTGTTGTACAAACACACACTGCGTGGGTTTCAATTGAAAACGCAGTGCTTAGGCCGAAGATCAGCAAATTTAGAAAAACCTATTTGCAACCATGGAAAGGTATCCTTAAATAGAGCATAAGTCTCTGTAAGGTTACATAAAATTAGGTTTTTTGATGTTTTTGTTTTATTTCCAATTTTATGAACTATGGCAACACAGTCCTTCATTCCAGGCATGGCTCTGCTATCCCCATCATTTTCATAAAAGTTCTGGACTCTTTGAACAAATTCTTTTGGTAAACTTTTACCAGGTTTTGGATTGGCACTTTCCAAAATTCCCTTTTTTTCAAGTAACCTTCTGGACTGGCAGACCATATAATCAGGTGCATTAAACTCACGCCTGATTTTTCTGATGCCCTAAGTTAATGGAATGCAAGTTAAAATCATCAACTTTTTATCCCTACTTTCAGAATTGGAAATTGTGTCTTAAGATTTTGAAGAACAGAATCAATTAAATCTTTCTGATCATCTTCTGAATCTGAATGTTGTACAATTGACACAGAGTTTTCTTTTCATTGCTGAGTCTATAGTTTTTACTTTTCTGGCAGAATGATTGTTTGATTTGATTTTTTTATAATCAATGGGTGACTCACTGAGCTCTTGCAGAGATGTGTTTAATGTCTTCAACCATATGTATTTTTGCTTGGAAACTAGGATCTTCATCAAATTCTGGAGCTTTTTCTTCATTTTGACATGTAATGGAAGAAGCATTTCAGGATACGATTTGCAAATCCAGTCTGTGATGTTTTTTAACTTCTTTTTATCCCTGACATTATGATTAAGAGGATTACAACACTGCACATTCACAAATTTGCATTGGTTTGACTTCTTCAGTTTGACTAACACTTAAAAACTTATCTAATTGTATCACCAATAAGTATTTGAACTAAACTAATCTACAAAACTGTAGATTGAACAGCATCTGAAACAGTAGTGGAAAGGAGGAAGTGAGCCTGTCCTAACTTGCAAAATACACGAACAGTAGGCCGGCACAAAAATTAGGGATTGCACATGGTAGCTGGAGTGGAGGGAGGGATGAGCCTGTCTGAACTTGTACGTAAAGAATACTGCACAGACATGAACAATATGTAGTAATGTAAGCATATGACATCATTGTCAATGCTATTAATTTTACTGTCTATATTATTTATTACTTATGCTTTTTAATAAATGATTTAGGCTAAATTATTTTTCATTCATTTTATGCTTTATAAATTTTCACTAAAACTATTCTAGGTATAACTTATAGTAGTCTGATATTAAAACATTTTATGTGGGTAATAATATCAATTTTAAATTCTATTTATAATCTTAAACTTGGTTCCAGTATAGATTTTGTAAAATCCAGTTAAAACCATATTTCATTGAAATTATTTTTGTATGAACCCATCATAGTTCCACCATCAAACTTGGTACACGATTTAACAATAGCATAATCTATTTCCTAAATTGTTTGAACATTTTTCAGAATGCATTATTTTTCTTCAAAATTTGAATTTACATTTTTATTTTTGAATTTGTAAAAAAAAAAATCTTCACAACTATATATCATATTGAAGGGATTTTAGAATGCTAGAAAATGACAGCTCTATCATGATTCTAGTTCAATTAGTAGAGGATCTATGATCGTTTAAAAAGTTGGCCATCATGCAATATTCAGTGATTTTTGGAAACTTTACATAGCTCTATTTTGGAAACCGTTTAAGGTAAAAAAATTGAAATGTGGTATTTTTCTTAGTTTTAACACCTACTTTGAAGGTATGACATTACATCAAAATCTGAGAGGTGAGGTAAAATTTTTATTTAAAGTGCGTTGATTTGACATGGAATGACCCTGTACTAACCTGAAAATTGTGACTGTTTTAAAACTAAAGATCTAACTTTATGTTAGATTATGGAATCACTGGTGTGAGATGAGTATATCCTGAAGAGTGGTGACATTTGTAAACCTCTTCATTAAGATTATGTTTACCAGAGATACTAGATTATTTACGACTGACTTTGATAAATTGATATCCCTTGTTTCATTCTCTAGCCCTGTATGTACAATGTACATAGTGGGTAGAGAACGTATTGTATTCCACCCAAAAATTTGATTTTGAGATTTCACTGGAAATATATGTTTTGCGGGTCCCCTAAGTCCAAGAAAAAAGCATTTTTAGAAAAAGGTATGTGTGTATTTTTTGATAGCATAGCTCAAAAACGAAAAGACCATTAAATATCAAACTTGGTACTTAGGTTTAGTATCTTCCAAGAATGTGACATGAAGATTTTAACCCACCTCCCCACCACAAACTACCCTTTACAAGGAAAACGTTTCAAAAATTTTTATTTTCTCAAAAATGCCTCTAATGATTTTGATTAAAGTATAATACATTAAAGATATTTACATCCCAGATAAAATGTATGTCTTGAATTTTCTGGGAATAGCCTCTGAATACCTCTTCATTGTGGATGAATTTTGCTGAATTTTGTGTAACTTCTAAACTGTAAGAGATAGACAAAAAACTAGCTGCACAAAAAATGTAGATCTTGTCAAATCACACAATTTAGGTCCTTTACATTTTTGTTGTGGAGGTAACCATTTCCAAGATATTTCTTGTTATTGGTTTCAATTGTAAAGTACTTATACTTTTCTCAGACAGGAAATGTCCGTTTTTCTTTTGTTCTACTGCTGGCTAAGCAAAGAAGCGATTTGCAATGACAATCGCATAATAACAGCTTTTAAAACATTTGACTATCACTTTAGCCTAATATATTCTCTTAGTTCTCTTCTACTTATGAGGAACTAAGTACTAAAAGCTTTCTGCTAATGTTTATATTGATTAGCACGATGTAGAAAGAAGAATAATCGTTTGTAAGAAGTTTGTTTATAGAACAGCTAGAGAAAGTCATGTGAGTGTAACACATCAGATTTTTTAATTCAGCATCACATTTGCAGTGGATTCTGCACATGATGCAAAATCTGCTTATTATTGCAGAGTGCAATTTGAATAAGATGGTAACTGCTCTCCTTGTTGCTTAAACAGAGGCCAGAGCTAACTTATAACAGTAATAATTTTACTTTCTCTACACATACTATGTACGTAGTACAAAAATTTGAAACTGTGATTTCACCAGATATACATGTTTTAGGATCCCCTGTATCCAGAAAAATCATTTTTAGAAGTAAGTGTGTGTGTGTGTGTGCGTGCATGCGTGTACGGTAACTAAAACGAAACTTGGTATTTAAGTAAAGTATCTTCCAAGGATGCTGCACAAAGATTTTGAGAAGAAATCCCCCTGCGCTCCCCAAACTCTGCTTTGCATGGAAAGATTTTGAAATTTTTATTTTGTCAAAAATGGCTCTAACGATTTTGATTAAAATACCACATTAAAGATATTTACATGTCAAATGAAATGTATATCTTGATTTTTCTGGGTATAGGTTCTGAAAACTTCTTTATTCTGGATGCATTTTGCTGGATTTTGCATTATAGTAAACTTGCTACATAAAAACTGTAGATCTCGTTAAGAGACACAATTTATGTTATATACTTTTTTTTTTGTGAAGTTGCCATTTTTGAGGTATTCCTTTTTAATGGTTTCAGTTTTAAAATATTTAAACTTTTCTCATTCTGGAATTTGTCAACTCCTAGCTATGCAAAGAAATGGATGTCATCCATATGGCAACTGCTTTTAAAAGATTTGTCTTATTTTAGGTTAGTGCATTTTCTTATTTCTCTTTTAGTTACAAGAAAACATTTCTACTAATGTTTACCTTGATTAGGATAAAGTAGATGCATGCATAAGCTTTTTAATAACAAATTGTTACAGAGATGTAGAGAAAGTCATGTGAATGGAACACATCAGATTTTTCTTATTCACCTGAAAGAGTGATATCTGTGAATTCAAAATAATTGCTTAAGGATTGCCATGAAATGTGGGACAGCTATGAATGCAGTCCTTAGTAGACGTTCCTTTGTAATTCTTACAAGATAATTTATCTCCTTTCTTATAGTGGGAGCTGAATGATCACTGAATGAAAACTGATCTCTAATTGGCTAGTTTGTTATGTTTGACTTAGACATAAACATAATAGTTTGAAACTTGCATACTTCTATGTTTATAAGTTTATTGGCATTTTATGTTAACAGTAACACTTTGTTCTTTCTTTTATTTACAGATGAAAGCGAGAAATTTTGAAAAAGTTGAAAAGGTATGTGTACACTAGAATAAGTTATAATGGCATCAAATAAAATGATATGCCTAAAGTTAAGCAAAGCTATTTTCATTCTATCACTTCCATCAATGTGTTCAATACATTTGGGAGGTGGCTTTCTGTGACAAATTTTAACTAATGAATGCATACACCACAATCATATATTACATTAAGCTTCAGAGAATTTTTGGTATTTTAGTAAGAAAGACTGAAAGAAAACAAAAAGAGTTTGCATACTTTTTTTTGATGTCTTGATAATAGTGTTGCCATACACAGGAGCACAGCTTTTCAAGGTTATATATCTTTAAGATTTTGATTTTCCTACATTTTACCTAAATCTACTTAATTTAATATAAATATACAAAACTCCTAAGTTTATTCCAACGAATAAAACATTTCTTAAAGGGGTTCAGTTATATCATAGAAGGTTGTGAGATGCAGTTTACACATTGATTTTTTCAGGTTAACCAATGGTTGAATTAAAAAGTCATTATGGGATTAGATTCTACATATTTAACAAATTATCCTATATGATTTATTTCACTGACAACTAACCACACTTTAAGTGTGACGTCAGTGTTGATGGCCTGGGATCTGTTTCAGCCAGTTTGAATTCAAAATTACTGTTTGCAAAGTAAACTAAAATAAGATCAACATAGAGAACAGCAACAAGGTGACATGATACAGCTAAATGCAGATGGTACAATGATGCTAAGTTGTTCCTAAGCAAAAGCACATGCCTTCTTGACTTGGACTATTCGTAGCTCAAGAAAAAGTATGCCACTAGTACTTGAAGTATGAAGACAGAGTAGGACGTAACACCATGTAATCCTTTTATTTGCTAATGATTAATCCCACTCTTGGACTTCAGTTTTTGCCTAGGTGGGGGTAGCGTGACTGTAGTGAAAAAGCTTTCAATAGGATTTCTTTAATGCAGGATATATTTCTTGTCCTCACTCTTAAAGTGAATGTAGTATAAATGCAGTCTTGCCATGAAATCATTTGCAAAAGACTGGGATTAGAATAGTAGATTTCAGTGCACTAAATGTATAGATTCCTAATTTTGTTCTGTGGAATTATTAAGCTTGCAATTGTTAAAACTGTACACATATACACATGCATGCGCACGCACACACACACACACACACACACACACACACACACACACACACATGCATGCACACATACAGACACACACACACACACACACACACACACACACACACAAAATCACACACAAACAAACAAATTGAAACTGGATGATTGATGTGAAAGTACAACTGAATTAAACAGCTATAGGGCTTGCTTTTAGTGATTTAAAAGTTCAATCTACCTCAAAAAGCAGAACTATAGAAGCCTCTCTCTGTGATGTGGGAGTACATTTCTGAAGTTCCAAATTCACATCTTGTTAGTCAAAGTTATGTGCCTTATCGGGAGAAGATCTATACTAGTGAAACAATAATGTGCTTTGTTTTTACTTGAATATAAAATAAATGTATATTTTATATACTAATAAAACTGCTGCACAGTTTGCAACTGAAATGGAAAAGCAAAATTAGCAACATAATCATACTATATCTTTTTGTAAACTTCTACTGCCTCTGTAAGATTATCTTGGTCCAATACTTCTGGTGTAGTCTGTGTCTTAAGGCTAAAATTTTCCGTTTCACCCATCTTATGATGAAGCTTCCTCAGGGCTGACTTGTGTCTTGTCCAGCTGGCATTCCTCCTTTTATACCTTGGGAGATGACAAGTACTGCCTCCTGTGTTCCCATCAGTTGACATCCAGCCAATGGATGCTGTCGCTGCTTCCTGTATTCTCGTTGACTTACTGCCAGCAAGGTGGGATGCTTTTCTTAACAGAGGTCTCCAAATGATGTTCATATTTTATTCATTGTCTGTTAATTTTTTGTTCTTTAAAAATCTCAGTACTTTTGCATATAATGCAGTGTTTATACATTTTGTGTGAAGATTATAAATATCTAAACTACCAAATCCCCTAGATCACTATTAATTTTTTTCCCATTTATGTTCATGCAAAGAGAATGACATTCCAAAACCATCACTTAGAGATGGTTTTGGCTGACTCCTAAGCCAGCCCCCCCCCACCCACCAATACAAAATAACAAAATAGCTGTGTAAGAATAGATTTTAGAAAAGGTATAGAAAAGCATGTGAATGCAACACATCAGATATTTCTTTTGACAGTCTCTTCTTACCATTCAATATCCAATCTCCATTATTATCAGGTGATCCAAAAACATCCGAGCTGGCTGCACTGTGTTTTCATTGCTGTCTGCCGCTATTATAGAAAAGCGCAGATGAAACCATGCAGCATTTTTAAAACTACTTTTAAAGGCTTTACTTATCAATGTTATTAAAGGAGATGCTGAAACTGGCCACCACCGTTGTTGGTAACTCTTTAGGAAACAATCCATCACTCACCATAGTTCATGTTGAGAAATGCTGGCAATTTTTAACTCACCCTAAGCGAGATTCAATCTCACGACCTATTGAATGTGGGGCAGACACGCTACCACCACACTACCCAGGCGGGTGCGGATATTTTGTTTCAATATAGAAATTGCAGGGGTCTAGGTCAGGAGACCAAGGGGGCCACAAATTTCTACTAATAATTCTGTCCTGAAATGCACTTTCAATTGTTCTCATCAAAAGATTGGCTGTAGGAGCTTTTTCAATCTCTTGTTTAAAAAAAAACCAACAACAATTGTTAATTCTCTAAAAAAAAAGGGGGGACAAAATTTTACTCTCGTAGTATGGGCTGTGGACTCAAAAAAATTGGGCCATTTAACTCTTTCTCCACTAATGGCGCACCATACACCAATTTTTCGTCATGAAGGGGTATTTCACGAACAATATTTGGTTTCTCAGAGCTCTAATAACAATTATTTTGTATACACACATATCCATGAAGGTGGAACCAAGCTTCTTCCGTGAAAAATATTAAATGTGGGTCAATTTCACCATTGTATACACTATTAGGAATCCACTCACAAATTGTGTTAACACATACAAATCATAAATAAATACATGCTGTGCAGTAGAAAAGAAATGCTGAGCCATAATACACTTTGTGACTAAGTACAGGACAAAATAATAAAGCACGCAATAATAATTCAAGCACACTATATCACCACCAGCTCAATACTGCACTTTCAGAGCAGAGAAAAGCAAGCCAGCACCGTGAGCTTGTGTACAGCAGCTGAGCATTATCATGTTCCCGTGAGCACAAGGTTTTGGATGTTTTTGGGTCACATGCATTTCCCAAATAATCAAATTCTTAAGCAATTCAAGCAGAGTTGGGAATTAAACTGTATACACATGCTGTACTGATATACCATGACACAAATAAAAACTTATTGTAAATTACAGTAGTTGAGTGTTTCTGAAGAGGAAATGTTATTCATAAGGATCAACTCTTAAATATCAAAGTTAAAAATCCAAAATTGCAGCCTGTTCTAGCTGTCATGTACAACATAAGGACATGGCCAAAGACATCACCAGCTAATTAGGCTATGGCCTTTGTTTTTATGAAGAAAAATCTCTAATACCGCAAACTGAAAAGTTATTGTGAAATAAGCCTTTAAATGTTCTTAGGTTTAACCTTTGAGGTGTTTAAGGAGGCACAGTTTCTAAAAGCTATTTGAATGCGTCATACCTATACCATAGCTTTGATTTAGTGATTTCCTAAAGATCTTTCAAGATTTTGAAACTGCATTATAGGTGAACTAATTTTGCGTTCACCATTAATTCACTCCTATTTTCTTGGAATAATTGTGACCCAGAGTTTTTAAACTAGTATTAAAATGCTTTTACCTTTCTCATCACACTAAATTATACATTTTTACAACATACTTCATTTTATGTTTGTGAGAAGTGATAATGCTTACTTCTTCAAAACTGTCAGATTAGAAGAGTAGTTTTGCATTCACTTTTCTATTCCACAGACTTTTCTAATAAAAGCTTATTCTGTCTACTTGTTAATTGAGATAAATTTTATTACATATTTACAAATTTCGTTGTAGGATAAAGAAATATGCAGTGGGCTAAAGTAATAGTCAGAATTTTAAAAAGCATGTCATTGTGTGATTACTTTGAAATATTACGCTCTTTGAATAATCATGAAAAAAAAAATGGCTTACAACTTGAGAAATGGGTTTAAAAATTCCAACCAATAACTAAATTAGTTTAGAAATGGTTAACACCACAAAAAGTTTTATTCGCCATAAGTTGTTGGTTTAATGACATATTTTTTGTGGAGTAAAATTTTGTCATCTCAGAGGTGCCATTGAAGGGCAGACTTCCCCCACCATTATAACCCAGCTACCATAGTCTCTGTGAGTGGTGAACACAGGACTAAATGTTGATAAGCCATGTGTTTATTTTCATTATGTGACTAATACAATATGGGCAATACAGCTTATCGATCTTGTTGTTTTCTGGTAAAGATTTTGAGATCTTTGCAGCTCCAAGCTGTAATTTAGTAACATTTAAATACAATGTAAAAACTAGATTAGCATTACTTATTCTCAATCTGCTTTTGTTAATGTTCATAACTGAAAACTGCTTTCAGATATTGCCTTGTGTGAAATAATGAGTACCACACAAGACCGTGTATCACATACATTAATGATTGGTCTTCTGTATCAGTTCATTTCTTCTATTCTGGAAACTATTTAAGTTCTTCCTAAGCTAAGTGTTTTAATGGGAATCAAAGTGGGAGTTTCATTTTTTTCCATTTTCAGGTTTTAATTGCTTAAGAGTATTTGTAATCTCCCACTCATTTTGGTATAACTTTCATAGAGGTACCCTAATTGCAAATGGTTTTAAAATATTGTTGAAAATAATCCTGCATAGTGGTTTTTTAGAACATTTTGATACACTCACTTGGTAAAACATCAATAGGTTTGTAAACATTAGTATTAGGGAAGAGATATTTTTGTAATCTTGATTGGAAAGTTTTACTTTAGCTATTTGCAGCATTGGCACTCATATTTCCTTCATGTGAGAGCTTCAAAATACTGCAAAATTGTGTTTGGAAAATTAGGTTACAATTTTTACTTTCTCTATACAAACTATGTACATAGTGTATAGAGAAGGTATTGCATTGTACCCAAAAATTTGATACCAAGATTTCACCGGAAATACATGTTTTGAGACTCCCTTAATAAAAAAAAAAAACATTTTTAGAAAATTGCCCATGTGTGTCTGTCTGTGTGTGTGTCTGTGGGCAGTATAGCTCAAAAACGAAAAGACCGTTAAAGCCTAAACTTGGTATTTAAGTTTGGTATCTTCCAAGGATGTGACATGAAGAGTTTCAAGAAAATCCCCCCACCCGCAAACTACCCTTTACGTGGAAAAAGTTTTGAAAATTTTGATTCTCTTAAAAAAGGCTCTAATGATTTTGATTAAAATGTTGTGTATTAAAGATATTTACCTGACAAATAAAATGTATATCTTGACTTTTCTGGGAATAGCCCCTGAAGATTACTTTATTCTGGATGAATTTTATGGAATTGTGCATAACTGCTAAACCATAAGAGATGGGGAAAAACGTACTACGCAAAAACTGCAGCTCACAATAAAATACATAATGTATGTCATATACATTTTTTTCGTGGAGTTGATCATTTTTAAGATATTCCTGGTTTTTCGTTTTAGCTTTGAAAAACTTATACTTTTCTCATACAGGAATTTCTTAACTCCTGTCCATACAAACCAAGGAACTTCAGTTACATAGCAACCAGCTTTTGGCTATCATTTTAACCTATGGAACTCCCTCATTTTGCTTCTACTTACAAGGAAGCAAGTAATAAGACTATTTCTGCTAATTAGCATGAAGTAAATAGAAGCATATGCTTTTTAACTATAATTTGTTGCAGAGATGTAGAGAAAGTCATTTAAATGGAACACATCAGATTTTTTTTAAATGTTATGTTTGAAAGCATTTTCTGAAGACGTAAAATTGTGTATACAAATGCCCCATTATCTCAGAAACTAATTGCCAATAAAGGTTGAAATTTTTACCATACATTTGCTTAGAAATAGGCTTTATTTTAACAACAAAGTTTTTATATATATGGTTTAGTTATTTTTTGTAAAGTTAAAAATTGTTTGTCAATAAAATTGTAAGAATTTCATTACAAACATCATACCTTTCCTTCTAATCAACAGAAGTATTCTATTTTTCATCTATCAATAGTAAACATATTGCTGAATACACCTTGAAAAATCTGATATGTTCCATTCACATGACTTTCTCTACATCTTTGTAACAAATTATTTTTAGTTAGCTTATTGTTCTATATACTTCATACTAATCAAGATAAACACTCGCAGAAGTGCTCTTATTACTTAGTTTCTTACAAGGAGAAGGAAAATAAGGGAATACACTAGGCTAAACTAACAGTCAAATTTTTTAAAATGCGGTTGCTTTGGGATTGAAATCCATTTCTTTGCATGGTCAGGAGTTTACAAGTTCATGTATGAGAAAAGCATTTTAAAACTGAAACAAATAATAAGGAATATCTCAAACGGTCAACTCTATGAAAAAATGTATATGGCATAAATTGTGTGTTTTAAAGAGATACACATTTTTTGTGTAGTAAGTTTTGTCTATCTCTTACAGTTTACCAGTTATGCAAAATTCAACCCAAATAAAAATGTCTTCAATGGCTACTCCCAGAAAATTCAAGATATACATTTTGTCATGAAATATCTTAAATATAAGAGATTTTAACCAAAATCGTTAGCCATTTTTTAAAAAATCAACAGTTTTTAAATTTCTTCCCATGTAAAGGGTAGTTAGGGGTGCGGGGATTTTTTTTGAAAATCTTTGTGTAGTATCCTTGGAAGATATTGAACCTAAATATCAAGTTTAGTATGTAACAGCCTTTTTGTTTTTGAACTATGGTACACACATGCACACGTGTGCACGCACACACACACACACACACACAAATTTCTATATATATATATTTTTTTTTTTTATTCAGGAGTTCCAAAACATGCATTTCTGGCAATGCCTCGGTATTGAATTTTTGGGCACAATACAGTACCTTCTCTATAGATTATGTACATAGTAAATGTAGAGAAAGTAAAAATGTAGCACATTATGTTTAATAGTTGCTCGGATAATGGGTCAAATTTCAACATTGGCAAGATAGGGCATTTCAATTAATTTATGATGCCAGGGAAAATCCCCTTTGCTACGGTTATAAATTCCCCATCTCAAATAAGGCTTGGTCTTTTCTGCTATCAGTTTAGCAATTTTATAGCTAGCATGCGGAATATTGGTGGGTCTGTTGGTACAACACAGGGTTTTGTTTAATTTACAGAGTTTTCTTTGGTGTTCTATACATGGCAAACAGCAAAAACCAATTTGTTCAGAATAGTTACTTCTTTAATGACTGTTGATAGTTCATTCAGTGAGTTAGAACTTATCAAGCAATATGGTTTACCTTCATGGAACACGAGAAAGAGTTCTCCCTCCCATTCAGTTCTAAACTGAGCACTGGACATGTTAATGAAAGCCACTGAATGTATTCTGATGAGCTACCTGAAGACAAATGCAGGTTATTCAGGACTTCACAGACTATTCACAGAAAATTCAACATACACAGTATGTTTTTAATGTAGATAACTTAAACATTTTAATCAAAATTGTTTGAAACTTTTTTGAGAGAATTAAAAATAAGCATAATTTGCCATATGTTATATGCTTGGATGATGGAGGACTTAACCCTTCCAAGCAAAGTTGTTTTCCCAATTTTGTTAAGGATTTTAGAACATAAATATAACTTGGAATATGTGTACTTTTGAAGTTTGTTATTAAAAACTTATGACAGCATAATAATGTTCATGAAGTTCTTGCATTTCTGTTTATTAAAAGTAATTTATTATTACGCTACAATTACTTTAAAAAAAAAGTTGTATATGTAACAAAATAATTGAATTTTGTTACATATTTGCAGGACAGATACACATCTTATAGTGCATTATTGAAATGATTTTGCATATAAGTATCACTTGAAAAGTTATGAGAATGGGCACAATAAAACATTAAAAATTTAGATTGATCTTTTCAAAATACTCTTCTCTGGAGAGAGTGTAAATACACTCTTTGTAAGCAGCTTCTGTGGCTTCAGATAACTCATGTTGACCTCAAATTTTTTCTTTCATTTTGGGTAATAGGAAAAAGTCACATGGGGCCAAATCTGAATTGTAGGGAGGATGAAACAAATATGTAACTCCTGCAGAAATTGTGTAGTGTGGGCAGAGACGTGCTACAAAATTCTACATAGACCATCTTAGGAAGCTTTTTTCTCAGTTCATTTAATACTTGTGGTAGACATTTTGTGGTGTACCATCTAACAGTTTTTTGTCCCTCAAGTGGAATCATCATAATGTGCCCACTTGCTGAGAATAAGGGACAGATCATCTTTTTGCCAGCACTTCCCATTCACTTCACTTTTGTTGGAGGATCTTCTGCTGGGTAGACCCAGACAGATGATATCATTTAGTTTCAGGATCATACTGGTATATCTAGCATTCATCACCTGTTAAATATATTTTTGTATCTTCCTCCATTGACTTTTTTAATCATTTCTTGGAGGCACTCATTTGTGAAATGGTGGGGGATCCTGAGACTGCTGAGCTTGCTGACATCAACTTTTTCTTTTGGGATTCTTTTTGTTGCTGTAGCCAGCTGTCCTGCTTGGTCTTCATCCTCGAGGGAATCCCTTCCTCTTCTAAACTCTGCATGCCATCAATAAGTCATAGAAAATCATGGCTTGGAAATGTTCTCGCTTGTGATACATCCTAGCACATGGCATACACACACAGTCCTGTACAATGCACATAGTGGACAGAGAAGGTATTGCATTTCACCCAAAAATTTTATACCGTGACTTAAAATACATGTTTTGAGGTACCCTGAGTCTGAAGAAAGGATTTTTAGAAAAAGGACTGTGTGTCTGTGGACAGTGTAGCTCAAAAACAAAACGTTGATTAAATACCAAACATGATATTAAAGTTTACTATCTTCCAAGGATGTGACAAAGATTTTCAAGAAAATCCCCCCACCCTCAACTACCCTTTAGCACATTTCTCAAAAATGGCTCTAATGATTTTGTTTAAAGTACTGTATGTTAAAAATGTAAAGTGTATATTTATGGGAATAGCTTCTGAAGAGCTATTTATTCTGATTGAGTTTTGCAACAGTTTTTATAATGGTTAAACCATGAGATAGACAAAATTTACCACACAAAAAAATGTAGATCTTGTTAAAACACATAATTTATGTCATATACATTTGTCTTATTGAGTTGACCGTTTTCGAGATGTACATTGTTATTGGTTTCATTTTAATAACTTTTCTCAAATGGGATCATGCAAAGAAAACTGGACCTCAGTTGTTTCACATAGCAACCAGCTTTTAAAAGACTTGACTGTCACTTTAGCCTAGTGTATTCCCTTATTTTCCTTCTACTTATAAGGAAGCAAGTTATAAAACCAATTCTGCTAATGTTTGTCTAGATTAGCATGACATAGGTAAAAGAATAATCTTTTATAAGAAAAATTTGTTTCTAGAACAGCTAGAGAAAGTTATGTGAATGAACACATCAGATTTTTGGAGCATGTCCAAACTTTCATAGTTTGCTATCTGAACTTGAGAAAAGTTGCTTTACTCATTGAACTCCATTCTCAAAACTTTTGGAATGATGAGCTAAGCATTTATGTGGATGTAAATAAAATTTACAGTCACACACTTAACAAAAATATATTGCTTATTTTCTAGTGCTTTTCATAAGAAACACAATACTGATAGGTCATTGTTGCACATTTGACTCAACTTGAATTGAGTGTTGTAGTGATGGAACTAGGTTATTAGTGCCCTTAACATTGAAACCTAAAAAAAAAAAAAAAAATTAGTTTTCAGTGCTTTAATTAAAAAGTCCTGTCCCTTTAATTAGGGATAGTAGTTTATTAACTAAATCTTTCTTATCTGGGTTTATGAAGCCGAAGAGTTCAAATGTTTTCCTATCCAGCACTTAACAATTGAAGATGTGTTATAGGCAGCATCATCCTCTCTGTTACACAATGTGCGCACTAGTTTCTCTTTATAGTCTCACATTGTACCCAAGTGATTTCTCAATCTGCAATGTTCCGTCAAGAGCTCGGTTATCAGGCTCGCATCAGATCTATTGAGATTAGAACATCTTGACTTGATCATACACTAATCATCATTCTCCTGTGTTTATAACAAATCCACTCAGCAATGGTTTTCCTAACAAAATTTGAAGCAATACCAAAGATTGTCTCAGGTCCAGTAAATCTTTGAGCAGATCCCTCCTTCCAGGTGTCATTGTCCAGGCACCCACATTAATCTTGTTGTGTTTTTCCATTTGCCTAAGGTTTATTAGGCAGTTTCATACTAACTTAGATGTTATCTGGTAACTTGCAATGCTTTTAAGGCTGCCTGACTGTTAAGGAAAATGCAAATTTTGCTTCCTTTATAGTCCGTTTTTAGATTTTACCTGATACAGTTTTAACTTTCTGAAGCCTGCATGTACAATATACATAGTGTATAGAGAAAGTATTGTATTCCATTCAAAAATTTGATACCAAGATTTCACCAGTATGTTTTAAGGTTCCTGATTCAAAAAAAAAAAAAAAATCATTGTTAGAAAAAGGTCTCTGTGTATCTGTGGACAGCAAAGCTCAAAAAACGAATCAATCTTACATGGAACATTTTTTGAAAATTTTTATTTTCTCAAAAACGGTTCTAACAATTTTGATTAAAATACTGTATGTTAAAGACATTCACATCACAAATGAAATGCATATTTTGAATTTTCTGGGAATAGCTTCTGAAGAGCTCTTTATTCTGGTTGAGTTTTTGAAATTTTGCGTAACGATTAAACTGTAAGAGATAGACAAAAACTTGCTGCACAAAAAATGTAGAGGTCCTTAAAACACAATATTTATGTTGAATACATTTTTTTCCTGGAGTTGACCATTTTCGAGATATTCCTTGTTTTTGATTTCAGTTTTAAAATATTTAAAAATTTTTCTGATACAGGAACTTGTCAACTGCTGGCCATACAAAGAAACGGATTTCAATCCCATAGCAATCACATTTTGAAACATGTTACTGTCAGCTTAGTCTAGTATATTCCCTTATTTCCCTTCTACTTATAAGGAATTAAGTAATAAGACCGTTTCTGCTAATGTTTATCTCAATTAGCATGACATGGGAAGAAGAATAAGCTCATTAATGATAATTTGTTACAGAGATGTAGAGAAAGTTATATGAATGGAAGAAGTAAAATTTTTTGTTTCCAAATAATGCTGTTCATGCAGACGCAAGCGCACACGCCTTTTTCTAAAAATGAATTTGTTTGATTCTGGAAGTCTTAAAACTTGTATTTCCATGAATTCTTGCTATCAAATGGAGTACTTCCTATAAGTATACAGAGAGAAAGTAAAATTTGTCAATGCTTTATCGGCCATTTGTGACATCAGTGTAGCATTGATAAAAGTCAGTGCTTCAAAAACACAAATTACTTTTACATATCATATTAAAAAGTTATCAATATCATGGGCCAGGACCAAGGCCATTGGGTTATAGCATAGTGTGTTCTGTGTATTAGCTACCAGTAAATTGCTGAACTTCTATAAAAGTGTAAAAGGGTTAAGCTTTTAGACTGGTTAATACATATTTGCAACTTTTATAATTTGCCCTTAAAATATATGGGAGTAGATGCCCTTTCATGATATTAGGCTCTGTGGCCAGATTCAAAGTATACAGATCTCACCATGGACATGGCATAGCATTAAATTAAAAGCATGTGCGTAAAAGTGGTCTAATTTCACTTTTTTAAAGTGTTTTATTTTTATTGGGCTAATGAAAGGATAACAATAATTAATATTCCTTGTTCTGAATTAAGCATATCTTAAGCTGCATATCTTTTAATTACTATTTAAAAAATCTAATGCGTTCCACTCACATGACTTTTTGTAGCTAATGTGCAAACAAACCTTTTATTCAAAAGATTAATCTGTTATTATATCATGCTAATCAAGATAAACATAACAGAAATAGTCTTATTACTTGTTTCCTTGTAAGTAGACGGGAAATAAGCGACTGCACAGCCATGATCAGGCTCTTTAAAATCCGTTCTCTGTGTGAAACAATTGAAATTCCATTATTTTTTATTGCCAGGTCTAAACAAGCGAGAAGAAAGAATGTCTTTCCATTTCAGAAAAGTTTAAGTGACTTAAAACTGATACTGATAATCTGGAGTATCTTGAAACGGTTAACTCTACAAAAAAAATGTATATAACATTGTGTGTTTTAATGATATCTACATTTGTTTGTGTAGTAACTTTTTGTGTATCTCTTATGGTTTGCCAATTATACAAAAGTCACCCAGAGTGAAGAGGTCTTCAGAGGCTATTCCTAAAAAAAATTGAAGATACATATATATTTATTGTTTGACATAAAAATATCTTAAACATTAAGCTATTTAATCAAAAGCTTAGCCATTTTTGACAAAATCAAAATATTCAAAAAATTTTCCACGTAAAGGGTAGTTGGGGGTGGGAGGTTTTATTGAAAATCTTCATGTAACATTCTTGTAAGACGCTCAATTAAATACCAAGTTTGATATTTAAAAGAGTTTTTGTTTTTGAGCTATGCTGCCCACAGACACATACACATGGACAGGTTTCTAAATTTTTTTTTTTTATTTATTTATTTGAATCAGCAGGTCTCAAAACAGTATTTCTGGTGAAATCTCAATATCAAATTTTTGGGTGCAATACAAAACCTGTTCTATACACTTTGTACATAATATGTAGAAAAAGTAAAAATAATCTTGTACGTTAAATTTATATTTATTACATTAGTGCTTATTAGAAATTAATTATAAAAATCTGATGTGTTCCATTCACATGACTTTCTCTACATCTCTGTAACAAATTATTGTTAAAAAACTTGTGCCTTTATTTACTTCATGCTAATCAAGAAAAAATTAGCAGAAATAGTCTTATTACTCGCTTCCTTGTAAGTAGAAGCGAAATTAGCAGTTATGCAGAATTCCATAAAATTCATCCAGAATAAAGTAGTCGTTAGAGGCTATTCCCAGAAAATTCAAGATATACATTCCATTGTTAGGTAAATATCTTTAATATACAGTATTTTAATCAAAATCATTAGAGCCATATTTAAGAAAATAAAAATTTTTGAATAAAGTTGCATGTAAAGGGTAGTTTGGTGTGGGGGAATTTTTCTGAAAATCTTCGTGTGGCATCCCTGGAAGATACTAAACTTAAATACCAAGTTTGGTATTTTACCGACTTTTCGTTTTTGAGTTATCGTGTTCATGGACACACACACACACACACACACGCACACGCACCCGCACGCACACGCGCACACACACGCACGTGGGCCTTTTTCTGAAAATGCTTTTTTTGGTTACAGGGTACCCTAAAACATATATTTCCAGTGAAATGTCGGTATCAAATTTTTGAGTGGAGTGCAATACCTTCTCTATACACTATGTACATAGCGCGTATAGAGAAAGTAAAAATTGCAGTTGAAAGTTTATGGCCTCTCTCAAACTCTCAAATCAAAATCAGGAAAGTCGAACAGTGACTTTCAGTGAACATCATTATCTTCATCAGATACAGATGGAAGTCTTCTACAATAGTAATGAAAAATTTGATGTGTTACACTCACATGACTTTCTGTAACTGTGCCACAAACTTCTTACAAAAGATTATTCTTCTTTCTACATCATGCTAATCGAGATAAGCATTAGCCGACCGTACTGATTGCTTAGTTCCTTATAAGTAGAGCAGAACTAAAGGAATGCCCTATGCTAAAGCGATATCAAATGTTTTAAAAGCTGTCTTGCAATTGTCATTGGAATTCACTTCTTTGCTTGGCCATGAGAAGAGCAAAAGAAAAATGGTCACTTCCTGTCTGAAAAAAGTATAAGTCCTTCAAAATTGAAACCAATAACAAGGGATATCTTGGAAACGGTTACCTCCACAATAAAAATATAAGGACATAAATCGTGTGCTTCGACAAAATTTACATTTTTTGTGTAGTAAGTTTTTGTATATCTCTTACGGTTTACCAGTTATGCCAAATTGGGAAAATTCAAGATATACATTTTATTTGGGATGTAAATGTCTTTAATATAAAGGTATTTTAATCAAAATTGTTTGAGCCATTTTTGATCAAGTCAAAATTTTCAAAAATTTTCCATATAAAGGGTAGTTTGAGGTGTGGTGATTTTCTTGAAAACCTTTTTGTCGCACCTGTGGAAGATACCAAATTTAAGTACCATGTTTGGTATTTAACGGTCTTTTAATTTTTGAGTTATGTTGTCCACATTCACAGACCTTTTTCTAAAAATGTTTTTTTTTTATTTATATACATTCAGATGACCTCAAAACATATATTTCCAGTGAAATTTCTGTATCAAATTTTTTTTGGGTGCAATACAATATCTTTTCTGTACACTATGTACTTAGCACATGTAGAGAAAGTAAAATTGGAGGCACATAATTCAGCAGTTCCAAGTATTTTTTTTAGTTTGAATACAGATATGTGCCTTGGATTTTCATATTTATGTGGCAAGGACACATGATAAGTTAAACTGTTGGGTGTTAGTCCATCCTTAAATTACTAATATTTGTCCCAAAAAAGGGATGGCAGCAGTAATCAGAATTTTTTTGTTTTGTTTTGATGGTTAAATTGTTTTTATGCACAAGCCTTCAATTCTTTTGCATTATAACTCGATTACAGGCTGAATATGCTGCTAATTGGTCTACAGAGCTATGATAGACCTGAGCTTATCGATGTGTCTAACCATCATGGTCATGATTCCCCTTAACTAAATGCATAGCGTGTGGATTTAAAAACTTTATTGCACCACTAGTGACATCTAGTAAATAGCGGCAAACATCCAATAATTGACAGTGCGAATATTGCCCTCCATGGGTAATAGTTCGCATACCCAAGATCGTGGGTTGAAACCTGGCAGAGGACAATAGATTTTTTCGAATGTAAAAATCCTTAGTACAGCTACTTTCGGAAAGGAAGTACAGCCGTTGATCCCATGTCATAGATTAACTGCACGTAAAAGAACCTCAAGCTTGATAAAGAGGCTTCTGAGCAAAATTAAGTGGTCTTTCATGCCTAGTATAGAATGGGACGCTGAGAACTATAGTAGTTTAAGAGCGCCCATAAATAAAACTCCATTTCCATTCAGTTGACAGTGCAAATTTAACTCCTGGTATAAATTGTATATATTATTCACATTTTATGGCTGTGGCATAAGTTTCCCACTTTTGTGAGTTTTGTTTATAGTTCATGTTATGAAGATTATAAAATGGACTAGAAATTTGTGAATAATCTAGGAAATGGTATTCCTATTTTAATGTGTTTATTGTGGTATCAGGAAGAATTTGAGTATATATGACAGAAATATTATTACCAGTCTTCAAGGATTGTTATAAAATTGAATTCCTTTTTATAGTACACATAATTTATGTTAATTTACCTTGCCTAACATTTTACATATTCTAAGTTTAATATCATCACAAAATTGTTATGGTTTGCTGGACAAGGATTCTGTGGTCTTGGGGCACCTTTCGATCCTTGGTTCCTGAGGTTGCGGGTTCAGATTTGACAGAGGGCACTGGATTTTTTTTTATATATAAAACTCTTAAGCATGGCTTCTTTCGAAAGGGAAGTAAAGTTGGTGGTCCCATGTTATAGATTTTTTATATTAAAAGGACCTCAAGCTCATGAAAGCCTCTTGCATGCATAATGTAGAATGCGACTCATAAATAAAACTCAATTTCATTTCAGTTTTACAGGTTTCAGTTTGACAAATAGAACAAATCAAATTTGTGATCCCAGAAATCATTAAATCACTTCAATTTTGAAATTATAAGGTTTGTTTCTTGCTTCAAAAGTTTGTTTTACCATGGGAGAAACAGCCTTTCAGTTTTTGCAAATCCACAAAAAGTTAATAGTATTTTTCCAAATAGTGTGTCATGTGATAACCTGTTAACCTCTAGAGATCTGAGATGAAATTGGGACAGATATTTTTATGCTTAAGTTTCTGTGGGTCAAAATATAATAAATTTGTAAAAAGCATTTTTTGGGAGGAGTCTAACATGAAATTTAGATTGTTATAAATTTTATTCTGTAGATAACATGTGTTATTAAACACCATGGATGTTCAAGAGATTAAACTTTGATTTTATTTTGAGGGGGGTGGAATTCTTGGAGGTTTTAAGAGTTGTATCATGTAGGATACATTGGGACTACATTAAGTTTTTATAGTTTTTTTTTTAATTCCATCAATACACAAAGACAGAAGGGAAAAAAATGTATACATATGTAGGACAGAAAGTATTGAGCAGATATCACTGGCCCTGAACAAGAAAAAAAAAATCATATTGAGGAAATCATATATTGAGGTTAATTGAAATTGTACACTGCAGGATAAAGATAATAACATAACGTGCTCTTAACTAATTTGAGGAAAGGGATTTTGTGCTATGACAGGAATGATTTGTAAAATTATCCCACCCAATTTGATTGTTTTGTTGGGTAATCACTCAGAGTTATCATCTTAAGGCCACATTTGCATCAGTTTTTTCATTGAGAAACGTGTGTTATAAGTTAGCTGTAAACTGATTAGTATTAACTCTTACCTTGAAAATTTTTACCTGCAATGCTTTATAAACTGCACACAAATGACTATGTTTATTTATATTATTATTGTTGAATTGTGAACAAATATAAGCCATGGAAAGCCACTTTCTGAATGTTCAAACAAGCCTACACTAACCATCCTCAAGAATTGATTATCCCAAGGTGAATGAATGAATGGATAAATGAGCGGATGAAAGTTGAAAACCAGTAGCATCAATTGCAAACATTGTTTGGGTTTCAAATTCTGACCATGCCTCATAAATAAATTGTTAATGTGGTTTCAGCATTTGTGTTGATTTTCAAGTTGAACTGGACTGAATTGAATAGGAAGTATTTTCCTCAGAATGCTCAAGAGCTGAAGCTGAGTATAAACTATGCATGATTTAGTTTTAATGTTTATTAAATGAATGTAGTTATCTAGGAGAAATTCTTGCCCCTCTGGCTGGCTACCTGCCATGTCAGATGTACAGATAAATATGTAGATCTACAGGTGCAGAAAATTGTAGAATAGAAAGGCATTATCAAAAAAACATTTTGAGACGGAACTAGAAGTGTTTTTTACCATGCATCAAACATTAAATCAGACTCCAATTGTGCATGTAAGATGTAAAAGAATGCACTGTTATCACTGCAATGGTGTGTCATGGGTCATCACAATCTATGTACGCAATAGCAAAAAGAAATGAAGAAAAAGTTTTGAAAGTAGGGACAAATGTGTTATTTATAGTGAAGAGCAATTCTTCTTTCTTTACAAAATCAGCAATGATACTGTCACAAAATTTAAGTCTTCCACGCAAGTTTTTAATTAAGGCTTTTTCTATATTTAAACGTTAGATTAGAGTGTTTATCTCTTAATTACCTTGTGTATATTATTAAAATCAAAGAATCCTGCACCATTCCTTACGCTTTTTTTTCTGTTGAGTAGACATGGTTCCATGTGTACAACCTGTATGCCATTCTATGCCATAAATATCTTTATCTACTTCCGTTTCCAAAACAGGCCAGTAATTGATACTTTTCTATTGCAAGCTTCTGTTTATTTTTGTATAAAGTAAATAACACCATTTTGTATTTTCATATAGCAATGTGTTACAAAGCACTTAATAAAGTACGTCATGATTCTTAAGAAATAGACACTTTCCAAATTTTTAGTATATATTTTCCCTCCAGAACAATAGAAGGCCTTGAATAAAATAAGATATTCTTCTACTGATTATAGCCAACTAATCTAACATGAAAACAAATTATAACTTTTAAGTTAGGTATAAGTTCAACCATAAATCATACAACAAAATTCTAAGGGAAATTTATAGTAATCTGACAATTTGTACAATTTTAGCATTGACTTGAGGAGCCATATCATCACATGAACTGACATTTTGTTTGGTCAACTTATTTGTTACACTGCTAACACCAACTTCTTCATAACTCTGGTTACATGTATCAATAATATCTAATTCAATAGGTCCACCAAAAATAGACTGTGTATAATTCAAAAAGCAGTAACCTAGATTACCCACAGGGAGGTATTAAGCATGAAATGTTTTGTATCCATAAAGGGACATTATTATATAGACCATCAGTAAACACTCCATGCTATTTGTTTGGGCTCCAGAAAATAACTTCCAAAGTCCAAGCTGCGCAGCAGTTCCAGCTCTGTTTGAAAAATATTCCAAGTGTGATTATGAAAATACATAAACTAATGTATTACTGACAAAGTAGAAGCATGCCCCTGAATCACTGCTGCTGGATGTGTCTGATGTGAAGCCTTTTTAATGGTACAGTAATACCAATTTGTTCACTATACCAGGAGAAAGGTTCCTTAGATCAAAACAAGAAAAAATATTTATATAAAAACACATGTCCAAAAACCCCTCGTTCTCATTTTGAGGTTCAAAATGCTATTAATCAAAACATTTTAAAGTTTTACATTTTTCTATTTTGGACATTATCATCTTGTTAGGAGGTGTTCCACATTAATGCCACTTATAGCAAATGATCCAAATGTCCTCTTGCTTCTAGACATGCATGTGCTCATCGAATGTAAAATATTCCCAGTCAGAGTCGTATGACTGCAGACTTACATGACACGTAGATTAAGAGTTTCTTCATCTAGAATGTCTGCTGCATAAGCCAATGGTTTAAGGTGCCCCAAAAGATAAAAATCCAAAGGATGGAGGTTGGGGGAACGTGCAGGCCATGGAACTGGTCTTCCTCTACCTATTCATTTGTCACATACTAGATACCAACCAGTGCATCTCACACAATGAGACTAAAATATGCTAGAGCATCATGTTGCTTCCTATTTGCAGAGGCAAATTTTCTAATAAGTCTGGGAGAGTGTTCTGAATGAAGTCCCTGTAGACAGCACTTGTAAGGCATGCTGGGGAAATGTATTACACATCTGATAAATGTTAACAAGTAGCCATGACAACATAAGGACAACTCTGCAGGGTAAAAGGTCAAAGCCTTCTTGAAGTTATTAGGTTGGACCCAGAAAGCCGCTCAAGGTGACATAAATGAATAACATGAAAACAAAGTGTTTTAGAGCAATGCTTATATGAACATATTTTTGTGTTTCAATGTAAGGAATCCATCCCCAAAAGTAAAAATATTTGTGAATCATCCTGTAGCACATACATGTATTGGTTAAAAGGACCATTTTATAAATACATAATTAATTTACAGTAGAAAGTATAGTTTGTGTACATTTGGATACAAATCTAACACAGTATATTACTAAATATCTGAGCTTATCAGTGGGCATAGGTACCCGTATAAACAATGGTACAAATGATCAAAAGAATCAAAATACTGGAAGTGGTACATAGTGAAGCATAATTACACTTGAATTGCTTCACTAAGTAATAAATTACCTGGACATGTTTCGAAGGCATATGTTGCCTACATCATCAACATGTCCAGGTAATTTATTACTTAGTGAAGCAATTCAAGTGTAAATTCGACTCATTTTATCCAATGTGAATGGTACAAATGTTGATTGTAATGCTGTACTATGTAGTATATAGACCTACTTTCAGAAATATATTCATCTTCATAAGTGTACAATATACAGGTACATGTTTTATGTATAAGATTTAAATTATTTAAAATTTAAGATTGTAGAAATTAAATACATATATTTGTTGTTTACAATTTCTACTAAAAGT
The DNA here is from genome assembly GCA_030762935.1 of Hymenopus coronatus. Taxonomy (NCBI): domain Eukaryota; kingdom Metazoa; phylum Arthropoda; class Insecta; order Mantodea; family Hymenopodidae; genus Hymenopus; species Hymenopus coronatus. The sequence goes on from CM060897.1 coordinate 163,289,284, forward strand.
TAAGCCTTAGTGCTTTTCTGCTTCTCATTGTTCATTTGTGTCCTTATTAGAATTGTTATTTTGCATGTTGCAGTGAAGCCATGGTATTCAAAACCCCATGGTCTCAAATAATCCAACAAAAGTATTGACTTATTGCAAAGTGTCGCTGAAAAATATATTTGTGATTTGTTTACTTCTTCCACTGTACTTTCTCCATCTTCTTAATAACACTCCTTACTGATGGTTTCAACAATATCCTCATCAGTTAGCTGTTGAAAGCATATTTCACACTTGTCACTTTTAAAGCACTTCCATTACGACAAACTAAAGCCTTGCCAACCCTTGTCCACTTATGTATAGCAGAAGTCATTCAACCAATACCAACTGGCTGAAGGCACCATGCTTCCCCTAGCTGGAATATTTGCTTTCATGTCTCACAGCTCTTCGGTTTGTTCATGATGCAAAGTGATCACTGGTTCTATATCTCGGACTTAAATTCTGCATCCTTATTGTTGGCAGGAACCAAAACTCCAAGCTGTGGCACACTGAGCCACGGTGCAGACAGAAGTCCTCGTGTTTTTCCTTAAGGCAACCCACCATTTTTATGTATCAACTTTTAATTTGTTTGTGATAATTGGCATGTGTTGTACAAATAAAATAGCGAATTTAGAACCTCTAAAGTAAATCATTACTCAGACATATTTTCTAACATTTTTTTTGTTATAATTTTGTCCTTTTTCAAAAGGTTCCCTGTGATGAATGATTACAGTTTACTATTATAAAAAAGTCTGTCTGGCTTTTTTGGGAAATAGTAATTAGTTTGGCTGTAAAACAATTCTGAAATACTGATGTTCCATTTTTTCAATAAGCATTATATAAAATATTTAATTGCATAATGATTATGTATGAGGGTGGTTTGATAATTTCTCAGAATGGATTAGAAAAAAGTACTTACAACACTGGAACTTTTTTTATTTTTCAATATAGTCTCCTTGTTGATTAATGCTCTTGGTCTGTTTCAATTGAAGCAAATCTTTGTCCACTGAGGAAAATTTTCAGCTTTGGGAAGAGATGGAAGTCTGATGGAGCCATATCAGGCAAATAAGGCTGGTGTGCCAACAATTCATGCCTTATAAATGTAAAAAGAAGCTAGTAACAGTGACATAATAACACAAATATTAATATAAAAATAATAGTTGCAACAAATCTTCACTTATCTTTTGGAATCCTTGCTTTGGACTAGTTTTGCAATAAATTTATTGCATTATCAACATAAATTTCCTTTTGGTCTCAGTTTTGGTCTGGTTTTTGATGTTGTTTACCTAGTAGCAGTAACTATAACAGTGTAAATAAACATCAAAAACCAGACCAAAACTGAGACCAAAAGGAAATTTATGTTGATGCAATAAATTTATTGCGAAACTAGTCCAAAGCAAGGATTCCAAAAGATAAGTGAAGATTTGTTGCAACTATTATTTTTATATTAATTCATACCTTACTACGTAACTAATTTGAGTTAAATGTGAAGTTTCACTTACTTAGTTTTTTCCCAGATGCATTTCAAAGATGTTCATCTTCTTACAAATAAAAATCACCTCACATCATACGTTGTTGATAATTCATAATTCATACCTTAGTTTGTGTAATTGTGCCATGGCGACAGCACATGTGTGCAGGTGCACATTGTCTTGATGGAAAATGACTTTCTTCCCTGCTAAACCTGGCAGCCTTTTTTCGTGAATTTTTGTTGTAATTGGTCCAGGACATTAGCATAGTACTCTCCAGTAATTGTTTGCCCACTGGGGAGATAATCTACAAATAGAATCCCCTTCACATCCCAGAAAACTGATGTAATGACCTTTCCACCTGAAAGAATTGCCTTTGCTTTCTTTATGGTGGAGAATCAGCACACTTCCACTGTTTTGACTCTGGGGTATAGTAGTGGATCCAAGTTTCATCTGTGGTCACAAACCAGCGCAAAAAATGTTGTTCGTTGTTCCTAAAATAGGCCAAACATTGTTCTGGTACTTCCATTCTCATGTGTTTTTGAACCAGCATCAAGTGTCGCAGCACCCATTTTGCATATATGTTTTTCATATCTAATTCTTCAGTCAAAATGCGATATACCCTTTTAGATGACATCTGGCAAGCTTGATCTATTTCATGCACTTTCAGTCGGCAATCCTCCATTACCATTTTTGCAGTGGTTTCTGGGGTAGTGAACATCTTGGCTGGCCACTACGCGGATCATCATCTAAGCTCTCCCAACCAAATTTAAATTTGATGTCCACTTGGCAACAGTTGAATATGAAGGAACAGAGTCCCCCAATGTTTTCAGAAAATCGGCATGAATGTTCCTTGCTTTCATACCTTTCTTCACAAAGTAGTTGGTCACTGCTCAAATCTCTTATTTTTTCCATCTTTGCAAATCACAATGCAGGAACAACAACAGCTGCATCACCACTACAGCTGTCTTCCAAGAACACTGAAATGACAAATGTTTACAGGCAACAGTCCAACGAATATCACATGAATAACTCGTGGCACTAGGGCTAGTGATGATTCCAAGAACTTTTCAAACTTTTCAAACCACCCTTGTATTCTAAAAAACAGTGTCTTTGCTATTGAAAATTTCAGGAAAATTGTTTGAGATTTGCATTACATGAAGCAGGTTGAATACTGCAAGGTACTGAAAAAATTATAGAATAAAAAGATGCCTGAAAATTAGAGTAAGAAGCAAAGTATATGTGCACCAACTTTTAAATTTGTGTACCACTTCATAAATACCACAGTTATGCAGTGTTGAAAGAAAATATGAAAATAGAAAGTACAAGCGGAATATAACACTAAAAATCCACAAAAACTGACAAAATTAAGTTGTTTTCCACTTTTTACCCAGGGGTTGCTTAACAGTTATTTTTTATTTAGTTCCTGACACAATACAATACATTGATATAACAGAAGACTACAGTGTGAACAACACTTGGGCAAGTGTAAGCCATTAACAGGTAATTCACAAACTGGGTAAACCAGAGTATAAGTAACTCAGTAATGTCATTGATGGTAAGGATATGGCAAAGTTTTAAATAAACCTTAAATTTCTAACAAAATAAATGCAAAATTGTAGGAGGAAAAACCTACAATGAGGTGCAAAATTGTTTTATAGGGTAATAAAAGTAAAAATCATTTTAAAATTGACTATTTTTAAGTAATATTTATTTTTCTGACAAATACTAATTTATGTAGTTCAAGTACACAAGTAGTAATGTTTAGCACAATAAGCCCGAGGCTGAAGTGCGCCCAGAGAGATAATTGGAATCTGTCTTGAAACACAAGAAATACTGTTGAAGCCATTGGTGATAGTTCCAAAGTCTACTAACTTTCATCCTCAAATTTAACTGTTGCCCTCTGTGGTGCAGTCGTTACCATGCTAGTCTCATATACCCAAGGTTATGGGTTCAAACCTGGCAGAGGACGATGAATCTTTTTGGGCCTAAAAATCCTTAGCATGGCTTCCTTTGGAAGAGAAGTAAAGCCATTGGTCCCGTGTCGCAGATTTACATTGCATAACAGAACCTCAAGTCTGATAAAGTGGTCTCTGAACAAAATTAATCAATCTTTCATGCCCAATATAGAATGGGCTGCTGAGAACCACAGTAGTTAAGGAGCGTCCATAAATAAAACTCCATTTCCTTTTCAAATTTAATAATTGGGACTTGCTATGAAGTCAACTTGGGTTCCTTCGAGGTTTATCTGATACTAGCTGGCTTCTGACCTTACACATTTTTTTAAACTCAAATAAATCAATGAATTAATTTAATTTACCTCTCCGTTTTTCTACTAAATTATTGTGCAATAATTGTAATTTTGTACAGACCCCGCTGTTCCTAATAGAAGACAAAAAATGTTACTTATGTAAAAGTATGTGAAACATCTTAAGCAACTTAATTTTTATTGCCAACATTATTTTAGTACATATGCTGTTCTTTCTCCAATTACTAAACCAGCTTTTATATCCCTTCCAAAGGCACCACCACTGAATTGGTTTGAATAGGTGTAAGTATTAAGGCAATAGGTAATGAATGGTCTGGCCACACATTCACTATTTCAAATCCCAAAAACTGACATCAAATGTGCTCCTGTAAAGGATAGGGAGGGCCCAAGTAAAACAGCCATTGTAATGGCACACTTAGGATGCAATTATATGGATTTTGCTCTTTTAAAAAAACATCACATTTTATTTTAAAAATTTAATGTTTTTAATATTTTTACAATATAAAACAGCCTTCAATGTGTATTTTATAGTGGAAGGTTAGTTTAATATATAAAATAAAAATTTATTAAAAATCAAAAACTCTTAACTTTTCAAATTCATTACACCAAGCTATTAAGAGTTAAGGATAGTGAGACATATAAATGACTTATAAACCTGACTTTTTGTTTTGTTTCTTATCTACAAGATTTTCTGAATGCAATGATGCATCACATTATAGATATTATCATTGTTTAAATCCTTTAAGCAACAATTTAAATGTGGAGTTCCCTGGGCCAATGCCTCACGTTCGAGTAGTTTTTTTACTTTTTTCCACAAGTAAATTTTAGAGCTTTGGTTGTGCATTACTCAAACTATTAAAGTTAGAGGGCTGAAATTTTTTGTTAAGTTACAGACCAATCCATAAAATATACAGTCAGTTGAAAGTTATTTCTCAAATGCAACATTTTGGATGTTTAAAACTTTGAAATTTGTATTTTAAAAATTATGATATTTTCTCTATTGCTATTTTTTTAGAGCTTATATCTCACTAAGTTAAGAAAGTAATTCACTCATTTTATTCATCATTAACTCCTTTATCTCTCATGAAAAAGTGGAAGGTTTTTTAAAATTGTGGAAGTAGGAACTGATATTTCATATTTTGCATTATCAGTGTGTTGTTAGATGGTGTAATTTTTATTACCCTATGACAGAGAAACTTGAATTTTGATTTTGAAGTGCATATGAACACAAGCATTGTGCTTTGCACTCTCCTACTGTCCTTAACCATACCCACAGTCTCCCAAATTCTGGAAATGCTGCATGGCATCGGAACAATCATCAATCGGAATGGTTGTGTAAATTTTAGATAGTTACAATAGGTAAAATGTTAAACCTTTGTACCTTTTCTGTGATCCCTTGGTTATTTAACATCATTTTCACATAATACAGAAACCCTTAAAATATTCAATAAAATAGTGGTAAAGCTAGTAAATATAAAAATTCCCCACTCCTTGGCTACCAAGTTCATATCTTTGGATAAGGCATGTAGTCTACAATCATAAAGAAGTCAGTTGTTAATATGGTTCATTAATAGTTTTAGCAATTTTCTCTCTATAAATTATATAGTGTTACCTGCTAATGAACTTGATTATAACATAAATACAAAAGAAATAAAGCAAAACTTTCTTACATGAGATTTATTAAAATATATTGGAATTGGTATTGTGTGCATATTGTAGTATTATAAGCCAATTCAATTATCTTTTGTTTTACTGCATCTTCTGTTTTCTTAGTTATTAGATCATTAGCATATGTATATTGTTTGGAATAAAATAACAGCAGCATTTGTCTTATTTTGCATGCATTTACGGTGATGGAACAAGTTTCTACTCTATGACCATGACACTCTCAACAAAAAGTTGTTTTGTAACTTTAGTGTGTTTATATTCTAGAACAGGCATCACCAATTCACTTGGTTTTGTGCTAGATCAAGTAGGATTGCTTCATGAAACACATGATGGCAGAGGATGATCTCTCTTTTCTTGCGGTGTGTAGTGAGTTTCTCAGCTTATAATATCAGCAACAGAAAGCAATCCAAAATGCAGCCCACCAATTCCTACTTTTATACCTGCCTAGGAGGTATCTTTTTTATTTATAAAAAGTGCCAGAATAAATGTTTAAGTTTGTTGCAAAGTTCTGCACTCAGACAATTCTCTTTTTTATTTTATTTTATTTATTTATTTATTTTTTTATTTTGATAGTGTTTAATCCCAATTTTACAACCATGAAACTGATGTAATAAATGCAATAAATAATGCCCCACAATTTATTTTAGAAAAACATTTTTGAAAATGTACAAATTTGGGTGAGACTTGAAGGTTACTGCACATTTGCAAAGTTTCAGTTCCTTCTGACAGAAAGCGTAGGTGTAGGAATGTTTTAAAATGGTGCCTGTAAGTGACATCCGCCATAAACAATGTGCTGTGATTGAATTTCTCTTAGCAGAGAAAGAATTTGTATGGAATATTCATAAATGTGTGTGCAAAGTCTATGGAACATCTGCAGTTGATAGGAGTATTGTTGGTTGCTGGGCACAGAGAGTGAAAGCATCAGGGGTGGTGCTGCAGAGTCCAAAATTTGCACGGGCTGGAAGGTCTGACAAGTTGCAGCAGGGTGACTTCATTCAAGAAGATCAACATATTATGACTCTTCAATTGGCACTGAAGCTGTCGGTAAGCAAAGGAAGTGTGGATGCCATTTATCAATGACCTTGGATACACAAAAGTGTTTTCAATATGGGTTCCTCTACTGTTGATCACAAATCCCAAAGAAAAGACAATGCTTCCAATTTGTTGCAATGCTTTTGAAGCTGATGGAGAGACCTTCTTGTCCCTAATTGTGACAAGTGATGAAACGTGGGTGCATCACTTTGAGCACGAAACAAAAAGACAATCGATGGAATTGCATCATGTTCACTCTCCATAAAAGAAAAAATTCAAAACAGTTAGGTCAGCAGAAAAAGTCATGATCACAGTGTTTTGGAATTGTGAGGGCGTAATTCTCATTGATTTGATGCAAAAGTTACAACAAAACATTAGACAGACTTAAGCAGAGCCATGTCAACCCAGGGGAGGTTTTTCATTCAGCAGAATAATGCTTGTCCTCACACAAGTTTGAGGACTTTTGCCCACATTGCCAAACAGGGTTGGACAGTGTTACCCCATCCACCCTATAATCCCGATTTGCCTCCCTCAGATTTCCACTTGTTTGGGCCATTGAAGAATGCCATTCGTGAAAATGAGTAGAGGTCATTCATGAAGTGAAAATCTGGCTCCACAGGCAGAGTAAAGATTTTTACTGACAGGGAATACACACCCTCGTGTCTGCGGGAGAAAGGCCATGGAACTTGAAGGTGATTATGTAGAAAAATAAAGTGAGCAGACGGAACATTCTTTCATATATGTAAATTTAATTTTTGTGGAATAAATACTTTTAGAGAAAAAAATATGGGGCATTAATTATTGGGCAACCCTCATACATGGAATGTAGATGCAGCACCGGTGGAGTGTGATGGTGAGGGAAACCAGAAAACCCGTAGAAAAATTGCCCCTTCACAGCTATATCCACCTCAAATCCCACATGCAGTCACCTGGGATTGAACCCAGGCCACCTTGGTGAAAGACAAGTGGTCTAACCATTTGGCTACTGCATGGCCAGATAATCCAATTTGCAGCATCATTGTGCAATCCATGCAAGTGCGATCATTACTAAGGAAAAACATTTCTTTTGAATTGTATTCAATAACAATTACCAAGATGCCTGTCACTGCTATAAATGTGAAAGATTTTTGTTACAAATTAATTCTCATAGGGTTAGCATTACAATGTTATTGCAATGATTGATCAAATTAAGAACCTTATGGTTTTACTATTTTAATACTATCATAATTGTCATTTTGTGTGTTTATGTTACAACTATCAAACCTATGAAAAAATAAATAGTTTTGTAAGAGACATAATAGGTCAATTATTGTTCTACCTATCATGAACATTAGCCTATGAAAAGATTTGATAAACCGAAATTATCTTATTAAAAAAATTGGTTAACAAACTACTGTGCCTAAATAAAGAGAGTTTATGTTTACTAATTTTAACTTTATTTGTGCTTAACTAAAACATAGTGATAGGAGATAATACAACAAGCCCTGAGGTTTCAGTGTTAAGGGCAAATACATCCTGACTATCGCTTTGATTGTCAAGTGAACCTATGAATAGTGGATTACATATTTCAAGTGCAAAATGTTGCATGCTGCCACTGCACTGGAGAAATTATCTGCTCCTGCTTTCCATGAAGCTGGTCACACAGTGGACAGTAGGTAATTTGCAAGGAGCATTGAGCAAAGTTCTTCTCTCTATTTGGCTCAGTGAACAGCCAGTTGGTGATGCCTGGTGTAGTATATAGACTTTGTAGACCAATTTAGCAATCTATGTGTTGAAATTGAAAGGTGCAATTATCAAAATTGGTTTGAGTAAATACACTCATTCTTATACACATACATGCATACATACAATGGATGTCTGGAAAGTAAGTACCTTTTGAGAAAAAAGGCAATAAATATTTGTTTTCTCAACATTTATTTGTTCCTGACAAATTTTTTTACATAGTTGCCACCATTGTTCAGGCAATTGTCATTGGAGTATCAACTTTTGTATGCTCGCTTCACTTAAAACTGCTGCCAGTGAGGATATCCAATGCTGAACACCATATTTTGCAATGTCACACTGGTAAAGTTATCACAACAGTGTTTGCTGAAGAATATATAAATAATAATGGACCTAACACTGAGTCTTGTGGCACATTCCAAGTTTGATTTAACCTTTTGAATAAAGTTTCCACTTATATATATATATTTCAGTTAATTGCTCTCTTTCAACTAGATAACTATGCACTGCCCTGTACCATACATAAAAATGTTGTATATTTATAATATAAATATAAATTTAGATACAGAGATGTGAGCATGAGATGTTATAGTTCTGTCCTCATAGGTTCCCTATATCTTAAGTTCTGTTCATTGTGATAAAAAAGATAAGCTTATCTTACAATGTAGTAGAGTCATAACACAGGGGGAAAGCAAAACATTCTGCAGCAGTTGATGTTACTGGTTTGGTGTGAGTGATTATTTCATCCTTTTTGTTTCCTTGAGAGATAGGATATCTTGAAATGCCAGAAAGCATCTGTAGTGTATATTGGTGAAATGTTTTGTGAGGAAATCAGTTTCAAATAATCTTTTTAATAGTCATAAACATTTTAGGCTACCCAGGGTAGGGGGGGGATAGTAAAAATGGAAATGCCTTCATTATTTTCAAATTATTGTGTGTTAGATACTATTTTTGTTCCTGCAGATGCACTGTTATATTCATAAAATCCTGTCTCACCCTGTGTTCATTTACTTTCTGGAAGGGATCATTTATTTTCAGATCCCACTTTTATATCTAAATATAAAAGTCTTTTGTATGAGCACCAAATAAAGCATTTGATGTATTATAGTTGATAAAATGATCAGTATGAACTATTGTAATTGTTTCACATGTTCAATATTGGCTTTACCATAGTGCAAACAAATTAAGAAAAGCTGTGATTCATTATAAGACATATTTAGGCAGTGAAAGTGACTTAAGTGCATATTTACTGTAGCTATAGTGCTATTGCAACATGAACTGACTATATACTTGGAGTGCATCTGTGTAGTGCTTGAAAAGCAAAAGTGTTAAATGAAGCTGTTGCTGAACAAAATGGTAATAGTAATCTGTAGTGCAATGTGGTTTGCTTCAGAGCTCAAATTCTTTGAGGTATATTTTGTGCCACATGTTTTATATTATAATGAAACTTCCATTTAAAGTGATGAAACATTAATAGACGAAAAAAGCTAGAAACAGTGATGTGTTTTTAAATTTACTTAAGGTTAGTCAGAACTAGTAATAGTAAGATCACTTATTTTACTCGCTTGGTATGTTTTGAGAAACCGTTTGTTCCCAAAGTCAGAAGGTGTTCAACTGTCACTGGTGTTAGTGTTTCTCTTTTGGTTATTGATTCTGGAGTAAAACGTACTTCCAGAGTGGACTTGGTGGCAGCAAATCAAAATTCATTAACTGTGAACTGTTTCAAGATGATATTCTCCCATTTGTCCTGTTTTGCTGAGTATTTGGTTGCTTTAATTAGCGTGATGTTAGGTTTGTTATTGCATGTCATCTAGAAATGGTATGAAACTTTGGACTTATCCAATTGTTTGTAGTTCAGGTATCTCATGTGCTCTTTTAACCATTTTCCAGTTTTCTTTTGGTCTTGTTGCAATTTGCAGGGTTCATTTTATAAGTTATAGATATTTTATGAAACATTTTGGGGTCAGCTTTTATGTGCTTTGGCAGGTTGATGCAAAGACTACATGCCCCATTGTTTCTGCATTGGCTATAGTTGGCAATAAATGAAGCATCAGCTGGAACAGTGTTGTAACTGCATGGAAAAAATTTACAAGTAGCATTAAAAAATGCTTTTCTGTTATTCTCTTTTAAACATGCTGAAATCTTCTTGTATTACTGTATACAGCATTTCCACTGTTAACAGTTTAAGATTTCACATTATATTCAAATATGGCATTGGTATATTTTATCTTGGTCCAATACTTTAACTATAGACTGCATGGGACATATAAACATTGCATTATATGTGAAAGTATTGAGAATTTTAAAGAAGAACAAAAAATTAACACAGACAATGAATAAAATCTGAACATCATTTGGAGACCTCTGTTAAGAAAACCATCCCACCTTGCTGGCAGCAAGTCAACGAGAATACAGGAAGCAGCAACGTCATCCATTGGCTGGATGTCAACTGATGGGAACACAGGAGGCAGTACTTGTCATCTCCCAAGGTATAAAAGGAGGAATGCCAGCTGGACAAGACACAAGTCAGCCCTGAGGAAGCTTCATCATAAGATGGGTGAAACGGAAAATTTTGGCCTTAAGACACAGACTACACCAAAAGTATTGGACCAAGGTAATCTTAACAGTGGCCATGGAAGTTTACAAAAAGATATAAACATTTGCTTGTGGAACAATTTTGCGTGAGCAAGTCATATACAGTATTGTTATTTTGCATTTTGGCTGAAAAGTTATGAAAGTGTAATAGGTTTAGTAACTTATATTTTTACAGAACATTTTAAAGTGAAATTCATTTACTGTTATTGTTTTGGATTATAAATTTCAATTCCATTATTGAGAGAAAATGCAATGCAAAGACATTTCAAAGAAGAGTTTACTATGAAACAATAGACTATGGCACATGTGATGAATTTAAGAAAAATCATATGCCATTGTAATGCTCTCATTAAAGATATATATTATATAGTTCCTGCCGATGCTTCAAATATTCCACAGAAGTTTAGTGCAGCAGAATGAATTAAACATTTTTGGAAGCGGCTCCTCATTTATCATGTCACAAGTAAATAGTATCTACCATCCTTACTTCATTGGTGATGTAAACAAACCAGAATGTGATTTTCTGTGAATGCATGGTGCTAATCTATTGTAAAACCATGTACCTACATTTCACTAATTTCATAGGAAAAGAAATAGCTCTCTACTTCCACTGCTCAAAGATTACGAATAACTCTCTGAAATATATAATAAATATAACAATAAAACAGTTAGGCAAGTTATTTAGTATGAAATGTAAGATTCTCCCATAAAATTACAACATGGAGACATGCTGTTTTGGAGGTTTGCTGTAATATTGCATTTGTACATCACTGCATTTTTTGCAAATGTTAGCATATGGACAACCATACACTGCACAATTCTTTAATACTCTGCCATAATACGGTGTCTTATCCAAAAGAGCTAATCTGAAGATGGAAGTGTTTCCACTTCTTCAAGACTGCATTTGAACTATCTGAATCATCACTGGGGTTGATATTTAGTCAGTCAGTGACAAGGCGCACCATTCCCTCCAAATCTGTCTTGCTCTTCCTGAACAATGTGCGATACACATTCACTCTGTTTTTCGGCTGTCACTCGGAAAAGTTGCTTGCACAAGATGTCACACCTCGGCTAATTTAAAAGTTTTCCACACTTTGGGAACACCTGTAAATTCTGCTGTTAAGCTGAGAATATTATTTAATGCAAAAGCCATGTTTTAGAGGTTTTCTTGCTTATGTTTCACTACACCGGTACAGTATTACATGCCTCGGCCATTAATTGCTGACTAGAAGCAGCCATTACAGCCAAACTGCACAATACATGCACATTGTTACATAAAGGAACAGTGATGTAAGTTCAGTAAAATCTGTTCCTTAATCATTCATGCTATATTATTTTGAAAACATTGCATAGTTTAATATGATATTTCTATACTCTCTTAGCAATTTGAGAGGAACTTTTTTGTGATGGAGAAAAGCGGTAAAACGTTTGGCAAACGAACAGAGCCATTGCAACCTGATGTTTTTGCTTACATAATTAGTGAAGTAAAGATGGATGGAGATTTTTTTTTTTAGTTGCAAGTTTCCTTGGATCATGCTGAAACTAAAATTAACACCTTTATTACAATTAAAGCAGCATAGTTAAATAGAGTATTTGCTCAAAGTGGCAACCTGAGTTGGACTCATTTAATGCTTGTAGAGTATCACCAATAAACTTGGTTATAATCAAGTGTAGCAGAAGCATAATGAGCAAATCTCAGGAATTGAAAGCAGTGCAAATTTCCTCCAGGAACGGTATCACGAGAATAAACAACGTATTTGCTGCAGAGTACAAAATATACAAGAAGTCAAGAAACGTATCTTCAAATTTGGTTCATTGTTTTTGTTGAATTGTCAAGAATATGAAAATAAGTGAAGGCATAAACCATGAAGGTAAGTTACATCTTTCATTTTGTTGAAATCATTGTATTCTTTATTATGACTACTTAGCCATCTGTTTCTTCTTTCTTGTAACATTTTTGTCAAGGGCTTAATTTTTCTAACTAAAATATGTTTTACTTTTTCATTTCAGATGAAATATCTGCCAACAGTAATCTAAAAATTATTGAATTCTCAGAAGCAAAATAAAACTGTGTAATGGAAAAAATGCAATAAAATATTAGATGGCTTCTGAGTAATATTTCAGAAAACTTACAGCATCATAAAACAGTATATTTCCATGAAATTGGTTGATATTATTTACAAATTTGATACATTGCTGTGTGTTTTGCAGCAGTTGTCCACCTTTATGTTGTACTTGACCTTTGTTTCTTTGTATTGCCAATAAATAGTAATCCACTATTTAGTTAACTGGTAATATGAGGGTGTAATTCTAATGAGAGCAGTCGGATTTGTTGCTTGATATCTTATTTTGATGATAACTGTATTCTTGTTACAAATAAACATAAAACATATATATTTTGTGTATGTGGTTTTATTTCCTTTGTCTCCTTTAAAATAATATAGACTGTGTACTGGCAATCTAATATATGATTATTCTTTTTAAATTATTCAGAGGCATTGAACAAATGCCTTTAAGTCTTTTATTTTTGAGCCTTTTTTTCAACTTACTGTTCTACTGTGGCTTCAAAAATGTAGCTATTAATGTGCATTTGTCATAGATATATAGAAATAGTTTTTAGAAGCACAAATTGAAATTCCAATTACTCTAACTTTACTTTCTACAGCAAAAGTTACTGGAACTCACTTCAGAAATTGTCTTCATCATCACTAGACTTTTGTCACACTTCCTCCTGTGGCTTAAACCTGCCTACTGAAAAATGTTTGAAGGGCCGCAGTTTTTTGACTCTGCGAAGGTAGCATAATCAGATGGAGTCTTCTGTTTGGAATTCTGTGCAATGAGGTCATATGGTATATCAAAATGTAATAAATTATATGTATTACTTTCTGTATTACATAGTAGCAAGAGGAGGTATTGTATTCACTGAAAAATTTGGTACCGAGATTGTATTGGAAGTGTTTTGCCTAAGTCCTCTTCATTCTGAATGACTTTTGCATAGTGGCAAGTTGTAACAGATATACAAAATCTTACTAAAAATTTGGATAGAGTTTTTTCTTTATTTTTCAAGTTTCTGATTTTCAAGATATTTTTTGTTATTGTTTAAATTTTTCAATACTAATGTTTCTTTTCATTCTGCACCGTGGTGCTCTGATTCCTGGCAATGGAATACACCAGGTTTGATCCCACCCATGGGGATACAAATTTTAAGTCCTGGGTATAGGACCCACTAAGCATTGTGATGAAAGTGAGCAGCTGAAATAGCATTAATTAGTGTGATAGCCAATAATTCTGACTGGGGGATGCATGATGCTGCCCATATCACCCCCCATATCAGTTGAATGTTCACCGACCTTTGATGTGCGAAGTGGGCATGGAGCTGGCAGTTAGGTTGTTATCCCAGGTTCATCAGGGCTTAGTGGCATAACAATATTTATATGCTTTTTCTCAAATGGAAAATCTTAATTAATTTTTACTTTCTCTACACATACTATGTATAGTATATAGAGAAGGTATTGTATTGCACCTAAAATTTTGATACCGAGGTTTCCCCAGAAATACAGGTTTTGAGACACTCTGAATCTTAGAAAAAAAAATGCCTGTGTGTGTTTCTGTGAGCAGCATAGCTCAAAAACGAAAAGACCATTAAATACCAAACTTGGTATTTAAGTTTGGTATTTTGCCATGATGGAACATGAAGATTTTTAAGGAAATCCCCCCACCCCCAACTACCCTTTACATGGAACATTTTTCTAAAATGTTTATTTTCTCAAATGGCTCAAACGATTTTGGTTAAAATACTATATGTTAAAAATATTTTTATATCAAACGAAATGAATATCTTGGATTTTATGGGAATAACCTCTGTATGGATGACTTTTTTATAACTGGCAAACCGTAAGAGATATACAAAAACTTATACATAAAATGTAGATCTCATTAAAACACATAGTTCATGTTATATATGTTATTTTTGTAGAGGTAACCATTTTAGAGATATTCCAGTTTATTAGTTTCAGTTTTAGCCACTTAAACTTTTCTCAAATGGGAAGGCATCTTTCTTCTCGTATCTCATTTGTTTACTCCTGGAAAGCAAAGATATTTGAATTTTAATTATTTCACATAAAGACCAGCTTTTAAAGGACAAGACTCGTTTTAGCCTGTGCATTTTCTTATTTCCCTTCTATATACAAGGAGTTAGTAATAAGACAAATTCTACTCATGTTTATTTTGATTAGCATGGTGTAGATAACAGATTAGTGTTTTGAATAAAAGGTTTGTTTACCGAGCAGCTAGCGGACATCATAGACTTTTTCCCTTCTACTTACAAGGAACTAAGTAATAAGGACAATTTCTGCTAATGTTTATCTCGATTATCTTGAAGTGGAATAAGCTTTTTAACAATAAATTGTTACAGATATGTAGAGAAAGTAACACATAAGATTTTTATCATCCTGGTCATGTAAGGAGAACCGAATTTGAATGTCATCACTCTTAGAAGATTTGGGCAGGAAATGCCATCTACAGGAGGTGTGACAATGATTTTGGTCTGCTGGTAGGGACAAGTTCTGAAACATGTTACAGTAAATTTTGATGTAGAAAATGAAGTATATAGTTGTTAAAATTTCAATTTGTGCTGTAAATGTAAAAAAGCTTTACTGCATTTTCCCAAAATAGAAGAATTCAGAATTAATATTTATATTTATCCTGCATAATTAATTGAGGAGGAAATTCCTGTTCTTAAGTTGATACCGTGTTCATATTTAGTTTTGAGACTTTCTATTCACTGAATTTTTGAGTCTATATTTTTCAGAATTTCTTAAATGCACATTAATAGTTTTATTTTTAAAACACAAAATAAGTACGCAGGTGTAAAATTATAATATTTATAGTCATACGACGGCTGTTAGAGGAAATTTGTCTACAGTTATTGTTAAGTTAAATTTGTTTGCAAACCATATGATATATTTTATAGATGTTGTTGAAAACCAATGATTTTACAAGTCATTGTTATACATGGTATTGCGTTTCACCTTTGTACCATACCACAAAATATGCTTGTATATGTATTAAAATATATCTATAGAGTGCCTCAGAATTCAACTGCACAAAATGGCAGTATTTAATTGGGGTCCAAGATAAAACAGCTTGAAATAGGTAGCCTAAGGACTATGGGTTCTAAATTTTTTGCTACAGCATAAAATGTATTAAGGGTTAGCACGCCACTGATCAAATCGCAGTGGACTGTGACGTTAACACTTGATGTAGAACTTAGACCTTCTGGCATTATTTAGCGGTATGGTTAGCGTGTGGGCCTCGGGTTAAGATGCTGAGAGAGTAGAAGGTTCAAGCCTCCATGGGTAACTTTATTTGTATATGCTCTTTGTTTGCATTTTATAATTAGCCGTTCATATTTTGCTGCGTTACGCAATATGATTTATTGATACTGACAAATAAAATGTACTGTAGAGTAGCATATGGGTGCAACGGAGAACGTTTCGATAACAATTGCATTTAACACCTGAAGGGATACACTTCTGCATATCCCTCGAAGCAGTTTCTAAAATATAGTATATCGAACTTTGATGTGTTATGTGCGTATACATTGCAATTTCAGACAAAGTTCAAATTTAGAAATAATATCAGTGTCGAATGAACTTCAAATGAAATAGAAATGTACAGCTATCTCTGTAGTAAAACCAGTACCTATATAAAACTAATAAAGAAGTATGTACTAGTCAGGAAAGTGCATTCTACCTTGTCATTTCTGCATGTAACGCAAATAGAAGAGACTTCGAGAAGCGCAAAATCAAAGGTCACCAGAGGAACTGTTCGATGTGGCGACCTGCAACATCCTGCAGAGATTGCACCCTTACAGAAATTCCAGGAGTGTTATGAGCTTCATGAAAGTTTGTGTCAGTAATTGTTAATCTGACTCTGGTATCTGGTAAGCGAGACTCTTAAGCATGCGCAATGGCACGCCACAAAGACCTTGGAATTATATTACCTAGACACGCCGCTAGCACTGGTGTTGCTGTCGCTAATTGAAACCTCTCGCGCATAGACAGCTGGAGGGCAAGAACGTGCTTTTGTCCTATGTTCAGTACGCTTAAGGCTTTAAAAGCGAGATATTTTAAAGGTTAATTAGGTTTTAATGCTGAACATGGTGCATTCCTATGCTGCATTACTGTACCAACCACCTTTGGAAGAAAACATTGTAACATTTGTGATTTGTGTTCCAAATTCATTCCGATTTATTCTCGTAGGTTTCCTCTGTCACTAAGCGAATGATAATCTATTATAAGTTTACAATACATAAACCAGAATTACTGAGTAAACGGTTAGCTGCTTGGAATCGTGACAAATGTTTGCCATCGAAATACCACAGACTATACTCAATATATTTTGCGAAAAATTGTTCATGAGAAAAAAGAACAAGGTGATGCTAAACGCTGACGCAGTTCCTTTCTCATCTGACAAAGGAGGTATTCCGAACGCTAATTTCATTTTTACAACCATTTTGTGCATTTTCATTAGCATTAGAAGACAGTGCTAAAATATTAAATTCGATATTGTAATTTGTCCTAAAATTTAAAAAAAAAAAAAAAAAAAAAAATCCCGAAACCTCGATTAACTTAGTTTTTAAAGTCTGTAATTTCAGACTGAAACAGGGCGCTAACATGAAATTTTGAAAAAAAATGCTAGAACAAATAGAACATTAAATAATCGATTCTAATTTCAGATTTGTCTATGAATTATCCCAGGAAGCACAGACTTTATTCTCCTGTGGTGCACATATTAATATACCTATCTTATCTAACACAAATATACCACAAATACTGATAGAAAACGTTTACTTAACGTTTTGAATATATTTTTCTGAAGAGGAATACAGGTACTTAATTTCAGATATATTTTATTTTTATACTGTACGCTTATGCTTTTTCCCCTCCTGCTAAATCGTTGTATTTATTTGCTTTTATTTACATACCGCATTAGGCAATATCGTCTTATTCCACTTTAACCTAAAAGAACTGCTTAAATTGTTGAGATGTACATTAAAACTGTACTTTTCAATTAATTAACGCAATGCAGTATCGCATTCAGAACTATAATGAACTAAGAATTGCTGCATCAGCCTAGAATCTAACCTGACATATTTTGTATTTTTAATTCAGCATTTTGACCACTTCACAGCAGACACACTCTAAACAAGCCCTCTTTATAATTATTGTTGACGGTTTTGTGCATTAAAATAAAAACCAGAACTTATACACCGAATCTCTGAGGAGAAACTGCGAAAAACAGTATTAAAGTTGAACTATGCTCTCTGTGATAGTTACATCCCCTTTGTAAAACACTTTTATTGCAGGTATGCGATATTCAAGTTCAATGATAATATTTACTTTTGTTTTGTTCAGTTGTGGGACCAAATTCTGTCTGACCAATGGAATGATTTTATTTGACTCCCAACAGGACATTCAAGGTTTATCCCTATTCATAGATGCTGACGATCATAAAGAACGCGTTATCGCAATTACTTCCAACTCCGGTATCCTTATGACGTAATTATAGCTGTTTTAAATATCACTGTTTTCTCATTACAACCAATGTATTGCGGGCGACTTGAGATGTCTTTTGCCCTCCACTCGAGTTCTTCAGTTCCCAATACTTGCACGCGTCTGCCAGGCGTCTAGAGGCTTGGTACGACAGCACCAAAAAGTACATAAGCTCAGAAGTTCGCAGCTTAGATTATATTAGAATGGCAGTCTTTGTGACCTCCGGACCGCACTTCGTTGAAACAATTTATTTGCTTAGACATAATGTGTATCCTTTTACAATTTGAACATGATGTTTAACATGTTATGGTTTTCGCAGTAATCACGTGTAGGCATTAAAGGTTTTCAAAAGCACAGTCTCGCAGGAGCATAACTCAAGCTGTTAAAACGGCATGATACCATTCAAAGTACCGCTAAAATCATAGTTCAGTTACTTCGTTTCAAAGCACACTTTACATGTTTTATTGCATTAATCTACATCGGTTCCTTGACAATACTAAATGTGGTATTGAACGCTACTTAGATATCAATCACAGTCTTTTGAAAGTAATTTGTACTGGAGGGTTTACCGTCTTGGCTTCAGAAATTTAAACTAAAGCGTATTGTTGCTGCTCAAGTTGTGTACCTCTTTGAGTAGAACAAGAAAATTAAAACTAAAAAATGGAAATTTTAGAGTGGTGAGGCCTTGTGTCATGGGATTCGATGACCAACGCGATACCGACTCAGCCACCAGAATGTTATAACGAAGCGCCCCAGTGACTATATGAACTAAAAACATCTGAACTGTTACCAGTGGCGTACACATCCCAAAAGAACAGACAATTTTGTCAATGTTGCAAGTCCAATATTATATACAGGGTGTATATAAATGAATATCGGGGTTTTAACTCTTTATAACATTTATTACATTCAACTTACAGTTATGAATGATATGTCAAATGAAAAAGCAACTCAAACAGTTTTACCAAGAAGCTTATAAATGTTCAATGTGACTACCCTTTGTCACACGGCACTCATCAAGTCTATAGCAGAGTTCTTCCCAAACGTTGATAAGTGTGTATTCAGTAATTGTAGCAACAGCTGCTTCAATCCGGTTTCTTAATTCAGGGAGGTCAGCTGGTAGTGGAGGCACGTACACACGATCCTTGATGAAGCCCCAAAGGTAAAAATTGCATGGCGTTAGGTCAGGAGAACGTAGAGGCCATGCATACCAAGCCCTGTCATTGGGGCCCTTGCGGCCTCTCCAGCGCTCGGGTACAGTGACGTTCAACCAATCGCATACTTCGTTATGCCAGTGAGGTGGCGCACCATCCTGCTGGAAAATGAAGTTCTCTGGTTCATTTTCTTCCAACTGAGGGAAGAGCCATTGCTCTAGTGTGTCAAGGTAAAAAGTTCCAGTTACAGTAGGTTCACCAAAAACGAAAGGCCCATAAACTTTTCGCCGGGATACGGCACAAAAAGCATTCACTTTAGGGGAATCTCGTTGCATTTGTACCATCTCGTGAGGATTTTCTGAACCCCAGATGCGCACATTATGAGTGTTGACATGTCCACTAAGGTGAAAGGTCGATTCATCACTGTCTGTCGGCTTTAGAGCCGGTAATAACTGTAAACGGTAAGGACGTAGCTGTAAGCGTTTTCTTACAACTTTCCAAACAGTCGACACAGGAACTTGTAATTCTCGACTAGCCTTCCGGACTGATTTCTTTGGGCTACGAGTGAACGACTCTCTCACTCGCTCAACAGTCTCTTCACTTACTCGTGGTCGTCCCGTGCTCTTCCCTTTACAAAGGCAGCCGGTATCTTCAAAATGATTATACCATCTACGAATGTTTTTATCACTAGGAGGATCACAACCGAACTTACTACGGAACGCACGTTGCACAGTAACTACAGATTCGGTCTTTGCAAACTGCAAAACACAAAACGCTTTCTGTTTACTAGTCGCCATCTTTGCTACTACCGCTGTCTAGCGGATTGCGGCAGAAACATTGCACGCACATGCTCACTTGTGCCAACAAACAAAACTGTTTCGAGTTGCTTTTTCATTTGACATATCATTTATAACTGTAAGTTGAATGTAATAAACATTATAAAGAGTTAAAACCCCGATATTCATTTATATATACCCTGTATATTGATTGTGCACCAATGTTGCGTTCTTTCGACTACTGGCATACAAATGAAGCATTCTGAAGTAAAGTAGGACAATAGTACATATATGTCCACGTTCTTTTGATTCACGGCCACTGATGTGGGATCCAGAAAACATGCCATAACTTAGGCAAAATGTACAGTACGTTCCCTATCTCAAATGTATGTAGTACCTCTCTACAGCGCTGTCAATTTGTGCAGTTGAATTCTGGGACAACCTGCATATATGAGTAGGAGAAGCATTTAGGAAAAACAGAATGCTCATAAAACTAAGGAAAATGAAAAATTTAGTCTAATATTAAAGAGGTGGTACAAAAAGTCCTACATGCCCTTGGATAGGAAGCAGTAGTTATCACATTTAAGTTTAGTAACAGCCATGATGTCTGGCCGAGTATATAGAGTTGTGTTTAAAGAAGATAATTTATGGCATCTATGCAATACAAGCAATATTTTAAACGTATATTATAAATTGCACACAACTGAAGAAATACAAATATTAAGGATGGTGATGTGTATAAGTTGTATTGGCTAGCAAGGGAGAAATTAGGATAATAAAAAATCCTACAAATTGTAGTAATACATAGTATTCCCAAATCACTGTCCACTTTGTTGGAAAAGACAACCCAAATGGCAACATCAGGGGTAGTAAAATTGTTTAAAAGCGACTTGGTATTGTCACATGTAAGTGTATATGGTGTACTAGCATTTAACTTTGGTTTTTAAATCGGCGTACAGTCGTTATTATTGTTTAGTGTTGTAAATTGCTTACAATATTACTTCAAGTTTCGTCATGCATGTTCAAATTTGCCGCCTCAATGCCTCTGAGTTGCAGCTGTTACCGACCTCCCGGAGCATGGCGAATCACTTAGGTTCATACGGCCTTGGAAGAATGCACACCAACTGAAGACATTGCTATGGTCCATACAATCATCCCCATATACGCCACTCATTTGGCTAACAAATATCGAACGACACCTCTCTGCCCTTTACACGTGGACGACAGTAGAATGCGCGCCATCTTTGTTGCGTAGTTCATGCTTCTCTCACCAGAGCTACACATGAAAAAAAATTGCAACATTCCAGCTTCAATATCAAGGCAGAAAAAATTGTGCGTTACTTTTCGATCCGCCTCACAGATTTTAGTGCGCCTGTGCCAGCACAACTTTTCTCGCTCGCACAGTGTAGAGAGGTCGTTATAATGTAACTCAGGTGTCTCCAGAGATACCGCACTACAAAGGTATTGGGGGCAGTTGATGGTGGGGGACAGAGTCGCAATGCTGCACTGTAAATACATGCCACAGGTCACAGTAAAGAGTGAATTTGGAGAAGGAATTATGACACTACTTCACTGTCACATGCGACTACTTTTAACTGTACACCAGATTTGCATCTGGGATCCGAGATCGTGAATGTGATTTTACTGTTTTGAAAAATTCTGCAGGTCCTGGAGTTGTATTGCAACTATCTATATCTATAGTACGATTATGAATAATATACACCTTAATCTATTGTCACATTTCTACATCCCTAAGAAAATATTAGCTTCCATTCGAAAGTATGTTTAAAACTCGATGAATTTATTATATTATACTTGCACTTGACATTAATGATATTGATGATAATATTAGTAAAGATAATAATAATGATTAGGCGACTACTACTAATAATAGTAATTAACATATGATTGGCTATGATAATCACTTGATGATTCATTTTAGTAAAATTACTTGCCTGTAATGTTCATGTTCTCTTTGTGACACGCAGTATAATGATGTATTATATCAGCCTTATATAAGTAAACTCTTGGGACAAATAAGACATCTTAATTTTCGTCAGAAGCAGTAAGAAACATTGTTCCTCCCATTGAATGCGCATATTCGTTTCGGTGGATTCTTATGATTTGGAGCAGCCATTTCACAATGACAGACAGTCCATAACTCGTCTCAAGGAAGGGGTGAATGGACTGTCACGTTAAGTCATAACCCACACTGACCTCCCCTCATTCGGAGGCTATATTCGCGAGTGCAGTTTTGGACACGTACAATTCTATATTAAGAATAGATTTAGAGTTGGTAACTGCGTAGCAGTCGGTTGTTATGCATAGAATTGGACAACAGAGCATGTGCAGAGGAAAGGTTAACCCTGTCTTCTGCCATAACTGAGAGAGGAAAACTATAGCACATGTACAAACAACAATGCAAAGAGCACTTGCTAGAAGCTTTACAGGAATTTTATGAAATCTAAGGTTCTTTTTCAGTATATAAACTGTGTTAATAGATGGACGTAAAACTAAATAAAGTTTATAATAGCAGTAGGTAAAACCCCACTTAGTCCCATCACAACCAGACTATACCTCACTTCTCAGCCAATCTTTTGCCCATGCCTTACCCTTCCCTCAAATACTTATTCCACCTTACTGATAGCAAGATCATTGTTGTTGACATTGCATTTAAAGTGCTAAAAGTACATACATATCTAGTGCATTAGAGTATTGTGCCGCTTATGTTTCATTAGTGGTAAGAAGTTATAGACTGATTGTTGAATGTTGGTCTTGTGTGATAAGCCATGCAGCTATTGTGAATGCCTCACAACAGTTAGGCCGCAGGAACGAGGGGGACAGATCTATACTTATCCTTCTGTCACGAACCACCTCTAATTTTATGTATTTTTACTTTCTGTATACGCACTATGTACATAGTGTAAAGAGAAGGTATTGCACTCCACCCAAAAATTCGATACCGAGATTTCACCGGAAATATATGTTTTAGGGTCCCCAATATAAAAAAAAAAAAAGTATTTTCACAAAAAGGTCCGTGTGTGTGTCTGTGAACACGATAACTCAAAAACGAAAAGTCGGTAAAATACCAAACTTGGTATTTAAGTTAAGTATGTTCCAGGGATGCGACAGGAAGATTTTGAGAAAAACACCCCCACCCCAAACTACCCTTTACATGGAACTTTTTTCGAAAATTTTGATTTTCTCAAAAATGGTTCTAACGATATTGATTAAAATTTCGTATATTAAAGATATTTACCTGACAAATAAAATGTATATCTTGAATTTTCTGGGAATAGCCTCTGAAGAGTAGTTTGTTCGGGATAAATTTTACTGAATTTTGAATAACTGCTAAACCGTAAGAGATTGGCAAAAACTTACTACACAAAAAATGTAGAGCACGTTAAAACACACAATTTATGTTACATAAATTTTTTTGGTGGAGTTCGTCGTTTTTGAGAGATTCCTTATTTTTGGTTTCTGCTATGAAAAACTTATACTTTTCTCATACAGGAACTTGTCAACTCCTATCCATATAAACAAAGGAACTTCATTGACATAGCAACCATCTTTTGAATATCATTTTAACCTATGGTAGCCCCTTATTTCGCTTCTACTTACAAGGAATCAAGTAATAAGACTATTTCTGCTCATTTTTTTTTTTTTTCTGATTAGCATAAAGTAAATAGAAGTATAACCTTTTTAAGAATATTTTGTTGCAGGGATATAGAGAAAGTCATGTGAATGGTACAGATCCGATTTTTCTAATTCTTGTACATTACAAGAACTTAGTGATTGATAGCATAATGCAAGAAATCACAATGATTCCTGCTGCAAAGCTTAGGCGAATGAGCAAAATCATTTTTACAAGATATGACACCTGTTTGAGAGCAGAAAGTCAACGTTTCCAGCATTTACTATAACTTAATATGTCTCTACCGGCACAACTTTTCCGGCGACTCTTGGTTCTCTCGCCCAATGTTGAGAGACCGCGAGAGGGGTTACCTTATAATCTAACGACCCTATCCCGGTTCAACACAGAGTATGATATACGGTCACTTTGAAGAACCGATAGAGGATGTGTCTTTGAGAAAGCATAACTCAATGTTTTGTCATATTATGATGAAATGAAATAATTTTGCATAATTGCAACAACAACAACAACAAAACAATAAAGGTAAGTACTTAAAGCATAAGTAATGTAAGGATAAGCTAAATTAGTGTACAAAATGTATGAGTGTGAAGCAACTGTGTATTAATTACAAGGATACTCACACATTTTATGTGACGGATCTCATCTTATACCAATACCCTTTACTTTTATAGTTTTCGATATTAAAGAGGAACATTCATAGTCCTTATGTCAGGAACGCACTCACAAATTTCATTTGAGTGCCAGTATCAGAGAGTGAAACAAAACTCAGTTAAAAAGTGAGTAGGAATTGAGTGAGATTTAGGCATTTGTCTAGTGAACTCTTGCATGGACTTACAGATTGGTTCAAAATGAGGTTTTGAGGATCTGGTGCTTCAAAAGATACAGAAAGATGATTCAACACATTAGTTACATTCTTCAAACTTATAAATAACAAGTTACAATTGAGAAGGTGCGTATCATTTCGCTGATTTAAGAGTTTGGAGGTTATGTACAAGTTTAACAGTGCCGAAAGTTACGTCCTGACGGATTTTTCTATTTTAGAAGTATCGGTGATTAGGTTGCTAGGTACCTCTGGAGCTCCTATTTGTAAAATATTTGAGAATCAATTTAGGTTCCCACATGTTTTCAGTGTCAAACGCAACGCAAACGTATCTGGATGACGAAGTATGGGAGCTGACTTGGATGAAGGGGCTGGGGGTGGGCAAGGCACTTTCTGTCCCCTTAACTTTAAAAGCCAGGAGCATCGATCGGTCCCTCAGAAATTATACTTAAGGAGCCTGGCGCCCTCTAAAATTCCAAGCTAGATTTCTCATTAGAAAAAAATTGATGTGTTCCATTCACATAATTTCATCTAGCTGTTCCATGTACAAACTATACTTACAAAAGATTATTCTTTTATCTACTCATGCTTATCGAGATAAACATTAACAAAGTTTGCTTCTTTGTAAGTAGAAGTGAAATTATTAGGCTAAACGATAGTCAAATCTTTCAAAAACTGGTCCCTATGTGAAACAATTGAGGTTTGGTACTCTTTGTATGATCCCGTGTGAGAAAAGTTGGAGTTTAAAATCGAAACCAATAACAAGGAATATCTCGGAAACGGCTACCTCCACAACAAAAACGTAAAAGCACATAAATTGTGTGTTTTGACGAGATCTACATCTTTTGTGTTGTAATTTTTTCTTTCGCTTACGGTTTAGCAGTTGTAAAATTCATCCAAAATAAAGAAATCTTCAGAGGCTATTCCCAGAAAATTCAAAATATGCATTTTATTTGGGACGAAATATCTTTGATATACGGCATTTTAATCAAAATCGTCAGAGCCATTTTTGAAAATTTTCCATGTAAACGGTAGTTTATGGTGGGGGAATTTTCTTGAAAATCTTCGTGTCACATCCTTGAAAGATACTAAACATAAATACCAAGAATAATATTTAACGGTCTTTTCGTTTTTGAACTATGCATTCCACACACACACACACACGCGCGCGCAGACTTTTTTCTAATTTTTTTCAGATTCAGGGGACTTCAAAACATTTCCTGTTTTGGGGGGAATGTAATACCTTATCTAGCTACTATGTAGGTACATTGTATGCACATGAGTGCTAGAGAAAGTAAAAAGAAAAAAAGTAGCTTAAATCACTAAACGAACTTGTTAAGGATCACCTACTTTTATTTAAAATGCAGAGTTTAATAGTAAACAAAAGTAATGATGGCGCAACCTAAGTTTCAGTTACCATGGATCAGAATCGGAGCACACAAATAATGAATTCCTCTTCTGTTGGTACATTCGGACATTCATCGTCTATTGTAGAAAAATATTTTGCAGCTTTAATTCGAAGTAGGGTGCGATGCAAAATGCAAACCATTCTGTGTGGTGAGAAATCCACTTAAAGCATGTGACCCATTTATTTTTACTTTTTCTAAACAATTTATGGTACGTAGCTGGAGAAAATATTGCACCGAAAAAAATCTAATCCTAGATTTCACCGGAAATATATGTTTTAGGGTCCCCTTTGCAGAAAAATTGTGACTTTCTCTAGTTGTTCCACAAACAAACTTTTCCCATTGAACATAATTCTCTAATCTATATCATGCTAATCAGATAAACATTAGCAGAATTGGTCTTAATACTTCTTTGTAAGTAGAAGGGGAATAAGAGAATGCTGAGGCTACAGCGATAGAAAAGCCGGTGGCTATGTGAAACAATTAAAATTCGGTTCTCTTTGCAATGCTAGGGATGTCTTCCCATTTGAGAAAAGTGTCTTAAGCTGAAACCAATATCTCGAAAACGACAAATATGTATACAAATTGCGTGTTTTAACGTGATCTACATATTTTGCAGAGTTAGTTTTTATCTCTCTCTTACGGTTTATTAGTTATACAGAAATCATCCAGAATGAAGAGGACTTCAGAAGCTATTCCAATAAAATTCAATATACATTTCATTTGTCATGAAAATATCGTAAATATATGGCATGTTAATCAAAATCGTTAGAGCCATTTTTTAGAAATTCAAACTTTTCGAAAAATGTTCCATGTAAAGGATAGTTGTGGGTGTAGCAATTTTCTTGAAAATCTTCGGGTCGCACCATTGGAAGATACTGAACTTAAATACCAAGTTTGGTATTTAACCGACTTTTCGTGTCAAGTCACACGGGGACATGTTTCTGAAAATTACTTGTTATTTATTTTTTATACAGGAGGTCTCAAAATGTGTGTTTCCGGTGAAATCTCGAATACGAAATTTTGGGTGGAATACAATACCTTCTCTATCCACTATGCACATTGTTATGGAATAGAGAAAG
The DNA here is from genome assembly GCA_030762935.1 of Hymenopus coronatus. Taxonomy (NCBI): domain Eukaryota; kingdom Metazoa; phylum Arthropoda; class Insecta; order Mantodea; family Hymenopodidae; genus Hymenopus; species Hymenopus coronatus. The sequence goes on from CM060897.1 coordinate 163,316,503, forward strand.
TAAAGAACAGTTTTGGAAAAATGCCCGTGTTTCTGTGAACACAATAACTCTAAAGCGAAAAGTCGGTAAAACACTAAACTTGGAATTTAAGTTTAATATCTTCCAAATATACGTCACGAAGATTTTGAGAAAAATTCCCTCACTCCAAACCATCCTTTAAGTGGAAAAAATTTTGATTTTTTCAAAATGGCTCTAAGGATTTTGTTTAAAATGCCGTATATTAATGATATATTTAGATGGCAAATAAAATGTATATACCTATTGAATTTTCTCGGAATTGCCTCTATAGACCTCTTTATTCTGGATGAATTTTGAATAACTGGCAAACTGTAAGAGATATACAAAGTCTTACTACACAACAATTGAAGATCTCATTAAAACACAATTTATGCATTTTTTTTTTTTTTTTTTTTTTTTTCTCCGTGAAGTCCAGTTTTTGAGATATTCCTTGTTATTGTTTCAGTTTTAAAATACTTCAAGTTTTCACATATGGGAATTTGTCAAATCTTGGCAGTGCAAAGAAATTGATTTCAACCACTTGGCAAACGGCTTTTAAAAGATTTGACTATCGCTTTAGCCTACTGTGTTACATTATTTCCCTTTTACTTATAGGAAAACAAGTAATAATACTTTCTGCTAACGTTTATTTCAATTAGTAGGAATTAGATGGAAGAATAAGCTTTTTAACAACAATTTGTTACCGAGTAGTAGAGAAAGTCATTTGAATGGAACACCTGAGATTTTTATGAAAATGTCGGCGTGTCTGTGAACACTATAACTCAAAAACGAAAAGTCGATAAGATAACTTGGTATTTAAGTTTAGAATCCTCCAAGAATACCACACGAAGATTTTGGGGCAAATCTCCTACCCCAAACTACCTTTTACATTAAAAAAAAAACTTTCAAAATTTTTGATTTTCTCAAAATGGCTCACGATTTTGATTAAAATCTCTTAAATATAAGATATTTACAGCCTCTGAAGATCTCTTTATTCTGGGTGAGTTTTGTATAACTGTCAAACCGTAACAGATAGGCAAATACGTTGGGGTTACCTTAGGCTCTGTGCCTAAGTAGAGCAGTATAAGAAATGATGTGGCCAGCACTGGAAGCCAAAGTGTCCCCAATGGACTATGGCCGTGGAAGCCTGCAGACACACACTTTATGAAATGTACATTTTATTCGAGGAGCTGCCCGTTTCCGAGATATTTCTTGTTATTGGTTTCAGCTTTAAAATACTTAAAACGCTTCTCATACGGGAATTAATGAACCTCAGACCGTGCAAAGAAACACACCAATCACATAGCAGCCAGTTCGCTTATTTCCCTTCTAGTTATAAGGAAGCAGGTAAAAACACCATTTCTGCTAATGTTTATCTCGATTAGCAATAGCATGAAATATCTAGAAAAATAAACTTTTTAACAATAATTTATTACAGAGATGTAGAGAAAGTAATGTGAATTGAAATCAGATTATTACTTTCTGTACTGTGCACCTAGTGTACAGAGAAGGTACTGCATTCCACCCCAAAATCCGATACTGAGATTTCTCAGGAAATACACGTTTTAGAGTCCCCTGTATTAAAAAAAAACCTCTTTGGAAAAAGGTGCATGCGAGTATGTCTGTTAACACATAATTCAAAAACGAAAATTTGGTAAAATACCAAACTTAGTATTTTGGTATTTTCCAAGGATGCGACACGAAGATTGTGAGGAAAATCTTCCCACCTCAAACTACCCTTTAAATAGAGAAAAAAATTCAAACATTTTGATTTTCTCAAGAATGTCTAATAATTTTGGTTCAGATATAATTTATTAAACATATTTGCATGCCAAATAAAATGTATATCTTGAAATTGTTTTGGGAGAATAGGCTGTGAAGATCGCTTTATTCTGGCTGGGTTTTACTGAATTTTGCATAACTTGTAAACCGTAACGGATAGGCAAAATCTTAATACACAAAAAATGTAGATCTCGTTATGTCACATATGATATAAAATGTGATTAACACACACACACCTTGAGGTGACTATTTCTGAGATTTTTTTTTTTATTGGTTTCGATTATAAAATATTTAAAACTTCTCAATCATAGAGCAACACCTTGCGCTTCTTTAGAAAGATGGAGAGAAAAAAAAAACGATTTCGTGCAGTGATTAAATACTTCTATTTCAAGGGATTAACACCGAAAGAGATAAAAACCGAGTTGGACGAAATTCATGGCACATCTGCTCCTGCGTTTGTAACAATTTAGAATTGGATAAATGAATTTAAACGTGCCCGTACATCGACAAATGGTGAACATCGTTCCGGACGTCCAGAAGTGACTTCGTTAGAAATGATTGACAAAATCCAGGATATGGTTTTCAGTGATCTGCGAATCAAAATTCGCGAAATAGTATAGTCTCCACAGACATATCACTGGGTATAGTGTTCTTAATTTTGCACCAAAAATTAGGTCTGACAAAGGTCTCGGCAAGATGGGTGCCACGTTTGCTCTCAATGGAGACTAAACGCAATCGTGCGATTGATTCGGAAGCTAGTTTAGCACTTTTTCGTCGAAATCCTGACGAGTTTATAGTCAATATATAACTGTGGACGAAGCATGGATACACCACTACTTTCCAGCGACAAAAGTACAGTCGAAACTGGGTTTTTAAAGGTGAACCGCCTCAGAAAAAGGAAAGTGGTGAAATCTGCAGACAAGGTGGTGGTCTCTTTTTTTTTTTTTTGGGGGGGGGGGTGCACGGAATCATCTAATTGATTAACTGCAGAAAGGAAGAGCGATAAATGACGAATATTATACATCGTTATTGCACCGGGTGAGCGGAGAAATCAAGAAAAACGACCTCATCTAACAAAGAATGCAAAGGTGCACACCTGCACAGTTTTGATGGCGAAAATTGTAGAATTAAGGTTTGAATTACTACAGCATCCACCGTATTCACCAGATTTGGCCCCCAATGACTTTTTATATTTCCATACTTGAAAAGTGGCTTGGCAGAAAACGATTCACGTCTAACGAAGAGGCCATCTAAAAAAAAACATGTGCCTATTTTGAGGATCTTCCGAAATCCTACCTTTTGAAAGGCTTAAAACAATGAGATTATGTTGAAGAATAAAAATAAAATCCACGACAAATAATTTGTTGTTCTATATTTTTCTAAGGGCTTATTGAGCGTCCCTCGTAGCATGAAGTCGATGGAAGAATAATCTGATGCAAAATATCTAGAGAAAGTCATGAGAATGGAATACGTCACATTTTTACTTTCTCAAGCCCCGTGTGTTCAATGTTCATGGGCATAGAGAAGTATTTTATTCCTCCCAAAAATTCGATGTCGAGATTTCACCGGAAATACATGTTTTAGGGTCCCTGGGTCCAAAAAGGAATTTTTAGAAAAAGGTCCATAAGTGTGTGGGTGGGCTGGGCAGCATAACTCAAAAACGAGAAGGCTGTTAAGTACCAAACTTGCTATCTTTCAAGGATACGACACGATCTTCAGTAAAAATCCTCCCCCCAAACTACCCTTTACATGGAACATTTGTCGAAAATTTCTGTTTTGTATCAAGGGTCTCTTAACGATTTTGATGTATATTAAGAGAGTTACTGGAAAATAAAATATATATCCTGATTTCCTTGGGATTAGCCCCTGAAGTCCCCTTCATTTGGGCGACTTTTGCATAACTTATGAACCACAAGAGATTGGAAAAACACTTGCACACAGATATATAAATCTCGTCAAAACATATAATTTATAACATATACTTTTTTTGCAGTTATATGGTTTTAAAATGTCAATACCGAAATGTTATCAAATGGGAAGCAGTTATTCGTTTCTTCTTCTTCTTCCCTCCATCCTGACCATGCAAAGAAGAGATTCCAAATGCATCGCATAGCGATCAGCTTTTAAAAATGTTGACTAACGCTTTGCATACTGTATTCCTTTATTTCGCTTCTACTTGCAAGGAAGCAAGCAATAAGACCATTTCTGCTAATGTTTATCTCGAATTAGCATGAAGTAGAGAGAAGAATAGGTTTCGTAAGAACAATTAGTTCCAAAATAAGTAGAGAAAGCAATGCGAATGGAACACAGCATATTTTTCAACATTAATTTGATGCATCATATACATATTTAATTCTTAGGCAATTGAAAGTACCTGTAATATACTGCAATTAAACCTCTTGCATTCCTAATTGCAGTAAACATTTTGTTAATATCCGACTTTATTGTACAATCCTGTCACCTCTCAAAAATGTACTATAAGAAGTTTGTGTATGCCACCAGAGAAGTGTGAGATGTAACGGGAACGAATTCTTAAAATTTGCTTTCTCTAGCACGTATGTATATAAGCTCGTAGAGAATGTATTGTATTCCACACAAAATTCCATACCGAGATTTCACTGAAAATGCATGTTTTGAGAACCCTGAATAAGAATAGAAAGATGTATGGGTGAGGACAGCCTCAAAAACGAATAGCCGGGTAAATACCAAACTTGGTATTTAAGTTCACTAGCTCCCAAGAATGCAAACGATGACTTTCTAAAAGATTTGCATTCAATTTTGTTAAAATGCCGTATACCAAAGATATTTACCTGGCAAATAAAACTGGCCGAGTGGTTAGACCACTCGCCTTTCACCAAAACAGCCCAAATTCTATCTCAGGCGACCACATGTGGGATATGTGGTGGACACAGCGGCGGGTTTTATCCGGGTTCTCCAGCCCCCACCCCTCACATTCCATAGCTGCTCCCGTTTTCATTCCATGTATCATCGGTGTCCTGGCCTGCGGTGCCATATGCAGTAAACGCGGACGTTAGGCACAATAAAAAATGACAAAATGTATATCCTACTTTTTTGGGGGATACTCCTGAAGTCTGCATCCTGAATGACTTTTGCATAACCGATAAACCGTAACCATTAGCTAACCATCTACAAGATATTCCCTGGTATTGGTGTCAATTTTTAAATACTTAAACTTTTCTCAAACGGGAGGTCATCATCCGTGCCATTTCTCTTTTATTTTACTCCTGGCCGTGAAAGAGAACCGAATATTAAAGACAAATACATAACAACTAGCTTTTAAAAGATTTGACTATCGCTTTAGCCTTATTTCCCTTCTGGCTACAAGGAACTACGTAATATGGCAATTTCTGGTATCTCCTGTTGATCTGGATTAGCAAGAAGTGGAGAGAGAAGGATAAGCTTAATGAAGCATATGTTGCAGAATAGCTAGGGAAAATCATGTAAACGGAACGCACCAGGTTTTGTTGTTAGCAGATGTCTGTGCAGTGAATCATAAGCTTCTAGTGAGGCCGGCTCTAGTTGAAAAATCACCTTCAAATCTCAAATTAATTAAAACTTGTTTTAAGGGGCACAGTAGCAGAAGCCAGTTTAAGTGCTTCTAGCTGTTGTAAGAAACAGAACGTGCCGCAAACTCAAGTCTAGTAAAAATGGTGAACAAGCCCATAGCACCGAAAGAAACGCTTTGCAAAATTGTAAATCCTCAGTTCGCGTGCGCACACAAGCTCAGTTTAACTCCGGGTCCGCAGAAGCAAAACAATAGGGAATCAAATACACTATCGATTTTGCTGTTTACATGCTCAATGTATTACTCCATTAAAATCATCCTTGCTTATTTGTTCATGATCAACCACATATAATACAGGTGGCGCAGGGAAGATGGGAAATTGTGAAATAACGTAATTTGCTTTAGTGAATATGGGAAACAACATTTATTAACGAAAGTTCATGCACACAGTATGACATTTATGTTTTCATTACAAAATGTCGCTTTACTTTTTAAAGATGACATCGGCAAGATGTGCTTCATTTTTGCGTTCGCGTTCTAATTACCTGTTCTGAAAACTCTGTAATGAACGCTGTATCATGTCTCGGGGAATGGCAGTGATTTCGTCTTCAATCTGCTGTTTAAGTTCTTGAACAAAGTGTACCGCAGGACGTGAGTGGTACACTTTGTTTTTAAGGTGTCCCCACAGGAAGCAATCGCAAACACAGATCAAATGACTCGCAGATCATGGAATGTCGCCGTTACGAGAAATAACGCGCCTTCCAAACAATTGGCGAACGGCTTTCATCGATTGTCGAGCAGTATGTGGCGTGGCTCCGTCCTTCTCAAACCATACGTTTTTGATGTTCAGAGCATGCAGTCTCGGAGTAAAGAATGTTTCAAGCATATCAACATACCGAGCGGATGTTGTTGCCACTCCATCGTCACTTTCAAAAAATTAAGGCCCAATGACGCCATGGTATGAAACGGCACACCATACTGTAACCTTGGCGCTATGTAATGGACGCTCATGAAACTCAGGCGGATTGGTCTGCGCCCAGTAACGAAAATTCTGTTTGTTTACGTACCCCGTAAGATGGGTGTAGACCTCGTCTGACATCCATATGTTGGTATGGAAATTGGCGTCCTCGTTGATTTTAGCCAGCGCCCGTTTGCAAAACTCCTTATGCGCCACAGGGTCTTGTGGATGTAATCGCTGCACAATCTGTAACTTTTAGGGTGGAACTTAAATTCGTGTAGTATTCTTTGCACGCTTCGTCGTCCAATCCCTAGCATAGATGCATGTTGAACGGAGCGGCGAGGACTCCTCTAGATGGAAACTGGAACAGCTACAATGTTCTCAGGTGTGCGTATCGTTCGAACGCCATCTGGAGGCTTCTTTTTCAAGGCTGAACTTGTTTCCCCAAAATTACGCAGCTACGTGTGAGTCGCATGAGCAGATGGAACAGATCTATGACGTCTGAGCTGGTAATGTCGAAATATCACCCTGCTTGTAAGACGCTGTCACAGCGACAGCACGTTCCGCACCACTCCAACGTTGCATGATTACTAAATGGCAACGCGTTCACAACTAAGCATCGATTCCGGAAACCCTCTCGCATGACAATTTGGACAATACTAACGGTCAAAATTTCCCGTTTCCCTGCGCCACCCTGTATAACTCCAAACTAAATGAAAGCTTTAGCTATTAAGCACTAATTGCGCGTAAACAGTCTGGTATCTCCTGAGATATGTAAAACACATATTTTAATGATTTCTATCATGTAGTCAGCCAGGTAAGTGTTGGATTAATTTCTAGCTTTCAACGACGTACTCTGTCGCCATCAACCGGGAAGTGGAGACAAGTTGCTGGTGGCGGTATTTATACCTGGAGGGGAAGGTGAAGGACCGCCTCGTGCGCTGTCATTGGTCGGCGCTAGCCAATGGGGTTTGAGGATGGGGCAAGCGGTTATGAATTATAGGTAGCAATGTTTTACTTATTTGCCCACCTTCTCTCTTAAAATTATTTTTGTTTGTTTTTATGTATATTGCTTCTTTTATCAGTGTCTCATGATGTCCGGAAGATTTTTACATTATTTTGGCGGATGAAAAATTGATCTTATGGCCAGTATCGCAAGTGTTTTGTGCCACCGCAAAGTTTGATCACTGAGGTGATCGTGATTTTTCGATCACAGTGATAAAATCACAGGGAGTAATATTTAGCTCAACTACTGTAGAATGCACCCAAGGAGTCAAATAACACGCGTACCGCTTAATATATAAAAAAACTGGAATACACTAAAGGCCTCTGTGGTATAACAATGGAGCACCTCTGTAGGAAACGAAATTTAAAACTTTCGCTCCGGAGTAATAAGGCGAGTTTCTCTCCGATCGTTATTTAAACCCCCACTGTGTTAATTCTAAAAAGACTCGACGTATAACTGAACGAGGGATCGCCTACTTCGGTGTGGACATCTAAATCGAAGGGGTCCCAATGTGGAGCCACAGAGAAAATCAGTTAACCCTTTGGTAAATGTTGTCATAAAGTGAAGTTCAAGAGCCTAAGGAGAGTAAAACCAGGGAGCTTGTTGGGTAAGGGGTGACCAAGGAATCAAACAAAGAAAGAATTAAAATACAGATGCCCAGGTAAGCTAATCTGCAATCGTTGTTGCAAGGAACATAGCGCCTGTAAGGTAGCAGAGGTTCAGCAGTTTCAGTACAACCGGAAAAGGCGCCAATACTCAGTCTGGTAATATGACGATGAAATGAATATCTACAATTTAAATTGAAGGCCGCGCTGAAAAATACACTATGCATCCATGGTCAAGCTTCAATCGGATCAGTGAGTGGTACAGTCTTACCAGTCTAATTAACACCCCCAGATCCTCAATTTTAAAAAGATTAAGATAATATTCACACTTCACTTTTAAGTATTCCATATGAGAAGACAGTTAAATTCTCTGGGGCAACCCACTTTAATTATTTCGAGTCGAAGAATATTTGGCCTAGATGGCGAAACATACATCTCGGCACCAGTAGTTCACACAGGCATTTCCGTGCCGTGGAGGCTAAGAGCCTTGTTTGATACTCCAGTGTACCATAGCGAAGGTGTAACGCCATTAAAGGACTCCTCTCAATGCATACAAGATACTTCATTGACAGTCTGGAAACTGCGTGGAACCTTCAATATGTATTTGTTTGTCAAAGATTAGATTTTCATGTTTAGCTTGGCGCTGAAAAACCAAAGCGCAGTGTGCGTGTAGGAGCAATTTGTCGGTCCACCAAGGGACCGGTAAACTTCTTGGTCGAGAATCCGTTTGCCAACGGAAAGAATGACGGAAACAAAGTAGTCTACTATCTGGTTAAAATCTTAAAACGCCTATGCTGGAATAAATATTCCAAATGGCAGATGAATACACGTGACGTTGGGGCGTGATAAGATAGCAAGCTGATAGCGCAAGGAAAATGATCACTGGAATACAAAATCAGAAAACGTTTTGCTTAAAACGTTTATGTGGAGAACAGGCTATTGGATGTAATCATGAGAGAGAGAGAGAGAGAGAGAGAGAGAGAGAGAGAGACAGCAAGAAAGATTAGCAAGATATGTGCTGCTCCCGAAAACCCTTGGAGAAATACAAGGGGGCAGTGGATTTTTAAATCTCCCAACAGGTTAAAGTGCTGGTAGACGGGGAACCAAATGTACAATGCCCGCAATGTCGAATGGAAATGACGGCAGTAAATACACGGTACAAAGAGTATAGAAGGAGAAAAAACAGGTGATTTGAGTGAAACAGCATCAGAAGTGGAAGCTTGAGAGCGTTTCAAGACCATAGTGCGCCGAGATGTAGAGACGGATATCAAAGGAGCCTGGGGGCAAAGCATGGTCTCCTATAAATAAAGGATCTTAGAATAAGAACACAACAAAAGTAAGTTATGCCCAATGTTTACATACATCACATGCATTCCATTAAACATGGGTTTTCGACGGCATAAGCTAATGTATTTGTTAGATCTCTTAAGTCACCCTTTCTTCCGTTGGGGCGCGGAGATTTATGTTGGATCTGATCGTAAACAATAGAATTCTCGGAAGTAAGACTTTCGCTTTCGGGTAATGGATCCAATTATAGCGCCGAGAATACCTGTATTGTGCCAAATCGCGGGGAAACCCCCCTAGACTGTAGCTTGAATCAGGTTCATCCTACGATTCAGACCTCCGAGGAGGAGAGAACTACTATCTTTTATTTTTCTCACTTAAGGACGGAACCTGCACAAAATCCACCCGTGGGTATTGCATGTTAAACTTCTTCACCGTGGCAAGAAAGGCACCCTAGTTTGGGTTAAACCTGTGACATATCGACTAAGAATTCGATGTAGGTTGTTTCATTCTACCTCCGGAAGCGGTAGTCGTCCACGCCTACCGCGACACCCTTCACGGTGCCGGATTTCAGGAGTGACGGTTGACCGTTAAAATCCCATTTCCGGGCTTCAGTAAAGGAAGGTTTCTCCTTAACAAAGATCCACAGACCTCATTCAAGTGCCGCGGGTATTTTGGAAATGAGGCTGAATGATTTCCCAGACAAGTGCTATGGTGATACTGTCACCATCATGACATACCATACCGCATGAGACAGATGGGAATAGTGTTCTTACAAGACACCTGCATGTGTCCAAAATATTAGCATTTAAAACACCCCAATGGACTTGGTATGTAAGGACATACATTTATAGATTACATTGTCTTAATCCTCTTGGGCGGATCAACGCCCTCAGATGTGAGGAATGCCTTTTAGTCATGTTTTGCTAGGATGTTGCATAAAGGTAATCCCTTGGTCAGCAAGATAACGAACAGCTCGTTGTCCGATATCAGGATAAGTGATCATCCTCCCTCGAAGAATATAGTTTATGGTGTTTCTCTATACGACAGGGTAGTGGTGGCTAATAAGGTGTTATTCTTAATGTAGATATCCTCTCCAAAAGATACGCATTTCTATAATGTATGCAGAATTTATTGGCGCCACTGATTCCGTCTATGCCCTTTTAAGCAATTCATAGCTTTAAAGTGTTGGCGCAAAATACCTCTTTGAAGGGCAAAATCCTTCATTATTGTAAATCATCTCCATATTGAGGCATTACCCCGGCTTAGATGAGTAGTCTGTTGATACCAATGTCACCCTCTAGGCCCACCTCGCGTAATCACAGAGGCTCAATCAGCATGGTCATGCAATTGTACTCCGCGGTACTGCATTTAAACAGCGGATACGAACGCAGCCACAGAGGATGCTGATAACGCTGTTACCCAGTTAACGGCTGCACGCTGTAGTGTGCGGAGGACTCTCAGACTGAGAATAATGGAGATTGGAACAAAAGAAAACCGCGTATATATTACATTCACATGGCTTTCTCAGTCCAGTATTCTATATATTTTTATAAAATCGTTTCACTGTGTGAGGGGATTGAAATTCTGTTCTCTTTGCATAGCTGGAAGAAAAACAGAAATTTACCACTTCAAAAAATGTAAATCTATGAAAATTCAAGCGTACAATAAAGAACAATGCTTAATGTCACAAAATATGAATCCCACATAAATTGCGTATTTTAAAGATATTTATTTACATTTTTTGTGGAGTAAAGTATTTGTCTAACTCTTAGTTCGCAAGCTAAATAATATGCTTTCCCGCTTAAAATGTCTTAAACACGCGGTATTTTAGTTAAAATCTTGAACCACTTTTGACAAAATAACAACTGTAATACTTTGGGTCTGTACTCACGATACTCGGATGGTATTCATTAGTGTGTCCAGGGGGAACTGTCAGTGTTTTATTTAGCCGAAGCGCAGAGCAGATCAAACTATTTTTAGTTGAGTTTTTGGCATAAAGAATACAAAGTTTAGGAATAAGCTTAATTCTCAGCTGGGCTATTTTTAGTGAGAAAACAATTCTCTGTGGTCTATATAATATTTGTTTATATAATATGTGTCACAGAACAACACTAGGGAGATAATACTTTCATTCAAATGTAGAAAGAAAAAAAAAATTACAACAAAAATCGAATGCTTACTCATTTCGTTCACCAGTTTTTTCCCACAGAGTAAGTGGTTAGTAAATATCACAAATGAATCCAATATCATAATATGAAGTGTATTATTTATGCCACCATCATACCGGAGCAGTCTCTGCACTTAGCTTCTCATACGGCACATCAAAACCTAGGCAGAGAATAGCCAACATAGCTCTGCCTCCTTGGATGAAATGCTCTTTTTGGAACTGAATCCCTGCCAAGTATCATACGTAGTAAATGCTCTATTTTTGTTTGTTGAGTACGTTAATATTCTCGATCCTCGAGATGTTCACCTCTTTGTTTAGCTTTCGGTCAAGGTAAGATTTCTGTTGGAGTCACGATTGTTTCTGCCTTGCCCTCATTTCCCAGGGATGGAGATTTTGTTCCTAGGTCACCATTGGATTGAGATGCAAGGTAGTGAACAATATAGTGGATGGGAGTACAATACTCCTTATTATAGATGTAAGTTACCCGCTCAAGTCAGTTGTCATTGATAGCCAATCCTAAGATATCTCTGCCAAACATGAATCGGAAAGTAAATATTTTTGGGCGGTATTGAATTAAATGCCACTGCTGAAGACATTTTTTTTCTTTTCATAGATGATATGTTCAGCGCACTGGCATTAAACGATGAGTTTTTAAAGCAAAGTGTTTTTGTAGTAGCAACTTAGAATGCTGTAGCTATACAGAAGGATGTACATAATTGCCTTAATCAGGAATCATGGTTTTGTGGCATTGTGCCAATCATAAAACTTTCTGTGGCAGATATTTCGAGCAAAGATTTACCCTCGTAACAGGTCGTTCTAAGTTTTTCATCGATAAGTTGCACACAGCTTAACACCAGTCAAGTATATATTCCAGAGAATTTAAACTCATGCAAAACAGTTTGGAAACGCATTCCTGAAAATGAGAAGTGCAGTGTTCCACTCTGTATGGAAACCAGAAATTGTTTTAACAATTGGTAACAATTCCAATACTAATGAAGATATTGCAGAGAAACTTGAAGACAATGTACCTCATTCTGCGATAAATGTGGCGAATTCATAACATATGCTCGAAGTGGTCGCCGTTTGCATATAGCCAAGTTTGAAATCGCCGAACAATGTTATCGGATGACTTCGCTACGGTGTGTGTGTTTATTGCCCAGGTCTCTGTGATGTTTCCTTCCAAACCGCCAATGGTTCGTGTTGTGCTTATAAAGTTTCCCTTTCACATGCCCCCCTCCCAAAGAAAAGAAACCAGGTGTTGTCAGGTCGGGCAAGCGTGTCGGCCAAAGCCGTTTCGAAATGGTGCGCCGAAGGACTGAATTTTGGTCATGCTGGCGATTGATGTGTGGCGTGTTGCACTGTCTTGTAAGAAATATTCCATAGAGAGTTCCTCCTCGTCAAGTTGATTTACAAACGTATTAAATATTTCAAGGTATTAATTAGTTAGGGTGATTGTATTGTAGGACCAATTATTCCGAGATATTGCACACCATACACCAATATTTTCTTAATAAAGGGGATCTGCGTACATCTTAGAGCTCTTAACTTGCCCAATTTTGGTTATGTATGTGCCCCGTTAATTAAAACCAGCCTCGTCTGTGAACCAAGTGGGAGCCCAGAATTATTGGATTATTTTGAAGAAATGAATGAAACATTTGAACAGTAACAGGTTCGTTTTACTTTGTCAGTTTCTTTTAATTCTTGAACACAGTAAAGCTTTAAGCGTGAGGCTTCGTTGTTTTTTTATTATATATCTTTCTCTTGCCTTTCCCCCCCTCTCTCTTCCTCTCCACGTGTTTCAGGTTGCTTCGAAAAGGCCCAAATGATGGACTTACTTGGTGCATGTCTCTGAACCCATTGGCTGCATTGAATTTGTCTTCCAATACATGCGAATAATAAACATTCTTCTGGAGTACACCGATTCCTTTCAATTGCTGCACTGCAATGCTTGTCTTACTACGACCTGAGTCTGTTTTCCAATACACGAATACACACAATCAGCAATCAATGATTATACACGCAATTATGCAACGGAGTGGCCAACCAACAAGCCAGCGGATACTTCAAGTTGGTCCACTTTCATTGGAATTGGAATTGCAAAAATCAAATTCTTGGTTCAGTAGCGAGTGGAGCACACTGTATTTTAGATCAAGGTAGGTTCCGTCCAGCTTCACGGGTGCCTCTGTAGTGTCGAAATAATGTTTTGTAATTTTAGTGGCACATTTCAAAAGTGTCCACTATGATCCAAAATATAGAAGGTTGAACAAAGCAAGCAAGGTGGACTCTTTAAACGAATGTTGACTTTGTAACGCACTTGCACTGACGTTTAATGGCAGGGATACAAGATATTCAGAACATGTTCTGAATTGCAGGCATGTGGCATCACAGTTTATTCTGCACATAAAGAATATGTTTGCAAATTAAGGAGTTTTGTGAAAGAAAGGCAAAACATACTACACTGGAGCCTTGTGTGACGATATACGTTTAGCGTTTAACGGATTGAGTGCTGAAAAAGGAACAAGTGTAGTAGTAGCATTTATTAAGTTTACAATAATACAATATTTGTGTCGCTCAGTTACATGGGTGGTGACCGTACATGCTGTCTAAAAATTCTTGAATTTAAAATATTACCTACATATGTATTTTACATATTTTCACAACATTGGAACTAAACACACACACTCACAACTACACCCACGAATTCACACATACAGATCACTCAAACACCAAATATGACTATACAATATTTATACAAATATCTTATCTCTTAGTGCACGTACTTCCATTAAGTATGTGCCCAGGCTAGGCCAGTATTGGCTGTTTAGAATCAAGTCCCAGCATGCTATCCTCTGGCTGAAGCTAAAACTATATCCGGCAATAATGTTTTCCTAACATCCTCCATCCATGCACAATCTGCCAAAATATGCGTCCAATCTTCCTGATCCCCGCATAATGGTCAAATCTTCGTACCGCTTCATCAACTACCTTACGAGTTTTCCACCCTCCCAACCTGAGCCATGCTGTTATCGCCCTTTGTTTCATACCCAGTTCTAAAATATATGTTTCTTTATCCCACCCAATTTTTATTTCATTGTGTAGCTCCAATGGCGATTTTTTCTACAATAGAACATGTTTATATTGAATAGTCTAAACAAAAAGATCATAGTGATTGATTTGATGTGTATGGAGAACAGCATGTTGTTCAGGTAACGGTGCAATATCAGAATGGGCTACAGTTTTGGTTACTGTAAGTCGACCAGGAAACCCTCATCTGCTTTATGAGGAAGCAGGGATATAAACCTATTCATCTTCCTGGCAGACAAATCCTAACAAATTTCCGAGAGTGCCTTACGGAAAAGAAGTAACTATTGTGTTTATTGTCTCTTTAACATTGTATTCCAGTTTTGAAGAGCGAATGTGAATAAAGTTTCCCACAAATGAACCTGGCCGTAAGCCCAATTGCATTTAAGTACAGTTAAAACTAATTGGTTAGGAGATGTAACTAACTTTAAAAAGTGTGAAAAACAGTCATAAAGTTCAAATTCCTTGAGCTCTCATTACTGGTTGCTAATTAATGGTAATTTCCAAACAATACTAAAGATGGCAGTGGCATCTTCGTTTGAGTTGCAAACACCGCTTTCTCTTGCTGAAGGAAATTTCTCTATTGTGGAACATTTTTGTGCGTTAACATTTTAATGTTGTCACATTTACTCCCCACACGAAATTTTATATACTTGACGACGGGAATTACTAGTCATTCATCCTCTTTTGTGACAATTTAAAAGTAAATTGCAAGCACGTAATCCAGTATTTCTTTAAATAACGTTTAAATACTATACGAATACAATAGTCAACATAATTCAGCTATTCACTGTCACCTTAACACGGTTACTACAGATCATTCGGCATTCCTAACTACTAATGAGATGGAAGTGTTGTGTAATGTTTCATTCCACTAAGTTTTACCATTGTTCAAAGAGTCAATTTTAGATAATTTAATGGTCTTTGTTGCAGTATAATATTATACTAACTTTACACGTTTCGATCTTAGATTTGCATTAATTTCTATAACCATTATTTTATTTTGATAAAGCTTCTACAAAGTATTCTTGCAAACGTCAGTTTTATATCTACTTGACGTAAATCGAGTTGAAAGTTTGAAGACAAAGTTTCAGCGTTGAAATTCCACGTTTCCGTTGGACCGCGAGGAACTGTGACATCACCTCAAAGGTGAGAAAGTATTGAAATATTCAAACCAAAAACAACCAATAACCCGGAAATGGCTGATGGCAATAACTTATTTGAAATGAACTGTGGTTTATAGAGATTTAAATTGCGCTGTAAATTGGCTATCCCTTATAAACATAGTATAATGCTTGCATAAAATTCATTCCGAATGAAGAGGAATTCACAGGCGCTCCAAAAATTTTAAGAATGCATTTTATTAGTCTGAAGATGTCTTTAACACATGGAGCATGATCCTCTAGCGTACCTCAAGTTTTTTGTTTGTTTTTTTCTCGCTCATTGAAGAGTCAAGTAATGACGGCCGTCGATGTAATGTTTGATATATTCTGCACTGCATACTAATATTTATTTTCTATCTCTGTCTGTTCTGCATAGCACACATTAAGAATAGAAACACCATAACTCAGAAGTTAGTTTGTTCCTAAAGTGAATAGAAACTTTCCAGTTAAATAAACAGATGGGAATTTCATGGTTCCGTACAGAATACTGTGGTGTTATCCTTAAAGAAGGCACTGACACAACTTATGCTTATTCTGCTTAAATTAGGGACCTGTTTCTGTTTAGTCTTTCTGTGTTTTATACAGAAGCATCAAAACAAGATAGAGCATATAACGAAAACAGTAGTGATAATGGTTGTGAAAATCAGCTGTTTATATTATGTTGCTAAGCATCCTTTGTAAATTCGGATCAAAACTTAATTAGATCTGATATCACCTTTCACAACGGGCTCCAGTCTGATGACAGTTCATTTTGTAAGCATAGATCCGGTTGATGCGGTCAGAATTGTAAATGCAATCGGATAGAACAATATTGCTATGACTTGGTCTTGGTCTATCATCTCGTCTAGTGAATTTGGTGAATGACTCATAAATCCATCTACATGCTCTAGACAATTGTTCTTGAAGACCAATAACAACCCATTTTAAAGAAGTGACATTCACGTGGAGTGTCAGTTGCCAAAATTCCGAATTCACAACTTGTAAAGAGAAAGTAAGCCGCCCTAAAAACAGATGGTGATGCTGGAAGTAGCAACTCTGCAGAAAGGACTGTAGGAAGTAAGGTTTTAGTAAAACTATTGTATGGGTTTCTCAAAAAAGGCTGCCGAACTACGCACGCGTTAATTGGACAAACTCTACCACTCTGATGTTCACGTGCATTATCGTATCACTGAAAAGGTTAACATTGTCGGCTTCAAAGGCTGCGATAAGATTGCAAGATTCAGTGACAGCAAGCAACGTTGTCATGTTTTCTCCAAGCAAACTCGCGTTACGTGCATGGGCATTTGTTTCTTAGAGTAGCAAGTGCAAGGTTCTTATTAGATGCAACGAGAGTACTACACAATACTAATAATAAATATCTAACCACATTTTCTACGTACATTACGATGTCCTAGAAGAATGAGTAGTCACGTGAATGCCATACATTTTTTGTTGTTGTTTTTAGCTTTCTGTACAAAATACCATGTACATAGTGGATAGAGAAGGTTTTGTAGTCCACCCAAAAATTCGAAACTGAGATTTCACTGGAAATACATTTTTTGATGTGATAGATTTTTAAAGAGCGGAAATATTTGAGGCTTAGTTCAAGAACACTCTTTTGAAAAATATTCCTCCTAAGAGTATTATGGGCCGCGCCGTGGCCGAGTGGTTAGACCATTCGCTTTTCACCGAGACGGTCCAGGTTCAATCCCAAGCCACCGCATGTGAGATTTGTGGTGGACAAAGCGGCGCAGGGACAGGTTTTCTCCGCTTTCCCCCGTTATCGTATTCCACCGGTGCTCCATCTTTATTCATGTATCATCCCCTGCGGTGTCACAAGTAGTTAAAGCGGGCGTTAAACACTAACAACGAAAAGGGAGTGTTATTGTGTTAGATAATGCTAAAGATCAAAATTCCCGCCATGTGTGAAAAGTGTTGAGAGTGTGCGGTTCGGCACACCAAGCAACAAGAGCGAACATTTCGACTGCTGGATGTTTCACACGACAATGCTTCGTTTGTGATATGTGAGTGAAAATGACAGTGACAGCTGTATGTTTTCTTTTTTTGGATAGTGTTTAACGCCCGCTTTTACTACAAATGGCACCGCAGATGATGAAGTTGGAGCACCCGAGAAAACCCGCCCTTGCGTCACTTTGTCCACCATAAATCTCACGCGGTCGCTTGGGAACGAACCCGGGTCGACTAGGTGAGAGGCGATTGTTCTAGCCACTCGGCCACGGTGCGGCCATTCTTCTTGTACCTACAACAACAAATGTATAGGCAAATTTGTAATAAATATTGGTTAATAAAAAGCAAACGGAAGAGTAAGATTTTGTAAACGTCCTCGTGTGTGTGTGTATCTATCTATCCGAGCGCCCTCCGTGGTGTAATGCTAACTTCATATACCCGATGGATTTTTTCGGGCGTAAAAATCCTTAGCATTGCTTCCTTCGGAAGGGAAGTAAAGCCGTGGGTCCCGTGTCGTAGATTTACCTCAAGCCTGATAGAACAAAATTAAGCAGTCTTTCACGCCCTGTATAGAATGGGACGCTGAGAACCACAGTAGTTAAAGAGCGTCCATAAATAAAACGCCATTTAATTTCCCCCCCCCCCCCGAGACCTCCGATAGAGAAGGCCAGAGCAATCCAATACTCAGAGGATGTGACGTCATAATACTTGGTGCTACGGATTGTGGGAGTATACAACGTGTATAGCGTCCTTATGGCGGAAAGAATTACGTTTTAGTGTATTATCTTATACAGAATGCTGATAACCAATTCTAAAATTGCCTCATTGTTGTTCGGTGCCAAACTGCAATGGCAATTATAGAAGTGGCCCGAAAATAGCAGTATTTAGTTTTTCAATGGAGCCAGAACTTAAGCACACGTGGATTCGGGCATAAAAAGATATTTTGTATCAACACCATACAGTAAGTTAAGTAATTTAGGTGTATATATATATATATATATATATATATATATATATATATATATAATAGTATTGTAATGTGTTCGGGAGTAAGGGCTTGAGTTCGAACGGAGTGAAGAGAAACGGCTATAAAAAGAAAGTATAATCTGGATTTTTTTTTATAATAGAGCATAGTATAACAGAACAGTATAACAGTCCTAGAAAGAGCCCGAAATGTAGTGGGTAAAGAACATTTTGATCGCACACGAATACTACGATCTCGGCTGAAATTCAAGCGACGTCTGGCAGAGTTAGCACCACCAGCGGTGACGTCACAGTATACTGCTTTGGCCTTCTCTATCGGAGGTCTCGGTCTATCTGTCTGGACAGCATAACTCAAAAATGAAAAGTCCATTAAATACCAAATTTGGTAATTCAGTTTAGTATCTTTCAAGGATGCTACACGATTCTCCACTCTTTACATGGGAATGTTTTTTGAAAATTTTGTTTTTCTCAAAAATGAGAGAGAAAACAACGAACACGTTGCAACGCTTCTTTCACTCCACGCGGGCGTTTTTCTGTCATTGTTATTTCTACGCATTCATTGGCTGATGTGAAGCGCTCATTGGTACTCTGCAAAAGGTCGGCGACTTCCCAGAATAATCAGTGCGTTATCTGAGAGGTTTCCAGTAACAAAGCTAAAGCCCATGTTAACCTTTTCAGTAGCACGGAAATACATAGCAGAGCTGGACGATCATTCAGTCGATACGGTGAGACAATGTGATCAACAGAATGCTTCCCTCAGTCGGGTTATTCGTCTTCATAATTCAAATTTGTCGCGATGCTGTGTAGACATCGGTCCTATCTACATTTCCATGGTTGGGCTTCAACCTTGCATATTCCTTAACTGGGAACCGGAACACCTCTCAAATACTGCGCGACATGGCAAGGTTAGAGACCACGTTTCAATGGCATGATTATTCGGATTCTTGCTAAGAAATATATTGTTCTTCACTGACATTGAGAGGGTGGGGTTATATGTTTAAGCACACATATGATGAACACTTCACGAGTTTCAATTTGCACAGAAAGAAATGTGATTTCGGAATTTTATTATTATTGTTGTTAGTATTATATCTGTTTGCTTTGATAGTGGGTCTTATCGTGACATCATGTATTACATAGTTTACATTGTTAACTTTAAACAGTAATGTAAACAGCAAAAAATATCACTATTACATGACAAGAGATTACATTGCATTAAAACAAAACATTTTAAATTAAACACAATATAAACAATGATAATAATGTGCTGAACTGAGTGATTATATAGTCCAGTACATGTGAAGAATTATACTCGTGTATATTTATTTCCGTGATTTCCTCACAAGAATAATGGGCAACAAAGCCATCGCTGATGAAACGAGTTTATGTGCTGTCCATGGAGATCCTATTTAATGGTATGCCATCCTGAGGCGACTTGAATACTGTCTTATAGCGGCAGGTGTTCATACTTGAGATTAGGATAGGTATAGTATCTAAGCGGTGATATATTTATACGCCACGAGGAAGATAACACTCAACCACAGACACAAGGTTAGAGTATGGTAATGATGGGGCACACCTGGACAACTGCGACCAAGTACTGATATATTGCGGCCTAACTACCCCCGGGGGAGGGGTGAGAAGAGGGGAAACGACAGACCAGCATTAAGGAAACGACGGATTCAAGCGCAGACGCACGGAAGTCCCTAACATTATTAGATGGCAGTCCTGGCGCGCAATGGAGGCCGGAAGGAGGCTTCTACAACGGCGCCTAGCCTCAACTAAAGCAACCAGGGGGGAAGAGAGTTTCACAACCGTACCATCTGCCTGCAAAGCCTCAAGCCACACCTGCACCGACCTGAAAAATGAAGGTAAATAAATAGCACCCCAGCATTCGCCTAAGCTGTTTCAGGAAAGCCACGGAAAAACACAGGGCCAGAGTGCGCGGTTAACGGGGAGCGTATCCGGACCTTCCGTACGCAACTCCCACACGAAACGCTGGGTCAAACACTAGGTACTGTGTTCACATACAGCTTGTTCAAAGAAAAGCAGAACTGCATGTGAATGTGATTCATTACCTTGGTGGGAGGGGGCGATCGAAGGTTGGTTGCATTAGTTAGCAACGCAACCACAACCGCAGCGCTGTGCTTTGCCATTACTGCTCTTTCTAGTTGGAGGTCGCTGTGATTGCTACTCCTGGGTAGAGAGCGCTGTGGCTCACCAGCCAACATTCTTGCTCATGCGCTGTGCGGGAAATCACCGATAAAAATAAACATCCAGTATAAGTTGGTAGAGTTCGGTGAAAATGATTAGCAAAAGCTGTCGTGGCTTATTAGGAACTCCGGATATATCTGTAGGAATGTGGTACAGTTGCTTAGAGAGGGTTAATGCTGTGATATATTCTCAACTTGCTCATCACGACGATGTTTTCATGGTTGAGTTTTCGCATCATCGGGAGCGTTCTTATGTCCAACTGGTTCCAGTTTACTTTCCGTGCTTCTGTTATTCTAAAACAAGTGGGTCATGAGGTAGACCATCGGCTAGGTCATATCACTTCATGCATTAAAAGAAATCTGCGCTGTCTGAAATGGGTTACTCCAAACACGCACTTTTCGTATTTGATTTAATCCTATCACACTTAAAAACTGTTTCATGGGTGCTATATAGATGCAGCTAAATTAATATTAAAAATCTGATGTGCTCCATTCACATGACTTTCGTTACATCTCTGTAATAAAATATTGTTAGTAAACTTATTCTTCTAACTTCTTCATGCTAATCGAGAAACGTTCTTATTACTTGGTTCCCTTAAGTTGAAGGGAAATAAGGGAATACACTAGGCTAAACTGACAACGTATGTTTTAAAATGTGGTTGCTATGGGATTGAAACCCATTTCTTTGCATGGCTAAGAGTTGACAAGTTCCTGTAAGAGAAAGATTAAGTAGGTATTTTAAAACTGAAACCAATAAGAAGGAATATTTCGAAAACGTTCAGCTCTAGGGGAAAAATGTATATGCTATAAATTGTGTGTTATAAGGAGCTCTACATTTTTTTTGTCCCCCTCCGTGGTGTAATTACCATGCTAATCTCATATACCCAAGGTCGCGGGTTCAAACCCGGCGGCGGACGATGGATTTTTTCGGGCGTAAAACTCCTTAGCATGGCTTCCTTCGGAAGAGAAGTAAAGCCGTGGGTCCCGTGTCGTAGATTTACGGCACGTAAAAGAACCTCAATCCTGATAGAGAGGCCTCTGAGCAAAATTAAGCGCCGTTTCACGCCCAGTATAGAATGGGACGCTGGGAACCACAACAATGAAATAAAATGCCATTTCATTTCTATATATTTGTGTAATAAGTTTTTGTCTATCTCTTACGGTGTACTAGTTATGATACATTAAAAAAAAAAAAATCATCCAGAATAAAGGTCTTTAGAGGCTATTCCCAGAAATTACAAGAAATACATTTTATTTGTCATATAAATGTCTTAAATAGAAGAAATTTTAAACACAATCGTTAGTCATTTTTGAGAAAATAAAAATTTTCAAAACTTTCCATGCAAAGGGTAGTTTAGGGTGGAGGAATTTTCCTCAAAATCTTCGTGTCACATCCTTGGAAGATACCTAACTTAAATACCAAGTTTGGTATTTTATCGACTCTTTTTTTATCGTGTTCACGTACACACGGACCTTTTTCTAAAACTACTTTTTATACAGGTACCCTAAAAACGTGTGTTTCCGATGAAATCTCGGTATCGAATTTTTGGGTGGAATGCAATATCTTCCATCATGTACTACGCAGAGAACGTAAAAATTGTAATAATAAATATCAGGATTGCTTAGAAGCAAAAAAATGTCAGGAGGAAAAACACAAAAAATATGGTATTACATTCCTATAACTTGCTCTAACTAAGCTGCAACAAACTATTCTTACATCCAAAGAAAAAAAAAAATACCTTGAAAAATGAACATAATAATGTTCAACTGTTAATATAGTCAACTTGCCCCGTCTCTCCTACATCAGATGAATTTCAAGAATCGGTTAACCCTATTGATTCACCATAGGTTAGTTTCACTGTTATTATTGATATGTTTTGTGACTTAGTAGTACAATTGTCTTGGCAACATATCTTAAGAGCAACTTTGAATGTGTCAATTTTTTCAATGAATACAAAACTGTCAGATCTTGCTTCTTCAGCAGTTATATACAGAGTGTGAAGGAATTCTCTCCGCACTAAGCCGAAACCATGCATGCTGTTGAAAATGTTATTTAACTCTACACTGCATGACTTATTTTGTTACATATGCCGCACTTCCTGTAATTGGCAAATCGGATTTGTATCCCTTTCACCGGCACCATAGTTGAAGCAACTTGAATAGCCGTGATCGTTAGCGCGATACGAAGTGGACTGACCATCTATTCAAAGCCGAACTTCGCGAGTTCGAGTCCCAGTCAAATGCTCCTATGGTAAAGGATAGGGAGGGTACAAGTAAAATAACCGGTGTGGTGGCACGCTTGGATGCTGCCGGGTTACATTTGACTGCAGTTGTATGCATTTTGCACATATTATTGTTATTATATATAAAACACTACAGTGCCTTTACAGTATAAAATAGTTATAAATAGATAACCTAATTTTATTGTTGAAGATTAGTGTGATTCTAAATTAGAGAAGGGACCCACTAAAAATAATTAACACTTTGAGTAATCGTCTTTATTGCCAAATGGCAACACCATACAATGTAGGGTTAAGTTGAAGCAAAAGAGTGACAAGCTGAGATCATTGGCGCATTCTTCACTGGGTAAGCACGCGGTAATCTTGTCTTATCCATATACAGGATGTTTCGTAACGACACCGAACGAAGCTGTGGACGTTTTTGCTCATATTCGTTTCAATGAGCAACAACGCAAACTGATATGCAAATGTAGTTTTCAGTGCCAATAAAGATGCATCAACAAACCGCCGCATTGTCATTGGATTAGGCTGTCACCTAGAAACAAAGCCGCGTGACTGGCTCACGCTATCGGAGGTAACACAGCTAGGCTTGGAACAAAGACCTTGGAATTATATTAACTAGACTCACCGCTGGCGCTGGTGGGCTGTCGCTAATTGAAACCTCTCGCGCGATCGGTAGCTGAAGGGCAAAAGTGCTTTTGTCGTATGTTCAGTGCGCTTAAAAGGCTTTAAAAGTGTTGTTTACTAGTTACTCTGGCAACGCCGCAAAGGCAGCATAGCCAACCGTACGCGAAAATACCCGAACTATCAAGTGCAAACACTCAGTGGCGGGGCTATAGGGAGTCCTGCATTCCACCAGACTTCATGTTACGACACTTTATCTGGTCTGCGCAGCTAGGCGTGTAGGGGCTTGGTTTGGAAGCACCGAGTGGAGCGTTTTAGCAATGTTTTCGTAAACATACTGACATGCTGCAAAGCGGTTAGCTAACATTAAGCGATTCGTTGTCTTACAACACTTCGCTAAATAATCACTTTTAGTTATTTGTTTATTCTTCTAACATAGCATTTCATCAGCACAAACAATAAATGATCTTTTAGGTGCAGTAAATGTAAATGGCGTGTTATTTATGGACGCTCTTTAACTGCTATGGTTCTCTCCCCTTCTATATTTTAGGTGCGGTTTAACGTTAGGATCTTGAAGATGGAAACAAAGAACTGATAAAAGACAACACAACACAATACAATACCTTCTGTACCTACCTATGCACATTGTATATATATGCTAGAAAAAAGTAATTTGAGTAAAACCTATTACGGTCCAACTAGAAAAAAAAATCTGATGCATTTCATTCACATTACTTTTTCTATATCTCTGTAACAAATTATTGTTAAAAAGCTTATTCTTCTATCTGCTTCACGTTAATCGAGATTAAACATTAGCACAAATGGTCTTATTACTTGCTTCCCTATAAGTAGAAAGGAAATAAGGGAATACACTAGGCTAAGGCGATAGTTAAAACATTTTAAAAGCTGGTTGCTGTGTGGTTCAAATCCGTTTCTTTGCATTACCAACAGTTGACAAATTCCTGTATGAGAAAAGTATACGTATTTTAAAACTGAAACCAATAACAAGGAATATCTAAAAAAAATGATTGATTCCGTGAAAAAAATGTATATGACATAAATTGTGTGTTTTGACGAGATCTACATTTTTTGTGCAATAGGTTGTTGCCTCTCCCTTACGGTTTACCAGTTATGCAAAATTCATCCAGAATGAAGAGGTCTTCAGGGTGTTATTCCCAGAAGACTCAAAATATGATGTAGTTATATGTCTGTAAATATCTGTAATACACGTATTTTAATCAAAAGAGTTAGAGCCATTTTTGAGAAAATAAAAATTTTGGAAATTTGTTCCATGTAAACGGTAACTGGGTGGGGGGGAGTCTTGAAAATCTATATGAGACATCTTGGAAGATACTAAACTTCGTACCTATTTAAGTTTCGTATCTTCCATGGATGCGACACGAAGACGTTGAAGAAAATCCCCCCCACCCTAAACTACCCTTTACATAGAAAATGTTTTGAAATTTTTGATTTTCTCAAAAATGGCTCTAACGATTTTGATTGAAATACTGTATGTTAAAGCTATTTACATCACAAATAAAATGTATTTCTTGAATTTTCTGGGAATTGCTTCTGAAGACCTCTTTATTCTGGATGTATTTTGCCGAATTTTTCATAACTGCTAATCCATAAGAAATAAATAAAAAGTTACTGCTCAAAAAATATAGATCCCGTCAAAACACCCACTTTGTGTCCTTTACATTTTTGTTGTGGAGGTAACCGTTTCCAAGATATTCCTTGTTATTGGTTTCAATTGTAAAGTACTTGTACTTTTCTCAGACAGGAAGTGTTCTACTCCTGGCCAAGCAAAGAAGCGATTTGCAATGACAATCGCATAACGATAGCTTTTAGAACATTTATCTGTCACTTTAGCATAGCGCATTCCTTTAGTTCCCTTCTACTTATAAGGAACTCAATAATAAGTACAATCCGCTAATATTTATCTCAGCATGGTATAGACAGAAAAATAGTCTTTTGTAAGAAGTTTATTTATAGAACAGCTAGAGAAAGTCATATGAATGTAACAGATTATCTTTAAAGTGAGCAGTGACTTTGAAATCTATTTCAGACTGGTTTAATGTTTTCGTAGAAGTTTCCCTCTGAAGTGCATGTGGGTATCACACTAATGCAATCGTTTCTCTACCTACTATCTAGATTGTGCGTGGTAGAGAAAGTAAAAAGTTATGTGCCATGCTTTTTACTTTATCTACTACGTATAACAAGTATAAGAAATATATTGCACCCAAAAATTTGCTGTCGAGATTTCACTGGAAATAAGTTTTGAGGTCACCTGAATAAAAAAAATAATTTTTAGAAAGTTTCGTCGTGCGTGCGTTTAAAGATCAAAACTCAAAAACGAAATGTCCGTTAAATACTGAACTTGATATTTAAGTTCAGCATCTTCTAAGGATAGAACACGAAGATTTTCAACAAAATCCTCACGCCCCCAAACTTAACATTTCCATTCAAAATTTTATGACAAATTTTATTTTATAAAAAATGGCTGTTGATTTTGATTGAAATATGCTTGATATTTTCATGACAAATGAAAAGTACAACGTGTTTCAAAAATGATTTTACAGCTTTGGCAACTCATAGTTCTTTATTCATTTTGCTTACATGGTTTTGGTGTCATCTTGACTGACAACAGATCAAATTTTACTTAAACAGGTTGAATATGACACACATCCCACCTGAAGTCGATTTCTTCCCAAACTCGTTGCAGTATGTCAGGTGTTACTCGTTCAGTTGCGATGCAGAGTTCTGGCAGAGAAGCTGGTAAGGGTGGAACAAACACTGTATCTTTGACGAAACCCCACAAGAAAAAATCAAGAGGTGTCAGGTCCGGTGAGCAATTGTCGCACCTTGGCCAAGCCACTTACCCGGAAAATGCACAATCAAGAAATCCCGGACGTCGGAGAGGTAGTGTGGCGGTGCGCCATCTTGCACAAAGTGCACGCTGTATTTTTGATCATCAATGTTAATCCGGGGGATTGAACAGTTTTCTCAAATCCTAAGGTTATGTCTATTAACTTTACCACTTAAAGATAATTCTCCCAATGAAATGTTATCTTCTTCCAACCGCTGTAACATGTCCACACAACATTTTTAAGAGCAATCTTTTCAGTTTCTTGTGAACTTGTATGGTTTGAGATGCAACAGCTTTCTCAGCACATGCCAAATAGTCATATGTGGGACGCCCAGCTGTTGAGAAGCACGCCGTGCCGATTTTTGAGGAGTGTCCTCAAAGCGTTGTCTCACTTGCTCTACCACATCGTTACGTTGTACCGTTGTCGCCGACTTCGAATCTTCAAACCAGCCTCGGGACCGGTAAAAGCAGCCATATTTGTTGCAACTGCCGTTAGCGCTTTCAGTGGTGCGATTTGTTACTAGCGTACCACGCGAATCAAAACTTGATCTATAAACTTTTAAAGTCCTTTTTGAAACACTGTATATCTTGATTTTTAGAGGAATAGCCTCAGAAGTCCTTTTCATTCTGGATGAAATTTGCATAACTGATAAACTAAGACAGAGAAAATCTTACTGCACAACAATTTAGAGATTCTTAAAGCGTAAATCTATGTCAAATACATTTGGTTTGTGGAATTAATCATTTCCGAGATATGCCTCGTTATGGTTTCAATTGTATCATACTTGAACGTTTCTCAAGTTCCTTTTTTTCCCCTTAATCTTAGGCATGCAAAGGAAACCGAATTTCATAGTGTTCAGCTCTTAAAATATGCGATTGTCGCTGTAGCCTATAAAGAAATAAGCCATGACACCATTTCTGCTAACACTTATTAATTTGCATGAAGCAGATAGAAGAATAAGAATATTTTGTATTTTAATAGATAAGGAAATTCATGTTAATGGAACACATTTTTTTTTTATTTGTGTACGAACTAGTTGATGTTCATGAAAATTAAAATTGCTTTTCGATCAAAAATGCCCAATAATTATAGCGGTAATCGTCTTATTATTTAATTTCCTGTAAGCAGGGGGAAAATAAGAGATTAGGGTAGGCTAAAGCATAGTCAAAGCTTGTGAAAGATGGTGTTGTGTGAGCAGTTGACGTAAAACAAAAGAATGATGAAACGAAAGGTGATTTCCCGTTTGAGGAAAGTTACATAGTTTACAATTGAAACCAATAACAAGGTATATCACGGAAACGGTCAACTCTGGGGGGATGGAGGGGAAATATGACATAGATTATGTGTTTTAATGAGTTCTACATCTTTTGTGCAGTAAGTTTTTGTCTATCTCTTATAGTTTACCGGTTAATCAAAATTCAGAAAAATGCGTATAGAATGAAGCGGTCTTCAGAAGCTATTCCCAGACAATTCAATATATTCATTTTCTTTGTGATGTAAATATCCTTATTCTACGGCATTTTAATCAAAATCGTTCATTTTTGAGAAAATAAAACTTTTCGAATTTTTTTCCATGTAAAATGTAGTTTGGGGTGAGGAGATTTTTCTCAATCTTCGTGTCCCATCCTTGGAAGATACTGATCTTAAATACCAACTTTAGTTTAACGATCTTTTCGTTTTTGAGGCATACTGTCCACAGACACGTGCGCGCGGACCTCTTCCTAAAAATGTCTTTTGGGCTCGGGGGACATCAAAACATTTATTTCCGGCGAAATGTCGCCATGGAATTTTTAGGGGGATTACAATACCTGCTGTATCTACTATATACACAGTACGTGTAGTGGAAGTAAACACTCAAGGTATAGATTGTCCAGCGGGTTTCGTGAGACAACGAATCTCTTAATTGGTACTATCCCACCACTGATAAGTTTACGAAAACACTGATAAAGCGCGTGATTGTCAGCGCTTTCCACTACCTGCAGTACTTCCGAAAGCGTGGGCCGGACACCCGGCTTTGTTCCTGGATAACTGCTAATCCACGCTGACCATGTAGCTTTATTGGTGTTGAAAACTATATTTCCATATCACATAGGGGCCGCGCCGTGGCCGAGTAGTTACACCACTCGCCACTCACCTAGCCGGGCCTGTTTCGATCCCAAGCGACCGCATATGAGATTTGTGGTGGACAAAGCGGCGCAGAGCGGGTTTTCTCCGGTTTCCCACCGGTGCTCCATCTTCATTTCATGTATCACCAGTGTCATTTCTTTATTACCTAGATATATTTCAAAGTGAAAACTTTACAACAAGCGTACCAAAAGATAATCAGCTGTGATGTGGAATTCTCTGAAGTTCAGTGAATAACAGGTAGGAGAAATGAGCATTAACCTCGTCCATTTCACAAAAATGAACAATATATATAGAATGCCAAATTCTGTAAATAAATACAAAACGACAGCTCATTAAGCCAAATGCTTCCAAAGAGATTACCCAGCATGCTGCCCTATTATATAGGGTTGGGCAGATAAATCCGGCCCTGTTATGACATTGATTTAAAAATCAAACTTCAAATGGAATGAAATGCATTTACCTTCATAATAAATGTTGGAAGTGCCCTCCATGTACAACTAGACACGCCTTAACTGATTCATGAAAACACGAGTCAATTTCTCATGGGTGATGCTGCGGATGCTATTCCTGATGTTATCCTTGAGATCATCAATGGTATGGGGATTCTACTCGTGCACTTTTCTCTTCAAGTACCCCCATAAATAAAAATCACATGCCGACAAATCTGTTGGCCGCGGTGGGTGTTAGTTTTTGCTCATAGTTCTTTCTTTAGTGAACATCTGATGAAATAACCTCTCAGATGTGTGACATGTTGCCTCATCTTGTTGAAAGCAGTAGTAATTATGCTCCTCTTCTGTCAGTTGGTTGATACAATTCATCGAAGAAGGCCAAATAGGCATCTGTGTTGACTGTGGTGTCGAAGAAGATCGGACCGATAATGCGTTTCGCAATCTTAGCGCACCACATCTTTTGGTGTGTAGGGGCTGCTGGAACAATAGGTTAGAATTTTGTGTCGCCCAATACCTGCTGTTCTGGGAGTTTACATATCCCGATAGATGAAACCAAGCCACATCACTGATTATGAACATTAGCAGGGCCATATGACCATCTGCAACCATGCCCAACAACCAGTGGCAGAAATGTACATGTTTAAGGCTATCGGGCTCCAGACTTCAACACACATTCGCAAATTCTACTCACGTGAACCTATTGAGCCAATCTCGTTATAGCTTACTGGGATTTCTAGTCATAATTTTATTAATTCGCGCGGTAAGCTGAGGTGTCCGGATGGAAGGCATTCTGTTCTGTGTTATATTTTTAATGGAACCAGACATACGCATTTCCGCATTCAATCTTGAATGCTGCTTCTCGTTGGTACTGATCGAAGCGGATATTTGTCTATGAATAATGTTTGTGTATCCTTCATGGATCTGGTGTATACGTACGCCTCTACAATGAATATTCCTGTGGTATTTAATAAATCATGTTTATTTAAAAAAACAACTCTTTATATGTGTTTAGAAGCCTTGACTTTTTACAACAACCAGAACAGTTTATAAGCAACAATGAAACAAAACATGTGGAATATAATATAGCCAATATAATTATATTTTAAGAAGAAAGCAAAGAAACCAATGTGTACATAATTTTTTCCAACTCATATGAGATGAGATGGAGCCAGTTTTATTTGCTCAACGCTGTACCTAACAATGCCTCGAAACACATTAAAATTAAAGGTGTCCTCCAAGAATTATTTAACATTTGTGAAAAGTAGCATTCTTGTAAAATAGAAATATTCAAATAATAACACGTAGAATAACAAATATCAGGAAGGCTAGCAATGCACCTACGATTTCCTTGTACTGTTATTGGCTGTGTGACTTGAATTTTGCTAGAGCCAGGCACTTGTGGAGTTACCAAACGTCTGAAAAGTTTCACAGTTACCCAATATTCTTAGCTTCTGTCCTGTAAAGATTCTTTTGCTTCAAATTGATTAACGTCTCGGAAAGGATTAGAAGTATATTTATTGAGAATATTGGAAATAGCTTTGTTATTTCTGCGCACATCAATTTTGTTGAGAAGGCTTTTTCACTTACATCAGTACGTAGACACGCAAAAGAAACGAGCCATTGATTGACTCAGTCAGAGGTACTCTAGTAAAATGTAATTTGAATGAAATTAGTTGTATAGAATATTATGCTTTTACAGGCTGGGAAGTGAATAAGTACAAATAATTCGATATTATTAGAGAATAATATAAAACTAGGTACACATAAGTGTATCTCGTTTTATCAGCTCACTAATATGTCAATCATGAATTACTTTTGAGTGGCCCTGAGTTATGTCTCTCTTGTGTTTACATATTTACCTCACGCAACGACCAGCTTTTTGTGTTAGCAACTCCCATACCGCCGAACTGCATTCACGAGATGCAAGTGAGGGTACGAGGGACCGATTCAGTCGTAAATTTTCCTTTACTCATATAGCTGAATTAGCAGATATTCATTTAAATTAGGCCGCGAATGAGGAATCTGTCATTGCTGTGAGGGATTATCATCAGCTATTCTAAATTATCTTCGCAAACGACGAATGTTCACTGCAGTGTATCAAAGAATCTGTGACACATGCTCTCTTAATTCCCGATTTGATTTTTCTTTAATGACATTTAATGCCCCACCTCTGTAAGATTCTTTTTCTTTTTCTTTTTTTAGTTTAAAGAACGGAAGTGCAAATGCTTACATGTTGGTTTGAGCTATGTATTTGATCAATAAAACCAAATTTAAGTAAAACACAAAAATTTTATTTTAAGTGAAACCCTAAGTACATTGTGCATCATTATCAAACAATATCTGTAAACGGAAACATATGTTTACTTGGGTTGAAGTTTCAGTGCGAACAATATTCTTCCCTCACATCACACTACGTATGGTCGGGCAGGGTAAAGGGCAGAAGAGGGTTAGCCGGGGGACCTGTTACACAAATCA
The DNA here is from genome assembly GCA_030762935.1 of Hymenopus coronatus. Lineage (NCBI taxonomy): Eukaryota > Metazoa > Arthropoda > Insecta > Mantodea > Hymenopodidae > Hymenopus > Hymenopus coronatus. The sequence continues at coordinate 163,348,004 of CM060897.1, forward strand.
CCGAACGTCTTGACAGGGAATAATAATCATCCTAAAACAGTGAAAATTTTCTCATGAACATAAGTTTAGCAAATAGCGAGAGAGAGAAAATTGCACAAATGGGTCATCACATCGTCCTCAAACACAGATACAAATGTGTGCACTTATTCATCTCCCAGCCTGTATATGAAAGTCAAATGTTTTGTATAGAATATTTTCTTCACACAGGTAAAATTGTTAGGGTTCTTTGACAGATACTGTTAGCCTTTTGATAATATGAAACGTTGGAAAATATTAAACCTTTGTATGCATATTTGAGTTGTAATTTAGATTTGGAATTTAATTTTCCTATTTTTCAGATTAAAAACCATTATCATTTTTGTTAATGTCATACATTTTAGCCCACTAATGTCCTGCGCTTCATCATAATAATCTATAACGCTATCTACATAATTAGTACCTCTAAAGCATCTTTTATGAATTAATTTGATCAGTTTTACTAAATGTTTATAACATAATGAACAAAACTATATTCCACTGCATAAATGCGAAGCATTATAAACTTATAACTAAATTATTAAAAAAAAAAAAAAAAAAAAAAAAAAAACTGTAGGAAGGTTTGAAAGCATATGACATGTATGGTCGTGTTTCCTGATACGAGCAATCGTAAAAGTTTTTGACCGAAAACAGGCGGCGAAGAAGAAGTCTACCCCGTTAATTAGTTCACATTGACTAAGGTTCAAGTAATAATTCTCTAGAGCCGTCAATTGTGACGCCAAGGGAATCTCGTACTAGCTATGAGAGAACCACTGTCCACAATGACCAGGGTCCAAGTAATAACTCTGGAGTTGTCAGCTGGACGCCAAGGGAATCTCGTACCAGCTATGAGAGATCCACCGTCCACAATGACCAGGGCCCAAGTAATAACTCTGGAGTCGTCAGCTGCAACGTCAAGGGAATCCCGTACTAGCTATGAGAGATCCACCGTCCACAATGACCAGGGTCCAAGTAATAACTCTGGAGTCGTCAGCTGCGACGTCAAGGGAATCCCGTACTAGCTATGAGAGAAACACCCACAATGACCAGGGTCCAAGTAATAACTCTCTGGAGTCGTCAACTGCGACACCAAGGGAATCCCGTACTAGCGATGAGAGAAACACCCACAATGACCTAACTCCAAGTAATAGCCCGCTGGAGTCGTCAACTGCGACGTCAAGAGAATCCCGTACTAGCGATGAGAGAAACACCCACAATGACCTAACTCCAACTAATAACCCGCTGGAGTCGTCAACTGCGACGTCAAGAGAATCCCGTACTAGCGATGAGAGAAACACCCACAATGACCTAACTCCAAGTAATAGCCCGCTGGAGTCGTCAACTGCGACGTCAAGAGAATCCCGTACTAGCGATGAGAGATACCCCACCCACAATGACCTAACTCCAAGTAATAGCCCGCTGGAGTCGTCAACTGCGACGTCAAGAGAATCCCGTACTAGCGATGAGAGATACCCCACCCACAATGACCTAACTCCAAGTAATAACCCGCTGGAGTCGTCAACTGCGACGTCAAGAGAATCCCGTACTAGCGATGAGAGATACCCCACCCACAATGACCAAACTCCAAGTAATAACCCGCTGGAGTCGTCAACTGCGACACCTAGAGAATCCCGTACTAGCGATGACAGAAGCACCCACAGTGACCTAACTCCAAGTAATAGCCCGCTGGAGTCGTCAACTGCGACGTCAAGAGAATCCAGTACTAGCGATGAGAGAAACAGCACCCACAGTGACCTAACTCCAAGTAATTACCCTCTGGAGTCGTCAACTGCGACGTCAAGAGAATCCCGTACTAGCGATGAGAGATACACCACCCACAATGACCTAACTCCAAGTAATAACCCGCTGGAGTCCTCAACTGCACGTCAAGAGAATCCAGTACTAGCGATGAGAGAAACACCATCCACAATGACCTAACTCCAAGTGATAACCCTCTGGAGTCGTCAACTGCGACGACAAGAGAATCACGTACTAGCGATGAGAGAAACACCACCCACAGTGACCTAACTCCAAGTAATAGCCCGCTGGAGTCGTCAACTGCGACGTCAATAGTATCCAGTACTAGCGATGAGAGATACCCCACCCACAATGACCTAACTCCAAGTAATAACCCTCTGGAGTCGTCAACTGCGACATCAAGAGAATCCCGTACTAGCGATGAGAGAAGCACCCACAGTGACCTAACTCCAAGTAATAGCCCGCTGGAGTCGTCAACTGCGACGTCAAGAGAATCCCGTACTAGCGATGAGAGATACCCCACCCACAATGACCTAACTCCAAGTAATAACCCGCTGGAGTCGTCAACTGCGACGTCAATAGAATCCAGTACTAGCGATGAGAGAAACACCACCCACAATGACCTAACTCCAAGTAATAACCCGCTGGAGTCGTCAACTGCGACGTCAAGAGAATCCAGTACTAGCGATGAGAGAAACACCATCCACAATGACCTAACTCCAAGTAATAGCCCGCTGGAGTCGTCAACTGCGACGTCAATAGAATCCCGTACTAGCGATGAGAGATACCCCACCCACAATGACCTAACTCCAAGTAATAACCCGCTGGAGTCGTCAACTGCGACTTCAAGAGAATCCCGTACTAGCGATGAGAGAAACATCCACAATGACCAAGGTGCAAGTAACAACTATTTAAGCCTCCAAAATTCCCATTGCGTAAATAATTGACACAAAATAAAACCGTTGTGTTCTCCTAGTTGGATTGCACTCAACGGAATAAAAGCATCGTAATTGTTCACTTTCACCCGTGATTTCCCGCGCACAGAAAACCCAAGACTAGCGGATCTACATTGCAGCCATAACGCTCTATACCGAGAAGGACCTGTGATCCTTTGTGAAAGAAAAAGCAGCCAGAGCGTCTTCTACCTGTTCTTGTTTGCGGGAGAAAAAACTGTCACAATGACTTTTGCCTAAAAACAGCGCTGGTGGTTCGCGGCAGGAATAGCAGTTACAGTAACATAACTCCATGGCACGACAGCTCACGGGGAACCTTGGCCTACCGCCCGGCCGCTGCGTCCCCATCTCGATCCACTACAGACGTCATGGATGGGGTGCAGTATTGGAGGGTGAGACGTGGTCAGCGCCTCGAGTCCCCCCGCCGGTTAATGTGGTCCTCATGACCTGGAGCCGCTTCTTCTCCATCAAGTAGCTCCTCAATTGGCCCCTCAGGGACCTTACGAGGCTGAGTGCACCCCGGGCCAGGTCTCCCAGCGGGGGAAAAATCCCCACGCCTGTACTGGGGATCGAGCCCAGGTCTCCCACTTGGTAAGCAGCTGCGCTACTACCGCGCTAAGGAGACGACCGCAGTTACAGTAAAGTCTACCTAAAAAAACAGCAGTAATAGTTTGTGGGAGAAAAAGCAGTCACAATGTTCTGGATGTGATTTCAATGCTAATACCTCCTCCCATTGCAGTAATGAATAACCTTCAGAGTTGCTCTGTTCTTTGTTGACAATCTGAGTATGAATACAACGCACTTTACGTTTGTGATTGAGTGTAATTTTCGTTCTAGTGTTAAGATAAGAGCGACTAATAAATATTATTTATATCGCTTCATTGATACGTTACCTTCTGCAAACCATCAAGTTGACCTGCTGCTAGACGGATAGTATTCAAGTCGCCTCATCAGCGATGGCGTCATGTTAAATAGAATCCCCTGCCGCTAGAAGACCAGCATTGAATAGTCTCATCAGTCTTTGTATCACACTAGGCAAGAGGGACAGTACTTGAACTCAATGCCAACAACAATTCTAGCGTGGGAAATCGTATGCGTTCCATTCACATGACTTTCTTTGTATCGCTGTAACAAATTGTTGTTAAATAGCTTATTCTTCTATCTACTCTACGCTAATGGAGATATAAACATTAGCATAAATTATCTTAATTACTTGCCTCCTTGTAAGTGGAAGGTGAATAAGGGAATGCACTAAGCTAAAATGACAGCCAAATATTTTAAAAGCTGATTGCCATGAGGTTGAAATCCGTTTCTATGTATCGCCAAGAGTTTATAAATTTCCGTGTGAGATAGGTTTTAAGTATTTTAAATCTGAAGCAAATAACAAGAATATCTAACAAATGGTCAAATCCACAACAACAACTTATGTGACATAATTTGTGTGTTTTAACGAGATCTACATTTTTGTATAGTAAGTTTTTATTTCTTACGGTTTTCCAGTTGCGCAGTATTCAGCAAAATGCATCCAGAATAAAGAGGTCTTTAGAGGCTATTGCCAAAAAGAAAAAAAAAAAAAAAAAAAAAAAAAAAAAAAAAAAAAAAAAAAAAAAAAAATTCAAAATAAGCATTTTATTTGTCGCGTAAATACCTTTAATATGCGGTATTTTAATCAAAATCGTTGCCAATTTTTGATAAAATAAAAACATTCGTTTTTTTTTTCCACTTAAAGGGTAGTTTATGGGGGGTGGGATTTTTATCAAAACATTCATATCGCATTCTTGGAAGATACTAAACTTAAATACCAAGTTTGGTATTTTACCAACTTTTCGTTTTGAGTTCTCGTGTTCACACCGACACACACAAATATTTTTCTAAAAATCAGATGTGTTCCAACCAAATGACTTTCTCTACATCTTTGTAACAAATTAATTTTAATACGTTTATTCTTCTATCTACTTTATGCTAATCGAGATAAACAAAGTAAAATGCTTTTTACTTTCTCTACACGTACTATGTGCACAGTGTATACAGAAGGTATTGTATTGTACCCATAAATTCGATATCAGGGTTTCACTGGAAATATGTTTTGAGACCCCCTGAATCAAAAAAAAGTATTTCTAGAAAAATGTCCGCCTGAGTGTCTGCCTGTCAGTGTGTGTGTGTGTGTGTGTGTGTGTGTGTGTGTGTGGTGGAGGGACATCATAGCTCAAAAATGAAAAGTTTGTTAAATACCAAACTTATACTTAAGTTCAGTATCTTCCAAGGATGCGACACGAAGCTTTTCAAGAAAATCCCGTACCCTCAACTTACCCTACATGGAAAATATTTAGAAATTTTTATTTTCTCAAAAATGTCTCTAACGATTTGATTAAAATATCGTATATTAAAGACATTTACATAACAAATTAAATGTATATCTTGCATTTTCTGGGAATAATCTCTGAAGACATGTTTACTCTGGATGAATTTTGCATAAATGATAAACCGTAAGAGATACACAAAAAATTACTTAACAAAAAATGTAGAGCTAGTTGAAACACACAATTCATGTTATATACATTTTCTTCGTAACAATAATTTGTGACAGAGATGTAGAGAAAATCATGTGTTTGGAACACATCAGATTTTTTTTGGATACAGGATACCCTAAAACATATATTTCCGGTAAAATCTTGGTATGGCATTTTTGGGTGCATTACAATATCTTCTCTATACACTATGTACATAGTACGTGTAGAGAAAGTAAAAATGAACACCTGGTATAATATGATCGCAACATTGCACGTGTGGGTTTTTTAAGTGTTGCTCTGTGGTAATACACGGCACTTTCGTGATGGACACATTAAGCAAATTAAGGGGTATTTCCTTTTACTTATAGCTATAAAACTTCAAGTTAATCAATTTTCTGTATATTTATAGAATAATTACTACTTAGAAGTAATTCTCCATCAACAATTTTACTTGTGACATTTGGGTATCCAAAATTTCAAGAATAATTTCATGTAAAACTGGGGTTATCGGTTGTATATTCTTCTATTTCAATGTATATCAAACGCTTCGTTTCTTTTCGGCATTGTTTTGTGCATACAGCAGCGTTGCCCCTTATGCATTTTATCAAATGCCTTTTAAAACTGTTATTTAGAGAAGGAGGTGGGATTTATTTGAGGTCAACCTGCTGTATTCTATGGTATTAAACAGAGCTCTGAACAGAGTTTAATGTTAAATATTATCTTTAAAACGCACTACCGTGTTTAGTTATCTCCTGTTAACTCCCAAGTGAAGCATAGAACATCATTGTGACGTTTCAGTGATCGGATATAAATTTCTAGTTCGCGAGTTTGCCGCTATGCGCCATTGTGACGAGGGATCAGCTTGTAGCTCTCAGATGGCGCTGTAGGACGAAATCATGAAATGCGGATAAACCGTGCTAATCATTTATGCATCCAAGAAAAGCCATCACCTTCCTCCAGGTTTGAATTTTGGGTTTTAGAGAATGGTATGGTAACCACTACACCACGAAGGGCGAAACTATCAATTTGTAATCTATTTAAAGGTTGTCTGAAAATAATTGATGTAACTCTTGATTGCAATGAACAAATTGTGAATTTGAAAAAAGAGGACAGGAACATTTAATTATTAATTTTTAAAGTTTTCAAAATCCAAATACGTGTGCGCGGGCTCTCACTCTCTCTCTCTCTCTCTCTCTCTCTCTCTCTCTCTCTCACACACACACACACACACACACACACACACACACACACTGTTTCAAAATGACATCGCACCTATATGTGGATGTTTTTCTTCAAATTTTATTGATACGAAAATATAGTTTTCAATGCCATTAAGGTACACCGACAAAATGCCTCGTGGTCATGGGGCATGAGTACAGACACCTGACTTTTCTGGTTACAGCGGATACAGAATTAAGGACTCCAGTCCTTCTATTCTTTATGTCGACGTTTGCAGTGAGGCTACTACATGAAGCCTTGGCCCTCGCAAATGTGGAGGATGTAATTAGGCGCCGGGCTCAAAAAGTCTGCGCCAGATTGGGCCAACATGAGAACTTGTCAGATCACTGGAGGATTACTTACTAGCTGAACGCCAATATAGGCAGTATTGGGAGTGGTCAACTAAAAATCAATTCCAACAAATATTTACACAAGAAAACACCAGCGGAGAGGGGAAAAGGATGCTGCTCCCGAAAATAGCAACCATTGAGGAGCCTATCAATAGCGCTACCTCCTTAACATCAACACCCGAAACTCACCAAAATACCAAACCTTAACCACCCAACATTCCTGTGGTTAAGCGCTTAGCAGGGTAGGTGCCTACGAGTCTATCAGATCTCGCACGCACTTCTTGGTCAGGGTGGATTAGAATACTAGGCAATTATCAAGAAATAAAGCCTGACCCACGCTATCGGAGGTAACTCGGGTAAGTTAGGAAGCAGCGAATCGTGTGTGCTTTAGCAGTGTTTTTGTAAACATACCTACCGCATGCTGCACAATGGTTAGCAACATTAAGGGATTTTTTCTCTTGTGAAACCCCGCTAAAGAATCTATATCATTAGTTATTTGTTTCTTCTTCCAACATAATTTAGCATATCAGACGGTGAATGAAAGGGAATAATTGGGAAAATAAGCTGCAATACCTACGTCGCTATATCTATCTCGGGGCCGGTAAGATAAGCACCCGCAGTGTGAAATGCTCTACCCCTACTCACCCATTCCATTTTCCGTCCACCTGGCAGAGAAGCGGAGAGGTTACTTGTGCAACAGTGACGATTGTTCTTCTAAAAACAAAATACTTGTTCTCCCAGGCCGATTAAACATTCGCCATTTACTCATATTGCACATGTAAGCCACCACTGCGCTGATAATGCTACCACCGAACCTGTTTCTTTGGCTCTACGAGATTGTTGAAAGAGAGTAGTGGGGATGAGAGGGAGGGTAAGTTCACACACACTGCGCTTTGCCTAACAGGCCTGATCTTTTAGAGGCAATTTAATGCTGGTGAGCTTGAGGATGCAGATAATGAACTAATGAAAACAACAGACATAATAATACTATCACAATATCAAAGAATTGTTGATAAAGTTAAACAAAAATAAATCCTTTTGCAGTAAGACAAAAGTCTTATTCTTATTTTATTGTCTTTAACTCGTAATACTAATTGAAACATTTATATATTTAACGAGTTCTTGTTGATATTTATAAAGTTGTTGAAAGTTTATATTTTCATTACAATGATAAGGAAATACCCACGGTTAAGCAAAATGCGCATGTCTTGCAAGAGCAACCTCAAAACTGCCCGAATCATGAGCAATGTTTTGAATACGTAATTTCCCTTTACCTTGGACCTAAGGCAGATTTGCTGATGGACAAGGAGTTTTCACGACACATGCATGTTAAGAACATCCTCTTAGGCGTGAGCATGTGGGTAACATAAAATAGTGTTTCGTGTGCTGCCTAATTTCAAATAATGTAATTTTCAAATTATATAAAAAAATATCTAAAAAGTTATGAAGCAACGACGTCAAACTTCGGACTAGTATAGTACGAGGGTCATTTTTTTAAGTAAGAACCGTTTTGTAATGGAGTAAGAGAAACTTTATTTATGAACGTAAAGCTACAAGCTACAATATGCACATTCTTTCACTTTTCAACATAGTCACCATTAACATTAAAATACTTGTCAAGTCGCCCTCAGTGGGAATGGCTGCCATTCTAACTTCATACACCTAAGGTCGTGGGTTCAAACCCGACGAAGGACAATGGATTTTTTCGGGCGTAAAAATCCTTAGCATGACTTCCTTCGGAAGAGATGGTCCCATGTCGTAGATATACGATAAATAAAAGAACTCAAGCCTGATAAAGAGGCCTCTGAGCAAAATTAAGCGGTCTTTCACACCCAGTATAGAATGGAACGCTGAGAACCACAGCAGATAAAGAGCGTCCATAATTAAAACTCTATTTACATTTCCAAAAAAATAAAAATGTCCGTGGTGAAAACTAAACACCTGTTAAATACCAAACTTCATAATTAAGTTCAGTACCTTCCAAGGATGCAACATGAAACTTTTCAAGAAAATCCCCCCTCACAACTACGCTTTATATGGGGGAAAGAATTGGCTTTCTCAAAAATGACCTTAACGATTTTGATTAAAATCTCTTATGTTTAAGGTACTTGCGTGACAAATATGTGTACCTTGAATTTTCTGAGAATAGCCTCTGAAGACCTCTATTCTGGATAACTTTTATTGAATTTTGCATAACTGATAAACCGTAAGAGATAGACAAAAACTTGCAGAATAGAAAATGTAGAGCTCGTTAAAACACACAATTTATGTTATATACATTTTTTTTCGGGTAGTTGATCGTTTTTAAGATATTCCTTGTTATTGGGTTTCAGCTTTAAAATATTTATACTTTTCTCATATGGGAATTTGTCAACTCCTGCCCATACGAACAGAAACTTCAATCACATAACAACCAGCTTTTGACTATCACTTTATCCTTTATTTCCCTTCTACTTACATGGAAGCAAGTAATAAGACCTTTTCAACTAGTTTTTTCTTGAGTAGCATGAAGTAAATAGAAGAATAAGCTTTTTAGGAATAATTTGTTGCATAGATGTAGAGAAAGTCATGCGAGTGCATAACAACAGATTTTTTTTAATACGTCATGCTAATCAAGATAAAATTAGCAGAATTGATCTTATTACTTGCTTCTTTGTAAGTAGAACGAAATAAGGGAATACACTAGGCTAAAGCGATAGTCAGATCTTTTAAAAGCCGGTCGCCAAGTGAAACAACTGAACTTTTTGCTTGCTAGCAGTAAACAAACGGAGACGAAAACAAATATGTCTCCCGTTTGAGGAAAGTTAAAGTACTTTAAAACGGAAACCAATAACTCGGAATGTCTCGAAAACTGTTAATTCCACAAACATTTTGTATATGACATAAATTTTGTGTTTTAATGAGATCTATATTTTTTGTTCTCTAAGTTTTTGTGTATGTCTTACGGTTTACCAGTTATACAAAGTTTTACAAAAACCATGCATAATGAAGAGATCTTCAAGGGCTACCAGAAAATTCAAAATATATATTTCGTTTGTCATAAAAATATGTTAAACATATGACATTTTAATAAAAATTACTAGAGCCAGTTTTGAGAAAATAATCATTTCCGAAAAACGTTCCTTATAAAGAATAGTTGGGGTGGGGGAATTTTCTTGAACATCTTCGTGTTGCTTCCTTGAAAGATACTAAACTTAAATTGGTATTTAACCGACTTTTCGTTTTTGAGTTATGCTCCACACACACATACACACACACACGGACATGTTTTAATTTTTTTTTGTTTTCATGGGGTCTCAAAACTGTATTTTCTGTGAAATTTCTATCGAATTTTTAGTGGAATAGAATACTGTCTCTATCCACTATGTACATTGTACATACGGGCTGGAGAAAATAAAAACAGTAATTTTTCATTGCTTTTTTGTTTCTCGAAATAATTTCCTTTATGATCAATACACCTTCGCATGTGTTCGAACCATTTTACTTAATATTTTATTCAATCTGTTTGAGACACATCCAAAACATGATTTTTTAACGCATCATGGCTTCTTGTATCAACGAAAGTCGCTGCCCACGCATTTTATTCTTGATGTTCGGGAACAAAAAGAAGTCTTTGGGTGCCAAATCAGGACTGTATGACGGATGAGCCATCAATTTTGTTGAGTATTCAAATAGTCGGTTGTTAGACGAGATTTATGAGCGCTCGCATTGTATCTTGATGAACGGTCCGACGGCACTTGTTCGTTTTCCTTATTTCACCGAAGACCCGGAAATCAAAGGGTTGTGTACTACTCAGAATTGACCTTTTACATTGCTTTAAAAACACTTGCCATATGACCAGTTTAGTTTTTCTATTAAAAAAACAGGAAAACAGCCGGTCATTTGTTTCGAAGTGCTTTGAGTGAACAACTTTTGTTGGATTTGGTTTCTTGAAACACTCATGCATATTTTTAATATTGTTTAACGCCCGCTTTAACTACTTGTGGCAGCGCAGGCGAAACACCCATACAGTGACTGCTGTTCACGTTCCGGCTCTTATGCATAGATCCATCATTCGTCACCTATAATAATCTTATATAGGTGCTCTTTTGAAGTCCCAGTATTGCATTTCTTGAGCATTTATGTATACGAACATCATTTTGACACTTTATGGGATCCAACGAGAACAAACCTTTTACATGGCATGTAATATTTTATATATGCTGGTGGAACTAATGCCTAGGGTTGCCTCTATCTCTTAGTATATGGTATGACGATCTTGCACTGTCAGCTTTTGCACAGCATCAATGTTTTCTGGCATAACAACTGATTTTGGACGACCTTCACGGATTAAACCTGTTGTACCAGCGTTTCACAGTGGCAAAGGATGGAGCTTCGTCCCCAAATGTAGTAGCAAGTTGATCAATGTGCTCTTGTCTTGGTAATCCACGTTGAGAATCATAATAAATAATCACACAACATTTTTCGCGAGTTAATTCCATCTTTTTGCTGAGACACAATTTTAAAGCCACTGTAAATACCGCAGCTAACGCTCTATTGACAAAATATCGAAATAGGTTAAGGTCAGCAATGTCAATCTTTCCAGTGGAAACATCAGATGGCACCTACATCAATCAGCGCTGCCAAGGCTCAAAGTATAAATAGTGGACCTCGTATTAACCTCTTACTCTGATGAGACAGTGAAGATTTTGAGGACATGATCTGTTTTAGTTCGTATGTACGGTGACAAAGTTTCTTTATTAAAAATATAAAGTGACATTTAAATTTAAACGTTGATTCAGTGTTACCTCAAGGTATCTTACTGAATATAATTCTGCAATAGGCTCTTTTCTTAGTAAAACATGCTTACGCGGAATACTGTAGTTATACGAGGGTCGGCTGATAAGTCTCGGGTCTTACACAGATATGGCACCACTGGGGCAGTTAGACGGTAGTAACATCGTATAGTTTAACTCTAGACTAGTTTGTATCCATAGTTACAGGTCAATAGCTTGTTTAGTTTTCGAATAGCATTTTAAATAAGACAACTTTAGAGTTTTCACGAAAATGGAGGATTTGGAAAAACGAGTAGTGATTAAATACTTCCATCTGTAGGGCTTAACGCCTAAAGAAATCAAGAATGAAATGGACAGTACATTGAAAGACTCTACCCCTTCATATTCAATCATTAAAAGATGAGTTGCAGCGTTTAAAATGGGACGTACGAGCACTAGTGATGAGCCTCGCTCTGGATGCCGTGTAGAAGTGACAACTCCAGAGATTATTGAAAAAATTCATCGTTTAGTACTGGAAGACCGCAGACTAAAGTTGTTTGAGATAGCAGAGGCTGTAAATATACCAAAGGAACGTGCAGGTAATATTTAAGTAATGTTTTGGGCTTTTACAAGGTCTGTGCAATATGGGTGCCGCGTTTGTTGACACCTGGTCAAAAGTTGCAAAGAAAAACCTTCTGTTAAGAATCTGGACCTCTACCATAAAAATCCCAGTGATTTTTTTCAGACGGCTTATTACCATGGATGAAACTTGGATACATTACTACATTCCAGAAAGTAAATTACAATCAAAACAGTGGATTGTGGCAGATGAACCAATTCCAAAAAAGGCAAAGTCGCTTTTGGCAGCTAACAAGGCTATGACGAGTGTTTCCTGGGATACACAGGGAATTATATTTACTGATTACTTGGAAAAGGGTAAAAGTATCACTGCTGACTACTACACAAGCTTATCGCAACGTTTGACTGATGAGGTCAAAGGAAAAGTACCTCATTTGGCACAAAAAAAAAAAAAATCCTTGTTTCATCACGACAATGCTCCGGCCCATCATTCAGTCATTTTAATGGGAAAAATGTGCGAATTAAAGTTCGAATTGCTTGAACATCCGCCCTATTCGCTAGATCTAGCACCCAGTGACTACCACGTGTTCCCAAATCTCAAACAATTTCTTGGAAGACGAAGATTTCACAGCAACGAGGTCATTGATGCGTAAACAACTATTTTGAGGAGCTTGATAAATCGCACTACAGAAATGGTTTAATTAAATTAGAACACTGATATGACAAATGCATTAGCCTTTCTGGAGATTATGTTGAGAAATAAAGCAAAAAAAAAAAAAAAATGAAATGCTGTAATTATTGAGAGGCCGACCAATAAATCAGCCGACCCTAGTAAGTGAACTTTACGATGTTAGATTTTTTAGAATTCACTATAGAATGTTTGCATCATGTATCTGTTCTGAAGATGACTTGCAGCTGCTTCAGAAGTGCCTTTACTCAGAACTCCGACATCGTCAGCAAAATGTGCAATGACAAATGGTCAGAAACTGGAAAATCTGCCGAGCAAGTGATTATAATAGAGGTCCTAGTGTACTGCCCTGAGGTACTCCAGAATGAATAGCTAGAGACTTGATTGTACTAATTCGCATTTTACAGGGAATGTGGTATTAGGCAAGAATGATTTAATAAGCCAGTACAGTGTCATTTAAGCGAGATTTTATTTTGAAAGAAGACCATCATGTCACAATTTATCAAACGCCTTTACAGTATCCAGAAATATGCCAAAACAAACTAACGTTTCCTCGCAAGTATCCATACGGTGAAGCTGTTGTGAACATGAATGAAATCAAATTTGTGTTTTAGGTAGAATTTCTTCTAAGTGCTCTATTAATTGTAAAAGTAAACTCAAAAATGTTTCTCTTGATTGCATTCTGTACTTGAGCAGGTTCCGTATCCACCTGTCTATAGGAACGGGCGATACGGAGATCACATGCGATCCGCCGCTCTTCCGATCCACCGGTTACGAAAGGCCTGAAACAGATAGTCCTACATAATGTTTGCATTGTGGGATGTTGCCCCATCTTGTCGATAAATTATAGATGATAGTTGGAGATGCTGGGAAAGTGATTCCCATATAGTCGTGGTGAATTCAGTGTCTCTATTAGCATTTGGTTGGAACTGTCCGTAATATAGCTCAGAAAATATTTTCACGTTTTCCTCCAGGTTAGTTTTAAATCGTGGTATTTTCCCTCTGCGTTTTAATACACTCTTAATTTTATTGCATAAAGATCCATCCAGGGGTTGAGGCTTTCATCTGATTTTCAAGAGCGCTATATTTGTTTCTGATGCGCTACACTATGATAAACAGTATATTATGCAACGAGAGTATAATGGTAGCATTAATATACGAGTTATACTTTTCATACGAGCGTCGTAATTGACATTATAGTAAGGTTTCATATGACTACTTATGCTCAACCATGTGTCTAAGTTAAAAGTATTTATAAGGTATCTATAATATTCTACATTTACCCAAGCCAATAAGTGCATTGGCCTTATTAACGCACTGAAACACCTGGCAGAGTTGTGGTTATGAAGTTCTGCATTTTGATTTTCTCCAATCCATGAATTGTGCATAGAGGTTTTCGTACATGTTTCTTGATTTTTGTGGCATAAATTGTGGTCTTATCTTCTCTCTCTCTCTCTCTCTCTCTCTCTCTAAGCCTAACGTCCTTTGACCTAGTTGGTCATATCGATAAATGAAATTGCTGAAACGATGCTCAAATGATCTATGGGTCCATGAAGCTTAAAGTTGCTCGACATTCGTCTTCTTAGGATAAAGGAAAACCCCCCAAAAGGACCTTATCCGGGTAACTCACTCTAAGCGAGATTCGGACTCGCGACCTATTGAATGTGAGGCAGACCTACCACCACATTGCCCAGGCGGGCAAAAGTCATATCTAGTGCCTTTGCAGAAATTTCCGACGGTGTAAGTTACATCTTACTGTCACTCGTGTCCGACATTTTTACTTTTTCTAAACTGGCGCTAGTTCTTGGAATGCACATTCGAGAATAATCGATAGTTGCGCCTTCAACAGTTGGTACCTGGTAGCGTTTGGGATGTGTGCAGACGCGAAAGTGTTGACATAAAAGTGGATGTTCTGATTGGCGGAAACCTGCATTTTAATGCAGAGGTGCTAATGAGATCTATAAAATTGTGGCTACCAGACATATGATTACTACCTTTAGACTTGGTTGAGCAAAAACATTACATTAGGATAGAGTAAGACTTTATAAAGCCTAATGCACTTCAACCTGTCCACTTTCATCGTCGTGTAGCAGTTGCTCTAAGATCATTGAAGGCTAATAACTAAAACTTATGACAGAAGGACAATATGGATTTCAAATGCACAAATCTATGATACAAGCAGTACCTAAAGTAAATAACACTATGATATTACCATTATAATTAAAGGATCTTCGGACAAGGAAGTCGAAGGGAAAGCAACCGAAATTCTAAAACATCTAATGTGTACCATTCACATGACTTTCTCTATATGCCTGCAACAAATTATTCTTAAAAAGCTTATACTTCTATTTACTTTATGCTAATCAGAAAAAATGAGCAGAAATAGTCTTATTACTTGCTTCCTTGTAAGTAGAAGCGAAATAAAGGACTACCATGGGTTAAAATGAAAGCCAAAAGTTGGTTTCTATGTCAATGAAGTTCCTTTGTTTACATGGTTAGGAGTTGACAAGTTCCTATGTGAGAAAAGTAAAAGTTTTTCATAGCAGAAACCAAAAATAAGGAAGGTCTCAAAAACGACGAACTCAAGAAAAAAAAAAAAATGTATGTAACATAAATTGTGTGTTTTAACGTGCTCTACATTTTTTGTGTAGTAAGTTTTTGTCCTTCTGTTACGGTTTAGCAATTATTCAAAATTCAGTAAAATTCATCCAGAATAAACTACTCTTCAGAGGCTATTCCCAGAAAATTCAAGCTATACATTTTATTTGTCAGGTAAATATCTTTAATATACGAGATTTTAATCAAAATCGTTAGAGCCATTTTTGAGAAAATCAAAATTTTCGAAAAAAGTTCCATGTAAAGGGTAGTTGGGGGTGGGGGGATTTTTCTCAATATCTTCGTGTCGCATCCCTGGAAGATACTAAACTTAAATACCAAGTTTGGTATTTTACCGACTTTTCGTTTTTGAGCTATCGTGTTCACAGACATACGGACACACACACGGACACACAAACACACACATACACACACACACACACACACACACACACACGGACCTTTTGTGAAAATGCTTTTTTTGGATATTGGGGACCCTAAAACATATCTTTCCGGTGAAATCTCGGTATCGAATTTTTGGTGGAGTGCAATACTATCTCTATACACTATGTACATATTGCGTATGGAGAAAGTAATAAACAAACGTATATGTGTAATGAGACAAGCTAAGAGAATCGTAGGGAGTGAAGCCTTAAAATATATATTGTCCTCTGGTCTATTCACAAATAAAATATGAAATTGCTTTATGTGGAAATACAAATGCAAAAGACATATCAAACATTTATGTATGTATATATAACATATTATTTTACAACCACACTCGGGATCCTAAAATAATCTGTTTTATTTCTTACATTAGATGAATGCTCCTTCTATTATAAGTGTTATACTTTCATATATATATATATATATATAACAGATTATTTTAGGACCACACTTAGAGGAACATTAAGTAACAGAGTAATATAAAATATAGGGAAAGACTTTACAATAGATTGCTTAAAAAATAAAACACTGTAACATTAGGGCCATAAAAAGATACTGAACAGAACAGGCTTTTTATAGTATTGAGGAGCACAAAAATGTAATAGAGTTCTAAGCAATTGTAAATAGTAATCTGTAGATATGTATTGACATGACATGATGTATCATTTATACTTTCTCTACACGTACTATGTGCAGAGAGTATAGAGAAGGAATTGTATTGCACCCAAAAATTCCATACCGGGTTTTCACCGGAAATACATGTTTTGGGTCCTTCTAACAAAAACAAAAAAAAAAACAAAAAAAAAATTTAAGAAAAGAGCCCGCGTGTGTGTGTGCAGCATAGCTCAAAAATGAAAAGTCCGTTAAATACCAAACTTGATATTTAAGTTCAGTGCCTTCCAAGGATGCGACACGAAAATTTCAAAAAAAAAAAAAAAAAAAAAAAAAAAATCTCCCCACTCCTTTAAATGGAAAAAAATTCGAAAATGTATTTCTCAAAAATCTCTCTAACGATTTTGGTTGAAATTTCTTATATTTAGTATATTTACATGATAAATAAAATGTATATCTGGAATTTTCTGGAAATAGCCTCGGAAGAGCTCTTTATTCTGGATCATTTTTATTGAATTTTGCATTACTGGTAAACCGTAAGAAATGGGCAAAAACTTACTATACAAAAATGTAGATCTCGATGAAACACACAATTTATGTCATATACATTTTTTTTTTTTCGTGGAGTTGACTGTTTTCGAGATATTCCTTGTTATTAATTTCACTTTTGTCATACGGGAACTTGTCAATTCCTAGCCACGCAAAGACGCGGATTTCAATCCCGTAGCAACCACATTTTAAAACATTTGACTGTCCGTTTAACCTAGTGTATTCCTTTATTTCCCTTCTACTTATAAAGGAACTAAGTAGTAAGACCGTTTCTGCTATTGTTTTAGCACGAAATAGAAGCATAAGCGCACTAACAATAATTTGTTACAGAGATGTAGAGAAAAAACATGTAAATGGAGTACGTCACATTTTTATGTAAATCTAAAGAATGGAATAAAATGAAATACATTGTTCCCATCCGCTTGTAATTGCATGAAACACGCGCCGAAAGATTTGAGAGGTTATTAGCGAGCAAGCGGTTCTTATTCGTTGTTTCAGCACATTCACATCTGGCAACCTGGTAGCATATAGGTACTGGCTCTTGATGAAACCCATGGGGGAATAGGTTTTGGGGAACGGGCAGCCCACATGCTATCCACTGGTTAGGAAGATCTCATTCAGGCTGGCTATATTGCTTGCATAGTGGGGTGACGCCCCATCTTGTTGATAAATGACAGATGCAAGGATACCATCCTTGGTCTCCAGGAACAACTGCAGCTTCCGGTAAAGGCCATACATTTGACCCTTCATAAGACCCTTTAGCAACGGAGTTTCGTAAGACAAGGATATTTATGTTTATGAAAATACTGCTAATGCACGCAACTTGGTGCTTCCCTGTCTATAACTGGCGCAATAGATCTGGTCATGTGAAAATCTTAATGAGAGCTAGGAAGCGAGTTGTATATCTGTTGTTACCAGATGCATGCAAGATGGAGGAGATCGTGTCAAATATCTGTCAGCGCTTATGCACTGCATCACACTGTGCTGCATAATCTACAAATATCACTGTAAAAAGGACCCAACATAAAAACAATATCAATCGTCTGCCTTCAATTCTTCCACACTTGACTGTCCGTCTTCACTCTCTGTACGAGAACATTGAACACAGAATAGCTCATAATGTGCATAAGTTTACGAATCAGTTTCCTCCATCACAACACGCCATTGTCATCGCCATTGCTATCGCTACTTTCTGCACCATTATTGTAGATGAGGATTTCAAATTTATTTTCCACAATTCCATCTTTTTCGAAATTCGATTTACGAAAATATTGAATAAAGAAGAGCCCATTATGGTCATAAGTTTATGAATCAGTTTTTTCCATTGAAAAACTTGCTCAGTGTTTGTCTTTGTTTACAAAACATCACATGCTGTCTGTCACACACATCACCACAGTGTTGGCATACATATTCTGGTCCTTGCATATGGTGTTGTTTTCTTCTCTTTTTATATTCCTTAACCTGACTGGTCATATCGGACGATGAATAAAATTGGTGAAATGATCTCGGGGTCCATGAAGTCTAAAGTAACTCGGCATTCGTCTATTTAGCGCAAGGGAAATCCCCGAAAAAACTTTATCCGAGTAACTCACCTAAGCTAGATTCGAACTTGCGACCTCTTGAAGTGGTATTGTGTTTTGTAGCATAATAGATGGCGAAAACAGAGATCAGTTAACATCACGTACGGTGTTACGAGAATAAACAATGCAATTGTTTCTACTGATTTCCGAGAATCAGACTGTTGGAGAACTCGAGTGAACATATATTTTTTCTCGTTTATCTCTGCCTCTTGTTCGTGAACTCGAGGACATTTGCAATTATTTCTCTGCTTTTACTATATAATACCTTGCCACTTAACTATGAAAACGTAGAAACCATGGTTAGTAATTCACAAAAAACAAAATAAACACTATTTATTGCCCTCTCTGAAAATACAAACAGATGCGGAACATTTTCGAGACAGACTGTACAATGTTTTATTCTCTGTATATATGAATAAGTAAGTCGCAAAGGTATCGTATTGCAAATTCCGAGTAAGCTAGGCTCGGCAGCTGGGATGGCAATCAGGGTCACTATTCCAGAAGTTTTGCGCCCGCTATAGCTATGTATGTTACCTCCGATAGCGTGGACCAGACGCACGGGTTTATTCCTGGTAACTGCCTTATCCTCATTGATCATGAGGCTTTGTGGGCGTTGAAAACTACATTTTCCTATCACAGAGGATCTGCGCAATAATAATCTTGATTGGATGTCGTTTTGGGAAAAAATAAACAAACAAAAAGTAACAACAACAAAAAACACCGTATAGTCACAGATTTTTAAACATTTGACTATTGCTGTTCCCTTTGTACGTATAACAAAATGTGTAACTAAACATTTATGCAAACGTTTTCCATAATTAACCGGAAGTAGAAAGAATACGCTGTTGCAAGAATACTTTTACATAAAAACTATATGGAGTGATTCAAAAATATTTTTACAACGTTTGGGGATGGATTCTTGGCATCAAAACAAGAAAATAGGTTCATATAAACATATGTTCTAAAACGCTTCGTTTTCGCGTTATCAATTCATTAATGAAAGTCACCTTCAGTGGCTTTGCAACTCCAATCTAATAACTTCATTTATGAAATGCTCTCACTCATTTTACCCTATCTTTTGAGGGCACCTTAAACCATTGGTTTATGAAGCAGATATCCCGGATGAAGAAACTCTTAATCTTCGTATCATGGAAGCCTGCGAAATCAAACAACACCGACTGGGAATATTGGACACTCCATGCTTTGACGAGTGCATGTGTGTCTAGACGCAAGAGGAGCACGTTTGGATCATTTGCTATAAGTGGTGTTTGTGTGGAACACCTCTTTAACAAGCCAACAACGTCAAAAATTCAATAATGTGTCACTTTAAAATATTTTGATTAATAGCATTTTGAACTTCAATAAATTGAGGACGAAGGTTTTGGGACATGTGTTTATATGAACATTGTTTCTTGTTTTTATGTAAGGAACCTGGCCCTAAACTTTGTAGAAGTAGTTTTGAATTAGCCTGTATATGCACTTAAAATTATTCGACAGTGGATAGAAAAACTCATTTGAAAGCAACACAATGATCTTTCTTGAGGGCGCAATAGATATTATGTGACTTTCCTTCGCGCGACTGTCAATTACGCGGAAGCAGACGTCACAGAATCACGGGCTTGCTTGTGGGTGGGCGGGAGGGAGTGCGGATTTGGACCCCTCCAATTCTTAGCTCGAAGTTTTTACCACCAACAATTTTCATTACTACTTTGGATTAACATTTGGAATTCTCCGCTCCTATCGGAAAAGAGCGCTTAATGTGTCGTATCCGGCTGCGCTGTAGCCGAGTGGTTAGACCACTCGCCTCTCACCTAGACAGCCCGAGTTCGATCCTATCATGTGAGATTTGTGGTGGATAAAGCGGCGCGGGGGCGGGTTTTCTCCGGTTTCCCCGGCATCGCACTCCACCTATGCTCCATATTCATTTCATGTATCGCCAGTGTCATCGCCTACGGTGCCACAAGTAGTAAAAGCGGGCGTTAAATACTACGACTACTAGCTGAACTAAAATACCAAATTTGGTATTCAAATGACTTTTCGTTTTTGAGCTTTGCAGTCCACACACAGACAGACACACACATGGACCTTTTTCTAAAAATGTTTTTTTCGGACTCAGGGGACCTCAAAACACATATTTCGCTATATAATTTTTGGGTGGAATACAATACTTTCTCTATCTACATTGTACATATGGTCTAGAGAAAGGAAAAGTTTTTTATAGTGTTTAACGCCCGCTTTTACTACTTAAGGCACCGCAGGCGATGACACTGTTGATACATGGAATGAAGATGAAGCACCGGTGGAATGAGATGGCGGGGGAAACTGGAGAAAACCCGCTCCTGCGCAGCTTTGTCCACCACAAATCTCACATGCGGTCGCTTGGGATCGAACCCGGGTCGTCTAGGTGAGAGGCGAGTGGTCTAACCACTCGGCCACGGCGCGGCCCAAAGTGATTCCTTGCACACTATAGTAAAATAAAATAATAAGACAGTAACCATGTAAAACAATGTGGCTGCACCAATTGCAAGAATGGAATGGAGGTTCTTTGCCCGCTACACCACGGCGCTTCAAGTCGCCTTCCATATCGGCTGTCTGAAACAAGAGTTGAAAACCTTGAAGGCGAGCTCACTGAATCTCACCGTGGTATCAGATGAAAAGAGCGGAACTTAAGTTCCGTGCTCGAGTACCAGTGTGGTATTGGCTCACCATTCCGATATTTGAGGCTATCGAAACTTAGAATTGAATTAAATTATTTTTATATTAACTTTTGTAGTCCGCTTACCCTCCCCGTATTTAGGACTGACATTCCTCTAGAACTTACAAGCGGATGCTTAGGGTTCAGAAGCTTGTCGGGGAGCCAGGCACGAAACCACAGAATGGAGGATCTGCCCGTAGCCAGGCATGAGCATGAAGAAATGTATCAAATGAAATGCAAGCGAAATTGATGATAGGAAAGGTGATGGAAAAATTGGTGCAGGGCTGGTAAGATGAGCACTCGCAGTGTGACATGCTCTACCCCTGCAATCGCCCTCTTCCTTTTTCCTTCCAGCTGACAGAGAAGCGGAGAGGTTACGTGTGTAACAGTGGCGGTTGTTACTATAGCAGGGCCGGTAAGATGAGCACTCGCAGTGTGACATGCTCTACCCCTGCAATCGCCCTCTTCCTTTTTCCTTCCAGCTGACAGAGAAGCGGAGAAGTTACGTGTGCAACAGTGTCGGTTGTTCTTGAAGAACAACAAAATACTTGTTCTCCCAATCTCGATTAAACATTCGCTGCTCACTCATATTGCAGACGTAAGCCACCGCTGCACTGAATGAGCCGGTTTCTTTGGCTCTGTCTTCCTTGCCAGGCTTGAATTGGTGGAATGAGTGGCGGGGGAAACCGGAGGACCCGGAGAAAACCCACACAGACGTTTCGCCCACCGCAAATCCCACATGCGGGCGCTTGGGATCGAACCCGGGATCTAACCACTCTGCCACGGTGCTGTAAATTGGCAGGATCATATCTGCGCCGTAGATGTGTTAGTATTTCTTCCCGCAGGAGTTCTTTTACATGCCAGTAAATCTACGGACATGGGACAGTTGCTTTTACACACACTTAAAAACCATCAGTTTGTACCCACAATATTGCATCAAAAGGCCGGTACCTAACCAACTAAGCCACCCAGAATGGCAAAGCATAGAATCAGATTGGAATAAATAAATAAATAAATAAATAAATAAACAACAGAATTGGTCTTATTACTTGCTTTCTTGTAAGTAGAAGGGAAATATCAAATTACACTAAACTAAAGCGATAGTCAAATCTTTTAAAAGCTGGTTGTTATGTGAAACAATTGAAATTATGCTTTCTTAGCATGATCAGGAGTAAAACAAAAGAGATATGAAAGGAAAGATGATTTCCCATTTGAGAAAAGTTTAAGTAGTTTAAAAAGTAGTTTTAAAAATTGAAACCAATAACAAAGAATATCTCAGAAATGGTCTGCAAAAAATATATTTTATATCAATTGTGTGTTTTAAATAGTTCTAAATTTTTTTTTTGTGTAGTAAGTAATTGTCTCTTATGGTTTACCAGTCATACAAAAGTCATCCAGAATGAAGTGGTCTTCAGGGTCTATTCCCAGAAAATCCAAGATATACATTTCATTTGTTATGAAAATATCTTAAACAGGTATTCTAATCAAAATAGTGAACCATTTTTGAGAAAATGTTTAAAAAATGAACATGTGATGAAAAGAAGTTGTGTATGTTTCTATCGCAAACACTACTTAATGAGTTCGCTGTGGAAGTATATCACTCCCCACTAGATGTGAACACACACAGTACACAACAGACGTCAAGACCAGGAACCATTCGGTCTCTTATGAGAATGAGAATACATTGCTCTTCAAACATGTCCATTACAAAAGACATAAATGGTATATGTGTTTCCATTCCAACTCTATAATTTCCCTTAAAATTGAATTCACATCACTGTTACCAGCTTATTCAATATATTTAACAGATACAGTGCATTTGTTACAAAACTTGGCTGACAGTAGCACAGCCTTTGTGACCTTCACTGTCTTCCATTCTCTTGTCACACACGTGCATCAGTCTTACTTCTGTTCTAGTCCAGTTCAAACATGAATAACGTTAGGAATGTTTAGAAGTGTTTAGTTTTGCTTGAAGTGCTTTTAAAATACAGTATACAGTACCACAAAGAGTGCTTATATGCTTCCATCATCTTGTAGGGAAGTTGTAAGGCAATTTGAAACTAAATTTCCTGGCATGCGTGTTCCAAGAGAGGCCATTCGTTTGCTTCTAAATAAGTTGAGGGAGACGGGATCAATTTGTGATAGGAAAGAGAGGTAAACAGGTGTGTGCCTATGGAGCAGAAATTAGACAAAATTGGAGGAAGGTTAGAACAGTCACCTAGAAGTTCTTTTAGGTGCCTTGCACAAGAAACTGACATTCGAAAACTTCAGCATGGAAAGCAACAAAACATTTAAAACTCAAACCATACAAGGTTACTGTTAAGGAATTTCTACCATGTGACCACCAGTCAGGTACATTTCTGTAACTGGATTTTGAGGAATGTTAATGATGGAACAATTGATCCACAATTAATATTGTTCAGTGATGAAGCATGGTTTCATTTATACGGTCATGCGTCATGACAACACAACCAATATTGAGCTACAAACCCAATTTTGTTCAAGAAACTCCCTTGCATGATCAAAAAATCAGGGTATGGTGCACAAAAAATGGATACAGTCCTATGATAAGGTTTGTTTTATGTTTATTCTGATAATTGTTAATGTGAATTGAGATTTTAGCTGATACACAAGCATGTGTGACAGGGCTTGCAACTGCCAGCCAAGTGTACACTACGTGACCAGGCGATGGACCGTGTGCCTGACAGCCAAGTTTTGTAGCATACTTACTGTATAACTATTCTTAATTTAAATGACCCTATAGTGTAACCAGAAAAATATTAAGAAGGTTATGCATATAAATCCAGTTTTTAAACAGTTTGTATAAAATCAAAATAAATTAAACCTGAGTTGAAATATTGTAACAAAGCTGCTCTTTATTACTCAAAACTGATAACAAACTGCAGTGTACTATCTCTGCTACCAAAAATTTAAACTAAATGCCTAAACTCTTGCCTAAAATTCTACAAAGTAGATTTAATTCCATGGTGCATTCCAATTTACAAATTGAACTTTTTTAATTTCAATTAATTCAGCTACAATGTCTGTTTAAAGTTTTATCCAGTTCATAATGTATTTGTATATCCACAAAGGAAGTGGGAATTTTACTACTTCGTAAGTTAGAAAGCATATTGAGCATGGGGTCATGATCTTTTCCACAGGAAGATAAAGGATTGCTTAGTGATTTGAAATCAAACTAGTGCATTTACAAAGATAAATTAAATACAGGTTGTACATAAATGAATATCGGGGTTTTAACTCTTTATAATATTTATTACATTCAACTTACAGTTATAAATGATATGTCAAATGAAAAAGCAACTCAAACAGTTTTGTTTGTTGGCACAAGTGCGCATGTACGTGCAATGTTTCTGCCGCAATCCGCTAGACAGCGGTAGTAGCAAAGATGGCGACTAGTAAACAGAAAGCGTTTTGTGTTTTGCAGTTTGCAAAGACCGAATCTGTAGTTACTGTGCAACGTGCTTCCGTAGTAAGTTCGGTTGTGATCCTCCTGGTGATAAAAACATTCGTAGATGGTATAATCAGTTTGAAGATACCGGCTGCCTTTGTAAAGGGAAGAGCACGGGATGACCAGGAGTAAGTGAAGAGACTGTTGAGCGAGTGAGAGAGTCGTTCACAAGAAATCGGCCTGGAAGGCTAGTCGTGAATTACAAGTTCCTGTGTCGACTGTTTGAAAAGTTGTAAGAAAACGCTTACAGCTACGTCCTTACCGTTTACAGCTATTACAGGCTCTAAAGCCGACAGACCACGGATTACGTGCCAAATTCGCAAACGACATGTTGTTTCATGACGATTTTGTGGATCGGTTGTCTTCAGTGATGAATCGACCTTTCACCGTAGTGGACATGTTAACACTCATAATGTGCGCAACTGGGGCTCAGAAAATCTTCACGAGATGGTACAAATGCAACGAGATTCCCCTAAAGTGAATGTTTTTTGTGCCGTATCCCGGCAAAAAGTTTATGGGCCTTTCGTTTTTGGTGAACCTACTGTAACTGGAACTTTTTACCTTAATACACTAGAGCAATGGCTCTTCCCTTAGTTGGAAGAAAATGAGCCAGAGAACTTCATTTTCCAGCAGGATGGTGCGCCACCTCACTGGCATAACGAAGTACGCGATTGGTTGAACGTCACTGTACCCGAGGGCTGGATAGGCCGCAAGGGCCCCAATGACAGGGCTTGCTATGCATGGCCTCCATGTTCTCCTGACCTAATGCCATGCAATTTTTACCTTTGGGGCTTCATCAAGGATCGTGTGTACGGGTCTCCGCTACCAGCTGACCTCCCTGAATTAAGAAACTGGATTGAAGCAGCTGTTGCTACAATTACTGAATACACACTTATCAACATTTGGGAAGAACTCGGCTATAGACTTGATGTGTGCCGTGTGACAAAGGGTAGTCACATTGAACATTTATAAGCTTCTTGGTGAAACTGTTTGAGTTGCTTTTTCATTTGACATGTCATTCATACCTGTAAGTTGAATGTGATAAATATTATAAAGAGTTAAAACCCTGATATTCATTTATGTACACCCTGTATATTGTAAAATAAATGTTAAATACATTTATAATATTAAAATCTTAGCAATATTGAAAATGGAATATATAAAATGAAATAGAGCATCTATTATAATTGAATAACAGTTTCAATAGTTTGAATTTAATTATATGTAATACATATATAGTCGAATAAAGAGTTGAATCAGAATTACACATTACAGAATAAGATTGTTGAAAATCAAAACATTTTCTTGATAGCTGCCACAATTAAATCAATTTAACATTTTACAAATAAGCAAGAGGCATTCGACTGTTTGACATACAGTTCTCTTAGCTAAGCCTGATTTAACTACTCAGTTCTAACAAACTAAATTAATGCAGCTAGTGTTACTGAACCTCAGCTTTTAGGTTGCAACACACACATTACTATGAACTCCCTCTAGTTACAAATGCAATACCAAATCAAATGACAGCCTCTGCATATGTAAACCATAGATCATGTGAACTAAGAATGTTAGAATTTTAAAATTTATTTCCATGGCGGCTGCATCAATGCAAAAATATAGTTATTCTTTCAGACTCACAGGCTGCTATACAAGCAATAGTAAGACTTCCTAAAATGGGAAAAATTAAAGAAATCCAAAGGATAATTCAACAAATTAATAAACTGCAGGAAAAAGCTGTATTACGATGTATTCCATCTCATTATGGAGTGGATGGTAATGAAAAAACAGATTTTTTGGCAAAGAAAGGAACCAAATTAAAAAAAAAAAATATTTTAGAATTTCCTTATGAATCAACCAAATGCATTGTAAAAATAAAAATAGATTCAAATTATATAAATAAAATAACACAAGAAAATAAGAATTCAAAGTGACAATAAATTGTTGAAAATCCTAATTTAATTCCAAAATTACCAAGGAAGTCAGCTGTTGCCAACTTTCGTCTTATAACTGGACATCATTTAATAACCAATCTCTATAGGATTGGCCTTTCTACCTCACCAAACTGCCCACTATGTACCAAAGAAGAAATTATGAATATGGAACATCTAGAATCATGCCGAGCTTTGAAGATGTATCCTAACATTGTTGCCAAATACTGAGAAGTTAAAAGAATGACTTCATGTCAATTCCTGAGCATTAATATCTCTCTCTCTCTCTCTCTCTCTCTCTCTCTCTCATATGCACGCATCCACCCACACACAGAGGATAAACATTACCATGCTGACTTCATACACCCAAGGTCGCGGGTTCAAACCTGGCAGAGGAGGATGGATTTTTTTTGGGTGTAAAAATCCTTAGCATGGCTTCCTTTGGAAGGGAAGTAAAGCCATTGGTTCCGTGTCATAGATTTACAGCACGTAAAAGAACCTCAAGCCTGATAAGAGAGGTCTCTGAGCAAAGTTAAGCGGTCTTTCACACCCAATTTAGAATGGGACACTGAGAACCACAGTAGTTAATGAGCATCCATAAATAACATGCCATTTTTTTTTACAGAGGATAAACAAGACAATGCTGAATAAACATTGAAAATCTATACAGATGGAAGTAAAGGAGATTCCAGAGTTGAATCTGGAATAACTGTGTTCATGGAAAATGACTTTGCAATTCAAACTCTATAATAGGTTCAAACAGCCAGGCCAGCAGGTAGCCATTTTGAAAGCACTGGAAAAAAATAGAATCACTCGAAAATCAGGCACATGAAGCAAAAAACAGCTGTACTCTACACCGGTAGCAGAATGACTCTAGATTCACTGAAGAACACCAGAAACCATAAATATGTCATAGAGGAAATCAGACAACAGATCAGGAAACTGCAGAACCACAACTGGACCATCCTTGTCAAAGCTCACGCAGACAACCTGGCAAAAGCAGCAACAAGGAACAGCGACATGCAGATATGCTACAAGAGAATACCTGAAGGTGAACTGCTAAGAGAACTTCAAGAAAAAAGTGTAGTGAAGTGGGAAAATGAATGGCAAACAACTCCAAAAGGAGAAATAACCAAATTCTATTTTCCAAGTGTAAAATACTTCATTAAATTCAACATACCATTAACAGGCAATGTAACAACTTTTCTAACAGTCATGGTAGATTAAGCTTCTATTTCTACCATTTTAAAATAATTTGCCTCTGTGGGAATGGAAGCCAAACAGTAGATTATTTGATTTATGAGTATAAAAAACTAGAAAAAGAAAGAACTGAACTAAGAAATAATATTATAAAAACAGGGGGGCAATGATCGAATTCTAAAAGAGAACTGCTACAATTTCTTAAATTTGCACAAACAATAAAACTAGAAAAATCATAAAACTATAATTATGGTAATAGAGTAAATAGAAGAAGCAAATAATCAGTGAATCAGGCTTAGGGGAAATGTCTGAAACGTCACAAGAGAAGCCATTGCCAATTTCATATAATTATAGTATCTAATCTGTAATGTTCAGATTATATATAAGTAACAAAAGCACATAGTATTATTACTTATTGTAATGGAGCAGGCAGTTAAATATATAAACAAATAAAAAAAACACACACACACAAAATTTTGAAAGCATAGTTGATTTAAGACTGCATGTTCATATGAGAAGCACTGCCAATAATAAGAAATCAGATAAACTATACATTGCTAAAGTTCATCACTAATTCCTGTCACTGGTCTCCTGGTCTGGGAAAGTAGCTCATATGATCCCTCTTTGTGAGCTGAGGTGACCTCCCTGGAAAAGGTAGTGTATGCAACTGACATTGCCCAAGATGGAGGTGTGTTGGTTCTATTCTGATAATTTCCCAAAAATCTGCAGTGCAATTTTCTCTTGTCACTTCAACATATTGCAATTCTTAACTTATGGCTCTCCAAGCTGTGAACTCCAGTGAAAACTGACTTGCCTGGCTAGCAGCTTTTCCTTTTATAGTTGTCAACAGAAATTTCCAGAAAATGCAACGTCCATTCCGTCCAACTGTTGCATTGCAAGACTTTGAGATAATAATACCGCTCTCATAAGTGAGCAAGAAGCCAATCAAGCACGTGCAACAATAAGTCAAAGCTTTCAAAACACACATGCCACAATTACAGGCCTGTAAGCCACAGTCACAAAATTTTAAAATATCTGATGTTATATTCTTAGAAAAAGGTGCAGCGCTTGGAATTAAAATTAGATTTTGATATTACTTCTTTTTGCAAGAGTAATGAAAATTTATAATTTCATGTATTAATAAAAACTAACGTACTTTTAAATATATTTATCTAGAAACAACAAATGGCAGATATTTCTGTTATGGAGACTTCCATATGTGTTTTTTACTTTCTCTATACATACTATGTGCATAGTGTATAGAGAAAGTATTGTATTGCACCCAAAAATTCAATACCGAGATTTCACCAGAAATACATGTTTTGGAATCCAAAAAAAGCATTTTTAGAAAAAGGCTGCTTACATGTGTGTGGGTATCTATGAGGAGCATAGCTCAAAAATGAAAATTCTGTTACATACCAAACTTCATTTTTAAGTTTAGTATGTCCCAAGGATACAACAACAAGATTTTCAAGAAAAATCCCCCACCCCCAACTACCTTTTACATGTAAAATTTTTTGAAAATTTTGATTTTCTCAAAAATGACTAGTAATTTTAATTAAAAATCTCTTATATTTAAGATATTTACCTGACAAATAAAATTCATATCTTGAATTTTCTTGAAATAGCCTCCAAAGACCTCTTTACTCATGATTTTTGTTTGAATTTTGCATAACTAGTAAACCATAAGAGATAGGCAAAACCTACTGCACAAAAAATATAGAGCTCCTTAAAACACAATTTATGTCATATACATTTTTCTCCTGGAGTTGACTGTTTTTGAGATATTTCTTGTTATTGGTTTCAGTTTCAAAATACCTCATACCCTTCTCATACAGGAATTTGTCAATTCCTGGCCATACAAAGAAACGGATTTCAATTCCACTGCAACCACATTTTAAAACATTTGACTGTCATTTTAGCCTAGTGTATTTCCTTATTTCCCTTCTACTTATAAGAACTAAGTAACTAAGTTTCTGCTAGTGTGTATCTCGATTAGCATGAAGTGTATAGAAGAATATGCTTATTAAAGATAATTTATTACAGAGATGTAAAGAAAGTCATGTAATGCAACACAGCTGATAAGCTGATACTGATACCATGGTTTGATTAACAATTTTATGTTTTTATCTTTCTGCAGCTGTTCCAACGATGCCTCATTAAGGTGCTCAATATAGAACTGTGGAAGCTGTATCTTGCATATGTTAAAGAAACAAAGTCCACATTACCCACCTACAAGTAAGTTTCTCAATTGCTTTTTGTGGTCTGTAGGTTCATGATATACACACTGTGTTTAGAAAGTGTTTAGTTTTAACCATTTTACTTTTTACTTTCTCTACACCAAGATTTTACCAGAAATGTATGTTTTCAGACCCCCTGAAATCCAAAAAGAAGCATTTTTAGAAAACTGTTCATGTGTGTGTGTGTGTGTGTGGGGGGGGGTGCCTGTGAGTGTGGACAGCATAGTTCAAAAACTAAAAGACTGTTAAATACCAAAACTTTACATGGAGAAATTTTTGAATTTTTTTTTCTCTCAAAAATGGCTCTAATGATTTACATTAAAATACTGTGTATTAAAATTACTCACAACACAAATAAATGTATATTTTGAATTTTCTAGAAATGGCTTCTGAACAGCACTTCATTCTGATTGATTTTTGCAAAACTTGGCATAATGGTTAAACAGTAAGAGATAGCCAAAAGCTTTCTACACAAAAATATGTAGATTGTGTTAAAACACACAACTTATGTCATATACATTTCTGTTGTAGAGTTGACCATTTCAAAGATATTCCTTGGTATTAGTTTCAATTTTAAAATACTTATAATTTGCTCAGACAGGAAGCTTCTGTTTTCTTTTGTTATATTCCTGGCCAAGCAAAAAAGCCAATTTCAATGATAATCACATCATGATAGGTTTTAAAACATTTGACTATGACTTTAGCATAGCACAAAGTAATAGTAACATCACAATAAAAATTATGTAGCCCGCCTGGGTAGCGTGGTGGTAGCATGTCAGTCTCACGTTCAAAAGGTCGTGAGTTCGAATCTCGCTTAGGGTGAGTTACCCGGATGAGGTTTTTTTCGGGGTTTTCCCTTATCCTGAGAAGACGAATGTCGAGTAACTTTAAGCTCCATGGACCCCGAGATCATTTGAGCATCAATTGCATTCATCGTCCGATATGACCAAACCAGGTTAAAGGACGTTAAACTATAAAAAAAAAAGAAAGAAAAAAAAATTGACATTACAGACTTTATTTATATTCTCCTGCCAGGCCAATAATACCTGCCAAATCCTTGGAAGATAGCACACTCATTCATTCTGGCATTCTGGCTATGACATTGAAAACTTCAATGCCATAGCTGAGATTTGAACCATGGAACTTCTGATCTCTGGCTAGATGCTCTATCTCTGAGCTACCATGGTAACTTGCCAGTATGGCATTAAAATTCTGAACTGACTTGCATGTTTTCTGGTAAACTACAAGGGGATCTCAAATTATTTTGAGATGACAAACCCCATGTCGCAAGTACTTCAAAACCCAGGATTCATAGTGTAGCCAACTATTATGGACTATTAGATAGGTAGAGTCAGACTGAAAATTCAATGCCAGTTTGACTCTACTTATCCAACTCCTGTCCTACATGTGGTTTCTGTGAGAAAATAATTAAATTATCATCATTTCTGGGTGTCTCTCTCACTGATCAATGTAGACCTCTCTGGATCTCAATTTTTGATTGAAGGAATGTCTCATAGAGGTTCTTTGATCTTTGAGAATAAGGGCTCATGTCTAGTAAATTTGGTGGATGCGAGTACTTCTCAATTCCACCTTGTAAACAAATTCCTCACTGTTCTGGCTTCATGTCAACGAGCATTATCATGTAACAGTAGGACTCTCAATGGCCTGAGATCATTTACAATGCTTGCTGGATGCAAATAATGTGATTAGTAGTCTGTTTTTACTCTTATGCCATGAGGTGCAGTATGTGTTCATAATCATAACACACAGTAATCAATAGTTCTGAGGGATCCTGTAAGGTTTGTTGTCTCTTTGGGTGTGCTGATTCTCTGTATGTCATCATTCGTTTGATTGTCATTTTAGCTCAGGTGTATGTGAATGCATTCATGCCTCATCCATTATGATTAAGAACTCCTCATCTTCAAGTTCATATTGCTCCAAGTGCATTCTTGCTGTCTCCATTCACTGCCACTTTTCAATTTCAGTTATAGTGTGCAGAACCTGTACGGAACCCAGTGGGCATAAGTTTTTCGCATTTTTAGTTTTTTTTTCTTAAAATGATATGGACAGTTAATGCTACAGTACCAAGTTTCTTAGAAATCTCCACGCACGTGTCCAGTGTCTGTCCGGCGAAGATAAGGTGGTGCTCCGGAGTTCCATTGGACATCCTGGATCCACAGAGTGACCCTGAAGGAGGGTGTGAAGACCATTAATAATAATAAACCATTTATTGTCAATAGACTGCAATACAGTTTCTGACATTGTCAAAAATTGTTTAATTACAATTACATTACATATTTACAACTGCAATTTACAGTCATTACAATTTGTTTAGAGTATACAATACCTTATTTATTAAATAATTCTTAAGCCTATACTTAAAAGTATGTGTTATTATAGATTGCTTTATAGAATTGTTATACAAATAGAGCCCCATTACACATGGATCTTTGTAATAATATTTATCCTAAAACCTTGTCTATAAAGTTCACAGTTGTGCTGTGTGTTATAATGGTGAACATTGCTGTTTCTTAAATTATCCTTTTGAGGTGCATGTATTATTACTTATATATATCCAGTAAAAATATTATAAGTATCTGTTTTCCCTAAAATACTGCCTACACGAATCCCTAGAGTTTAAATGATATATTATTCTAATTGCCTTTTCCTGAAATTTAAAAAATCTTTCTGTTTTATTTTGCACTGCATTCTCAGATTTCTATCCCCCATATAATATGTGGAAATATGGCACCATAGTAAATAAATTTTAACTCTTTCTTCTAAAAGATAAGAAAAGTGCCTAAGCAGGTATAGTGATTGCCTTATTTTCCCACAAATATAATTTGATGTGTTCCGACTATGTTAATTTTTTGTCATAGAAATGTATGTATGTTAGTTCCGACGAAGTTGTATTCTGATAATTGTAAAGTTTTATGTATATCATTTAATTTTTTTAGATTATACTGAATTTATATAGTTTTAGGCAAGTTACATTTGGGATTATTTTGTTCAAGTATTTAAAAAGTCTGTCATTAGCATTTGTCATAGTTTCATTCAGTTCCTCCATTGTCATACCCCAGCATATCATATCATCTGCATAGGAAATAACTTGACATTTGTCTGTCGTAGGTATATAAGAGAGGCCCCAATACTGAACCTTGAGGAGTTCCATGCTTTACAGCTTTGATTGGATGCACTCTTTGTAGTTAAATTTCCCTGATTATAATATATTTGTGTTGCCTATTTCCTGCCAATAAGAGGATTAAATCTTTAGTCAATCGCCTAATTCCATACGCTTCTAGTTTATCTAGCAGAATATTGTGATCTGCACAGTCGAATGCCTTTGTGAGGTCTAAAACTAGAGATTTTTCTTTATTCTGTAAGTGTTTTACTATATCATGTGTGCACTCCAAGATTGCCAAAATTGTTGAGAAATGTTTTCTGAAACCATGTTGTGTGTTTATAATGGTATTATTTTTTTTTCGTTGCAATATAACCATTTCAAAAATTTTACTGAGTTCAGAAGTTAATGTGATTGGCCTGTAGTTATTGACATCCTTAATATCCCCCTTTTTATAAACAGGTTAGACAATAGATATTTTCAAACTATCTGGGAACTCTCCCTGCGATATTGAGAAGTTAATAAGATGTTCAAGAGGACCTGCAAGAACATGTTTGCATTGTTTTATGATCAGAGTGTTAATTTTGCCCCATCCACTAAAAGTTTTATTTGGTAGCTTTGTATTAATTATTTCTTTTGTTGTTATAGGATTAATAAAAAAGGTGGATATATTTTCCTAGAGCAAAAGTTGGGTGTAGAGATTTAGTTGCTTGGTTAAGATGCAACATAAGAAAAAGTTGTTAAAGTTGTTGCATAATTTAGTAGGTTGCTTAGTACCAGCCCATTTGCTTTCAATTCAAGGCTTTTTGAACTTGATTTGTTTTATTTAACTTCATTAACTGTACCCCAAGTAGTTTTACAAATATTCTGCAAGTTGTTTATTTTTTCTTTATATTCATTAGCTTTGAGTCGAGTAAGACTTACCAAATATTACTTTTTTGCTTGATTATACTTATTTTTGTAGTGTGCATGTTTTGTCGCTTTATGCTGTTCATAAAACTGCTTCATATCATCTTTTAACTTGATGGTTTCTGTGTTGAGCTTAACCCTGGCATTTTTGTTTCAATGCAAAACTTAGTTTTAATTGGAAAACTGGTATTAAAATGCATTCCAAAAATATGATAAAATTCATTCCATTTTTCATGTACACTGTTGGTTGAATATACTCTCCCAAGTTTCTTCACATAATTTATCAATTAGCTGAGCAATGTAACTTGCATTTTAATTACAGAAGGTTTTCTAATCCTTTTGCTTTTCATTCCCACATACACTTACAAAATCAACACACTGGTCATAATGGTCTGAGATATGTGTATTAATATTACATGCACTAATCCTAAAATTATTTAGATTGGATGCAACATGGTCGATAGTAGAAGATGTCAGTGCAGTTTTCCTAGTTGGTGTATGTATTAAATCAACTATCTTGTAACTGTTGAATATATCTAGTAGCTTTTGTAAGAACTATCAGAATAGTTCAGATTTATATTAAGATTATCTTTAATTGTAAGACTTTTATATTTCACTGATTGATTTGATAAAACTTCATCTAAGAGAGCAATAAATAGATATCTACTTTTGAGTTTGGAGACCTATGAATCCCTAGGATTAGTATACTCTGTTTCTTAACAGGGCTGCAATAACAAATAGCTTCTCGGCTTGGAAGGTGCTCACATCTACAAGTGAAGCCTTCAGAGAGCTTCGAACTAGCATAACCACCCCACAACCTTACATATACCCCAAATAAAACTACTTACAATGTTATAATCATTAATTTTACAAGATTCACTTGTTCACTATTGAGCCCATGCTCAGTAAATACAACAATTTCAGGTAAATGTTCACTCAGTAATTGTTCACAGGCCACACTTTTCTGGCTTATATGCTGTATATTTATGTGGATTACTCTAATTAGTTTTTCTACTCATAGGAATCATTGCAACAATTTCCTTGCTCTGATTTTACTGCATTTTATTGCTGCACTCTACTTTACCTAATTTATGTTCAATAACATTCGCCTCATGTCTTACTAGTTTCCCTTACTACGGAACTGATTGTATTGCAAAGTAATTTACCAAATTTGTGAGATCCCGTCCTATTTAGGTGCACCCCATCCCCCCCAAAGTAATAGGCCTTTAACCATAAGTCTCCATCCTCCATTAAACAGTATTTTGTAGCACACAACCAATCAAGTTCCTGATTAACCCTTATCATTTTCCTTTTGCTAACATCAATCCTCCTTAGCACTCCACTGGCTTCTTGGGTTGTGACTAAATACTCTGCACCAAATCCAACATTTCCACCATTAATGTTATTTGAACCTGCATGCACCATTACCCTCTGGCTTCATTTCCTTGTTTATCTGAGTGACTGGTCAATAACTAAAGCTCTCTTACAGCATATACCCTTCAACATTCAAGAATTTAAAAATATAAATTTATAAGTATCTACTGTTAATAATAATAATAATAATAATAATAATAATAATACTAATACTACTAATAATAATAATAATAATTAAATAATAATAATAATTAAATAATAATAATAATTTAATAATAATTAAATAATAATAATAATAATTAAATAATAATAATTAAATAATAATAATAATAATAATAATAATAATTAAATAATAATAATAATTAAATAATAATAATAATAATAATTAAATAATAATAATAATTAAATAATAATAATAATAATAATTAAATAATAATAATAATAATAATAATAATAATAATAATAATAATAATAATAATTAAATAATAATAATAATAATAATAATTAAATAATAATAATAATAATAATTAAATAATAATAATAATAATAATAATAATAATAATAATAATAATTAAATAATAATAATAATAATAATTAAATAATAATAATAATTAAATAATAATAATAATAATTAAATAATAATAATAATAATTAAATAATAATAATAATAATTAAATAATAATAATAATTAAATAATAATAATAATAATAATAATTAAATAATAATAATTAAATAATAATAATAATTAAATAATAATAATAATTAAATAATAGTAATAATAATTAAATAATAATAATAATTAAATAATAATAATAATAATAATTAAATAATAATAATAATAATTAAATAATAATAATAATAATAATAATAATAATTAAATAATAATAATAATAATAATTAAATAATAATAATAATTAAATAATAATAATAATAATAATAATTAAATAATAATAATAATAATTAAATAATAATAATTAAATAATAATAATTAAATAATAATAATAATTAAATAATAATAATAATTAAATAATAATAATTAAATAATAATAACAACAATAATAATAATAATAATAATAATAATAATAATAATAATAATTAAATAATTATAATAATAATAATAAAATAATAATAATAATTAAATAATAATAACAACAACAACAACAACAATAATAATAATAATAATAATAATAATAATAATAATAATAATAATAATAATAATAATTTGCTTTGCAACTCTATTTTTATGCCAGGATAGCAGTAAACCTTATAACCTTCCTCCTTGCACATTTCACCAAAAAACTTCAACAAAGAGTTGCCCAACTCTTACACATTTGTTCACATATTTTCACTGCATACATGTTTGTATGTTCACAACTTGCACTTCGTTATCAGCTTCTAACTCACTTAGCACTTTGAATCTATTTTTGCTAGCAAAAATTTGCATTTCTTGTACAATGGAGCGTCGAAAGCAATCATCTTCTTTCGCAGATTCAGAAGTGGTGTCCTTCCATCGTCTGCTGTTTTGTTGTCCCTGAATTATAATTTGATTTTCTGTTGT
Organism: Hymenopus coronatus; assembly: GCA_030762935.1. Lineage (NCBI taxonomy): Eukaryota > Metazoa > Arthropoda > Insecta > Mantodea > Hymenopodidae > Hymenopus > Hymenopus coronatus. Next base: position 163,385,106 of record CM060897.1, read on the forward strand.
TGATTTTATTTTTTAGGGCAACATATTCCTCTTCTAGGTCACTAATTCTTTTAAATGCCTTCTGCAGATCCGTGTTTCATTTGTTGAGCACAACATGTGTCGATGCAATGGTTTCCTTTTCCTGTGGCATCCTGTCTGCGGTATCCATAGGGTTGGGAACACAATTTTTTTGGTGGAGTTTATCGATAGTTTTCCCTTTCCTGGTGTTACCTTCACTTTCTGCTACTGCTGAAGTGTTGTTTATACTATAGAAACTCTCTGAAGGCTGGGAATCCACATTGGTACCATTATTTTCAGATATTAACCTAGCACGAGATTGTGCCAAATTCCACTGTCTGCCATTGCGCGTCTGGTGGACCAGCTGTCGAAAGGCATTGCAAACTGTCCAATTTGTCAACACACCCAATTTGCGAGCAAGAAGTGAGCCAACAGGGAAGATTCCTGGCAGGAAGTTCAGGTGTGGTTGTATTGCTAAACCCGGACCAAGCAGCTCAGATTTTAACAACCATAGACAGGACTGTGCCATGTGGTGGAGAAGGTCAACAAAGTAGTTAACCACACCCAATGGGAAGAAGTGGGTAGTCATTTGGATCGCTGGAAGAACCAGCCCTGAGAAAGTAGCAGTGTGACAGTGCCATCTTTTGCAATGGTTCCCATGTTCGCTTAGGTGTGTGAGTCATCGCAGTTGGGATGCATAAACAACATGGAGGAGTGGTGCATACAACAGGAACCTTCGGAATGCAAGATTCTTCTTATGAGAACATGACTCTTCCCAATTCTTCAACAAGCTTCGGCTTCCAGAAGCTTCTTGGAAGTTCTGTGACATTTTCTAGTTATAAAAGAAGGAAGAATTGCAGTGCAGTGTGTGTTGTGAATTGTATTGAGTTGTGAATGACTGGTGTTAGTGCAGTGGTGCATGAGCTATGGATGGCATGCAGCTGTAAACTGTCTGCATGCTGAGTGAATTATTTGTAGCAGTGAATCTAAGACTGTATTTATAACTAATTGTTGAGTCAATAAAGATATTTGTTACAGCACATTTCATTATAAATCGTGTGCTTTATTGAAACTTAAAGACCAAAAATAGACTTGAGAAATTATTAGAGCTTTGTAATAAGATATTATTATGCCAAGTAAAAGTGATAGTTTTAATGATAATTTACATGGTGTAACCAATGCATATAAATTATGAAGTAAAGAGTTTGTTTGAAATAGAATTACACTAATATGTACATTAATATTACTTAGGGAGAAGATGGCACAAGCTTATGACTTTGCATTAGAGAAGATAGGAATGGACATTCAGTCATATTCCATATGGAATGACTATGTGAACTTCCTCAAGAATGTAGAGGCTGTTGGTTCATACGCAGAAAACCAGAAAATCAGTGCAGTCAGAAAGGTAGGTGTAGCTTATAGCTTTGTTATACGGGACATGAACATTTGCGACATTAGAAATTAAATAGATAAATTTACTTCTACAAATATACTCTTAGGTGTTCTCGGGCTTCAAGCCAGGTGAGATGATGTGGAGCCATTGACGTTTCAGGAATGTGCATCTCTCCCAGCAACAGAATGATGAATGATTGACTCGGGTAAATGGCCTGTATATATACAGTATACTGGGTGGCATGACCCTCATAGAAAACTCGCCTACTCTGGCTACTTGGATTGATTCAGCTAATTTCAAAATAAACATTGAAACATTCAACATCAAAATTAACTGTGTCAGAAAACACAGAAACACACAATCAAAGCAGCAGCCAGAGTAGGCAAGTTTTCTACAAGGTCCATACCACCCGGCACGCAGTATATATAGGCTATTTACCCGATTTAATTTATTCATTATGCTGAGATGGGAGAGATGCACATTCCTGAAATGTCGATAGCTCTACATCATCTCACTTGGCTTGAAGCCCAAGAACACCTAGATATGTTCATCGCCAGGAAAGCTTCAGCTCTTATTTCAAATATTACCTGTGTCTTCAACATACGAGGGCTGTCCCAGAAGTACCCAACCTAATAAAAGAAAGCACAAAAATTTTGAGGAAAAACATCTTTATTTCTCTACATAGTCTCCTTTAAGCTTGATACACTTTTCCCAGCAATGTTCAATAGCTTTGACACCCTGTTTATTGTGCGAACTATCGAGGTCTGCAAAATAACCATCAACTATAGACTCCACCTCTTCATTGTTGGCAAATCTTCTACCACCAAGCCATTTTTTCAAGTTTGGAAACAGAAACTTATCAGAGGGGGCTAAATCTGGCAATTAGGGTGCATGAGGAAGCAATTCAAACTTTAACTCATTGATTTTGGTCATGGCGATAATGGATGTGTGAACTGGTGCATTGTCTTGATGAAACAAAACTTTCTTTTTCGCTAAATGCGAACATTTTTGTTGGTTTCGTCACTCAAATGCTGTAACAAGTTCGCATAATATTCGCCATTGATTTTTTTTTTTTTGAGAAAAGTGCATCCCAGAAAACTGATGCCATGACCTTGTCTGCAGATGGAATTCGCTTTCTTTGGAGCTGATTCTCCCCTTTCAATCATCTGTTTTGATTGTTCCTTTATCTCAGGTGTAAAGTGATGGACCCAGGTTTCATCCATTTTTATGAATTGATACAAAAACTCAGCTTTATATAGCAGTAAAACATTGCCAAACACTCGACTGAAACTTCCTTGTGACGCTGTTTTTGTTCTATTGTGAGCAAACACGGCACCTTTCTTGCACGTGACTCTCATATCCAAATTTTCAGTCAGTATGGTCATGTACAAATTTTTTGCAATGCCTAGCTTGTGCACTTTCAGTTGACAGTCATCCAATACCATTTTCTGGATTTTCTTTACAATTTCTGAACTGGTAACCTCATTTGGTCGAGCACTGCAAAGTTCGTCTTGGTAGCTCATACGGCTGCACTTAAACTCTGCCACCTAATATTTCATTGTTGTAAACAAAGGAGCAGACTCCCCCAAAGTAGAATCTAGCTCAGCTTTAATATTATTTGGACTAAAAGCTTTCAAATGAAAGTATTGCATCACATAATGATGACCAGTTTTAACCATGTTTACCAATTCGCTGAGAGCATTCACTAATGATGGCTACCAAACAAATGCTAAACAATGTAAAATCGTCAAACTTCAAACTTAAGCTTTCTAAGGTTGGTACTTTTTACCATTGTTGTTTGAAACAACAACCGCTATCTATATGTCAGGTTGGGTACTTCTGTAACAGCCCATGTACATGTATACCTGCATTTTAATATGCACCTGGATAATCTTATTATACATCATTTGAATTATTATTATTAATATCATTATTATTATCATCATCATCATCATCATTATTATAAAATAACACAGCTGTTATCAATGGTATACGTACTAGGCCACACTTATGAGTAAATGACTACTCTATTGGTCCCAGTAAGGTTTAACACTGTGGTCATTTTACTACTGCGACCACTCTATACATAGAACATTTATCTATCCACCATCTGTTTCATAAAATCTACTTCATTTTCTTTGATTAATTTTGGGTAATGTTGCATCCTTTGCATCCAAGGCTGCATGTCAGGCAGGCAACCTATGAAAACTAAATCTAGCAGAATTTCAAGCTTCCATCATTTACAAGGTATGAAATTACATACTTCAAGGGTATGAGGCCTAAATATGTAATAACCGGGGTAGCGTTATATGGGATATGATCTACTATATATGAAAAGGAAATTTTGATCAATTTAACAGGAAATACAGTATAATAAATGTTACTTGTGAATTTTTGGGTGTAGCACAGTGCAAAGGAAGAACAAAAAGTCGTTTTTTATGGAAAAAGATCTTCAACTGTTGATTGCAATGTACACTCATACTGCTAATTTTTACATTTACACTTTTCCATTTTATACCGATTTACAACTCACTATATACTGCAAAGAATTCAAAGAAAGGCTAAAAGGGATCAAGACACATTAGCATTGAGCCTTTTGATGGTATAAATTCCTTTCAAGAAAAGGTACTGTCATCCACCTGGTAAAACTGTGTCCTCAGTGGTTTAGGCATAACATGCTTAGCTTCTGTTTTCCAAGGCCATGAGTTCAAACCCAATGGAGGGCGATGGATTTTTCGAGCATAAAAATCTCTAGCATGTCTTCCTTTGGAAGGAAGTAAAGTCATTGGTCCCATGTTGTAGATTTATGGCACACAAAAGAATCTCAAGTCTGATAAAGAGGCCTCTGAGCAACGAAAATTAAGTGGTTTATCACACCCAATATATAGGGTCATTAAATTATAAGGTAACCCCTCAGTCTCTTCACTGGGCGAGAGATCTGAGAGTCGCCAGCAAAGGCACACTGGAGTCCTTACTTTAAATAAATGCTGAAAATATTGACCATCTGCTCCCAAACAGGCAATATAACAAGTTAAAGATATTCTCACTCAGCAGCAGAAATCCCTGTGTAATCTACAGAAACTTAGTGATAACACCATGCAAGAAATCACAAGGATTCCTGCTGCTAAGCTTAGACAAGTGAGCGAGCATATTTTAGAAAATTGTGTTGCCTGTTTGAAGGTCAACATTTCTGTAATTTATCTTAAGATAGATATTTTAGTACACCATTGCCGGAACCACTTTCCCAGTGACTCTTGTGCAGTTGAGAGAGGCCATGACAGGGGTTACCTTGTAATTTAATAACCCTATAGAATGGGACACTGAGAACTACAGCAGATAAAGAGCATAGATGTTTTTCAGTTAAAGTGCTCAACCGCTGAGTATCATCAAACTATTTTCTCTTCTTAGGTTTAAAAGATTAAAAATGTTCCAAATAATATACAATATTTTTATTAATTTTTGACCCAAAAATAGTGCAAAGAGCAGGAAACATTAAACGGAGTATGTCACATGGAACGTTCAGGGATTTTACGTAATCGCAGGGTTTTGCTCTACCTAATGGTTTATTTTTTATTGAGACTGAGATGTTATATATTGCAGGTGTACCAGCGTGGTGTAATCAATCCAATGGTAAACATTGAACAGCTGTGGAAAGATTACATGAACTTCGAGCAGGGCATCAATCCCATTATTGCGGAGAAGATGGCAATGGAGCGAAGTCGAGATTATATGAGTGCCCGCCGTGTTGCTAAGGAATTTGAAGCAGTGACAAGAGGCCTAAATAGGAATAGTCCTAGTGTTCCTCCTACTGGTTCTCCTGAAGAATTGAAACAGGTAAGTACAGCTCATTTTATTACACAACACAACATGAATGTTTTTATTAAGCACCTGAACTATGCTCAGTGATATGGCACTATAAATACGTGAATCTGGAATTTCAAATCATCAATTTACCCTGAAGACAAAGATGATGCACATCTTTGAAATGTTGGAGTCAATCCATGTACTTACCAGGCTAGAAGCCCAAGAGAATTTAGAGTTAGGAAATAATTGGTACTTAAGGGATAAGAGTACTTTAATATTATAGAGGAGTATTAAGGAAGAATGGGGAAGAGAAAAATAAATAGATGTTTGTGAAAAAATGTAAAGAGAGGGTCTGGCATGGGCAAGAACAGGAACAATGTTATGAAAAGGTCTAAAAGTTGATAAAAATCTATGTCCACAATGTGGCAATGTTGACAAAAATTTTCACTGTATAAATGAGTGTGAGGAAACCAAAATGTGGAGAGAGATAAAATGGAACAAAACTGAGAAAAGTTACTGGCAGAGATATTATACTTTGGAAACAATAGGAAAGAATTTCTGAAACAACTAGGAAAGTATACAGGGAAAGTAAGAGAGAAATGGGGAAGGAAAGAGAAGATCTTAATAATAGAACCGATGAGGTTATATTTATAAAATAGCTAAATAGATTGAGTTGGTATGGAATAAAAATGTACAATTAGAGGAAATGGTACATATACCTACATAAATAACCAGGGTGGTAACTGTGCATGATGCCAAATTCAGCTATTCCAGGAAAGTAACTATATAGTATGATGTTTGTAACTTGTAAAGATGAAATAAATTGTCTATCTAAATTATCACTAAATAAGAGATTATAAGAATAATTCTAAGAGTAATGTTGTTTGTCTAGGTGGACCTATGGAAGAAGTACATTGCTTGGGAGAAATCCAATCCTTTGCGGACTGAAGATGCAACACTTATTACGCGAAGAGTAATGTTTGCTTTTGAACAGTGTCTTCTGTGTTTAGGGCATCATGCAGATATCTGGTACGAGTCAGCACAGTTCCTTGAACAGAGTTCTAAGCTTTTGACAGAAAAAGGGGTAAGTATGGTAATTTATGTTTTAATTTATTTAATGCACATGATGTAAGCAGTGTTGTAAACAATGAAACTTTGAAACATTCTGGAGTAATTTGAGTATTATATAGACACTTTAAGTTTAATTTATTTTATTTTACTTGGACATGAGGTTTTAAGGAACCGCATGTTCCTCATCATCAGCTAATCTCAACTGAAGCTTAGGGAAGTTGTTGTTGCTGATGAAGTGATTGTGTTACTCTCTGATGGTCGTCTGTTGGCAATAATTCAAAATTCACGACTATGTCCTGGTTTTCTAAAATGTGGATTTTTCCCTAAACTGTCCATTGTGTAGGTTTTAGTATTGTGATGTCTTGTTGAATGTTGAACATTGTATATATAGGAGGTACTCACATTGTGACATTGATTTACAGATTGAGCTGGGATTTTTTAATGAAACTAAATTGAAAATAAAATATATCTGTGTCTTGCCTTTCTCTCCCATAGGCCCAAGTTTTACAAGAAAAAAATTATTTGCAAATTAGAATGATTTATTAATATTTAATTCCTTGCTTATCAATGCTTAAAAATATTAAATGAGATAAGTTACAAAAATGAGCAGTTTTTCTCTGTTCAGTTTTTTCTTGAAGGCACTCATCACTGCAAAAGTGTGAAACTATGTATGGCCAATATTCTTTACATAATCTTTACTCACTGTTAAATTACAATAAGCAGTAGGTTTTGTCAGTCAGTTTTAAATAAGTATTTACAAATTTATTTACAGGTACAGAATATTTTCAAATATTTTTTAGCTAAGAAGTTGAATTTAAGTTTTACACACATTTAAAATTAGTATGTAATGATAGTAGGTTAACAATTATTTATAAATAATTTGCTAATTAGGCCTCCAAGTAACACAATATATACTATATGAGGGTCATCTTATAAGTCCCAGGCCTCACACATATATGGCGCTACTAGGCCAGTTAGACAGTAGCAATGTACAGTTTAACTCTAGACTAGCTTGTATCCATAGTTACAGGTCAATAACTTGTTTAGTTTTCGAATGACAGCATTTTAAACAAGACAAACTTTAGAGTTTTCATGAAAATGGAGGATTTGGAAAAACGAGCAATGATTAAATACTTCCATTTGAAAGGCTTAACGCCAAAACAAATCAAGGAGGAAATGGACCGTACATTGAAAGACTCTGCCCCTTCATATTCAATGATTAAAAGGTGGGTTGCAGAGTTTAAAATGGGACGTACGAGCACTAGTGATGAGTAGAGCCCGGATTTTTATGTAATTACATATTTTAAATCTGCATAATATTTCAATGAGAAGTAAAAATGTGGACAAATTATGTCATTTGGGACTCACTTACAAATTTTTATTTTACATTTTTTTTTACATATTTTAACAATGTTATATAAAACGTACATATTTTCTGGGTTTCGTTACAATTTTATTATTTTTTAAAAAATATTGTAGTCACATTATAAACTACTGTTTTCACAAGTTTTGCTGAAAGCAACAAAAATCAATCTGCAAAATAGGATGCAAATTAAATTAAGAATGTGATGATAACTGCCTCGCCTCGTTCTGATTGTTGTCCATTTATATCAAAGGAGGTGCCACTCGACTATGTTGGCCTTCAGTGTCACGTTTCTCGTAGTACTTTGGGCACTTACAAGGACTGGAGAAATTGATTGTTACCATTGTTGCCATTGTCATGGTAGTCGGCATCTTGTAACATAACAGCTGCGAGGAAACAAAGAGAGTCGCTGGACAGCTATCAAAATATAGCGAGGCGATAATACTGTCTTAGTAAAATGGCATCAATTGCGTCCTTGCTATCCTGCAGGTTGAATTCATGGCTGAAATTAGATAGTGTCTTTACAACCAACGGAAAAATAATAGTCTGTCAAGCACGCGGTAAAAGAATTGGCTGTTCCATGAAATCTCAATTGGAACAACATATCAAGAGTGCTCTTCACATACGCAACAAACGCCTAGAAAGCAAGTTCTGTTGACACAAATGCAATAGGAACCATCTGGAAATGATTTTTTTAAAGACCTGTGCAGTACAATGGTTGCAGCTAATATTCCATGACATAAACTTCAAATTCCTCAATTTTGCTCCTTTCTAGAAAAATATTCACTAGAGTTCCCCTACAAGACACATTGCAGCTGTTATCCAAACACTTTCCAAAGGATATTATTAGACTCTTTGAACACGTGCTCACTTCCACTTATTTTATGTATGGTGAAGAATTTTATGAACAAACTGATGGAGTAGCCATGGGTTCACCTCTATCCCCTGGAATACTTTGAACACAATGCCCTTCAGTCCACAGCGCTCAAGCCAAAATCGCTCTACCGGTATGTTGTTGACACCTTTGTTATTTGGCCACATGGTGTAGACACTCTACACATTTTTCTGGCACATCTCAACAGTCTTCATCAAGACATATAGTTTACCATGGAAACTGAAGAACAAGGCAGCCTTCCATTTTTAGACATTTGTGTATACAAAAAGGCAGATGGCACACTCGGACATAAAGTTCACAGAAAAGCTACACATATAGACCACTGCCTGGATGCACATAGTCACCACCATCCAGCTCAAAAGAAGACCGTCCTTAACACCTTGTTTCACAATGCTTACTATATTGCAGACAAAGATCACATCTCCCAAGAAATAAATCATCCAAAAAGCGTATTTAAAAAGAATGATTATACAAATAGAGAAATTCACTGTGCATACTGAAAGTTCATGAGCCGTAGAACTCAATCTTCAGACAACCACAAACCAGAAGAAGAAAGAAAATTCAAAGGAAGAGCCTTCATTCCCTTATTTAGCACATTATCGAACAAAATAGCATGAGTACTCAAACAACAAGACATTAAGACCATATTCATACCACCCAAAAGGATCAGACAGTTTTTGAGATTGGTCAAGGATAACCTTGAACTCCAAAGTCCCAGTATCTACAAAATTCCATGCGAATGCGGGAAATCATACATTGGACAGATGTGCTGAACACAAACGCAATGTCAGACTCATCCAACCAGACAAATCAGCTGTGGCAGAACACAGCTTGCAAGAAGTCCATAGAATTTTATTCGACGATGTCACAGTATTACATCACAGTGGCATATATTTTAATAGATTGGTTAAAGAGGCAATTGAAATTAAACTAGAGCCAAACAAATTCAACAGGGGCAACGGCCTATCACTGAGCATGGCATGGACAACATCGTTGGAAAACATGCGGATGGCATCTAAGAAGATTAAGCACCAAAACCACACACTGGCCCAATCAGGAAACACTTCCCTACCATTGGCCCACAAATACTTGGTTAGCAGGTGCTAGCCGGACCAATCAGGGGATGCCTGACCCCCATTGGTTCACATCGATTAGCTCTGCCCTCCACTGGGGGAGTATATATACAGGCCTAGAACTTCACTTCCCCACTTCCTGAAGAAGGCCATAGAGCATCATGGCCGAAAATTGGAGAATTTTATAAACATGACATGGCAGATCACCCAAGAAGCACTCATTGGTGACCATCACCATGAAAGCTTCAGATCATACATACACAAAAGATGTAGATCTCATTAAAACACACTTTTGTCATATATATTCTTTTTTCTTGTGGAGTTGACCATTTAAGAGATATTTCTTGTTATTGGTTTCAGTTTTAAAATACTTAAACTTTTCTCATACAGGAACTTGTCAACTCCATTCCAAGCAAAGAATCACTTATCAATCCCATAACAACCACATTTTAAAACATGTGACTCTCAGTTTAACCTAGTGTATTCCCTTATTTCCCTTCTAATTAAAGGGACTAAGTAATAAGGCTGTTTCTACCAAAGTTTATTGATTAGCATGAAGTAGATGGAAGAATAAGCTTATTTATAATAATTTGTAACAGAGAAGTAGAGAAAGTCATGTGAATGGAATACATAAGATTTTTTTTATTCCCATCACTAAAGGCAATGCTTCAGAGCATTCAATTTGAAAACTGTGAAGCAGTGCTTAAGAAAAGTGAGGTGTTTCTCAAAGATCTAGCAAAGAATGGCGTGCACCATGTATTTGAGGTCTGGCAGATGTGCTATAAATGTGCAAGGAAGTAGGCGAGGATTATGAAAACATGAAGTGGAGTAATAAACATCTGTGAAAAAAAAAAACATTCTCAGTCTTTGTTGATCAGCCCTTGTAGTAAGTCATCTTTAATAAGGTCTTGCGGGCACAGTTCTGTGCTTGACATACTACCAAACAGCTGATCGTTGAATAGAAGACACACCTAAAGTCAGTCATAATTTCTCTAGCTGTTGTTTGTGTATGCTGGTTGAAACATGGCTTCGTGTAGCTCAAGGTTACAAACTGAAGAGGAAATAAGAGCTGCAGTTTGCGATGTATCAGAAGAAAGCAAATGATTTTGAATTTTCAGATTTTGATGAAAGTATTTCTGACATCGATGTAAGAGAGGAAGATATATGTTCTAGCTTCAATGATAAAAATGCATCAGATAACAGTGGTCCTTGTATGCATGCAAATAGTCGGTGTACTTATCAAAATGGATTTACAGAGGTGTAACCAGCAACAACACAAGTGCTAAATTGTACAGTAATCTATGTTACATTTGTATCCTATTGCTTTATGCTATTGTCATTAATAGTGATATCATACCTAGGTGTATGTGTGTGTTTTTTTTTTCAGCCTTCAGCCTTCAGGTTACATGAATTCATTTTCTTATTTTAAAAAAATAAAACACCAGACCAAAAAAGGATGCTGTTTTTGTAAACATATATCTGTACTTTTATTTAATAAACCTGAACTTTCTGTGTAGTAAGGTTTCATATGCCTAATTATTGATTATTTTCAGATTTTAAATTTTTCTTTTGTTTTTAATTTTTTAAAAACTTAGAAGAGACTTCTCGTCCTTATAATACATATTATACAGCAGACAAAAAATGAAAATAGATTCAGCCCTCTTTGTCATTTGGTACTCATTTTATTACTAATAATTTAAAACTCTGCATTCAGCTCTAAAATTGCTTGGCACTTTTCAGACAGCATTTTGCTATTCGGGTTGGCACTAAAACGGTTAAGCAGTTCTAGAGTAACTTACAAGTTATCTGATAACTTTCAATTGCTTGCCACTTTTTGACAGCATTTTGCTATTTGAGCTAGCACTAAAAGGGTTAACAGTTCATCATTTTTTACCTACTTGGAAGAGAAAGGTGAGACATTGGTATTTTTGTGAATTTTCAGGATAAAAAAATAGCTCAACTTGCAACATCAGTATGATGATGGCCCTGTGTTAGTTGCGTTAAATAACTTTCTGGTAAACTTTCATGAAAGAATGGAATTTTTTTTTTTTTTACGGCTTAATGGTTGATAAGCTTGATTATTCAAAGGAGTGTTTAAAAATTTCAACAATGTACAGTGTACAGTTCATACAGCCTTCTGAATTGGTCAATGTGCCAACTGTGAAAGAAAATGGAGAAAACCAAGTTTCTTGCTGTTATTAAACATTTTCATTTGAAGAGTTGGAGTGCCACAGAAATCAAAGCAGAATTGGATGAAATTCACACGGACTCTGCACCATCATTGAAGACCATTTATTTTTGGATTAATGAATTTAAACAAAATTGGACAAACACTGAAGACAAGCATGTTCCAGCCATCCAGTTAAGATCACCACATCATTAACAAAATCCATGAAATGGTAATGCAAGACCACCAAATAACAAGGTTTGAGATTGCTGCAGGCATCTCAACTGAACGAGTGCATAATATCCTACACAAGAATTGGCTATAAAGAAGCTGTGCGTGAGATGGGTGCTGCGATTGCTCACTGTTGACCAAACGGGCATCAGGAACAACATAAAAATTTTCAAAAAATACAACTTTCAGTTAGCACGAGTAAACCATAACAGCATAAAAAATGAATTAGGCTCAAATGTTAAGGATGTCATTCCAGCAAAGAAAAACCTGGCATAAACCAATTGGAATGCAAGGATTGAAATCAGATTTAAATTAGAAAAACAAAAAGAAATCTAGAAACAAGATCCAAAGAACACTTCAGAAATATAAATAAAAAACAATTGGAAAAATCAGCAGTTGCCACCCACTTTTGGACAAAACATCACAATATAAATTCAGAACAAAAGCGTCTAAAACACATAACAAGAAAACAAGAGCTGGCCACATGGGAACACATATTCATTGTAAAAAATAGAAACAGGAGTTTCAATTTTGACGTTCCACAGAAGGATGTGTTTAGCAAGTTCATTGAACCACCACCAGAGGAGACAGCACTTACAACATAACAAGGAATTAGTTGATGTCCAGTAGCAAATGAAGGAAACCAATACTTCGAAACATGTTCCGACAAAAATCCCAAGTAAGTGTTGTTCAGTGTAATTAATGAACTTGTCAAATAAATGATTATAACAACACTGTTTACAAACTTCCATGAAAAGAAAAGTGATTTCAATGTTTGTAGGTGTTAAATCACAATTCGCTAGACTTTTTGTGTCGGTTGTGATGATGAAATCTGGATGCATTATTGCACACCAGAGTCAAAATGGCGGTCAAAACAATTGACAAAGGTTGGTGAAAGTGCAACAAAGAAGACAAAAGCCAATTTGGCAGCTGGTAAGTGATGACCACTGTATTTTGGGACTCCCAAAGAATAATCCCCGTAGATTACTTGGAAAAAGGCAGAACCATAACTGGATCACATTATGTTTCATTTTTGGATCATTTGAAACTTGCATTGGTTGAAAAAAGACCAAGGTTGGCACACAAAAAAGTGCTCTTTCACCAGGATAGTGCACCGTCTGACACATCAGCAATAACAATGTGAAAGTGCATAAACTGGACTTTGAGTTAGTTCCTCATCCACTAGACTTAGCTCCAAGTGATTTCTTCTGTTCTCTAACTTGAAACTTTGGCTTGATGTGAAGAAATTTTCATCAAATGAGTTTGACAGGTCCTATTTTTCTGACAGGATGAAAAAGCTGGAGGATCGCTGGACCAAGAGTATATACCTCAAAGAAGACAGAACTAAAATGAGTTGTTTACAAAACAAACTGTTTTCTTACTTTTTTCCAGAATTATCAAACCACCCTCGTAAGCAGCTTCACAATATCATATATGAGGCATGTTCAGAAAGTAAATACTGTTTTGAAAAAAAAAAATTGTAAACCATTTTTTTCAAGTCAATTTTACTTTTAAATGAAAGAGCATACATTAAACTATTTTTATGTAAAATTTCCACTAATGTTCAAACACTTGTCGCACCGAGTGATCAGCATTTGTATAGAAACTTTCTGCCAGTGATGATAGCCATGACTCCAAGGTCTGTAAGAATTTTGTACAAAACAGTACTGAAATTTGTGGAAATTGGTCTGAAAGCAATGTCATTGTGAAATGTATGTTCTCCTGGATTCCTTAATCAAGTTTTCTTACCAAATTCATCATTGATAAAAGAAGCCCAATCACTGCAAGCCTCATTGTGGACATTTGTGCGACCTTCATTAAACATTCTAAACCACTTTTTCACCATTCCATCACTGATCACGTCAGCACCATAAACTTCTTTAACTTTGAGATAAATTTGGGTTGGTTTCACATTCCTTGCATTCAAAAAGTGAATCACAGCATGAATCTCACAGTTGGAGGGATCAGTAATCGTCTTAAACATTTTAAATGTGCACCAAACAGAAAACACAACACAGAGCAACCAAAAATGCGTCAGTTGAGAGCCAGTGAAGAAGGAAAACTAGTGACGTGCGCGAAACACTAACTGCAGTGTTAGAATGAAACAGTACTTACTTTCCGAGCATACCTAGTATTTTGTAAGACTTAATGACATTGAATATTTTTTTTCCAAACAAAATCCTCATTTGTTTCAAAGAAAACAATTTTTCTTTGTTTTTTGAAAAGATGAAAATGTACTCTTAGAGGGTTTTTGAATTCCATTTAACCTTTTCTTGCTACTTGCAACCATTCCTGTGTGAGCAACCTGTTTAACTTATAAATTTAGCACTTAAATATGTTATTACCTTGCTGTAATGTATACTATATTATGCTCTGTTTCCTACAGGATGTTACGGCAGCAAAACTTTTCGGTGATGAAGCTGCTTCAATATTTGAGCGAGCTACATCAACTTTACTAAAGAAAAATATGCTATTATATTTTGCATATGCAGATTTTGAAGAAGGTAGACTAAAGTATGAGAAGGTGCATCAGATTTACAGCCGTTTTCTTGAAATTCCTGACATAGACCCAACTCTGGTGAGTAATGCAGAGTGAATGAAGAACATGGAAAGTAAAAAGCATTCAGAAACACAAGATTAGATATTTCAGAAACAGCTGATGCCACAAAAATTATTTGAAAGAAATTGTATGTTTTAAAATCTTCTGCAATTTTGGTGCATATTTTTGTTTATATCTTAAGATTTATTAGTTAAACAAAATTGTATAAAACTCATTCACAATAAAGAGGACTTCATAGAATAACCATGAAAAATTTTAGATATACATTTTATTTGTAATATAAATATCTTAAACAATTGATATTTTTTTTAAAAATCGTTGTAGTCATTTTGAAGAAAATCATATATTTTGAAAAAAATATTCAATGTAAAGGATAGTTTGGGGGGCAAAGGCTTTTGGGGGGCAAAGGTTTTTTTTTAAAATCTTTGTGTCACATCTTAGGAAAATATTTAATGTAAGAATCATCACACACACATGCACACATGCACATGCACACATGCACGCACAAAGAATCAAGAAAATCCCCAAACCCAAACTACCCTTTATGTGGATTTTTTTTATTTTTTTTTTTAAGTTTTTTAATTTCTCAAAAATGGCTCAAATAATTTTGATTAAAATACCATATATTAATGACATTTACAAAACACGTTAAATGTATGCCCTGAATTTTCTGGAAATAGTCTGTGAAGACCTCTTTACCAGGAGGAATTTTGTAAAATCTTGTGTAAGTGGTCAACAGTAAGCAATGGATGAAAGCATATGGCATAAAAATTATGTGTTCCATTCACATGACTTTCTCTAGCTGTTACACAAACAACTTTCTTTACAAAAGATTATTCTTTTATCTTTGACATGCTAATCATGGTAAAAATTAGCAGAAATTGTCTTATTACTTGCTTCCATTTGAGAAAAGTTAAGTAGTTTAAAATTGAAACCAATAACAAGGAATATTTCAGAAACGGTTGACTTGAGATAAAAAATGTATATGATATAAATTATGTGTTTTAACGAGATCTAAATTTTTTATGCAGTGAGTTTTTATCTATCTCTTGCAGGTTAATTGTTATGCAAAATTCTGCAAAAGTCGTTTAGAATAAAGAGGACTTCAGAGGCTATTCCCAGAAAATTCAAAATATAAATTTTATTTAAAATGTGAATATCTTTAATATACTGTATTTTAATCAAAATTGTTATAGCCACTTTTGAGAAAAACAAAATTTTCAAAAAATTTTCCATGTAAAGGGTAGTTTGTGTGGGGTTATTTTCTTGAACATCTTCATGTCACATCCTTGAAAAATACTAAAAATAAATACCAAGTTTGGAATTTAAAGGACTTTTTTTTTTTTTTTAGCTAGATTGTCCACACACACACACACACTCACTGTACCGCACCACACCTTTTTCTAAAAATGATTTTTCAGACTCTGGAGACCTCAAAACATATATTTGTGGTGAAATCTCACATCAAAGTTTTGGATGGAATGTAATTAATATCTTCTCTATTCACTATGTAGATTATACATATGGGGTAGAGAAAGTATAAAGATGTAGAGTTCATTAAAGCACACAATTTATGTCAATTAAAAATGTACCATTAACAATATATTGTTTGTTATTGGTTTGAATTTTCGAATACTTTACTTTTCTCAAGACAAAAATCACTGTTCAATTTTTATTCTCTTGATCAAGCAAAGAGAATGAAATGTCAGGCCATCACTTAGCGACCCACTCTTAAAAGATGTGACTAGAGCTTGAATTCTACTGCATTTCCTTACTCCCATTATATGTAGAAGGAAATATGTAATAAGACATCTTCTGTAAATATTGTGTTAGTTAATACAAAGTAGATAGACGAATAAGCTGCTGTAATAAGTTTTTTAAAGAAAGGGCAGAAAAAATGGTGTGAATACAACATGTGATTTTACTTTCTCTACAGGTACTATGTGCAGAGTATATACAGAATGTATTGTATTGCACCCAAAAAAATTTGATTTCACTGGAAATATATGTTTTGAGACCCTGAATCCAATAAAAGCATTTTTAGAAAAGGTCTGTGTGTTTGCGTGTGCATGCATGTGTGTGTGTGTGCACTTGCGCATGTGTGCATGCATAACTCGTAAAGTAAAAGACCATTAAATATCAAACTTAGTATTTAAGTTTCTTATCTTTCAAGGATGTGACAATGAAAATTTTTAAGAAAATCCCCCCATCCCAAACTGCCCTTTATGTGGAAATTTTTTGAAAATTTTATTTTTCTCAAAAATGGCTGTAACAATTTTGATTAAAATACTGCATATTAAAGTTATTCATAACACAAATAAAATGTATATTTTGAATTTGCTGGGAATGGCCTCTGAAGAGCACTTTATTCTGGTTGATTTTTGCAGAATTTTGCATAATGGGTAAGAGGTTGACAAAAAACTTACTACACAAAAAATGTGTCTTGTTAAAACACACAATTTATGTTATATACAGTTTTGTTGTAGAGTTCCTATTTCCAAAATATTCCTTGTTATTGGTTTTCAATTTTAAAATATTATACTTTTCTCAGACAGGTTCTTCTTTTGTTATACTCCTGGCCAAACAAAGAAGCAATTTGCAATGAAAATCGCATAATGACAGCTTTTAAAACATTTGACTATCACTTTAGCATAGCGCATTCCCTTGGTTGCCATCTACTTATAAGGAACTAAGTAATAAGAACACTGCCAATGCTTATTTCAATTAGCATGGTGTAGAAAGAAGAATAATCTTTTGTAAGAAGTTTGTTTGTAGAACAGTTAGAGAAAGTCATGTGAGTGTAATATCAGAATTTTTTCCTTTGTATTCTTGATCATTAAGTTTTACCCATGGAACATTAAGCAATGTGTGGTTTTTCTATTGATCACAGTTGTGTGATAAAATCCATCTCAATTTATTTATTATTTATTTCATGTATCTTGTCAATAAGATGTAATTGTGTGTTTCAGGCATATGTGCAATACATGAAGTTTGCTCGTAGAGCAGAAGGTATTAAATCAGCAAGGACCGTGTTCAAAAGAGCGAGGGAGGACTCTCGATCTCGTTTCCATGTGTTTGTTGCTGCAGCACTCATGGAATATTACTGCAGCAAGGACAAAAACATAGCTTTTCGAATTTTTGAGTTGGGTCTCAAAAAATTCTCGGATAATCCAGAGTACATTTTGTGCTACATTGATTATCTCTCTCATCTCAATGGTAAAGATTATTTTATGTATCTTAGCTTAGAATTTTTATTTCTTTACTGCTATATTAAATGTAACAAGTTATACAGTTACTATTATAATTATAAATATACGAGTTAAAGATTATTGTAATATTCAGTTGTTTCTTAAGAGGGCTGCTCTTATGAAAATGGCCAGTTCCAAATTTTATGTAATATTAGTACTTTAAAATATTATTGTTTGTTATTATTACTATATAATTGATGCAGAGGAAGACTCTAATCTTCACATTGCTTAAACATAAAGTGTTCCAAGGTGTTGACAGGTATGTTATGTAAGGAAAATGTCTTATGTTTGTTTACAGAGGACAACAACACAAGAGTGCTTTTTGAACGTGTTTTATCATCAGGAAGTCTCGAACCAGAAAAATCTGTGTAAGTATTAAATAAACACATTAGAAAACTTGTGACTACCGACTTAAGGATTGAATGGTAAATAATGTTGGCATACATTCCTCTCATTGGTCTGTTAGTGCATGAGCAATTGCATACTGAAAGCAATGTAGAATCAGCTTCTAAAACAAATACTTGTTTGGAAGTAATTCCGCTCAAGGCAGACAGGTAATGGATTTGTTTATTGTATGTAGGTCATACTGAAAGTTTTGAGCAAACCATGGTTAAAATTCACTATATCAGTGTAACAAAAAGGGCTGCAGGATCGTAATCTATAGGATTTACACTACATTAAATTTGTGAGTGATAGTTTAGACACTTATTGCTTCATTTGCTGTTTTTTTTAAACAGGACATGTTTCAAAAGCCATAGCTTTTATCTTCAGCTATAGTTTTTCGACTGACGTAGATGGCATTGTCTTCTCCATATCTCTGCGATGTACTAGGCAAAACAGCTTAGTACATCACATTATCAATTTTCCATTAAATAGAGAAGAATATAATCAAGAATACAAGCACATGGGAAAAAATATTTATCAAAAGAATTTGCACTGGGTCAAGAATTTTGAAATACTGCCACCAGTTGTATTCGACAGGTACATTATGCCATCTACAAGCCAGTCAAAAAATTACAGCTGAAGATAAAAGCAATGGCTTTTGAAACATGTCCTGTTTAAAAAATAAATAAGTGAAGCAATAAGTGTCTACACCTGGAATCACAAATTTAATTCAATGATGCTTTACTGTTTCTATTACTTTTACACTACATGTTGCCATATTGTGTCATAGCTTCTATCGCATGACCGCAGGCAGTATTTCCAAAATGGTAGACATTGAAGCTTTGTTTCAACAGTTGCTGTCATTGAATTCCTTAGTAAAGAGGGGAAATTCACCTTAGACTTCAATGGAGATGTCTGCATGGGTGCTAGTAGTGTTAGAACATGGGTGAAACATTTCAAAGATAGGAAAATAAGAATCTAACTCCTGTCCTAAAAACAACTCTATGAAAAAACAAATTAACACTAATTGACCTAATTAGTTGGCTAAACTATGAAGCCCAGGGACTTAAATTACCTACAACATTGTAAGACGCCATTGGGGTTGTCATCTCAAAGTAATTTGTGGTTTACCGGGAAACATGTGAATCAGTTGAGGAATTTAATGCTATGCCAGAATGTTAACATGGTACCTCAGTGGTAGAGGAACCAGCTAGAGATTGAGAGATCTGTGGTTCAAAACCCGGCTATGGCATTGAACTTTTCAGTGTAACTCTACCTATCCAACTCCTGTCCTAAAAAAACAATGTGTGAAAAAGCAATTAAATTATCACAAATTGATCCAAGTTGAACCTCGTAGCAGTTGTCCACAAACTACCTTCACAGAATGCAAAAAGGAAAGAGTTGATCAGATCATTAGGGCACCTAGGTGTATCATTGTGGATGAAACTGCTGCGCAACTTGCAGAAGGATACAGTGTAGTGCAAGAAATGATACAAAGCTTAGGTTATTGAAAAGTTTGTTCCCGTTGAGTCTCATGTTTATTGACCAAACACCACAAACTTCAGAGATGAATCATCAGCTGAAACCCTCTTCAGAGATTTTAAAATGAAGGTGATGATTTCTTGGCGAATATTGTGATATGTGATGAAAGCTGATTTCATCATTACAAGCCTGAAACAAAAGTACGGAATGGCTGATTCTGGTTGATTTTCTTGAACTTGGACAAACCATAAATGCTGCATTCTATACCTAGACACTTTGAAAGCTCCGCTATGCATTGCAGGATAAGCACCCTGGAAAAAAGATCAGAGCATTTGAGTGAGAAACTCTTCCACATCCTCCCTACCTCCCAACTTAGCACACTCAACAACTAGCTTTTTGGTATTGGAGCCAATAAATATATATGCACTCTTTATACTTTCTCTAGCCCCATATGTACAATGTACATAGGGATAGAGAAGTATAGTATTCCACCCAAAAATTTGATGTCAAGATTTCACCAGAGATACTTGTTTTAGGACCCCCTGAATCCAAAAAAAGCATTTGACAGGATAGATCAAAAACGAAAACAAGGTTAAATACCAAATTTGGTATTTAAGTTTGGTATCTTCCAAGGATGCGACACAAAGATTTTCAGGAAAATCCCCCCACCCTAACTACCCTTTACATGGAAAAATGTTTGAAAATTTTGTTTTTCTTAAAAATGACTCTAATGATTTTAGTTAAACTACCTCATATTAAAGCCAAGTAAAATGTATATCTTGAATTTTCTGGAAGTAGCTTCTAAAGACCTGTTTATTCTGGATGAATTTTGCTTTATTTAGTTTAACTAGTAAACCATAAGAGATAGACAAAAACTTACTGTACAAAAAATGTAGATCTTGTTAAAATACACAAGATATGTCATATACATATTTTCGTGGAGCTTATTGTTTGGGAGGTATTCCTTGTTATTAGTTTCAATTGTGAAATACTTATACTTTTCTCAGATGGAAGTGTCCGTTTTTCTTTTGTTCTACTCCTGACTAAGCAAAGAAGTGATTTGCAATGATAATAGCATAACGATAGCTTTTAAAACATTTGACTATCACTTTAGCCTAGTGCATTCCCTTAGATCCATTCTACTTATAAGGAACTAAGTAATAAAATTCTGCTAAAGTTTATCTCGAATAGCATGGTGTTGAAAGAAGAATTATCTTAAATAAGAAATTTGTTTGTAGAGTCGCTAGAGAAAGTCATGTGAGTGTAACACATATGATTTTTTTATATGTGTTTATTTTATTCTTTGTATTTTGCTTACTGCCTCACTAAAGGGTAGTCCCTATCTAGAGCAATATGCTCTAAGTAAATAAATAAAGTTGCAGAAGGATGGGAAAAATGTGTACAAAGAAATGGAGATTATATTGAAAAGTGAGAGATAAGTCTGTAGATTATGATGATGTACTTGGTTTCTCTAAAATATAAATATTAAGGGGTTTATAAATTATTGCTTATTATTTTCAGTATGACCCTCTTATAATGATTGTTACAAAAGTCTTAATGTGAGATTGAAAGCTTATTGCACCAATATTAAATTTGGTAACTCATGACCAATCATCTCTGAAATTACCATATTTACTCACATAATTTGCCCAATTTTTTTCAAAATTTTAAGGCAAGGTACACAACAATTTATTTTGAAAAAATTTTACATAGAAATACAAGAGTTGATACAATTTTGCAATTGTTCCATCAGTGAAATGCAGCTGTTTATTATACAGCCCTGTCAGTAGAGTGATTTGGGCTCATCTTGTAACACCAAAACATGGAGCAACGCTAAATATAACAAATGTACATTAATCTTACTCACATATTATATATCTAAATAAAAATAAATGTGCTTGTTTAACCTGTACTACTTTCATCTGACGATGTAGCTAAATCATCGATGTCATCATCATCAGAATCAGCATCCCATATCATATGCTCTTCAGAGTGCTACCCGGTAGAGGACGATGGATTTTTTCGAGCGTAAAAATCCTTAACCTGGCTTCTTTTGGAAGGGAAGTAAAGCCTTTGGTCCCGTGTCATAGATTTACGCCACCTAAAACATCCTAAAGCCTGATAAAGAGGCCTCTGAGCAAAATTAAGTGGTCTTTCATGCACAGTATAGAATAGGACGCTGAGAACCACAGCAGTTAAAAAGTGTCCATAAATAAAGCTCCATTTCATTTCAGAGTGCTATTGCATTTGTAATGCTAGTCTTCTTGAAGCTCTTTGTGATGGTTTCTTTTTTGATTAGATTCTGTGCACTTTTTATCCACTGACACACTTGCTGCTTAATGTTGCCACCTTTCATAAGAGGCAGTAAACCAAATGCCATCCACTCATGCTACACACAAAGTAAAAACTGGGGTGGGTGCAGTAAGCAAGGATGCAGATGTGGCGCATCTTCCCACCATCTTACCATAGGAAATAATGGGGGAAGGAAGAATGAACATATATTTAGGATTATATAGTTTATTTTCATGCTTTCAGTTTGTTAAGACTTTATCTCATATTGTATCATACTATTTACAAGAAATTATGGTTTCCCTGCATATTTCTTTCACTACAGCAGAGTGACTGCGCTCTCACCACTTGGATTTGTCTCATAATTAGTCAGTGTTAATTGTGCATGCAGGCTGATGTCATTTAAGAGTGTTCGTCTTGTTGATTCTAGTATGTTTAATTTAGAGGAAAAAAAAAAAACCTTCGCAAGTGTATGTAGAACTGTACATAGCAGTGATTCTGGCAGCAAACGATTTGAGACATAGGCTTTTGAGGCATTAAGATGTTTCAATACAATTCAATTCAATTCAATTTATTTTGTCTTTGTGATCATACATTGATATCAGACATGTCATAATAAAGGTAGTTAGTTACATTTTACATATGTTATATAAATATAAACATTATTTACAATTACAAATTACATATGTATAACTTGATAAATTGGTTACAATTTATGATATACTCATAGACTCATTCACTGAGTAAAATGAATGTTGCAGTAGAAAAGATTTTACTGCCTTTTTAAAATGTACTGGGCTCTTTATCTGTTTAATATTTCCTGGGAGTCTGTTGTGCAATTTTATTCCTTTATTGACTGCGCTGGACTTGAAAATTTCAGTTCTGCAACTCTGAAAGTGAAAATCATTCTTTTGACATGTATTGTATTTGTGAATATCTGCATTTTTGTCATTTTGTGTCTGTAGGTTTTTTTGTTTTAGATGGAAAACGTTTCTAAAATAAACATACAAGCCAGAGGTAATATTTTAAGTTCTCTATATAATGGCCGACAGGATGTTCTGCTGTTTACCCCATTTAGTATCCTTATGACTCTTTTTTGCAATCTGAAAATCCTATCTGCCTTTTCCCCTCCAAAACACTATCCCATATTATAACTGGCTGTGGAAATACCCATAATATACATTTCTTAATGCAGCAAAATTTATCAAGCTTTTTAAGCGTTTAAGCAAATAGCATGCAGAACTAAGTTCATTTATTAACTGTTGAATATGAGTGCTCCATTTTACATTTTCATTTATATGCAGCCCCAGAAATGTTGTTTCAGCAACATAGCTTATAGCACTTTTGTCATATACAATATGAGGTTTAATAATATTTCTATTTTGGTGAGCATGAAAAGAAATAGCTATGGTCTTATTTTTATTAAGAACTAGTTCATTTGCCTGAAACCATGTTTAGTTTGTATGCTCTCTTGATCATCTCCTTTTACTAGAATGTTAGTGTCATCTGCAAATAAGATAACATCTGTAGAATTGATGACACTTGGCAAATCATTTATACATAACAAAAATAACAAGGGGCCCAGAACTGATCCTTGAGGAACTCCTTGCTTAACTTCTCTTACTTGGGATCGAATTGTATTTAACTTTCCTTTATTTGCACACTGAAGCTCTACAAACTTTTCTGTCACTTAAATAGGACTTAACCCAATTATTCATAACACCCCTCAAACCATATTTATCTAATTTTGTAAGTAGTATTTCATGATTTAAAATATCGTATGCTTTTGTCAAATCTAAAAATAAACCCTTGTAAAGCAACAGAATCCTTGTACTCGATTTTCACAAAGCAGATCGGCAACCTGATATTGTGTTGAGTTTTTATTTATGAACGCTTGCTAACTATTGCAGCTCTCTGCGTCCAATTCTATACTGGCATGAAACACCATTTAATTTTGCTCAGAGGCTTCTTTATCAAGCTTGAGGTTCTTTTATGTACCATAAATATATGACAGGGACCAACAACTTTATTTCCTTTCTGAAGGAAGTCAAATTAAGGATTTTTATTCCTGGAAAAAAAAAAAAATAAATTCATCACCCTCTACCAAATTTGAACTCGTTAAAGCCATTTTTGAGAAAATAAAAAATTTCGAAAATTTTTCCATATAAAGGATAGTTTGGGGTGGGGGAAATTTCCTCAAAATCTTTTTATGTTGCATCCTTGGAAGATATTAAACTTAACAAGTTTTGTATTTTACCGACATACACACACACACATATATGCACAGACCTTTTTCTAAAAACGTCTTTTTTTGGATACAGGGGACCATAAATTGTGTATTTCTGGTGAAATCTCAGTATCAAATTTTTGGGTGGAATGCAATTCCTTCTCTTTACACTGTGTACATAGTATGTGTAGAGAAAGTAAAAATGTAAAACTCTACTTTGATAAAATATTCTGCACATGTTGGACTTAGAAAAAGCTTGCATCACATATTCAAAAGAAGAGCTGGGGCAATTATGTGAGTAAATACGGTACCTAAGTAGGTACCTATCTAATATGTCATACCTAAGAACAGGAATAAGAAACTTAAAATTTCACCAAGTTTTCTTTCTAGTTTTTAGGACCCAGAAAGCATCCCATTAATTGTGAATTCTCTTATGTAATCCATGTATGTTAACTTCTACATTCTTCTTCTCTTTTCCATTCTGTTATTGTGAACTGCAGTAAAGGTTAAGAATTCCAGATTACTCTACTTAAATAGTCCGATTTTTGGACTAAACTTTGTGTGTTGCTATGCGATTTATGTTAAAATGTTGAAAAAGCTAGAATGTTTAATATTTGTCCTAATTTTCTTTTACAGAGATATCTGGAATAGGTTTTTAGAATTTGAATCAAACATTGGTGACTTGGCGAGCATTGTGAAGGTGGAGAAGCGGCGAAGTACTGTACTTGGTCAGGTAATGCCTTTTAGTAACTTATCCTTTATTGGTACAAAAAATATATATGATGTGAAAAACAAAAAGTAAATAATATATAATGCCATCAATTCTTTGGAAAATCTGCATCACTAGGTTGGCATTGAATTTATTATTTATTTATTGGTTCCATGTACAGTATGTTATATAAGGGCCATCCAGAAAGTAATGAACGATTTGGCATTACTAAATAAATAAGGAAAGATATCAACACAAAACCTGATTTACAAAGTTACAGTACTTACTCTATTTTTCAAGTAATCGCTATTACTATCAAGGTGTTTGTCACGTGGTACCAGTTTTTCAATGGAGATTTTATACTCTTCCACAGCTAAGCCAAGATGTCACTGCCACTTTGAGGTTTTTATCGGTTGGGAAGCCTTTTTCGACCAAAAAGTCATGTGCATTGTCCAAAATGAAACACCGGTTTTTCTGAATTCTTTTGTAAACATTTGCTTTCAACTCCTCCATAACAATTTATGGACTTTCACTCCGATGTTTGTTATGCACACTGGTTCTTCCTTGAATACTCGTAAATTATGCATCATTTGCTCACTGAAGACAGCAGCAAGAGTGGTGTAAGCTCTGCCTGCCCGGGTTCAGATCAGTCGGTAGAGCTTTGCTAGAGATCTCTTGTACTCAAGAGATGGTGCGGGAACTTACTTGTAGAAAAGGACAACATTTTCTTTTTCTTTGAAATAAAACTTGCCTTTATTTAGAACTTTTCAATTTAAATGATATCCTTCTTTCTTTTAAACAAACTGAATCATCTTTAATTTAATGGTTGTATTTCCAACGAAATTTATCTGTTCTCGTCGAAATATTCACCTTATTTCATATCTTTCTCTTTCACGTAATGCTTTCCTTCTTGCTTGAACTAAGATGTGCCAGACAAAAGCTTCAATAATTCCTGGAAATTCAATTACCTTGCTGACGATTGTAACTGCTCTATTCTCCGACCCAATATCAAATCGAAACACAAATTCTTTTATATAATTAAGCTTCTCGCCTGACAAGAAATATTATCTCTCAGACTTAACTCTCTCCCTTACACAGCAGCAGGAGGAGAATCAACACAGGACCTCCTTTCCCAACGGAGTCAGAAGGAGAGTTTAAAAGCTTTACAATTTTCCAATGGTAAATCAGATTATTGACACAAAATTAAATAACTCATTGCCATATGAAAAATTGACTGACTAGAAAACAAAAATGCAATGAAATTCTATCTTCTCAAAAAGTAACCAAGGAGTAATAAAATAAGAACGCAAAATAATGGAAAATGACGTTCTTACAAAGAAGGCTATCAAAGATACAAACAAAACATGAAATAAACATGACTATTGCTCTGCAATGCTAGATCTTTCTTCAAGACTCGCTCATTACATTATCACTATGCACTTCCATAAATAAAATTTGATTGGCCAAGCATATACTGCATTAAAAAAAAATAATAAGTTCTTTGGCGGTAGAAAAGTATTACATCAGCATTGAAAAACTGGTACCACATGACAATAAATATCCTGACAGAATGGAGATTACATTGAAAAATGGAGTGAGGTAAATAAAGTTTTGTGTTGATATATTTTGTTATTATTAGTTGTGCCAAATCGTTTGTTACTTTCTGGATGACCCTTTTGTATATTATGATAATGACAAGGTGATAAAGAGTTTGGCACAGTGATTTTTAAAGTGACAGAAAAATTCATATGTGTGGCCTGTTCTTACTTATGCTAATTTAAATTCTACTTCACTGGTTGTATTGTAACCTTGAAGTAATGTATCGCTCTGCTGCACACATGGCGAGCATATCGTGATTGTTGTACTGTACTTCCATTATAATGGTGAGGCAGCAGGCTTACAATGCAAAGTTCTGTACTTTCTGACAAATCATCTGCACTATACCTTTCATATACAAGTTCTAAGGACATTACCAGTGCTAATAATTCAGTCTTCATCAAGCTGTCTTTGTTTTGCAGCCAAGCTGTATCGTTTTTTCTCCACAACTCATTTGGGACACACTCTGATTGTATGCAATGGTGCATTGTTCATAATAAAGTCACTGATTGACTCCAATTTAAGAAGAACTTTTTTGAACTGAAATCTGAAAAGATCACCGTCATTTCGTCATAGTAGTCCCCCTTTTTTTAGATTCCAAAACTACTCCCTGTCACCCATAAAACCAGTGTCACTACATATATATAGGAAAATCAACATCTTGCCTTGTCACAGTTACATTTTCAATACCCATGATTAGTCTTAAAAAAAATGCCTGTTTCTTTGACCCAGGCCACATCTAAATAAAACTACCTCCGTTCCAAAAAATGGTGTAGAAACAGGTCATTTATGCTGATTCGTGATAGGTAGGCTATATGTGGGTATATTCCACATTGTGTAGGCTTGAATTTCCCACCAGATCCTATCATGGATAAACAAAACTGTATGCATTCACGTTTATTATGTTCTGTTAAATATGGCTTTACCGTGGATGAATACTGTAACAATACTTGTCAAAAAAAATCTGATGTGTTCCATTCACATGAACTTTCTCTAGCTGTTCCACAAACAAATCTTTTATTCAAAACGTTAATTTTTTATCTACATCATGCTAATCAAGATAAACATAAGCAGAATTAGTATCAATACTTGCGTCCTAGTTAGTAGAAGGGAAATAAGGGAATGCGCAAGCTAAAACGATAGTCAAGTCCTTTAAAAGTCAGTTGCTATGTGAAACAATTGAAATTACATTTCTTTGCTTGCCAGGAGTAAACAAATGAGAGATAAGAAGAAAGATGTCTCCCCTTTTAGAAAAGCTTTATTGGCTTAAAATTGAAACCAATAATCCAAAATATCTCGAAAACGTTAATTCTACAAAAAATATGTATATAACATTTTTTGTGTTTTAATGAGCTTTAACATTTTTTGTGTTTAAGTTTTTGTTTATCTCTTATGGTTTGCCAGTTATACAAAAATTATACAGAATGAAGGTCTTCAGAGGCTATTCCCAGAAAATTCAAGATATATAATTTGTCTCATAAAAATATCTTAAATGTAAGGTAATGTAATCAAAATTGTTAGAGCCAATTTTGAGAAATAAAAATTTTTTGAAAAATGTCCCATGTAAAGGGTAATTGGGTATGGGGGGTTTCTTGAGAATCTGTGTGTCACAACCTTGGAAGATGCCAAGTTTGGTATTTAACCGACTTTTCATTTTTGAGCTTTACTGTCCACAGACACACGCACGGACCATTTCCTAATTTTTTTTGCTCAGGGGACCTCAAAACACATATTTCCAGGGAAATCTCAGTATCAAATTTTTGGATGGAATACATTACCTTCTCTATCCACTATGTACATTGTACGTGCAGGCTAGAGAAAGTAAAAACGATAATTTCATTTTTAAATTGCTGAAAAAGGTTCTGGTGATGGTTCTTCTCTGAAGTTTATGGTCTTTGGTCAATAAACATGGGACCCAACGGGTACAAACTTTTCCATAAACTAAGCTTTAAATCATTTCTTGCAGTGCACTATGTCTTGGTGTGAGTTCTACAGCGGTTTCATCCACAATAACATTCTATAATGAGCTTGTCTACTCTTTCCTTGCTGCATTCTGTGAATACAGTTTGCGGCAGCCACTAGGAGGCTCTTCTTGGATATTCATTTTCCCCATCTTTGAAGTGCTTCATGGATCTGTTAACACTGCCGGCTATCTCCTAATGCTATAGTAGCACATGACTCATTTTAGAAATTAAAAGTAATAACTCTGTGAAATAACTCAGAAGTTTGAGACAAGTGAAGTAGCTCAAGTATAATAGCATGAGTTGGGACAGTGACAATCACCTTACTTAAAATGAAATTTACAAAACACATGTTTCAAGGGTGTTCCTCTCCTCTCCTCTGACTGATGTTGTGCTCTGTGGTCCATTATAGCGGAGACATCTGGTGTTCTCAGCAGAAGTTCATACTCATGTGGCAGTATTTCAAAATTCATGAGCTGGTCTTTGTGTTGTGTGATGAAAATATTCTCCCAAACTGAGAATGCTGCCAGGTTGTTTACAGGTTTAAGCAATCTTATGTCACTTTCTATTTCAAGGTGTGATGTCCAAAAAAAGGTGTGCTACTGCTGATTTATCCATCTGTTTTTGCTTTGCAGTCCTTACAACCAATTTTGTAGGTGCCTGGTCTCTGGCCCATAGGTATAAGATCTTTGATGTCTATTTTCAGTCTATGTTGTTGAATTGGTTACTTGAAGCTAGAGTAATGTATTTCTTGAACATTTTTTGAATTCTAATTCTTAAAAGATTGAATTTTGGGAGGAAGGGCCTTTGTTTAATTTTACTTAATTCAGCACTTGTGAATTCGTCTGATTTTTGTAAGCTTAGGTTCTGTTCCAAAGACCCATTGAGCCAAATGACTCAATTATAACAATAAATCTAAAATTCCTCGCCAGTAACCATATACCAAACCAAATTTGAAACGCTGCCTGGGAATTTTTTCACATCTAGCTGCTGATGTAAAGTGTTTTGTATTTGACTCATATCAATGCCTAATGTTGCCAGAATAAATTCATAAGATGTCCTTTCATCTTCTTAAAGCATTGCTCGATTGCAGTGACAATATTTTCATCAGTAACATCCATTCTTGGATGTCCTTCATGGAATTCATGAATAAGAAAAAAAAAAAAATTATTTTGAATTTCCTGTACCAATTATAAATTGTTGCTTTAGATGTACTTCTTCACCAAATGCATTTCTAACCTAATCTTCACATTGTTTAGGCATTAATAATGATTTAAAATCATAAAAACCAATAGCTCATAAATATTTTCTAGTTAAATTCATTTTTGGGTGAACACAAAATCTTTAAATGATGATAATTAGCAAACTATTAGAGCAAATTGAAACAAACTACCCAGCAATTAACTTGCAAAACATTAGAAAGTAACTTCATTTGTTTTTACAAACATGGCCTTCTAAAAATTTTTAGTGTCACTCTCGTATAGTGCATTTCAAACTAAGGATAGGCAATTTATGAAATTGCAAAAATTCTTATTATTTATATGCAAAGTATATCTAATTTTTCCCCTCTGTCTCATACTGTGAATATCAAAAAGGAACACATTGTATTTATGCATTAATGAAATGTATTAATTATAGGAGAGAAAAAGTTTCAATCAATTCTTTGCACAAGTTATCTTAATTTTAATAGAAATGTTTATCAAGAACAACTTTTTAATGCAACATTGAGTTTATTTTTGTAATAGATTTTAGTTGGGATCAGGGGTGCTTTATAGGTTCCAAATACAAGGTATGTCCAGAAAGTAACTTCCGTTTGGTAATTAAATTAAATTGTGTACAGATACAAAATAATTATTTATTGCACAAAATTCTACAACTCTTAAACTACTTTTCCACATAACTGCCAAAATTTTGCAGGCATTTATCATAACGTGGCACAAGTTTTTGTATACTTCTTCATAGAAGTTTGCTGCCTGTGTCTTCAAAAAGTTGGAAACATTTTCTTTCAGCTCTTCATCATTGTTGAAGTGTTGACCGCCAAGGAAAGACTTGAGATGTAAGAACAGATGAAAGTCGCTAGGAGTGAGGTCAGGGCTGTACGGAGGATGGTCAAACATGTCCCAGCCAAATCCCTGTAGAAGGTTTTTCGTCACATTTGCAGTGTGTGGTTGTGCATTGTCGTGGAGAAAAACAACACCTTTTGACAGCAACCCTCGGCACTTATTCTGTATTGCGCGGCGCAATTTCCTAAGTGTCTCGCAATAAACATCTGCTTTTATTGTTTGACCACGCGGTAAGAAATCAATGAGTAAGATGCCTTTCCAGTCCCAGAACACTGTGCACATCATTTTTCGAGGTGTCAAGATTTGTTTCAGCTTAACCTTTGCTGGGGATGAAGGGTGCCTCCATTCCATTGATTGCCGCTTACGAGTACTTTCAGGGGTGTCGTAAGAAACCCAAGTCTCATCTCCTGTGACTATCTGTGTTAGAAATTCTTCGCCGTCTTCATCATAACGGGTTAAAAACTGAAGTGCACTACCCATCCGTTTTGTTTTGTGTTGCTCAGTAAGAATCTTTGTTACCCAATGTGAGCAAAGTTTACAAAATTTCAGTTTTTCGGTAACAATTTCATGAATTAGTGATCATGAGCTTTGGGGAAATTCCATAGCGAGAGCACTAATTGTAAACTTGTGGTTTTCCTGGACCTTGTCATCAAACGCTTGAACCAATTCTTCTGTAACCAAAGATGGACGCCCACTTCGTTATTCATCATGCACTTCACTACGTCCTTCATTGAACTGTTGGACCCATCTTCTCATCATTGAATCATTCATCGCATTTTGTCCGTAAACTTCACAAATTTGCCAATAAATTTCAATTGGTTTCACTTTCCTAGCATTCAGAAAACGAATCACAGATCTGATTTCACAAGCGGCGGGATTTTCAATCAACACCGACATTGTAAACAAGCACAACAAAGCGTATGTGGCTGACAGCAATCTCAAAATGGCGCATGTTTCTTCTCCTTGATACAGAGCGGTTACCGCGCATGTGCAGAACTGCGATCACAGCGCTGCAGCAGAGATCAATTGAAACGGAGCTTACTTTCTGGATGTACATCGTATTATAAGAGTTTTCTGTGCAGATGACTACTTCAATCTCTGCTGCATCAAACACTTTCTCAATGCAAATTTTCCAGATTAGTTTCAATAGTGTTTAGTTCATAATTTAGAAATATTAAAACCACCTGTTTTTAGGTAGGTCTGAAATACATGTTAGCAAATGTATGCCTTTCTAGTTTTCATAGCTAAATACTCATGTCATGTTCATTATGATAAAAATATCTGCATTTAGCTCAATCGGGATGCAAATGAGGGCATTTGCTGAATTTTTGAACATTCAGATTAAAGAATATGAATATGATTTTCTACATGTATATGAACAAAAACATAATTTATTTTTGCTTTCCTAAATTTCCTTTTTATCCATCTGTTTGACATTCAATTACTCTTTTCAGTTTCTCTACCATGCACCTATTAGGTAGAAGAAATATTGTATTCCATCCAAATTTTATATCAAGATTTCACTGGAAGAATATGTTTTGAGGTCCTCTGAATAAAAAAGAAGGCATTTTTGAGAAACTGTCCATGCAATGTGCCTGCATGTTTGCATACATTTTTTTGTTAATAACATGCTCCATTATAAAAAAGATACTACTAGGAGCACTTTGAAGCATATTTTGTTAAGGAGCCGAATAAACAAAACTTCAGTCCAACCCCATTTGTGATTAATATTATCACTCTGTTTGTTTACTTACAGAGCTCAGCAGCATACTGTTGTAGATCATTTGTTTACTTTCATTGCTAAGATCACTTGCTATCCAAATCTTCATCATGCCCCACTGCAATTGAAAAAAATAAGCAAAAGTAAATGTGAATCTGTTGAGCTATTCAGTGCAGTTCAATCAGTGGCGGCTATTGAAGGGGGGCTCAAGGGTTGCCCTCCCCCTATTAAAAATTGAAAGTGATTTTTATCTCAATATGTCCATTATATGGCTATATTATTTTGTACATGAAATACATTTAAAACTGTTCTGTTTTTCTCCTATTTATAAGGTTAATTTTTATGAGTCTACTGCGCTGAGGTCCTGACAGCCTGGGCACTTTGTCTCTAATCATGGCAGCAGCATAGTTGCAAGGTTGTCCTACTCCCTTAGATAAGGGCAGCATGAGGCTGAGAAAAACCAGCCTGGGTGTCATGGAATGCATGGGGTGGAAACTCTTGTTGCTATTCTTTCTCTGTTAATTATTGTAAATTAGTTGATTGCACGATTGTTCCCATTATGTTTACAGCATAAGAGGAAATTTGTTCAAACCAAATGTTAGTTTTAAGTACATAGAAGGTACAGTTGAAACTGTCTGACTTCAAATTGGAGATATGAATGATGGAAATGACCACTCCAATTTGAATCTCTGAGAATGCGCTTAGCTGAAGTGAGAAAAGGAAGGAGATTTTTTCTTGTTTGGCTATTTCGGGGTTTACAGTTCTTTGATGTCCTGTCACAGTAACCAGTTGGCTTGACGCTCAGTTACAATGCAATATAGCCACAAAACAATGAAAGTTTGTGATCCAAAATAGCTTGCTTAAGCTCGCTAAGTTTATCAAGAAATTTACAACTGTAAAAAACTGGCCGACCAACGCCTGAGCTTAACATTATTCAAGTACAACTTCAATGTAAGAGTAGAGCTTCTTTTACTCGAAAATTCGAGATTTCGTTGTACATAAAAGTTTCCTGGCTGTGTGGATGTGAAGGAAAAAAACATGCTCTTGTGTTTCGTGTATTTGTGTGGTGGTGGAGGACCAAAGACAGAATGTGTGTGACTGAAACATCTGCAGGAAAAAAATAAAAAAACCTGATGGTTCTTCTAAGCATAAAGCTAATTTAGTCAATTTTCAACTGCTAGGAGCATACAATATTACTATTATTCTGCAAGAAGAGTTGTCGAATGGAGTTCCAATTTAATTGAAAGATAATTGTATAATTGCATTTTTATTGTTCTTTGGCATCAATTGGCATTTTTAGCGTAAAAATTCTTTATTTTACTGAGCCCTCCCCAAGTTAAAGATTCATGAGCGCCACTGAGTTTGATACTTCTTTGTATGAAGACAGAACAGTGACATTTGTGAGTTATGGCAGGAGCAAAATGTTACACACGAAATGCATCTGGCATATGGTACAGAGACTTTACTGGGATACATTTCCAACATTTGCTAGCAGACTATGCCAATGTGGGATACTGCAGTGACAAGAAGATTGTCAAAGATGGAAACATTTTGTATAGATGCCTGATATCAAGGAAGCTATGCTGTGGGGGTTTTGTGAGTCCTCAAAATATTGTACATCACTTTCATATCAGCAATGCTGTAGTCTGAAGAGTTCTGCAGGAAATACTGCTGCATCCTTACAGTGTTCAGAGAGACCATGCTCTTACATTACATGATTATCCAGTCTGAGTTAGCTTTGTAATTGGTATTTGAATCAAATCACAAACCAGACTCTGTTGTCCTTGTGTTGTTCACTCTTCACACATAAGAAAATCTTCAATCTCATGCAGTATGTTTGTTACAAAATTTGGCCACCAGGAAACAGCCCATGTGACCTTCACTGCATTTCTCTGCATACGTGTCCTACATTTGTCAGTCTTATTTCTGTTCTAGTCCAGTTCACACATGAATAACATTAGGAATATTTACAAGTGTTTAGTTTTGCTTGAAGTGCTTTCAAAATGCGGTATACAATACCACAAAGAGTGTTTATGTATGTGCTTACATCATCTTGTAGGGGTGAAACTAAATTTCTGCGGTGCGTGTTCCGAGTAGAGAGGCTGTTTGTTTGCTTGTAAATAAATTCAGGGAGACAAGATCAATTTGTGAATAGAAAAGAAAGGTAAACAGGCATATGCTTATAGAGCAGAAATTAGACGAAAACAGAGAAAGGCTAGAATGGTCACCTCGAAAATCTCATAGGCATCTTGCACAAGAAACTGATATTTCGAAAGCTTCAGCATGAAAAGCAACAAGCTTTTTAAAACTCAATCCATGCAAGGTTACTGTTTTACAGGAATTACCAATATCTTGTGATTAAGTATATTTTGTGTTTATTTTGATAATTGTTAATGCAATTTGAGATTTTATTTGACATCCATGCATGTGTAAATGGGTGACGGGCCGTGCGAGTGCCAGCCAAGTGTACAAAACATGATCGGGAGACAGACAGTGCCTGACCAGTTTTGTAGCATACACACTGTAGTTCCCATATATCATTCTTTGAAAACTCTAAGCTGCGATTGTGCGATCACTTCAATTGCAGTTTTGAATCATTGTGTGGGTAGTGATTGTGGATAACTTCCTTCCCAAATGGCTGAATACCAACACTTTGTATTTCTATAAAATGTTCTGCCTGAATTACTGGATCCATTTCCTCTGAACAGCCGACACAGCATGTGGTTTTAACATGATAGGACACCATCTCATTTTGAGACTCAACTATGTTGACTCATCTGACAACTATATTTGGCACTCATTGGGTAGGTCAGGGAGGGGCCATGTCTGACCAGCACACTTATCTCACCTGACGTCAATGGATTTATTTTTGCGGATCTATATTTAGGCAATGTTTTATGAAACCGACATTGACTCTGAAGAAGAACTTGCAGCATGCACAATTGTAGAAGTTCAGGGAAACCCCTGGCATCTTTGGAATGGTATGATAAAGTATAGTACGGCAATCCACTGCTTGTCTGGGTGTTCACAGACCTGTGTTCAAATGCATATTGGGGTATTTACTGATAATGTAGCACTGGAGTGGTATATTGCATTCTTTCTTATGTTCTTTCTTTCTGTCTTTTCATGTTTTGCTTGTGTTTGTACAGTTGCACTAACAACACAGAATTGCTTGTTATTTTCACATACCTACTTATTTCCATTGGTTCCTTAACAAAATATGTTTCAAAGAATATTATCTGATTTCTCCCAAAATTTGTCAGTCTAATTTAGAAACAAAATATGTGTGTTTAAATATATATCTTTTAAATTACTTTTTTATGTTAAAAGTCTACTATGTCAGAGAAATTTATTATACAACATTTGATGGTTCATTATGCAGGGCATATGAAAAACCAGCCCAGAATACAGACTGCTCGCCTGGCAATTATGCATGAATTGTTCCTGCCACGAGCAGATGCATAACAAATAGATAAACGTGTAATAATTAAACAATAAAGAATTAACAAGAAGCTAATGCAAAGGTGTATACTTACTGAATTGATGTTATCTTTTACATTATATTACATTACATCAGGTGCTGAAAATGATGTCCCTGAGCTTTAATGCACATTTGTGCATGCCCTAACATGTTAATATATACTTTGCATAACTCTGCCACATCAGTTCTCAAAATTTCATCAAAGAAATACAGTCCTTCAAGTCTTCTAATGTTTTTTGGGATATTTGCATACACTTTTCACTTTAGACTGCCTCACAGTTAGGTCTGGCAAATGCTGTGGCCACAATCCTTTGCTGACACTACTTTCTTCTGTGAATCTTTCATGAATTCGTGAGATTGATGTGTAAAGTGTAACAGGTCTTCCCATCCTGACAGCATACGTATGCTCATGGGGTCATCTGTATGTAAAATTCCTCAAAGATTCACATAAGAGTGTGTTCAAGAAGTATTAAATCTTATTTTTTTCCAATGTAAACCAATGAAGTGTGGGAGACTTCCTTCAGTGGAGATGTGGAAGGGACATTCATGTGCAGTTGACTTTTTCCCTGCCTGCAGAAAATATCAGTCTATTCTTAATTTTAATTAAAATCATTAATATTTATAAAGGACCTGTATGACAAATTAACTAATGTACAAACCCTCAATAGAAGGAGGTAAAAGTCAAGAACTTATATTATTTATTCGGGGAAATGTAATATCAGATGCTCCTAATATTAAAGGTACTGACAGTTGACCTATGAGTAAAGATGTGTAGTGAGCAGTCGTCGGATTTCGTTTTTGTAAAATGACAGAACATCTTGAGCAGCGATATTGCCTCAAATTTTGCCAAAAACTTGGCAATACCCGAGTGGAAACCATTTGCAAGACTTGGGGATGTTGCCATGAGTACCTCATGATAAGAGTGGTTACAACTGCTTCAAAGATGGCTACACATCAGTGGACAGTGAACCACATTCAGGTACGCCCTCAACAAGCTGAAATAAAAATGTCATTGAGCAAGTGCGGCCTATGGTGTTGCAGGACCATTGTATCACAGCCCAAGAAACTGCGAATGAGATAGGGAGTAAGCACTGAATCAATATTTTGAAATTTTGCAATGAAACTTGTAATAGTGATGTGATTAATATTACTTTAAAAGAATTAGACTTGGTTTTTGTTATACAAACATCACATAGTAATTACTTACTGGGACCGGTACTTGCCAGGACAACTACAGCATTCAGAAACTGCTACACAAAAAATTAAAAGATCCTATTCTAGCAAACAAAAAAACCTGGAATTTATGAAATTAAATGCTCAAACTGTAATCTAGTGTACATTGAAATTTGGAAATCAGATTAAAGGAACATATGAGAAACCTAAAATACAAACAAACAGAAAAATCAGCATTTGCCCTTCATTTCTGATCATCAGGACATGAAATCACACCAAATATAAAAAACTGCTAAAACCAGATATAAACACACAGAATTAGATGTCAGAGAGATCTATATCATGAAGAAAAAGAACCATATCATGAATTTTGATTTACCACCATACAGCAACCTGTGGCAATTCGTAGTTCCAGTACCTGATGCCTCCACCCTCACCGTTGACACCAATGAAGCAAGATTTAGTCAGAATTAAGGGTTGAAAATGGGAACAAGTGTTCCCAAAACCGGTCGCAGTAAATAATTACTAAGTGACAAAAACTGACTCAAATTCTTTTAAATTAAACTGAATCGGTATATTCAATTTTGATGGATTTGGGCATGAGGAGAGTGGTCCATCATGATAATGCATCTATTCTACATATTTGAATGAGACTTTCATTGGCAAACACAACATTCCTGTTGTTTGTCAGGCATCCTACTGTGTGTGACTTATTGCTATTTCCCCAGGTGAAAGGGACCCAATTTAAGTCACAAGTAGACATCATATGGAGTGTGACGGCCTGACTTCTCATCATTCCAATAACTGCATTACAGAAGTACCGCACTTATCCGAATACAAGACAATGTTTTTTCCTAAATATTAATGTTCAGAACTGGGGGTCGTCTTGCATATGCAATATATATTTTCTGAATACCATGAAAAGTAAGTTTCAAACTTCAGGGTTACAGCAGTGGCGAAGTCTGAGGGAAACTGTATATGTTATTACCAAGGTCGTGACAAATGTGGCAGATTTTGTGTGTTTCATTTCATGCCAAAAATTAGCTGTTAATGGGCCTATGGCATCTAAATAGAAAATAGGTTCCATTATCAACATTACAGCTCCTCTCCTGCCATCGAAACCACGTTCTACCATCCATAATAGCTGTCTGTGCTACCATGTCACACATTCTGCACATCTCCCTTCTCCATCTCTCATGCCTAAAACATGAATTTACACATAAATTTGAATCACATAAAGTGTTTTGCGATATATTTAATTAAGAATGTTTTTTTAATTGTAAATCCTATCCATAATCATTACGGCTCTGCCACTGTCACCATTGAACACAAACATGCCAGTATATTTCCGTTCTCCATCTCTCCCACTTACAATGTGCATTTCTGTGCAAATTCAAATCAGGTAAAATCATTTACTGTGAGTTATTATAATAGTATGTTGTCTAAATACAAAATCATATCCATCATCATCGTTACACTGTTGCCACCGTCGCCATCATGTATTAATACACCCATACCATACATTCCATACTGCCCTCTCTTGTCATCCGCTCAAAACTGAATTTCTGGGCAAATCCTAGTAAAGTGCAACAATAATAAATATGATAATAAATAAAAATAATAAATGAATAAAAATTAAAAATAATAAATAATAATAACAACATCAACAACAATAATAATAGGGCTTAATCAGCTTAAGTATCCATTAGTTTGTTCAAAAAATATATGGCAAACCTCAAATTTCATTTAAACATTTACTTATGTCTTCTTTTTATATAGATGGTAATGCTAAATTCCAAAATTAAGTTCTGAAAAATGGGAGTCATCTTGCATTTGAGGTCATCATATTCAGATAAAAATGGTACTTCTAACAATGGTGGGAGTGCTGGGAGAAATATGTGCATTACCAAATCAAAAACCGTATTTTTGCCAACCAAAGGTTGAATATACCTTGTAAACACATCAATGTGAACTGTTGTTTAAAAACATGTGGGACCAACAATCAATTTTGTAGACATGGCAGACCACACTCTGACTTTTTCACTGTAAGAGGTTCCTCATTAATTGTGTAAGGATTGTTTGTTGACCAGTATCTGGTGTTCTGGGAGTTCACATGTCCTGTCAGATGGAACCAGCCTATAACACTCATGAAATGCAGCAGCAGATCCAATATTCCACTCTCAATTGTTTGACATAGTTGTGTACAATAATTCATATATTTTGCCTTATCTGCCTCCTTCAGTTCTTGGACACATGTCAATTTATAGGGCTTCAACCTGATATGGTGTAAAGCACAATGTCAGGACCTACTTGAAACATTCAAAGTTGCGACAATTTACGTGTCGAACTGTTTGGATTCTGGATCATTCTGGCTCAAATATCTACAATCACAGCAGGTGTACAAACAAATAGAGCTCAATTTATTTATTTATTTATACATTTGATTACAGTTCCCAAAGAGCCCTTGGGCTCATGGGAGGGACAGTGAGAGAAATACATTACGAATAGTTAGATTGAACAATAATAATAATAATAAAAAATACTCATAAGAAAGAACAAATGGGAGAATACTATATGAGTAAATGCATTGAACAGAATTAATGCTAATAAAAATAAAAAATGCACACAAGGAAGCACAAATGCGAACATACAAAATGCAAACTTATTGCACATTAGAAAATACAAAATAAGAATTATGAGAAAATATGTAGACATAAAGTATACAATTGTATAACTGAGAATATAAAAACATATTGCACTTTATTGTTATAATGAAAAACAGGCTTAGGAAGTAATGCACTAGAGTACAGTAAAACCATATTATTTACATTTAGGATTACATTATAGGCAATGATCATCAAGTGAATTATACCTTTTAATCCATATTTAGTAGAGCCAATGTTATACCTGGTGTAATGGCAGTGTATGCTATTTCACTTTGAGATGTGTAGATTTGAATGGAATAACCCATTGAGGACCTTATAAGCAAATGAGATAATAGACAATTTGAGACTCGCAGACAAGGGAATAATTCTGGTTTGTTTAGTCAGAGTATAAAAATCAAGATTATAAATTATTTTAATTGCACGGTTTTGTAAAACTTTGAATTGATGTCGCTGAACTTCAGTACATGATTGCCAGATAACATTCATGTAAGCTTGATGGGAGTGGATGAGTGCATAATAGACATTTTTTGAAATAGACTTAGACAACCCTATGTTTCTCAGTCTCACAATAATACCAATTACCGTGGTAATTTTGGCTTTAATTTTCACAATGTAATTTTTCCAGCTCAGATGTAAGACCAATTCTTTTTTGCTTTTGATACTGACCCTAAAGTTTGTCACTTTGTCACCGAGTCTTTGCTGGCATGGAAATGCCAGTAAACTTCTTTGCAGAAATGTCCGGTGTTTCCTTAAATGAACTGGTAGACAGTATGGCTCCACTATTGTGATTCTTTCTTGAAGAACATACATCTCGCTGAGATATTTACTTTAAACGTTTTAACCAAGCTGCAACAGCTTTTGTACTGACAATACAAAACGTAGTTGCAACAGCTTTGTAACAATAGATGACAATTGACAGTCTAGTACTGGGGAGCAGATTTTCTTGCACTACCCTGTATAAAGGTATCATAAATCATCATATATATTTTCCGGTCTTACAAATTAAATACAGTTTTTATAATTCACAGATATTTTCTACCTTAGATTTTCTAAATCTTAGGTGTGTATATAATTTATTATCAAGATCTCACAAGAAATATATCTTTTGAGAACCCCTGAATAAAAAGATCTGATGTGTTCCATTCATATGACTTTCTCTATTTCTAGGTAACAAATTAGTGTTAAAAAGCTTATTTTTCTATTTCCTACATGCTAATTGAGATAAATATTGGCATAAATTGTCGTACTACTTGATTACTTGTAAGCAGAAGGGAAGTAAGGGAATACACTAGGCTAAAGTGATAATCAAATCTTTTAAAAACTTGTTGCCATGTGGATAAAATCCATTTTTTTGCACTGCCAGGAGTTGACAAATTCCTTAAAAGAAAAGTATAAGTATTTTAAAACTGAAACTAATAACAACGAACATCTCAAAAACGGTCAACTCCACGAAAAAAAAATGTATATAACATAAATTTGTGTTAACAAGATCTACATTTTTTGTTCAGTAAGTTTTTTGCTTATTTCTTACGGTTTACTAGTTGTGCAAAATTCCACAAAGTTCATCCAGAATAAACATATCTTCAGAGGGTATTCCCAGAAAATTGAAGATATACATTTTATTTGTCATGTAAATATCTACAATATGAGATTTTAATCAAAATCGTTTGAGCCATTTTTGAGAAAATCAAAAATTTTGAAATTTTTTCCATGTAAAAGGTAGTTGGAAGTGGGGGAATTTTCTTCAAAATTTTTGTGTCGCCATCATTGGAAGATACCAAACATTTAACAGTCTTTTCGTTTTTGGGCTGTGCTGGGGGGGCCCCCCCACACACTCACTCACTCAAGGATGGATGGACCGACGCGCTCATGCACACGCACATACACGTGTGCACATACACGTGTGCACACACACACACACACATTTGTTTGTTCATTCATTTTTCTAGAAATACTTTTTTTGGATTCAGGGGTTTCAAAACATGCATTTTCTGGTGAAATCTCTCTATCAAATTTTTGGGTGCAATACAATACCTTCTCTATAACTTAGTAAGTGTAGAGAAAGTAAAAATCTGATATGTTCCATTCACATGACTTTCTCTACTTCTTGGTAACAAATTATTGTTAAAAAGATTATTCTTCTATCTACTTCATGCTAATCGAGATAAACATAAACAGAAATGGTCTTATATCTTGCTTCCTTGTAAGTAAAAGGAAAATAAGGGAATACACTAGGCTAATCTTTTTTAAAGCTGGTTGCTATGTAATTGAAATCCATTTCTTTGCATTGACAGGAGTTTACAAATTCTCATATGTGAAAAGTGTAAGTATTTTAAAACTGAAAGCAATAACAAGGAATATCTCAAAAATGGCCAACTCCACAAAAAAAATGTATACAACATAAATTGTGTGTTAACGAGATCTACATTATTAATTTAGGAATATTAAGTTAAAATAGCGATTAATGTTTTGTTTATTTGCATTGTTTACAAATATATTTGCTTAATTTTTGGATTAAATTTAGGAATATCACTTTTCAGGACTTGAAGATAATACAGAATTATGTGTGCATTTTCAAAATCATTTTAAGAGAGTATACAATTTGCTAAAAGAAGTGGCTGACGGAAAGCTATTTATCAGCTTCTAATAACCATAGAAAATGGAATGTGTTTCTGCTGCTGAGAAGAGTATAATAGAAGACAGGCAGTTTGGTTTCAAAGTGAATTAAACAATTTTAATATATACATAATAAGTTTGCACATAAACATACTAATAGCGGCAACATTTCCTCAGATAATAGAACTAGTGAATCTAACTTTTCTTTGCACCATAATCTTTACTTAAGGAATATCTGAAATAATATGAATAATTATCAGATGCAAATTATGATTTTTATTCAAAGTTTGTTAAGATACAAGAACATTTCTACAGAACTGAACTAAAACTAAACATTGCCAAATTATGGGTAAATAAATACCAGTTAATTATGCTAGATGCTAAACATTAACATTTCAGAAAAATCTGCATGCCCATTAGTACATTTAAAAAGTATTACTCAAAAAGCCAGAATGAAAATAAAGCAATAATTGAAGAATGGAAATGTCAAACCTTCTATGTGATGTTTTTAATTTTTTTTTTTACTTTTTTCCACAAGAACGTTCCATCTGCCAAGATGTATATTCCTATTCATGTTTCAAGTGCCAATTTGCAGATTAAGTAGTTCAATGACTCATTAACAGATAGCATAGGTCTAAGTTCCAAACAGTAGTGCCATCTTGTGTTCCAAGTGCCAGCGCAGCAGTCAACTTTTTGACTTGTGTCGTGAGCTGGGCGCATGGCCATTATTAGATGTTAATTTTACAGAAAATAATAATATTTTTCATAGGGTGGTAGAATCAGCTAAAGATTTAAATCTTTTCCATGTAGTTCCAATGGAAGAAAGTGATTTCTTTGATTTGAAGATTGTTGCTGATTCACTGGTAACATTAAACAAGTGCACAATGCTAAAAGTGTCACAATATCATCTCTCTCAAATAAAACATTAGAACAGCGGAAGGTAGTTGATGTTTTAAAGAGAGGAAAATCAACAGTTGATATAAAGCAAACTCTACTTCAGCTGAAAGATCAACGGCATTTGTCGGTTGAGAAAAGGAAAAACCTCTCAGCCACGTTGCCATTTCTTTCTGAAGAGCATAGAGAGTTTTATAAGACATTGATTTCAACTCCAGAGTAAGAGGTAAACAACTCAACCAGTCTTCCTTTCAGTGTTTTGAGGTAACAAAACATGAATACTGCATTGCTATTGTAGTTTTTGTAAACAATATTACAGTTTTGTACTTTTCCCCTTAATGGTTACATAGTTCTTAGAAAAATATTACAAATAAATTTTGGTATTAGTTCTCTCAAAATCCTTAAATAAAACGTAGCACCAGTTTGATTGGCATTTATAACTGACTTTCCCATCATTTTATTATCACTACTCTTTTTCTCCTTCACCATTGTATTTTAACATTTGACATTTGAGTACAAAATAATTTTGTAGTACAAAACTCTCTCATACTGATTTTAAACATATATTATATACAAACATTTATAGATAGTTTTTTGCTTCTCCTGCAAAATTTATAAAATGGCACTTGGAACGTTTGACATTTCCACTCTTCAATTATGGTCTGATATAAATCAGTGAAACTTACATCAAAATAATATGAATATCCAATTCTGTGATGTTAATTATTTTGCCAGTCTTTCTTAACCTAATATTGCAACTCATTTTATAGAGCCACTGCCACAAATATTCAGTTACTGTACGAGTTTTCCCCATAGGATACCTAATTCTTTGAGATCACTTTCTGTTCTAAGCAACGGAGTGCAGTTTTAAAAAAATTCACAGAATTATATTTTATATTTTTCTGGGAAAATTTTCACATCATGCTTTCTCTGTCTCATCAAGGAAAATAAAAATATTTGGTAATCAATATTCCAGTATTGTTGACAGTAGAAAACAAAATACTATTGCAGAACACACAACTTTTCAATTAGTCAGTCCAGTTAATTAGCAAATTGCAAGGAGCAAACATCATGGTAACAAATGATTGTCAGTAATCACTGAGGGTCATCCATTCTGTGCCTCATCATGAACATTCGTTTGGCTATCTTTGAAAGTTCTTACCTATCTGTATCCCTTCCCATACTCATAATGTTTTGTCCATACACTTCACAAAGCTGGCAGTGAACGTCTACTGCTTTCATACCTCTAGCACTAACTCTGCATACTTCACAGTTGGCATGATTCTCAATTGGTGGAGGCATTTTAAACACGCAAAAGCAAATGTAAACACGATTGGTTGTTGCCAAAATGTCATCTGTGGCTTGCCAACAGATATAGGTACAAGGGACACTGACCGCAGTGCTGCAGTGGCAGGAATTCAAATCGGTACTTATTTAAAAAACATGCCTCATATATTATCTCTTTCCTGACTCTCATGCCTGGTTGGGGACCAATCTCTTGTTCTCGGTTCTTCATTCTATGATCAAATGTTCATTGGGTCCTCTGCATACTTCTGACCCTAAGCACACACATGAAAGTCCTTCATATTGGAGAATAAGCCGACTAAGTTATGCAGTTTTAACTTCTTTACTGCACTATGCATAATAAATTTCATGCCATTGCAAAATTATTAAGCTTTGCTGGACAAGGGGAAGTTTTATGGGTTTCAATTTCAGGAAGTTGGCAAGTATGGAAATGCTTCTTTGCATTTATTGTTCAAAATAGATGTTATTATTTGTGTCAAAGAGGGAAGAAAGAGAAAGATA
Source organism: Hymenopus coronatus (assembly GCA_030762935.1). Classification (NCBI taxonomy): domain Eukaryota; kingdom Metazoa; phylum Arthropoda; class Insecta; order Mantodea; family Hymenopodidae; genus Hymenopus; species Hymenopus coronatus. The sequence continues at coordinate 163,429,975 of CM060897.1, forward strand.
CAGATAGTGTCATAGTACACTCTTAAACCACTGATTGGTGGAGTGAAGTTCATGTGTGTTTTCTTTTATTTGCTATCATATAATAACCATCTATAAGAAGTACAACACTGTAAACAGTTTTCTAATCACTGCTCTACGTGAATTATTTTGGGGAGAGAAAAGTATACAAATGTTAAGTTTCACTTCGCAATATATTGCAGATTCATTACAGATGTGCTTTAGGCTTGTCAATTCTGAAAGGAATATTTACAGCATGTGTTACATACTTAAGCTTAGAAATATAAGTTAACAAAAGATAAACACTATTAGCATATTTTGTTAAATAATACACAGTCTAGTATTGTGTTACTAAAGCACATTGCCATTCTTGTAACAAAGTTGGTCGTAACATATGCACAGGAGTAGAGAAAAAGTATGTGGGAATAATGCAGTAAAGTTTGTCTTGTGACATCAGTGGTTACCGTGCTGTGCTAGGAGAAAATGGTTGTTCTCCTGCGTACTGACAGATGAGCATAAAACTAATGTCTGGTCGCAGAATTGACATTCCTACAGCAGTACACAGAGAAAGGTGGTTAGTTTCTCAACAATATTGTCACTGGGGATGAAACATGAATGTTGCATGCCACACCAGAGACAAAACAACAATCAAAGCATTGGCAGCACAGTGGTTCACTTCTGAAGACCAAATTCAAGCAGACAAAAAATCATGTGTACTGTCTTCTGGATCACATGGTGTGTTTTGTGAGAGTTTTTACCACGAGGGGAGACCATAAATGCCGATCGGTATTGTCAGACGTTGCATAAACTGAGGAGGGTAATCCAGAACAAGAGACATTGGGCATTATGCTGATGCATGATAATGCAAGTGTGTTGAATGGGAGATGCTTGACCATCCACCCCTCAGCCCCAAGTGATCTTCATCTCTTCTGTCTCATGAAGCATTTTCTGGCAGGAAAACATTTTCACAATGACTCTGAGGTGCAGAATGAAGTGACTTTGTGGCTCTGGTCTTTGGTGGCAGACTCCTATGGCTTGGACATACAACTCTTGGTGCACTGTTATGATAAATGGTAGTGACTATGTTGTAAAGTAGCCAGTGGATCTATGTAATTATTTTAATAAATATTTCTTACTTAGTGATACTTTTGTTTTATTTATTGGTCATTTGGACTTACTTTCTAGTTGCTTCTGATGTTTTAAGACTCCTTACCTCGACATAGTAATGGTGCGATGCCCATGGGAGATTGCTGACGCCTAGACAGGATTGAGAGAAGCCTAGTTAGTAGACCCAAGCTGGTAAAGGTTCTTCAGTAGTCTTCCCCCTTTGGGGTTGACATGTGTAAGTGGCATATCCACTTCAATCCTTACTGAGCAAGGGGGACTGATGTATAACATAATGGAAAGCCCACGGACATATTCCCTTAGTCATCTGCGTTCCTGAATAGTCAGATCACTGCTTGTCACTCCTTACCTCTTAAGCTCAAATACTTAAACAAAGATGCACTTTGATGAGTAACTTTCACTTTAATTTTTTACTTTCTCTACACATCCTATGTGCATAGTATATAGAGAAGATATTATATTGCACCTAAAAATTCAATAACGCACGCGTATGTGTGTGCATGGCTCAAAAAGTTTTGTATTTAAGGTCATTATCTTCCAAGGATTCGACATGAATATTTTCAGGAAAATCCTCCCACCCCAAACTACCCTTTATATGGAAAAATTTCGAAAATTTGAATTTTCTCAAAAATTGCTCTAAATGATTTTGATTAAAATACTGTATATTAAAGATATGACAAATAAAATATATATCTTGAATTTTCTGGGAATAGCCTCTGAAGATCTCTTCATTCTGGATGACTTTTGCATAACTAGTAAACTGTAAGAGAGAGACAAAAAAACATACCGCACAAAAAATGTAGATCTCATTAAAACATACTATTTATAACATATACCTTTTTTTCGTGGAGTTGACCATTTCTGAGGTATTCCATGTTATCGGTTTCAGTTTTAAAATACTTAAACTTAAACTTTTTGCATACAGGTTCTCCTGACCATGCAAAGAAGCATTTCAATCCCATAGCAAGCAGCTTTTAAAAGGTTTGGCTATTGCTTTAGTCTAGTGTATTTCCTTGTACTTATAAGGAAACAAGTAATAAGCACCATTTCGGCTAATGTCTATCTCGATTATGAAGTGGATAGAAGGATAAGCTTTTTAAGAATAATTTGTAACAGATATGTAGAGAAAGTCATATGACTGGAACACATCAGATTTTTTTCCCAAATATCCAACTCTATTGATCATAAATGGTTTTAACAGTTTTATATTTTGATCAATGTTATGATTTTCTGTCCAAAAATATGCAATGCTATGGATTTGTCTGTTTGCCATAGTTTTATGTTTCTTAGGTGTTCTCTCAGTCTAATTTCCAAGTTTCTTTTCATTTTGCCTATGGTATTTCTTTAACTTGTAAGCATTTTAAAAGCAATCAGTGTATCATCATGGAGCAGATCTACCATTTGCTGAAATGAAACACAGCCGAGGCAAACTTAAAGAAATGGCAAAGTCTAAAGCGGGAACCCTATATACTGGAAACATGGACAAGTGCAAAATAAATCTCAAAACAGAGCTATTTGCTATGTTAAATAATGTTCTAAACTGCAGAACTGTCTAATTAACTGACACAGAAATGGAATAATTTGCATAAATAATCTGACTAAGACGCAGAATTAATATGAGTAATATAGGGTGTGGCCAGTAAAATCAACACATGGAATATGATTACTCACCTTCACAGTAGGTGCTGAAGATGTCCTCTGCCCCCTTCAACACACATGTGAGCAGGCCTGAGGAGATTCATGTATACCCTTGTCAGTTCTTATGTTGTGATGCATTGACGACATCCTGGATCCTGGTCTTGAGTTCTTCAATTGTGTGCGGATTTGATTCATATACTCTATCCTTTAACATGCCCCATAAGTAAAAGTCACAAGTGGACAAATCTGGTGACAAATCTCCTCTTCTGTCAAGTTTGAATAAAACTCCTCTAGGATTCCCAAATACACATCACTGTTCACTGTCATCTCAAAGAATATGGGCACTATTATGTGTGTGGCAGAAATGACACACCAAACATCAATCTTCTCGTCAGCAAGGGTACCTGGTAGATTGTGTGTGGATTTTCTGTCGACCAATACCGGTTGTTTTGGGAATTTAATGTACCCAGACAGGTGGAACCATGTCTCGTCACCACTGGCAACCTTTCTCAACAGCCATGAACAGAAATGCACCCTCTTCTGCAGGTCAGGCTCCTTCAGTTCATGCACAACACTTATTCAGCATGATTTTAACTTCAGTCCCTATAAAACATGTCTGCAACTTCTCTCACTTGCATGAACCTATTGACTCAATCTCCTGTTTGACTTATGAGGACTTCTTGTCATTATCTCCTGCATCTGCCTCTGTAATTTAGGTATGCAGACAGATGGAGCTCTGTTTCTGGGAGCATTTTGAACTGATCCTTATGCCGCCATTATGCTCGTTATTACATGTCATTATTATTACATGCTCATGCCTGGGTTCACACAACAATGCCTTTTCTCATCTGGTTTTGACAAGTTTCATTGATTGTGGCTGCAGCTGCCTGCATGTGATGGTCACATGTGTCAACCTGCCATCTCCTGGTAGGAAGGTAGATAATTTAATTGTTGCCAAAACACAATACACAAATGTAAACAAATAATTGTAAATAATGCAATATACCGTAATATTATGATGGGCCAGTCTTACATGCCACACTGTGTATAATACATAATGCTAAATATTTAAAATCATAAGCATTAATTTTGAACCTGTCTATACTTGCACCAACGTTTTAAGAGCCGAGTATGTTGATACAAGATGCAAAGGGGTTTTTCTTGTGAAGAAGTCATGATAGTATTCTTTGATGAATTATTCCTTCATTAATTCTACGCGATTACATTTTGTTTTATTAATAGGACCTATTGTAAAATGGAGACCTGTGAAAACAGAAAAGAAATACCAGGAGGATCATGTTTCATTTTAGGCAGGTTTTTCTGTAGATTAAGTAAGTTGCTGGCAATGCCTTATTCAGTTTATTGTCAAGTAGCTCACTATGCCAATATTGCAAAACTTATGTGCACACTATAGCATCAAAAGGGGTGGCTCCTGGGATAGGGCTGTTGTGCCGCAGCACCACTGTTAAATGAAAAATAAATGCCTACATGTTGTGATTATTGACTAAACATTATTCCTACATCATATTCTAGTTCTCTCATTTGAACAGCACATTAGGCACAGCTTGAACTGGCAGTAGGCAGTAGTTTTCTGAAGCTTGTGCCAGTTCCAGATGGGCACCATTTGGGCTCATAAGCCACTGTGTATAAGGCTAGAGCATTCGTTTATAGTGGCTGTTTATGGGTGGTTGATCTGGCGCACAGTCCCCGTTGCACCCTCCAGAGCACAGTAAAGCACAGTTCCTTGCAGGCGACAACAAAGGCACTGTTCAGGCCTAAATCCTATAAATGCAGCGTTACTATCTTGCTGCAAGTTAATGCCAACACATTTTGAAGTTTAGTTAAATCCAATGCAGAATATATCCTTATAAAAATGCACATGTTTTGAATATAATAATGAAATTCAGTTTTAAAACTATGGAGCATTATTTCAATTTGGTTTTAGTTTTATATATTAGTGATTTTTAGAAACACAAGTAAGGGTGCATGCAGTTACATGTGATTTTCTGAGTTGTTCCTTTTAATTTCTAATGCACATCTAGGAATGCCGGCAGTAGATCACTAAATTTCTAGCATTAGTCTTTCCATTTTTTTTTTTTTTTTTCTGTTTTGTGGAATCGTACACAAGTGCCTCTTATGTTCTCCAGGAATTACTAGGCATAGGCTTGCTGTGATCTTTTGTCTACAACTTGAATACACAAACACACTTGTATATTCTGTTTTCCACTCTATTAATTTTATTAATACAACACATTTTGAGATATACTGGTTATTCACAAAATTACACAATAGATCGATGATACTGCAAGAATAAAAAGGTATTTGAAGAGTTTTATTATAACAATGTTTTCTTGGCATGCCTCAGTGGCCGCCACTGGCGTCACACATGTGGTGAGTTGAATCTAGTTGTCTTTCTGTTTAAATCAGGATCATTCTTATCTGAGATACATTATAGCAGTTTTGCAGTCATTTCTGCACGTCCATTAGAGCTTGCAGAACCCATTGTGATGCAGGTTTTTTATTCCAAGATGGTCCTTCAGAATGTGAAGCACTGTTCTCTAGGCTAATTCCCATATCGGTGTCCAGTAACATGCTCTTCATGACCACAAAGATAGCTGGTTGAGAATTGCCATTGCAGTCTTTTATCCACCTTGTTCTCTAAGGCAATGCTTCTTCCATATTCGTGATTCATTGTATAGACTTTTCCACTCTTCCTTTTTCGAAAACATTGCGGCAACAATTACATTAGACCACCAGTTAGCAAAAGAATTAATTTGACTCATCACTGGAGAAGCACAAAAAATAGGAAGTTAAGGTAGGTAAGTGTAGTGTAAGTGATAATATCTATACAACAGAGTTGCCACTACTTAAGTTCCAGCAGGTACATCTTTTAACTGTTTTTCACCTAACTGTACTTAACACTAACTGAATGCAGAAGGGTGAAGAATGCTTGAAATTAGTTGCGATAGAGTCTCGGTTATCTGACCTTTGGTCATCCAACATTCCTTATTATCTGACCCTATTTGTGATAGACATTTTTATCTTACTGTAGTTTTAGGGGAGTAGTAAATTGGCATGCTTTATTATTGTGCAGTGCTGAGCTGTGCATGTCTCTTCTGCTAGTGCTGGACTGGCAGCTACGCTACTCTGCTGTCTGTGACTCATTGTTGAGTAAGGCTTTGTAGAGTGCAGTCACAGTTCCTTGTGACAGTGGTCAGTAAAAGGAAGAAAGTGTTTGTTTCCATGGAAGATAAATTAAATACATTAAAGAGACCGGACAAAGATGAAACACTTCAAAAAGCTCCTGCAGACCTCAGTATTGGACATATTGTGGGAGACTGGAAAAGAAAGTGGGACAAAATTGAAGAGTGTTGTGCTGTCAGATTATTAAAAAATGGAAAAACAATGAAAAATCGTGAGTATCAAAAAGTAAGTGAAGTGCTATTTCTTTGGTTCACATAAACTGACACAAAGGTGTGCCAATTTCAGGTTCTTTTCCACAGGAGAAAGTGATTTATTTTCTAAAGGAATTCAATGCAGGAGACATTGTAAACTGTCAGTAAGTATGCTACAAAACTTGGCTGTCAGCCAGTCACACATGCATGGGAGTCAAATAAAATCTCAAATCATATTAACAATTATCAAAATAAACACACATACTTTATCACAGGAGATGTTGGAAAATCCTGGAAAAGTAACCTTGTATGGTTTGAGTTTAAAAAGTTTTGTTGCTTTCCATGTTGTAGCTTCCAGAATGTCAAGTTTCCTATGCAAGACACCTGAGAAATTTTCGAGGTGACCATTCTAACCTTGCTCCATAAGCACATGCCTGTTAACCTTTCTTTTCTTATCACAAATTAATCCTGTATTTACAAGCAAACAAACAGCCTTTCTATTTGGAACATGCACACAGGAAATTTAATTTCACCTCTACAAGATGGTGCAAGCACATAAACACTCTTTGTGATACTTATGCTGCATTTTGAAAGCACTTCAAGCAAAACTAAACACTTGTAAACATTGCTAATGTTATTCATGTGTGAACTGGACTAGAACAGAAGTAAGACTGATGCAGGGAAATGCAGTTAAAGTCACACGAGCCATGGTCCCCGCGGCCAAGTTTTGTAACAAACATACTGTATATACTTATGTTCTCATTGTTCATTAAGTTCTGTTCTACCATTTTTATTCAGCAAATAAAATATGTTACTATAGCACATGTTTTATTGTAGTATAGGCCCTACATGTCTTAGTTATTCTGCCTTATCCAACGTTTCCTGTATCTGACTTCTTCCTGGTCCTATTTAGGTCAGATAATTGAGACTCTTATGTATGTTAGTAAGTAAAAACTAAGAAAACTTTTCTGCCGTAATAGAGATCTTGTGTCATCTAGAATATAATAAAGGATTATGAGTAAACAATATAGAGTCTTTGTTTGGAAGCATGGCCATGTTAATAAAGATGTGCTAACCCTCCATTTTCCCTCCTCGCTGTGTGCTGGGGTTGATATCTTATGAGACACATAATTCAGTGTTGTTATAATGCAAAAATCATTATACTTTAGCACACAGAGTTATATATAAATACTAAGAGACAACAACTCTTGTAGAGAACTGGTACACAAATAATTAACAGACAGATTCCCTAGTGGTTCATAATATTGGGAACAGACTTAGGGAAATGGTATCTATTCTTGAAAAACTGCTACTCTCCCCTATATGTGGCAAAGTCATCTTTCTAAACTGAAATTTGAATTGTCATCACTGATTACACCATTTTGTCTCTATTTACTATCCAATACCCATTTATTTTTCACTTTATATAAAACTGTCCAAACTTCTTATTGTCTTTTTAAAACATTTCAACTACCACTACACTCCTATCTATTTTAAATCATTTCTTATTAATATACTCTTTTCTCCAAACTTTGGTCCCATTACGTTTAAATAATATATGTTCCAAATTTTCATTTTTGCCACATATAGGACATTGGTTTTATAAAATACCCTTCTTTAAACCTTTTAATCTCCATACTCCTACTTTCAACCATGCAATACCTTCTCGCTCATCTTTATTATTACATCTATATACATTTCCCTTCCCCATAAATTGGAAGTACATAACTCCACCAGTAAATGTTATCACAAACAACCACCACACGATGAACATCTATACCAGTTGGTCTCTTCTGAGGATGACAGCAAATAGCTCCATAAAAAATGTAAGTCATGTGTGCTTCAACTACATAATTTTCCTTAAATTCTTAATTCACATCATTGTTACTAGCTTATCCAGATACCACAATAACAGTGACAGAGAAGAAAGAGAAAAACATTGAAGATATCATACTTACCTTAATTTATGCAGACTTACCTTAATTTATATTCAAATCAAAGATTGTTTTGGAATGTTCTGAACAAAATTAGGTTGTTTGGACATGATTAACACATCAAACAATCAGTGCCATTATAACTCTCATGAATTTAAAATAAACCAGTTTGCAAGAATTAAACAAAAATCTCAATACAGCAATACAGCTCTTAAGATTATTGTTCATTGTTATATACTGACAGCTGACTGAATGATCAATACCACAAATTGTGAAAGTATGTTCTCTCTTTCTCTGTCTCACACACAGTCAGTTAGGCAAAATGACCAGAGCCTTAAAGCAATGTTTTCACCATTACTATTGTGTCCTGTGCTCACAGTTTGTAGGAAGGCAAGTTTGTTAGATCCTTTCAGAAACAGGGTGTTTAAAAAAAAATCTGATGTGTTCCATTCACATGACTTTCTCTACATCTGTGTAACAAATTATTGTTAAAAAGCCTATTCTCCTGTCTACATCATGCTAATCAAGATATATATTATCAGAAATTGTCCTTATTCCTTAGTCCTTTGTAAGTAGAAGGGAAAAAATGAAATGTGTTCCATTCACATGATATCCTCTAGCTGTTTGGCAAACAAATCTTTTTGTCGCCCTCCGTGGTGTAATGGTTACCATGCTAGCTTCATATACCTAAGCTCGTGGGTTCAAACCCAGCAGAGGACGATGGATTTTTTCAGGCGTAAAAATCCTTAGCATGGCTTCCTTTGGAAAGGAATTAAAGCTGTGGGTCCTGTGTCGTAGATTTATGGCATGTAAAACAACCTCAAGCCTGATAAAGAGGCCTCTGAGCAAAATTAAGAGGTCTTTCATGCCCAGTATAGAATGGAAATGCTGAGAACCAAAGCAGTTAAAGAGCGTCCATAAATAAAACGCCATTTCATTTTTTTTCAAACAAATCTTTTATTCAGAAGATTAATTTGTTAATTATGTCATGCTAATCAACATAAACAGAATTAGTTTTATTACTAACTTCCTTTAAGTAAAAAGGGAATATGAAAATGCATAGGCTGTAGCGGTAATATCAGCCTTTAAAAGCCGGTTGCTATGTGAAACAATTGAAATTCCAATCTGTTTGCTTTCCGGGATTAAACAAACGAGAAATGAAAAAATAAGATGTCTTCCCGTTTTAGAAAAGTTTAAGTGGCTAAAATTGAAACCAATAATCTGGAATATCTTGAAAATGGTTAACTCTTAAAAAAAATAATTATATATATAGGTACATAAAAAATATAAATTGTGGGTTTCAATGAGATCTACAATTTTTGTGTAGTAAGTTTTTGTATATCTCTTAAGGTTTGGCAGTTATACAAAAGACATCCAAAATGAAGAGGTCTTCAGAGGCTATTCCCAGAAAATTCAAGATATTCATTTCATTTGTCATAAAAATATCTTAAACATAAGATATTTTAATAAAAATCATTATAAAAATCATTACAGCCATTTTTGAGAAGATAAAAATGTTCGAAAAATTTTCCATGTAAACGGTAGTTGGGGATGGGGGGGCGGATTTCTTGGAAATCTTTGTGTCACATCCTAAGGACACACCCACAACTTAAATACCAAGTTTGGTATTTAATGGTCTTTTTGATTTTGGGTTATGACACACACACACACATACGGATATTTTTTATTTATTCAGGGGGACTATAAAACATCTATTTTCCGTGAAATCTCGGTATGGAATTTTTGGGTGCAATATAATACCTTCTCTATACACTATGTATATAGTACGTGTAGAGAAAGTAATAAATGTTCACTAAATTGTATCTAATTGTGAATAGCAAACAGGATAAGCACTAGCTTTTTTCATAATTATATGAAAGGAATGGTAAAGTACTAATTTTAAAAATATATTATAAACAAAATAATAGTGAGATTTTCTTCTCTATACAAGTATTTTGTAGGGAAATCAATGCTTTTGAGCCTATGCCCACAAGTCATGCACGATCGAACACCATTGGCAAAACAGCATGCCTCTCAATTGCAGGCAAATTCTGCTAGGCCAGTCATGAATCCAAACAAAGGCTCTGTATATAAAACAAAAATGTTCACAGAAAATATCAAATGTAGTTGTTTATTTTGTTTTCTTATTTTAGAGTATGCAACTTATAGTTTTATTTTTCATTCAATATTGCTTTCTTAAGTAGTTATATATGATTGTTTTTAATTTCATTTTATTTCTAGAGCTTTCTAGTGAGCAATAGTAGCTGAGCTACCTGCATATTACGGCTCAACAATAATAATTGCAATTGATTTTGAGTTTTACTCTTTATGTTCTATATTCTTGATGTGTGACTGGTGGAAAATGGAACTTCTCAAAGAAATGTGGTACTGAGATTGACTCAGAGGATGGAAAGGTAACTAACTGGGAATATGGTGTACTGCTTCTCTACTTCTAAATTTTCTTGCTTTTCAATCCATTGTAAGACAAATGTATAGGTATTGCTATAAGGCATTAAATATTAATATATTTTTCTGTAGAGCTAGTCCATTATAATGACATTCAGAACAGATTTTCTTTGAAAATGTTCAGACTTTAATATACTTAGACTTTGATTGTGTAATTTTTCTGCTTGATTCCATTAATAATTCCAAAGTTAAATTGTCAGTTTTACGTATTTTGATATATTATTGACCGCCAGAATGGCACTTTGTCCACTCCCAGTTACTATGAGGTTCATTGGTACTGGTGTATAGAGTGCCTGTGTTTCCTCTTAAATAAGATTCATTGACACATATAGCTGTTTGTTTGTATAGATTGGCAAAACAAAACATGCAACATTTCTGCAGGCACCTCTACTCAGATAATATTTTTTCACATAGAGTAGGCCTGGATTATACATGTATAAAATATTACCCATACCAGGTGTTCATTTTTATCCATGATGTTCTGTGCAAAAAAAAAAAAAAGTTGCCATCAAAAATGTTGATGAAGTTTATGTAAAATTCCTCAAGTGACAGAAGCTCATACTTAATGTGATGCCACCCTGATGTGATAAGTGGGTCAGTAAGCGAAGATCTTACCTAGATGTCTTCCTGATAAGGAAAGCTCCCTCTAGTGACAGAAGATCATACTTAATGTGGTGTTTTCCTGATGAGGCAATTTCCCTCTAGTGACAGAAGGTCATACTTAATGTGATGCCACCCTGATGTGATAAGTGGGTCAGTAAATGAAGATCTTACCTAGATGTCTTCCTGATAAGGAAAGCTCCCTCTAGTGACAGAAGATCATACTTAATGTGATGCCACCCTGATGTGATAAGTGGATCAGTAAGCGAAGATCTTACCTAGATGTCTTCCTGATAAGGAAAGCTCCCTCTAGTGACAGAAGATCATACTTAATGTGGTGTTTTCCTGATGAAGCAATTTCCTTCTAGTGACAGAAGGTCATACTTAATGTGATGTCTTCCTGATGAAGCAAGTTGGATGTTGTCCCTCTAGTGACAGAAGGTCATACTTAATGTGATGTCTTCCTGATGAAGCAAGTTGGATATTGTCACTCTAGAGACAGAAGGTCATACTTAATGTTATGTATTCCTGATTAGGCAAGTTGAATATTGTCCCTCTAGTGACAGAAGGTCGTACTTAATGTGACATATTCCTGATGAGGCAAGTTGGATATTGTCCCTCTAGTGACAGAAGACCATACTTAATGTGACGTTTTCCTGATATGGCAAGTTGGATATTGCTGCTTTAGTGCAGAAGGGCATATTTAATGTGACGTTTTCCTGATGTGGCAAGTTGGATATTGTCCCTCTAGTGACAGAAGACCATACTTAATGTGACGTTTACCTGATGTGGCAAGTTGGATATTGCTGCTTTAGTGCAGAAGGACATATTTAATTTGACGTTTTCCTGATGTGGCAAGTTGGATATTGTCCCTCTAGTGACAGAAGACCATACTTAATGTGACGTTTTCCTGATGTGGCAAGTTGGATATTGTCCCTCTAGTGACAGAAGACCATACTTAATGTGACGTTTACCTGATGTGGCAAGTTGGATATTGCTGCTTTAGTGCAGAAGGACATATTTAATTTGACGTTTTCCTGATGTGGCAAGTTGGATATTGTCCCTCTAGTGACAGAAGACCATACTTAATGTGACGTTTTCCTGATGTGGCAAGTTGGATATTGCTGCTTTAGTGCAGAAGGACATATTTAATTTGACGTTTTCCTGATGTGGCAAGTTGGATATTGTCCCTCTAGTGACAGAAGACCATACTTAATGTGACGTTTTCCTGATGAGGCAAGTTGGATATTGTCCCTCTAGTGACAGAAGACCATACTTAATGTGACGTTTTCCTGATGTGGCAAGTTGGATATTGTCCCTCTAGTGACAGAAGACCATACTTAATGTGACGTTTTCCTGATGAGGCAAGTTGGATATTGTCCCTCTAGTGACAGAAGACCATACTTAATGTGATATCTTCCTGATAAGGCAAGTTGAATATTGCCTCTCTAATGACAAAATGTGATATCTTCCTGATGAGGCAAGTTGGATATTGTCCCTCTAGTGACAGAAGACCATACTTAATGTGACGTTTTCCTGATGTGGCAAGTTGGATATTGTCCCTCTAGTGACAGAAGACCATACTTAATGTGATATCTTCCTGATGAGGCAAGTTGGATATTGTCACTCCAGTGACAGAAGGACATACCTAATGTGATATCTTCCTGATGAGACAAGTTGGATATTGTCTCTTTAGTGGAATAGGAATCTCATAATGTGACACCATTCTGATGAGCTGACTTGAATACCATCCCTCTGATGGCAGGTGCTCTGATGGTTTGGAGTAGGTATCATGTTTATGTAGCGTTATCTCATATTTATACATTGTTCCTAGGTTAAATTGAGTTTAACTTGTGGATGCTCTTTAACTGCTACTAATCTTAGCAACCCATTCTATTTTAGGAATGAAAGAGTACTTAATTTTGCTTAGAGGCCTATTTATTAGGCTTGAAATTATTTATGTTTTAGTCATCCTCTGTGTTATAGGGGTAATATGCTGGTCTCTGGTTCTGAGGGATGTAGGGTTCAAACCTGGCAGAGGGTGATGGATTTTTTTGTGTCTCAAAATACTTAGCATGCTTCTTTTGGAAAGGGATTAAAACTGTTGGTCCCATCTTGTTGATTTATGACATGTAAAAGATTCTCAAGCCTGATTGAGTGGCCTCTGAGCAAAATTAAATGCTATTTCATGCCCAGCATAGAATGAGATGGTAAGAACTGCTACAGTTAATGGGTGTTCATAAATAAAACACAGTTTAAGTTTTAATCAGAGATTGGCAAGGTAACACTAGATCATGGAGGATGACTGTTCCTATCGTGAAGCAGAATGATTGTGAGACTCACTGCAGACTCAAGGTTTGTTGTGTTCATATTCAGCCTTTCAGCAAACAACAGAGCAAAATTTGAACATTATTCATTACTGCTCTGGGAGGAGACATGGGCAGGCTGGTTGTATTAGCTAGCAATGTAACCACATCTGGTGCTGCGTGGTTTACTTTCTCTTCCACAAATGATCAGTGCACCTTCTTTAGAGAGTGCTTTGCTGTAGGCTCACCAATCAACAATGATCCTATTCTTGCTTTATTGTCATGCAGGAAATTATGTATAAAAGTGAACACCCAGTATTTATAACATACGTAAAAACAAACACGTAAGCCAAATTTCACACAGTTTTTGCAATCTAGGCTCATGATTTTAATGCATACTTTATTCCATGAAATATATAACAATGTGCATTAAGTGTGAAAAAGCAGAATTCCTACTAGCTTGTATTGCCTAAAGTTCCCACAAGGGTTGGCAATTCTGTTCACTGCATGTGTAGTTTAAATGCCTCTCCTCCATCCGGATATATAGACTCACCGTTCCTCCTTCCCCTCTTCATGCAATATTGAGCTGAAGGTCATCAGTTTAGATCTAGGCGTTGCAGTAAAACGTAGTATAATGTTTTCAAAGCAGGAGCAGAGAATCTGGTTAAAAATTGAATGTGCCAGAGGTAGAAATGCACAACAATGTTACCAAGGATTGTGGTGCAGATACATTGGCATACCAAACAGTGGCAAGATGGGTACAACCCTTTAAAGGAGGATGCTAAAATGCATCACATATGCCTAGATCTGGTCATCCACTGATTAGTGAGATTGACATAGAGACAGTGTCCACATTGGTGGAAGGGGATCGAAACTACACTATTTGAGAGTTAGCCGCAGATACTGGATTGGCACTTTTGACTGTATCAAATCCTTAGGATGTGATAAATTGTTTCACGATAGATTCCACATGAGTTATCAGACATGCAGAAATTTCTGTGATGTGAAGCTGCTCATACACACTTGGAGCACTAGGAGAGGGAAGGAGAGCCCTTTTTATGATGTATCATTACATTTGATGATACCTGGGCGAAATGTTATGAACTACAGTTGAAACATCAATCGTCTGAATTGCATCATTATGGGTCACCGCAAAAAACAACAATTTGGCAGACTGCTATGAATCTGAAAATGATGCCTATGATTGGGATGGTGTTATCTTAAAGCATGTCATTCCCCAAGGCAGACTGCTGATGCAGAGTACTATGTTTTTTTCTGCGAGCAGTGTTAAGAAGAACCTGACGACACTTCATCCATTGTTCTGCATGACAATGTGAGAGCGCATGTAGCAAGATTGGTGTCTGATTTGTTCCATTGTTGGGGTTGGGAGAGGTGCTCTACCACCCTCCATACTCTCCAGACATAAGTCCCTGTGACTTCGACCCATTCCTAAACTGAAGGAACTACTGTGGGAAGAAATTCAGAACCGTGAACAACATTCTGAGTGCATTCAGTTTCTGGATACCATCCAGAGATTAGGCAGAGCTGGTAGCATTCAATGGCTAATACATTGCTGGAAACACATTGTATACATGCTGGTGACTACATCGAAGATCTGTAAAACTTACAACCTTGTATGCATGCTATGTTTCCAGAAAATAAATAGCTGCCAAAACTAAAGCAACCAACCTTGTAAGACATCACTCAATGCTATAGGTGCACATTGTGACTATGTGTCTAAAAGTGTATTTGCGCCTCTACCTTATCCTTCAGCATGTCCCATACCGCTCCTTGCTTCACTAGAGGAAAACAGTGATTGCCAGATCGAGTGAGTATCTTTGGTGTTGATGTAATGGAGTACATGGTCAGTGCCCAAGACAGACTGGTAAATGTCCAAGCAGAGAGCTGGACCCTCTCCAGTTGTGTTTCAGTCAGATAGTCAGGCACTTTGTTTAGCAAGCCTTAAGCTACATTCACAATGATAAGAAAGTGCAGTCATAACACAGCATAAGCACAAGCATGAGGGAAAGCCATTCACAATGCAGTCGCAAGAACAATAGAAACAGTTGACTTGGGTTTCTAGATTTATAAATTGCGTACGTATAGATATCTTCAAGTTTCAAATTGAATAACATAACCAACAATACTATAAGAAAATTCACTCAATATTTTACAATAAATATGTTATAAAAATTACATACTAACAAGTGACGCTTGCGGCAGTGACATCACAATAATTGTTCATTCAAAATTATTGAAAACAGTACCGCATATAGACTGCATAAAGTGATAAAGCTACACATTTAATGAACTAAAAATTATTTTTCCACGCCTTCGATTTTATGAGAACCAAAAAATATAGATGCCGATGACAGTTGCAAGGGTTCACAAGGAGACTTTCATAAACCTCTTGAGGGAAGTTAGAGATGGTGCGGCATGGCCAAATAGAAGAGCATGCATGTACAGCAGGCCCTGTAATGCAGTGCAATAGTCTGTTGTTGAATTCATAGGCAATGCATATAGAAAAGAAGCAGAATTGCTCCTCTTTTACACAACACAAGGATAAAATTTGGAGTTTTCAAACTCTAGCACTGCATTGCATAGCGTCTTGTATGTTTCTATATGAATGCTTACATTAAATAACTTGGCTGCAAAATCTTGCACTTACGTTATGTCTGTGCTTGTATCTTATTGTGAATATAGCATTACAGGACTTCAGATCCTGTGATGTTGCAGCTCTTTCGATCCATTGCAGAATGATACACTTGCAGCTGGCTTGTACTTTTCCAGCTCTCTTCCAGCCTGAATGTCCTAATCAGCGTCCAATGGTTTCAACAGCTTCTCGACCACTTCCTCCCAGCAAGGCAACAATGACCAATGGATTTCCATGTGCAAAGCTCACAGCCAGGGTGGAGCTGGGGAAGTGCGAGCCAGCTGCCAGTGTAATGCCATGCAAGCATCCATTGTTACAGGATCTGACTGAAAACTTGCAGAAGGATGTACCATTTGTTTTTACGAATTAGTCCTGAAACTCTTATCCACGTTACAACATGCAGCGCTTTGGCATCTGCTAATTCCGCTTCCAAGCGCTGGTGTCGCTTTCCCATTAAGTCCAGCTACTGTAGTAGTTATCCTGTCAGTCATGGATTGAGGTGATCTAATTGGTTGAGTTCCTGGCAATTAGTTTGCCGTATTTAATTATTATAGATTGAGTGGCCTACTGAACTTTTCTTATGCACATAATTTGTGCTTTGTAATCAAATTTAAGGGTGGAATTATATTTCACTTGGGCTAAATCTGTGCATTAAGCCATTTGTTAATTTGTATTTGTAAGAATGAATAAAATTACAGAAAGAGTTTCAGCAGCCGTGTAATAATATCAGAGTCTGGTAGTGTGTTGTGGGGATTTTTAGGTGACTATTGGCTCTGTAGTCATACTAGCTTAAGTGAAGAGAAGCTTGGCAGACTTAAACTGTGATAACATTTGTGGTGTATAATCAAGCATCAGTTGTAATATATTTCTAAATGGAGGGAAACCTTTAGCAGTTTAATCAGATTGTTTTGAAATGGTTAAGGCGTAGGGCAATTATAACATTTTCCCATCAATTCTGTAATAAACCCTGTTCCAGTCCAGCTTCCTTATTAATTTTAAGCAACAACATTTAATTGCACCAAATGGTTCAAGGCAAGAGTGGCAAGTTTTGCCATTGACCGGTGCAAGGGGCAGTTGACCATTTGAATATGACACAACTAGAGAGGGTGTAGGGTCTACTTGGACAACACCCATTTGTTTTCAGCCAAGAGAATGACAATTACAGCTGCTCTGAGTACTCCATCACTGGAGACACCTAGCCAGATGTGTTCCTCTAGCAAAGCAAGCAGAGAGATCCAGAGAGGCATGACCAGCATTTGGATTTGATCTCATAGTTACAATATAACACCATTGTCGCTGCTTTATTTTACACATTTCTGAATATCCATGAATCGACTGTAAACAAATGAAACTTAATGTTATTTCTCTGACACAGCACAAACAAGTTGCCCTCTCCTTTCACATTACAGTATTACCTTTGAACCATAACCTTGATATCAATGTAGGAAAAACAACAACCAACCTAAAAGACATCCATGCCAGGACAAAGTGTCATTCTCGCTGATGACTGATTAACTATTACATTTATATTTAAAATTTTCTATGAACATAGAACATTAAGACTGTAAAGCCTTTCTAACCTAAAAACCTTTCGTTGAATAAAAAATTATCCAACCTAATTGAGTGTTCCATGAAGAGCCTGTAGATTTTTACCTTCTCTGCATGTACTATGTGCACAGTGTATAGAGAGATATTGTACTGCACCCAAAAAATTCGATACCGAGATTTCACTGGAAATATATGTTCTGAGACCACCTGAATCCAAAAAAAAAAGTACTTTTAGAAAAATGTGTGTGTGTGCATGTGCGTGTGGGTGTGTGTAGCTCAAAAACAAAAAGTCCTTTAAATACCAAGCTTGATATTTAAGTTTAGTACCTCCCGAAAATTCAAAACGAAGACTTCATGGAAAAGTTATTGAAAATTTTGATTTTATCAAAAGTGGCTCTAACGATTTTGATTAAAATATTGTATATTAAAAATAATTACATGAAAAATAAATTGCATATCTGGAATGTTCTGGGAATAGCCTCTGAAGACATCTTTATTCTGGATGAATTTTGAGAAATTTTACATAACTGGTGAACCGTAAAAGATTGATAAAAACTTAATTAACAAAGAATGTAGGTCCCATAAAGACACAATTTATGTTATATGCATGTTTTTCGTGGAGTTGACCATTTTTGAGATATTCCTTGTTATTGGTTTCAGTTTTAAAATACTTGAAACTTTTGTCATACAGGAAATTATCAACTCCTGGCATGCAAAGAAATGGATTTCTTTCCCATAACAATCACATTTTAAAACATTTGACTGTCGGTTTAGCCTAGTTCCTTTATTCCCCTTCTACTTATAAAGAAGTACATGATAAGACCATTTCTGCTAATGTTTGTCTTGATTAGCATGAAATAGATAGAATAAACTTATTAACAATAATTTGTTACAGAGATGTAGAGAAAGTCATTTGAATGGAACACATCAGATGTTTTACTATTCTTTTTCTTTCTCTAGCACATATGTACAAAGTACATAGTAGCCAAAGAAGGTGTTGCATTCCACCCAAAAATTGACCAAGATTTCAACGAAAATCATGTTTCAGGGTCCTCTATATACAAAAATAACAATATTTTTGGAAAAAGATCTGTGTGTGTGTTTGTGTTGTGTGCGTGTAGCGTGCGTGTGTGTGTTTGTGTTGCGTGTGTGTGAACACACATAACTCAAAAATGAAAAGAAACTACCAAACTTGGAATTTAAGTTTAGTATACCCCACGGATGTAACATGAAGATTTTGAGGAAAATCCCCCCCAACCCTAACTACCCTTTACATGGAAAAACATTTGAAAATTTTGATTTTCTCAAAAATAGCTCTAATGATTTTGATTAAAATACCATATATTAAAGCTATTACATGGCAAAGAAAATGCATATCTTGTATTCTCTGCAAATAGCTTCTGAAGTTCTCTTCATTGTGGGTGACTTTTGCATAACTGGTAAACTGCAAGAGATAGACAAAAACTGTACATCTCGTTAAAACACACAATTTTATGTAAATATATTTTTCATGGAGTTGACCATTTCCAAGATACTTCTTGTTATTGGTTTCAGTTTTAAGATACTTAAAATTTTCTCGTACAGGAATTTGTCAACATGCAAAGCTATCATATAACAACATTTTTTAATACATTTGACTATCGTTTTATCCTAGTGTATGCCTTTATTTCTCTTTTTATAAAGAAGTAGCTTTTATGACCATTTTTGCTATCTTCTGTGATCAGGATTAGCACAAAGCAGAGAAGGGTCAGCTTTTATAAGAATAATCTGTTGCTAGATAGCTAGAGAAAGTCATGCAAATGGAATACATCAGATTTTAATGGGTCTTTTTATAGCTTTCTCTGGCAATATAGAGAAAATATTGCATTCCAAAGATTTGATGCTGAGATTTCACAGGAAATACATGTCATGAGACCCTCTGAATAAAAATAAAAGCATATTTGGAAAAATGTCCTTGTGTGTGTGTGCGTGTGCGCGCACCTGCCTGCCTGTCTATAGCATAGGTCAAAAACGAAGTCTGTTGAATACAAAACTTGGTATTTAAGTTCAGCATCTTCCAAGGATGTAACACTACCAACTTCCCTTTACATGGAACATTTTTAGAAAATTTTGATTTTCTCAAAATTGGCTCTTAACAATTTTGATTAAAATACTATATAATAAAGATATTCACATCACAAATAAAATGTATATTTTGAATTTACTGCAAATATCCTTTGAAGAGATCTTTGTTGTGGCTAAAGTTTGCACAAACCATAAGAGATAAACAAAAACTTACAATACAAAAAATGAAAATCTTGTTAAAACATATAATTTATGCCATATACATTTTTCTTGTAGAGGTGACTGTTTTTGAGATATTCATTGTTATTGATTTCAATTTTAAACTAATTGATTTTCTCACACGGGAGTATGCAAAAACAACCGAAGCTCAGTTGTTTCACATAGCGACCAGTTTTAAAAAGTTTTGAGTATTGCTTTAGCCTAATATTTTCCCTTATTTCCCTTCTACTGGTAATAAGACCATTACTGCTGCAGCAGGGTTTCAAGAGATGGCTGCTTGCCTCTACTGTGTCTGCCTATCCAGGTTTAGATCAGTCGGTAGAGTACTTCTTGAGAATCTCTTTTACTTAGGGTGCAGGGATTTACTTGTTGTAAAGAACATTTTCTTTTCTTTGGAACAAAGCTCACTTAAATTCAAAAACAGTTTCAAATTTGAAAGATAGTCTTCTTTTTTTTAAAACTGAAAATCGTCTGTAATTTAACAACTTTATTCCTGGTGACATTTCTCTATTTCCGTCAAAAATATTAACTGTACTATGTATCTTTGCCTTGCATACAATGTGCTTTCCTTCTAGATCAAACTAAAATGTTCCAGACAATGACTTTTACGATTCCCCGGAAAAATCAACTTCTTGTCGAAAATTATATCGGATCTGTTCTCTGACAATATTATTACGAAACACAAATTCTTTCATCACCTTTATCTTCCTGTCTGATGAGGAAATGTTATTTCCAGATTTAGTCTCTCGAGGACCTCCTTCCCTGAGGAAGTCAGAAGGAGAAGTGTAAAAGCTTTCAGCATTTTCCTTGGTAACTGCAAACATTTTCTGTTGCTAAAACAGGTTATTGACACAAAATTAAACAAGTCATCGCCACATGAAAAATCAAATGACGAAAACAAAACCGCAACAAAATTCTATTTTCATAAAAGAGTAACCAAGGAGTAATAACATAAAAACATGAAATGATGGAAAAAGACGTATTCTAAAGAAGGCTATCAAAAAATACAAATAAAACATGAAATAAATGTGGCTATTGGTCCACAATGCTAGATCTGGCTTCACTGCTAATAGTTATCAAGATAAGTATGATGTAGATAAGGTAATGAATTTGTTTGTGGAACAGCTAGAGAAAGTTATGTGAATGAAACACATCAGATATTTTTTCTTGCCTTAAGACAGATCTCCACTCCCTCAACAATCACCACACAATAAATGTTGAGTTGCATATATAGTTGGAAATTACCCATCAACATTCTGCCTCCATTGCATTAACAAGTGAGGCAAAATATGTTGCATTTGTTAATATCAGCAATTGCATGGATCAAGATTTAGCCTTTGTGTTCATGTGTGCTTGGTCAAAGAGACACAAGAATAAAACAAAGTTAAGGGTGCACCCTTTTCTAAGCACAATGTGAAGAACATCTTTTCTGAACAGAAAGTTGAAGATAATTTGACTTCAAGAATTTTCTAAAGATGTTTGAAGAGGATTTCAGTTTGTTGCTGACCATAATAATTTCAACAACAATTACAAAACAGGAGATAAATTTCAAAGCAGTCATATAAACAGAATTGAGGTTAGGCTTAACATCATGCCGTCATGTGTATATTAAGAAATATGGGCAGGTTCTTGTAAACATTCAGTTTTTCTTATTTTATAAGGGCTGTCCCAGAAGTACCCGACTAACAAAGAAAGTTCACAAATTTTGGGGAAAAACATCTTTATTTCTCTACATAGTCTCCTTTCAGCTTCATTCACTTTTCCCAGTGATGTTCAATAGCTTCGATACCCTGTTTATAGTGAGAACTATCAAAGTCTACAAAATAGCCATCAACTGCAGATTCCACCTCTTCACTGTTGGCAAATCTTCTACCATCAAGCCATTTCTTCAAATTTGGAAATAGAAAATAATCAGAGGGGGTTAAATCTGGTGAATAGGGTGCATGAGGAAGTAATTCAAACTTTAACTTATTGATTTTGGCCATGGCGATAATGAACGTGTGAACTGGTGCACTGCCTTGATGAAACAAAACTTACTTTTTTGCTAAATGCAGCCATTTATGCTTGATTTCATCACTCAAATGCTGTAACAAGTTTGCTATTGATTACTTATGCTTTTTTAGGATAATCAATGAAAATTATCCTGCGTGCATCCCAGAAAACTGATGCCTGCCATGACCTTGCCTGCAGATGGAACTGTCTTCACCTTCATTGGAGCCGATTTTCCCCGTCCAATCCACTATTTTGATGGCTCCTTTGTCTCAGGTGTGAAGTGATGGACCCAGGTTTCATCCATTGTCATGAATCGACACAAAAACGGCTTTATTTCAGTGAAACATTGCTAAATACTTGATTGAAACATCCTCACGACACTGTTTTATCTCTATTGTGAGCTAACATGGCACCCACCTTGCACACAGCTTTCTCATAACCAAATTTTTCAATCAGTATATGATGTACAGAACTTTTTGAAATGCCTGCAATGTCTGCTAGCTCATGCACTTTCAGTTGACGGTCATCCAGTACCATTTTGTGGATTCTTTTTACAATTTCTGGACTGATAACCTCATTTGGTTGACCATTGCAATGTTCGTCTTAGCAGCTTGTATGGCTGTGCTTAAACTCTGCCACCCAATATTTCACTGTTGAAAATGAAGGAGCAGACTTCCCCAAAGTAGAATCTAGCTCAGCTTTAATATTAGTTGGTCTCAGACCTTTCAAATGAAAATACTGTGTCACATAAAGATAACCAGTTTTATCCATGTTTACAAATTGGCTGAGAGCATTTACTAATGATGGCTGCCAAACAAATACTAAACAATGTAAAATCGTCAAACTTCAAAATTAAGCTTTTTAAGGTAGGTACTTTTTGAAACAACAACCACTGTCTATATGTCAGGTCGGGCATTTCTGGGACAGCCTGAGTATTTCTTTAGTCTTTTAGGGGAGGGGGAGATTGGTTCAATGGTTGAATGGTTAGGCTGTTTGCTTCTTACCAAGGCATTCAATCCCAGGGGACCACATGTTGGATTTGTGTTGGATGAAGTGGCATAGGGGTGCATTTTCTTTGGGTTCCCCAATTTCCCCTGTTATTTATTCCAACAATTGCTCCACCATCATCTTTTCCTTCATCCGTTTTACGGTCATTTCATATCATGCACTTCCTCACTTTCATACTAGGCGTTGGGCTGATCAACCATTCGGGCTTCTCTCTGATCCAAAGCCTCTGCTCTTCAATAGGCATTTGACCCCAGGCATTGGCATGTAAGTCCTACATACAAAGTGGATAAACAGAAAGAAGAAGGTCTTTTAGGGTCATATTCTAGATAATGGCTGTTGCATGAATCTCATTAATTAACTGCACTATTTTTATATTGTGTGCTTCATTTTCCAGAATAGCAAACAAGGAATAATGTGCATGGGATAATTATCTACATTGTGTCTGGCCAAATGAATGTGATTTAAAGAAAATTATTGCTTTATCTACATTAAGACAATTAGGTTTACGAATACAAATTTTATCAATAGGAGTTGCAGTCAGGTGTATGTGAAATTAAAATTGGTGAAGAAATTACCTTGTGATTTACATTCCTGATGCATGGCTATCTCGGTACGCTGTTGCCATATTTACTCGCTGTCCGTCTGCAGTGCCACATGTTCCACTGCTTCCTTTAAAATGGCTTCTGCTCTCCATGCATTTTCTAACACACATCTCATATGTTGAACTATTGTTCCTCATTTCTCACTAGTTATTTCATCTATTGCTTTCAACATTGGGTCCTGTACTTCACTAAACGTAAAAGTTTTATTATTTGGGCTAGCATAACCTCAACTACAGCTGTAAGATATTTTCAAATCATGCTATCTCGTGATAGTTTGGATGAGAACTAGAGCAATATCCATGATATATAAAAGGTAGTAATGATTATAAATGTAAATCCTTTGGAAACACTGTGTATAATAATAACTCCATGGCACAACAGCTCACAAGGGACCCTGGCCTATTGCCCTGCCACTGCGTCCCCCATCTCGGTCCATGACAGATGTCATGGATGGGGTGCAGTATTGGAGGGTTAGATGTGGTCAGCTCCTCAATCCCTCCTGGCCAGTTAATGTGGTCCTCATGACCTGGAGCTGCTACTTCTCCATCAAGGAGCTCCTCAATTGGCCCCCCCGGGACCTCATGAGGCTGAGTGCACCCTGAATTAGGTCTCCCAGCGCGGGAAAAATCTCCACGCTGGTGCCAGAAATCGAACCCAGGTCTCCCGCTTGGCAAGCAGCTGTGCTACCACCGCACTAAGGAGATGACTTCACTGTGTTGCAATGCCGATGACATGATGTCTCTGATGGTTATGTAGTCTTACACTATGATTGGTCAACAACCCGATGAGCCCCTGGCAGCAGAAGGCACACCCTCAAGTGTGAATCAAGGGAAGTTCTCACCAACCATAGCTGAATACATATCACACTCATCATGTTGTCAATAAAAAACAATATTGTTTAGCTAAGATATGTTGAAACAACATCATTGATGTGCTTTAGAATTTACTGGAATATTGTATTTGAAATAAAATTTTAAATACCTGTGCTTTATAGATGCTTATTTGGACTCTCCCAGCCATCTGATTGTCACTTTTCTTCCCTCTGTCTCTCTCTCTCTCTGACAGACACTGATGGTGAGCAGCTGTGCTTTTTGTGTGATGGCATTCCAGTCCCTTCAAACTCCAGGAGCGAGATTCTTCACACATGCGCTCAACATTTCTCACACTTGATTGGGTGATATGGGCTGAGAGCCTGCACAGCACTGGGCATAGGAAAAAGTGTCTTGATATCAGTATGAAGGCAGTGGGTGAAGTTACACTGTTTAGAGAACAGCCAACAGCAGATTGTTAATATTGAAGTCAGATTATATATATATATATATATATATATATATACCTCTTTCTTGACACAGTAGTATATATATACTACTGTGTCAAGAAAGTTCCAGGAATTTGCCAATAAACACAAAAAATGAATTAGTCATCCAAATGAAATTATACATTTATGCCAACGAATAATCCAATATCAAAACATTTTCTGAAGGCACTTTTAGAAATCGATGTCCATTGTCACTGCGAATGTTCCTTTATGTCTTCTATTGACTGTAAACAGGTGCCTCGAAGTGGTGACTTGAGTTTTGGAAAGAGAAAGAAATCAGCAGGAGCCAGATCAGGTGAATATGGTGGTTGTTCGATGAAATTTGTTGAGTTTTTGGCTAGAAATTCATTCACAATAATTGCCTTGTGAGCTGGTACCTTATTGTGGTGCAGAATCCATGAGTTGTCATTCCACAAATCTGGCCTTTTTCGCCATATTTGTTCTCTCAAATGCTGCAATAATGCTCAGATAATAGTCTTTATTTACCATCTGACCTTCTGGCAAGAACTCCGAGTGCATGACACCGCGATAATAGAAAAAACTGTCAACATGACCTTCAGTTTTGATCGAGGTTGACGTGCCCTTTTAGGTTTTGGCTCAGTTGGAAGCCGCCATTCGTAAGCTTGTTGATTTGGTTTGAGTGTCAAACTCATAAACCCATGTCTCATCACCAGTTACAATGCGTTTCATGAATCTGGGGTCGGAACTGGCTCATTCTAGCATGTCTTCAGTAATCCTTACGCGATTGAGTTTTTGTAGAAAATTCAAGTCTTTCGGAACTAACCGAGCTGCAACGCGTGTGATGCCCAGACAATCGTTTAAAATGGTACGATTCGATTTGTGAGACACACAAAGTCCAGTGGCAATCTCTCTCAGACCTAAGTGACGATTTTCAGACATAATTTTCTTCACTTTAGCGATGTTCAGTTCAGTTGAAAATGTTGATGGTCGACCAGAGCGAGGTAAATCTTCCACCACATCTCGACCACTTTTGAATGCACTGTACCACTCATATGCACGTGTTTTTGATAAAGTTGATTCACTGTAAGCCCTCTGTAACATTTTCAGCGATTCGGCACACGAAATACCATTTGCAATGCAAAATTTGAGACAGATTCTTTTTTCAATATTTATATCCATTGTAAAATCGCAAATCACCTTTGAGATGAACTAACAAAATGGCATACTGTAAACAAACTAGATGACAGATGATCAAACTCCATGTGGATATAGAGGAAAGTTGTACCAACTTAGCGGCAACAATAATTTTGAAAGCCCTTTTAAACAGGATTTTTAAATGATCAATTCCCAGTACTTTCTTGACAGAAGACGCGCACGCACGCACATCCACATACACACACGCATGCACACACACACAGGTTGACACATAATGTATCTACAAATTTTGCTTGGTGTTCCTGTCCAACATGAAGTGTGCATGCACATGAATCTGATGTGATTATATGGCTACAATGTTTGCAATTGGTATGCCATGGATTGTTGGCTCAAACAGACAAGCAGCTGTAGAGGCCTTCATTGTTACAAGTTCCCTAATTGAAACGCAGCACCGCCTGTATCACCACTGACACAAATGGCTGCTTAACCAACTGTTGAAGTCAGATGAAGCGAGCTTCTTCTTCAGAG
Source organism: Hymenopus coronatus (assembly GCA_030762935.1). NCBI lineage: Eukaryota > Metazoa > Arthropoda > Insecta > Mantodea > Hymenopodidae > Hymenopus > Hymenopus coronatus. Next base: position 163,456,484 of record CM060897.1, read on the forward strand.
AGTTTGATTTTTCCAAGGATTATGCTGGTCACACACTAACTGTAAATTCCAACTGCCATGTTGAAATTTGAAATTTTGACATGCCAGAACTCTAGGAACGACACTAGAACAATATTTGGTTTTAGCAGAATGAATCAAAGGATTGTTTTTCTCCAAGGAGTGTTCCCCAATCGACTGATTTCCCGCTTTGGAGATTTAACTTGACCATCCCAATCTCCAGATTTAACAATTTTGGAATAATTTCTGTGGGAATAATTGAAAGAAAAATTATTCTTGCACCGTTTGCAAACCATTAGGAGTTGAAAGATACCATCCGCCAGAAATCAATGCCATTCCATGGGAGATGGCGCGACGTGGCATGGAGGCATTTCTGCATCGTCTTCAAGAATGCATAAATGCAAATGTGGGGTTACTAAGCTGATGTCACATTCAAGCAGTGTTTATGTAAGTGTAATATCCATAAATTCAAATGTGTATTGTTTCACTTTTTCACAAATAAAGTAGTTCTATTTTTATTTAGTAGTTCTATTGCCCAGCCGAAATTGGTAGATACATTATGCGCCACCCTGTGTGTGTGTATATATATACATATAATGGCTAATTGTGTATAGATTTAACTAACTGGCTGAGTATGACAAGCTAAGAGCCTGGGCTGAATGACCATCACACTCAAGGATGTAATACCGTAACACAAATAAAAAAATAAAATATAAGCTCTGTTATGCTTGGCCCACTGAAGTACGTAATTTAGATTGTGGAAGGCACAAAAAACAAAGAAGGCCCAGAGGAGGGATCTACATGGGGATAAAAAGCATGTGATAGGTGAACTTCGTTAAATTAAGTAAAATCCAATTTCAACACATCCACTTAATAAAGGAACACAATATTAACAATTTAAAATACAGCGTATTAATTTCTCCTACTTGTAAAACTCAAGGCAGCACTAGCTTTGAATAATAAATGCTTGTTTAGAATTACAAACTTTAATTTACATTGCCATTTAGCTGTTTCTGGCTGATCAACAAAATAAAGTTTCACTGGCTGTGAGCAAGGTTTCAAATTTAGCTAATTTAAATGCATGATGCATAAGAAAGGTTAAAAAAAATATTTAGACAAGCCGAAATGTGCTGCACCAGACTTACATGAGACGGCCAGCCTTATGCTTCTGACCCCTAAGTTCCTCCTGGAAGACTGAATGAAAGCCCATGCTTGAGACTGCTCGTCTTCCTCCTCAGGTGTGTCTGGGCATGCACAACTTGCCGCCGACTCCACCCAATTCCAAGGATAAGGTTTTCATAGAGATTGGAATACACTAGTGCTACGGCTAGGAAGTCAAAGTACTTGGCGTGTGATCATAATGACATGTTACAGCTCATGTGATATTATATACCCTTCCTTTCTTATCAACAAGCTCCACAATGTTATGTTCTGAGTTCTTACTCTCCAAATTTGAGTTTATTTTAATGTTTTAGAAACCAATGCATAACTTAGTTTAATTTTATACAGCCTAAATTGTGTTAATTTTATGATAGGACCATAACACATTTTTTTCATGATAGAACCTAAAATTACCTAATTTGGTTGTTTAAGCAAATAGAGCTTTAATATTTGAGTCAAATATGCATACATGTGCTTGACAAAAGCTTTACATGCGGAACTAGTTTTGCATGCATTGCCAACTGCTTTTGACTGTTGGATTCAACCTGACTGCCCTCCCTCTGGTGTTTGCAGCAAAGTCTTTGTGAAGTACCTATGTGCATATTCAACTCCAACATTAAAACTATTGATAACTTTACAGTGTACCACTTCCAGTTAATTAAATTATGTGTGTGCATGCATGCATGAGGTTGAGATGGTTATTCACACAATCATGTCCAGTTATGACAAAAGTTGGCAACAGCTGACTTCCTTGTAATTTTGTAATTAAATTAGAATTTTGTACAATTTGTAGCCACTTTGAATATTTATTTTCTCATGTCATTTTATTTATATGATTTGTATCTATTTTTCTTTTTACAATGCGTTTGATTCATAAGGAAATTTTATAATAGTTTTTGTTTAATTTGGGTTCCTTTCTGCAAAAACTCTGCTTTTTTATTAGCAACCACTCCACAGTGAGATGGAATTCATTGTAATACAACTTTTTTCCCCAATTTTTTAAATTGATGAATCATCTTTTGGATTTCTTTAATTTTTTCCATTTTAGGGAGGCTTACTATTGCTTATTAAGTAGCCTGTTAGTCTGAAAGAATAACTATATTTTTGCATTGATGTAGCCAGGGAAATAATTTTGCAGTGTTATGTAAATAGCTTCTATTTCTCCATAAAAATTTGTGGTATTCTTCCCAACATTTCTATAAAAGGAAAAGAACTGGCATATACCACCTGCTCCAGCCCCATCATTGGTATCAGAGAGGGAACTATCTGTGTATACATGTGTCCATTTGTGAGTTGGATAATTAAGATTTAATTAAATTATAGAGTACATGAACTTGTATAAAATATTTTCAGTGAAAGAAGACCATTTGAATAAAGAGAATGCTAAATAATTGTGATCTTATGAAATATTGCCTAATATTCTGAACAGTGTTGCCAACCTTTTCCGTTCCAAGAACAATATACTCAAACTTATCAATTTTTGCCACTTGGATCAGAAACTTTGATACTTTTGTTCTCTAAACTACTTTGTTGTTTATACTGACACACATTTCACAGGTGGTTTTCAAACTGTAAGCTGCACATAAAGTGTTACTCTTGGTGCTCATAATTATCTGTAAAAAATTAAACTTACAAATGCTAAACAAATAATCCTGTAATAGACGAAGGCGCTTCACTTATGCAAGCCTGATTACAACTCGAGGATCCATCCAATGACGTTACCCATCTTTTCTCTGCGAGAGTAGCTGCAACATCAGGTGCAATGCTATTCAGCGAAAAATCACATCAATGCCTGTACAAACAACTAGAAACCATATTACAGAACAAAATTTAATCAAGGGAAAATATACTGTGGTTTGCCATCAAAATATATTATGATTCTCTAGAGTTCTAATTATCGTGTATCATACATGTTAAGTTGTTACATCATATTCTCACCTAAATTATCACATGTTTCCATCTGTATCATACAGATTGCTGATTCTGGATAAGAAAAAAATTATAAGTTGTTTTAATGTGCAATCAGACTCCAAGGTCGTAGCAGCAATTAGTCATGCTTCCTATGGAGAAAAAGTGCAGGGACCATTGATTTAGAATCCCAAAGAAAAAGCCAAAATGAAGTTTACACCTCTTATCTCATGTGAAATAGAACACAGTATCTCTGCTTTTAAATTTATTTTAACAGAAGCCTGCTCATGTATTAACCCTCTGCTAAATACTTTATTCTGGAGTGCAGAATGAGTGCTGAAAACTTTTGCGCAAGTAGGGTTTAAAAGTGTATCTTTTTCAATGTCATACTAAAGCAAAATGAGAACACTGAGAACTTCTGTGCATGTAGTACTTGAAATGAATTTGGTTTTTCAGTGTCACACTAGCTGTACTGTACCTGTATTGAAGTTGGTACTTTCAAATGCATGCTAAAATTACAGATAATTTAACTTTTCAGAGTTTAAAGTTCAGTGTTTTAAACACAATGGCAGGCCTTGTGGCTAGCACAGCTGCCCTTAAAAGCCATTGTTACATTTTAACGTCAGTCAGAAGGTTTCAAGTCACTTTTTGTGTTGCAGTGAATATTTGAATAAAATTATATCTATCATTCTGGTTGGTGTTCGTCGTGGATATTACCTACTCCAAAAAAGAGAAGCAAGATTTTAACGGTCAGTAATTATACTTCTATGACTCAGAGGGATATACCTATAGAGTGTAGGGTCAGTTTAGGCTATGTCAACAAAATTCTTAAGAGATATAATGAATCTGGCAGTATTTTTCCTCAGCATGAAGGCAAATTTGGTAGGAACAGGAAAACAATAAAGAGGGATGATGCACTTTTACTGATAAAATTGAAAGAAGATCCAAGACTAACTAGTTATGACCAAAGGGCACAATTAGTCCACAATTTATAAATATGATGCAACAGTTCGTCATCGACTTCGTCAAACAGATGTTGTGAAGAAAAAAAGACTGAGCTGGGCAAATAAATATGCAAATTGGTCAAAAGATGAATGATAAAATGTTATTTTTTCATATGAGAAGTATTTTAGGTGCAGGGATGACGATCTCATTATGTTTGTAAATCACAAAATGAGCATTTATCTGCAAAGCACATTGATCAGAGTGTAAAACATCCTGCGGAAAAAATGTTTTGGGGTTGCTTTTCGATTTCTGGGTCAGGGCCACTTATACCAATAGATGGAATGATGAATTCAACTAGATATATTGACATTTTGGAAAGAAAAATTGTGCCAACTCTGAAGATGCTTTTCTCAAATGGTAATAGAGTTTTTCAGTAGGACCTTGCACCTTGCCACAAATGCAAAATAATCATGGAATGTTGCAAAAAGCATAGATTAAATTGTCTCGATTGGCCAGATAATTCACCAGGTCTAAATACCATTGAAAATTTGTGTTGCGTTTTGAAGGGAAGAATGAACAAATTAGACAAGTTTGATAGAAATTTGGTTCAGAAACAATGAAGTGAAGGACATTTATGAAAAGCTAATCAGATCTATACAAAACCATGAGAAAATTGCCCATTAAAACAAAAGGAGGACAAATTAAATACTGAAACTTGTTTTAGAGTGTAATATAAGACTACTTGTGAGTAAGTTGTGCATATTTCTGTGTTCACATTAATTTACACACTACTGTATATTCCAAAAATCATACAAATTCCTAAATTGAACACCTAAGATCCTATAAAATCCTAAATTACTGATATATGGAACCTAATTTGAATGTTTTAGAACCTAAAAATCCAGGGCTTGTTTATGAAGAATGAAATCTTGCACTTTTCAGTTTACAGGAAACACACCTACAGAAAGATACATATCAGCCGATTCACCCCCCCCCCCCCAGCAGTTAAACAAGGCATGATAAACACCTTGCACCAAAGGGCAAAATGCATCTATCACCCAGACTATCTAACCAAAGAAGCCAAACTCCTAAATTATATACTCAAAAGTCAATGGATATTCAACACAGGAAATACAAACCGTCAAATACAGGAACAAAGAAAAAACACCCAATGACAACAAACAACAAATGGGCTTTCTTACCATATATTCACCAAGTCTCTGGGAGAATATCTAAGCTGTTAATAAAACACATCAAGGTCAGGACACTACGATCTAAAGTATGAGCTGTGAAAGATAAAGCACCACCTCTACTAAATCCTGGGACTGGCAGGTCCATCCAAACCCGCAGAAATGAGCACTTCAGACATAGAAAACAATTGCAAGCAGAAAAATCTGCCCCCAGAACACGTGGTAAAAACCTGACATCACATAGATTATGACAATATAAAGATTCTGGCAGTTTGCAGTTGTTACTCACATAGAATAATAAGAGAAAACATCAAAATCTTTAAACAAAACAGGAAACTCAACAGAGATAGAGGAAAACTCTGAATTCAATTTGGAAAGCCTTACTGACAGAGCGAGAGGGGACTGGCAGACCAACAGCCATAGGAGAAGAGAGAAGGGGTCCGCCAGCACATGAGTATAAATATCAACTTGCTAGGGCTTGCGGTTGTAGTGGCTCGAGGAAGAAGCTCAACATTGGCAGAGTATACTGTAAGAAATGATGCGGCCTACACTGGAAACCATTACTCCAAAAGAATGAAATATACTAAAATGCTCTTCCAGCTCATTATCCTCCAAATATATTTTACAAATTCTTCTCTAATTTGATTTTACTTGTTGGCATTCTGAAAGAATGTCTTTTTTTGGGTTATATACTTGCCTGTTTGAAGTAGTGGTAGTAGAAGTCAATATAAATTACCAATGGTGGTGACATTTTAATTTTATGTAGTTGCTCATACATACATATCATTGCAATCTGTAGATCCTATTTTGAGATTAGGCTCTGCCCAAACTCTAGGATGTAGATCATGTCAAGCATTACATTTATTGATACTTATTAATTAATATATTTATTTAAAAATAAAAAAACTCTGACAAGGAATTTTCAGAGGTTAGTTTTACATAATTTACAATTACATGTCTGTTTCCAAAAACCTACTTGTTCATATGCATTCTTAGAACATTCATGTTTATTATATTTACAATGTTACATTATTACCAGTATTTTTTGATTGAATGAAATCCTGCTCTGTATTGAAGATGTGAGTAAAAATGTATGTTTTTAATTCTGATCTAAACTTGTTTTTGTTTGTTTGCTATTCCTTTGTAGTAAATCCATTTTTGGAATGACTGCAAATTATTTGTTGGTCTATGTAAGTCCTGTATCTATGTCTAGTATCTTTGTTATGAATACCTGCATTTTTTTTGGTAATTTTTATGGGTTATTTATTACAAATGACAATATGGCTAGAATATATTCGCAGATTAATGGTAAAATTGCAAACATTTTGAAAAGTGGTTTGTAGTGAGTTAGTTGTCTTGCCACCTTTATTTGCATAATAATTACTTTTTTGGCATCTACTGAATTTCCCCAAAATATTATTTCATAGGTCATCACTGAATAAAAATATGTATAATAAGCAGTTTTTAGTATGCTATTATTTATAAGCTGCATTAAAGATCGAAATTCAAAACGTGCAGAGTTCAGATAACAAATGTACCACCACATTGGTCAACATGTTATGCAATGTTTGTTGGTCAATGAAGTCACTCATTAATCGCATGCATGTAATTCAATTTGTTTTATTGATTGTTTAGGCAATGGAGACCTGCCTTTATTGATCCACAGTGATAGGCTATTTCCACTAATTGAACTGCATTTTAGAGTGTTATCTGACTCAGTGGCACAGCAAAAAACTATTAAGAGATATTATGTATAAGGATTCATTTTTACTTCGCTACATGTATTATGTACATAGTGTATAGGAAGGCATTGCATTCCATCAAAAAGTTCAATGTCGAGATTTCACTGGAAATATATGTTTTAAAAACATTTTAGTAAAAGGTCTTAACCAAATTTGGTATTTTAGTTTTTGTATTTTCCAAGGATGTGACAAAAAGATTTTCAAGAAAATTCACCCACCCCAAAATACTTTTTACATAGAAAACTTTTTGAAAATTTTGTTTTTCTCAAAAATGGCTCTAACCATTTTGTTTAAAATTCATTATATTAAAGATATAGACATCACAAATAAAATGTATATCTTGAATTTCCTGGGAATAGCCACTGAATACCTCTTCATTCTAAATGAATGTTGCATAACTGGTAAACTGCAAAAGCTAGACACTACACAAAAAATATAGATCTTGTTAAAACTTATAGTTTATGTCATATACTTTTTTGTTTTGTTGAGTTCACTGTTTTTGAGATATTCCTTGTTCACTTGTGAACTATATAATGTATCTAAAACAGGAAATCATCTTTCGTTTCATTTCTCTTTTGTTATACTTCAGTTGTTCACATAGTGACCAACTTTTAAAAGATTTGACTATTGCTTTAGCCTAGTTTATTTTCTTATTTCCCTTCTGCTTACAAGGAAGCAAGTAATAAGATAATTTCTGCGAATGCTCATCTTAATAAAAGAATAATTTTCTGTGAGAATAGTTTGTAGAATGGTAAAGAAAGTCATGTGAATGGAACACATCAGTTTTTTAAACAGTTTGTATAAAATCAAATGATAAATACTAATTGATTCTGAGTTGAAATATTATTTTTAAAAAAATCAGTTTTATATCATAGATTAAGTGCAGCAATTAATTAAAATTAATTTAGCAAGGGGCAGGTTCCAACCCCCAACACTCCCCCACCTGCTGCCCCGGCTACATCACTTATCTCAGTTCCTTCTCCCAATCAAAGAATTTATATATTTTTATTTTGTGAGATTAAAATGTAGTAATTTGTGTTGCAGATTAAAGAGTTTGAAGGTAAAGAGACGGCGCAGTTAGTAGATCGGTACAAGTTCCTCAACCTATACCCATGCACTCCGGCAGAACTCAAGTAGGTAACATTTTAACTTATTAACAGTGAAAAACAGAAAAAGAAAGAAAATACATTTTTTGTTAAAAGACTTAGCATATTGTCGCATGTGTCATTGGTGAGAGTTTAACTTATATTGTTTCAGTAATATTTTATTAATTAATATGAATTAATTGGGATTTCATTTTTACATATTCTTGGAAGAATACAAGCTTTGTTACAAGCTGATTTAGTAACAGGATGGAAGAGACTAGCCTCTTCCAATGGCACTCCTAGTGGACTTTTCGATAACACCAACTTCCGTTGGGCTTCGTGCACATTCGCACATAGTATGAGAAACTCTTGCTCTTTGAGGTCACACTGGATATTCTAGAATATTTAAAAATTAGATGTTGATTGACTAAGACTACCCACTACCCCGTGCATTGGTTCTGCATATTAGGAGTACAGCCACTATGTTGGAAAGCCCTTCCGGGTTGCTGCTAAACTTATTTAAGAGACTGCCGACCAGCAGTGGAGCCTCTGCTGGGTTTGTGCATCTTGGGACATTGCTCCGAGCTCAACTGCTCAACCACCTCGATCACTTCAACTATCACCTCGCCCAGACACACCATGACATATTTCTTAAGGTAACGCTTGGGTTAGTAAACCCAGTAATCAGAATGATATTGGCCAGGGTTAATGATTACAATCCATCACCTTTGTAAACCAAACATTCGCAACCAACAAATGAGTTAATCTTTCTCAATATATTAGTTTAATTTAAGTCCCATTGTTATCATTGCTTTACCATCTGCCTTCCTTTCACCATCCTCAAGTAGCTATCCCCCACATCGCAGAACCTTGTTCGCAACAATATTGCAAAGCAAACATTAGAAGTATTACAAAGTGAAAGAGTAACAAAAGAGAAGAAAAGATGTAGTATATCAGCAAGTAATACTCTTCTGTAGCCAGCTCCCTCTGCTATAAAGGTGACCAATGTATTTGGTGACAATATAAAAATAAAATCTCAGCATTAATTCCTTATTCTGGGACATACATTGCAGACTTAACTTTAATTTAACATATTTTCAGTTTATAATAGATTACAATTTTACAGATGTTTGATTTTCTTTTTCTCGTCTTTATTAGGCACTAGAACTTCCAGGAAGTTTTGGATACTCAACAATTTTCTTCCATTTGGATCTAGTTTGGATACAGCCTGGCCAATTTTTGATTCTCATCCTTTTATGTCTTCTATAATATCACCCAGCCATCTATTTTTTGGGCACCAGATTGCTCTGTTATCAATTGGCTTCCATTGTTGCATACTATTCACATGTCCAAACCAGCATAACCTTAAATTATTTATTCAAAATTCATTCGTACACATGCCATCTTTTTCTTTAACTGGTCCTAAGATACTCCTCAAAATTTTCCTCTCAAAGGTTCATAATCTCTGTTTTATCAATAAGGTGAAACTTTTAAATTATTACTTAACTAATTTGAGTCAAATATGAACAGTATATTAATATACCAATTAATAATTGCAACAATTCTCCACTTATCTTTTTGAAATCCAATTTCAAAAAGATTTGTGTTGCTTCGCTGCTACTAGCTTCCTTTTTACATTTATATGAACAGCATAGTTTCACTTACTAAGTTTTTTTCCCCAGATGCATTTCAAAGATGTTCATCTTCATTATCAGCAGATCTTTGACTGCCTTCAGAAGGGGAGGTTCCTGTTGTAATTTCATGTGCTGCCATCTGGTTTTCTTGGGGGTAATCTTAAAATATTATCTACTGGTGGTATTTCAAAATTCATAACTCTGTGTGCATTTTTCCTAATGTGTATCCTTTCCCAAATTGTTAGTTCAGTTTTTACATTTTAATAAGTTTGATGTTGTGTTGTGATTTCCAGAAGTGATGTAATACTGCAGATTTGTCTGTTTGCTTGAGTTTCACGTTCCTCAGGTGTTCTTTCAATCTTGTTTGAAGGTTTCTCTTAGTCTGTCCTATGTAAATTTTGGGACAATCTTAACAGTTTATTTGTAAATGTCAGATTTTGATTTGTGTGGTATGATGTCGTTTAATGGGTGGTTTAATAGGTTCCTTAAGTTATATTTTTTTGAGGTGCCAGCTCTATATTTTGATCTTGGAACAGCTTTATGAATGTGTTGTGCATCTGTGGGTGGAACGTAAATAATTATGATGATAATAATAACAAAGATTATCATTATAATTTTTATTTACTACAATGCTGCTTTATATTAGTTAAAAAGAAACAAACTATTTGATAAATTTGTATTTGATAGTAGCTTTGTGTATTAAATTTCTCCATTTAACCTAAAATATTACTTGATCAAATGTATTAAGAGCACTGCAATTGCAGTGTGATGGTGATGGTGATGTTCTGACATCACCTTTAGCTAGCTCATGTACCACCTAACCTCAAATAACCAACATTTGCAACAGCTAAGTTAACCTAAAATGGTATACTATCCAGGTCCCATAATTCTCCACCATTTTTGCACCTTAACATATATTATTGCATATTTCAATGTTTTCCCACTACTCTATGGGTATGCTGCCTTCGCTCCATTTCCCGCCTTCCTACTTTCTCCTTAATGGATTTCATTACCTCTTTCAGCATTCTCCTGCCACTATGGAAGTGCTGCCATTACTGTTATTATGCCAACAGCATCATTGCTTTCCCACACACACACACATATATCTATTAGGACATATTAATATAGATATTTTAATCCAGAATAATACAGTTAATAAGCTAATTAACTCCTTAATATCCTTTAATTATTACTGTTTAAATGATAAGCCCACCAGAATCAATGCCTGCCTTGATAATATAATAAATAATGTGCATCACACATAAGTTGTTGCTTCTCAGATCATGCAGATCATGATTGCTTATGGCTGAAGTTAGACATTAATAACTCAGTTCTGACCCCAAATACAGACATAAAAAGTATTAGATTGGTGAATAATAATAGGTTAGAATGGTTCAAAAATCAATTAAGTGGCTTGAACTGGGATAGCATATTAAATAAATGTATCAACATAAACCATGTGCTTTCCATGTTCATGAACACACTGGCATACATGTTTGATGAAAGCTGCCCAAAAACTATAAAAGAATTCAACCAAAAAGAAATATTTACAAACAAAGGCAAGTAAAAAATGGTACACTCCCTATTTAAAACAATTAGAACTTGGATCCATGTGTCGTACATATAAATATAATGAATTTAAAGAAACATACTTAAAATTAAAACAGCACTGCAAACTCCTGTCTATACAAACAAAGGAACTTCAGTAGCATAGTAACCGGCTTTTGACTATCACTTTAACCTATGGTGCTCCCTTATTTCACTTCTGCTTACAAGGAAGCAAGTAATAAGACTATTTCTGCTAATTTTTTCTCGATAAGCATGGATTAAGTAGAAGCATAAGCCTTTTAACAATAATTTGTTGCAATGTTCACCTTTTTTTGAAGAAGTATGTATTGTGGGTCTATGAGGCTAAAACTATTCTAATATATAAATAAAAATCTGATGTGCTCCATTCACATGACTTTTTCTATCTCTCTGTAACAAATTATTGTTAATAAGTTTATTCTTCTATCAACTTCATGCTAATCGAGATAAACATTAGCAGAAACAGTCTTATTACTTACTTCCTTATAAGTAGAATGGAATAAGGGAATACACTAGATTAAATGACAGTCAAATGCTTTAAAATGTGGTTGCTATGGTATAGAAATCCAATTCTTTGCGTGTTCAGGTGTTAACAAGTTCCCACATTTGAAAAGTATTACTTATTTTAAAACTGAAATGAATAACAACGGACATCTTAAAAACGGTCAACTTCAGGAAAAAAAATGTATGTAGCACAAATTGTGTGTTTTAACAAGCTCTACATTTTTTGTATAGGAAGTTTTTGTCTATCTTATATGGCTTACCAGTTATGCAAAATTCCACAAAATTCATTCAGAATAAAGATGTCTTCAGAGGCTGTTCCCAGAAAATTCAAGATATACATTTTATTTGTCATGTAAATGTATTTAATATACAATACTTTAATCAAAATTGTTAGAGCCATTTTTGAGAAAATTTTTCCATGTAAAAGATAGTTGGGAGTGGGAGGGTTTTCTTGAAAATCTTTGAGTCACATCCTTGGAAGATATATAACTTAAATACTAAGTTTGGTATTTAACAGACTTTTTGTTTTTGAGCTATGCTGTCTACAGACACAAACACACAACATGTATTTCCAGTGAAATCTTGGTATCGAATTTTTGGGTGTAATACAATACCTTCTCTATACACTATGTACATAGTAAGTGCAGAGAAAGTAAAAATGCTTAAAATCATTTAGTTATATCAACATACTTTATAGATTAACACAAATATCATTAAATTAAATTTTAAATTTGAGAAAAGCAAAATTCTATAACTCATTTTAATATACTCTGATGCACTGTTTGCATGGTGTCTGACACATTTTTAAAACAACATACAGTTATTGCAATAATCTAGCTTTTACATGGTACTATTCTTAAATTTTTGTAGGCTAAATGGTGTTAAATATTGTTATACACTGCAGACAACCCCTCAACAACACAGTAAAATGAAGATAACCTTACTTCACCAGCAATGTAAACAAATCAGAATGTATTCTTGTGCTCACACCACGTGGTGCTAAGCTGGTACATCTGCCTTACAACTGAATAAATAGCTACCTACTTTCACTGTTCACAGATAATGATTAAGTCTAATAAATGTATAACATGAAAACAGGTAAACAAGTCGCTATATATTCAGTATGAGATGTAAAATTCTACCATAGAATTATAAAATGCAGATATGTTGCATATTTACATCATTCCAACAGTGGGGCTGCACTGTGGCCGAGTGGTTACAGCACTTGACTCTCACCCAGATGGTTCAGGTTCAATCCCAAGCGACCGCATGTGAGATTTGTGGTGGATAAAGTGGCTCAGGGGCAGGTTTTCTCCAGGTTCTCTGGTTTCCCCTGCCATTGCATTCCACCGGTGCTCCATCTTCATTTCAAATATCACCAGTGTCATCGTCTGCGGTGCTACAAGCAGGAGTTAAACACCACCAAAAAAAAAAAAACTCCAACAGTTTTTTGCAAATTTTAGCATTCATTTATGGACAACCATACACTGCCATAATACAGTGATTTACCCAGAAGAACTAATCTGAAGATGGAAGTGCTCCCACTCTTTCAGTATAAGCAATCTGCTGCAGTTGCAAGTGAACTGTCTGCTGAATCGTTACAGAGATTGATAATTAGTTGGCCAACGACAATGTCCACCATTCCTGCCAAATCTCACTCTGCCGTCCTCGAACAATGTGAGACACACATTCTCTGCATTTTCAGCTGTCACTTGTTGATAGCTGCTTGCACAAGATGTCGCTAATTTAAAAGCTTTGCACACTTTATGCTGCTTTCAGAAACATAAGTAAATTCTACCGTTAAGATAAGAATATTCACAAAACTTTTTATTTACACTAGGAATAATTCTTTCGTTGCTTATGTTTCACTACACTAGTATTACATGTTTCTGCCATTACTTGCTGACTAGAAGTAGTCGTTGAACTGCACAACAGATATGCATTGTTATACAAAGTGATCAATAAACTGCTTAATCATTCATATTATATTATTTAGACAACACTATATAGTGTATTACATATTTCTGTACTCAGTCGGCAATTTAGGAGGAACTATTTTGTGATGGAAAAAGCAGTAAAACGTTCAGCAACCAATTATAGCATTGCAACCTGTTGCTTGTTTACATTATCAGTGAAGTAAGGTTGGACAGAAAATATATGACAGCAATGTTAATGCTTCTTAGCACTGCACTTCATAATATAGAGCTGTAATAGTGCGTTAATCCTGTCATCTAGTGGCTTTGGCAGAAGTAGACAAGTTCATGTGCATGGAACCACATATTTCAGACTTCACATTCTCAACTGCAATTTAATTTATGTGTTATTTCATTCTTCCATAGAACATTAGACTTAATGATGTAAGTAACAAATCCACAAAACTGCCCTTTCTTTTGTAAGACAATTTATGCATTAGTATCGTTTTTGTTTTGTTATCAGCTGTAGTTGTATCAATTTGTTCATAATCATAACTATGACATAGCAGGGACTATTTCACATTTTCAGTGCTATCCGACTTTCAAACTTTTGTGAACATTCAGAATGTAGACAGTACTGCCATAAGTTTTGTGAGTACATTCAATGCAAATACTAATAAATAAAGCTATGTAAGTCCATTAATATACATATATTCTGAAAGAACACAAAAAATGTTACAAAATGAAGGTACTCTGATTCGAAATGATTGCCATGTGCAGCAACCAGTGGCGAAGACATTGAGGCCACTCATCAATAGCTGCATGAATCATGTCCAGTGGAATTTTATTGCTAGCTGACATGATTGATTGTTTTAGCATCTCAATATTGTGGTGCCTCTTTTGACATGATATTGCCTCAAACTTCTGCCACAGAGAATAATCCAATGGATTGAGGTCCAGACTTCCAAAAGGCCAGTCAGCAGCAATGATGAACCATGAGACATTGGTTGCCAACCACTGCTGCGTGGTTTGTAGTTTGTGTTTTTTCTCTCCCCATATGTTGTTAAAAAGCCTGGGATCGAATCTGGCATATCTGCTTTAATTTTTCAGTTAGAAAATACCTTGTGTGTCTTTTGTGTGCACTAACATGAGAAAAAAAAAAGAAGACATTATTCGTGAAGAGATATTCATTTTACGAGACAAAACTGTTTGTTTGTCTATGCAAAGATTGTATCGAATCCTTGCACGAATTTCGTTCACAACTTCTGTTGTGCATACACACCTAGGACGGCTAGATCTGACAGGATCAACAGTTGCACCCATGCTTTTGTCTGAAACTCAAATCGTTCATTGATGCCCAGAGGTTTCAGGGTAAAAAAAATTTCCTTACCTCCCTTTCCACAATGAAATAATGCTAATACCGTGATACTATTTTTGTACACTCCCCATTCCATCTTTCTCTCTTGCCTGTTACTGGCACACAGCAAGCCAGTTACTTGCCGAGTAGTAAAGATAACCTTGTGGATGACAATATTCAGCGCCGCCACATTTCTTCATTCACAATTCCCATACTACAGTGCATTTAAATTTTACTAACAGAACTTATGGCAGTACTGTGTATACTTGCAATGCACTACTGCATGTAAGCAGTAGTAATCCATGAGTTGTAGAGCAGCACAACAAGGCAATATGTTACTCTTCCAAGTTGAGTTTGTAGGCAAAGGGAAAGGAAGCTGGTGACATCCTACTTGCTAGGGCTACAGAGGTGTCATTGCCATGGAAACATATCCCTCCAAGAAATGCTAGACGTCTAACGTTGTTTAAATTCAACCATAGTCAAGATTACATAGATCCAGATAATCTGAAAACAAACTATTAAATGAATACTCACTTTGTGTAAGAAAGTAAAAGTTAGATCACTGCAAAAGCAGAAGAGAAAAGAATGGAAAGCTGTCCAGATGAGATATATACAATCACTGTTGGAACTGTCGTGAAAACTAATTAAACACAAGCTCACACACCCGATTTTGTTCTGTGGCACTGACCCACAAATATAGAGAGAGATTAGATCAGAAACACCCTATCCTTATGCATTGTGGTTGGTGAAGTACGATTTTTGCTTAGCTGTCATTCTTAGGCACTACACTTTTGAGATGAGCATGCCTTGTGTGGGTTAAATGTGCACACAAAAATAAGATTCTGTGGTGTTAAGTGTTCAGTTAAGCAATACATTTAGACTGTATGTTTTAAGCCAGTATAATGGTCAATACATGTATGGTGTTTGGTTCTAATTTCTCGAATAGCAGAAGTAAAAAACAAGGAAAAAGAAATGTTTCTATACTTAGGTTAGTGTTACCTGTGATTTTCAGTGGTATACTTAGTGAAAAGTTTTATAAATTATCAACAGAAGGATTCTGTATTGTTTGTTAGATTTTAGATTTCCAACTCAGAAAGACTTTAGAGAAGCTTGGATAAAGGCAATTTGCAGACAAAATTGGCAACCTACTCCGGTTTATAAGAAACCTCTTGCTAATTTGCCCATTTAGCAGCTATTGCGAGAAATAATTACTATCAAATTATCTGCTTATGATAGCAGAACTATCAGAATAGGGGGCATGTTCCTCAGACTTGGAATGCAATGGTAATTATCGCAATATTACTCAACCAAAATTCTTGATTAATATCACACATTCTACTAAAGCTTTAAAGTAATGCTGTAATATATGGTACAGCTTTTTGTTACATTAACAATAGGTTTAGACCAAGAAATTAGAACAAAAGTAAGTTATGCCCTTGCTATGATGTTTACTGCAGTAATACGAATTTATCAATAATAACTTCTCACAGTTAAAAAATGTGATTCTATTAAATATTCCTTCAATTATAGATCTCTCCCCTTTGTTTTTTGCTTCAAGAACTTGGAAAAACAATTAATTTGACAGATGTTACGTATGTGTATATGGTAGGCACTTGCTTCAGCCAAACAGTAGCATTTCCGTCCTGTTCACCAGTCAGAGGTGAAGGCTTGGATAGATCTAACTTAATTACAGAACCGGGAATCAAACCACAGAACCTGAACAAAACCACTGAGCTACCCTAGCATCCTTCTCTGGAAATGTCATTTTATTTTTATTTCTCTACCATGTACAATGCACATAGAGATAGACAAGGTATTGCATTCTACCAAAAAAGTTGATATTGAGGTGTCACCAGAAATACATGTTTTGAGGACTCCTGAATCCAAATAAAAGCATTTTTATGAGAAGGGTGTATGTGTGTGGGTGGGTGGTATAGATGTTAGAACAGCATAACACTTAACTAAAAGTCAGTTAAGTACCAAACTTTGGTATTTAAATTCATATCTTCCAAAGATGCAACACAAAGATTTTCAGCAAAATTCCCCCTACCTCAAACAACCCTTTACATGGAAGATTTTGTGGTATTTTTTATTTTCACAAAATCTTGGCTCTAATGAATTTGATTAAAATGCCATATATATTAAAGATATTTGTATAACAAATAAACTATATATCCTGAATTTTCTGGAAATGGCTTCTGAAGTGCTCTTCATTGGATAACTTTTGTATAACTGCTAAACTGCAAGAGACAGACAAAACAAAATGTAGCTGTCTTTAAAACACACAAATTTATGGCAAATACACTTTAATGAGTTAGGTTTTCCAAGATATTCCTTGTTTTTGGTTTCAATTTTAAAATACTCATAATTTTCTCAAATGAGAAGTCATGATTCGTTTTTCTTTCTTTTTCATTCTGGCCATGAAAATAGAATAGAATTTCAATGCAATCAGTAGGACCAGCTTAGACTATAGCTTTAGCCAAGTATATTTCCACATTTCTCTCAAAACTATAAAAAAAAATAATAAAACCAATTTTGCTATTGTTTATCTTGATTAGCAGCGAGTATATAGAAGAATAAGTGTTTGTTTGAGAATAGTTTGCTGCAGAATAGATAAAGGAGGTCATTTGAGTGTAACCATCAGGTGTTTTAAGTATGTGTAAGCATTGAGGGACGGACTGTAAATTATTGCTGGGAATTGAAAATATGTTTATTATAAGCAGTTATAGAAATCCTGGCTTCAAGTTATATGCACTTGAACCATATGGCAATACAAAGAAAGTAAACGTAAGTGGCCAAGGTCACTTATGGTAGGTAAATGTGGTATGGTGGGTGCCAATGGTTGTACTCAGGCTGGGTCACTGGTTCGTTACCTGTATTTGCTGCCTAAGTTTCAGTGATGGTTCAACTTTTCATTTTCTTTCAGGTTTTAATACTTGGAAATACTGTGCCCAATTATCAGTAATAAATGCAATATAATATATTTTTTATTTGTACTAAATTTCTTACAAATAAAATACAAGGAATATGGTTAAGTAGCTTACCATATTCATTACAGAACTTCTTATAGCTACACATTAATTTCCCTTAAAATTATACCTTGTTCACTTCTCTTTTTAATGTCCAATTCCATTTCTTATTTACTGTATATAAAAACTTTCCAGCTTTCATAGTCTTTACTAACAATTTAATTAATACAATCTTTCTATCCATTTTAAGCCATTTCTCATTTATACATTCTCTTCTCCATAGCTCTGTTCCTTCACATGCAAATATTATGTGCTCTATATCTTCTTTTCATGTGCATATTGGGCACTGCTTTTGTGGAAAACCTTTTCTTATCCTTTTCAGCCTCCAAACACCCACTCTCACCCTCGCTATACCCTCTCTTTGTTCTTTATTTAGTTTGCATATTCATCTCTTTCCCTTATACTTTTTATTGTAACATACAATTTTAATGATCTTTTTATCTTCTTAATATGTACTATGTACATAGTGTATAGAGAAGGTATTATATTGCACCCAAAAATTTGATACCAAGATTCCACCAGAAATACATGTTTTGAGACCCTCTGCACCCAAAAAATCATTTTTATAAAAATGTCTGTGTGTCTGTCTGTGGGCAGCATTGCTCAGAAATGAAAAAAATGTTAAATACCAAACTCGGTATTTAAGTTTGGTGTCTTTCAAGGATGTGACACAAAGATTTTCAAGAAAATCCTCCCACCCCGAACTACCCTTTGCATGGAACATTTTTCAAAAATTTTGATTTTCTCAAAAATGGTTTGATTTTGATTAAAAGATTTAAGATATTTATGTGACAAATAAAATGTATATCTTCAATTTTCTGGGAATAGCTTCTGGATGAATTTTGTGGAATTTTGAATAACTTGTAAACTGTATGAGATAGACAAAAACATACCACACAAAAAATGTAGAGCTCGTTAAAACACAATTTATGTCATACACATTTTTTTCATGGAGTTGACCGTTTTTGAGATATTCCTTGTTATTAGTTTCAGCTTTAAAATATTTATACTTTTCGCATACAGGAATTTGTCAACTCCTGTCCATACAAACAAAGGAACTTCAATCACATGGCAACCATTTTTAAAAGATTTGACTATCGATTTAGCCTACTCCCATATTTCCCTTCTAGTTGCAAGGAAGTAGGAAATAAGACCCTTTCTGTCGATTTTTTCTCAATTCGCTTTAAGTAAATAGAAAAATAAACTTTTTAACAATAATTGATTGCAGAGATATAGAGAAAGTGATGTGCATGGAACACATCAGATTTTTCCAATTATATCAGCAAACAGTGTTTGCATTTCTATGTCTTCAAATCTTCTCCTAACTCTTTTCCAAAAACCTTTAACATGGTTTTCCCTCATGCTCCAAATTTCTCCCAGACCATTGCTTTCAATATAATGTAAGTAATTGGTTTAATTTTGTTTGTAGGTCAATAGGTTATAATGAGGTGGCAAATACAGTAAAGCTCTTCCATCCGGCTACAGGAACAGCTCTTGGGTTGGATCTGGAAGAAGAGGGAGGCAATATACCGCGTCCAGACTTCACTCAAATGATACCATTCAAGCCCAAAGCTCAAGCTATACCAGGGGATCATCCTGTACCAGGTAATAGAGTTTCTATAATGTTGTCATTTCATTAATATGTGCAACCAGGACTTTTTTCTGGACAAACAAGTGCTATAACTCTCAAGAGGAAAGTAAATATATATGAACAAGAGTGACACTGAACCTTTTTACAAAATCAAACAAGGATTAGTTTGGAAAGAAATTTAACCCTTTTAATGTCAGCTCGAATATCCAAATGCTGTCTGAAAAGTGCCAACAATTTTAGAGGAGATGCGATTTTTAAATTATATAGCTGAATCTTTTTACATTTTTAGTAAACCCTTTTGTCTACTGTGCAATATACACTATATGGACGAGAAGTCTCTTCAATAGTTTTATAAAATTAAAAAATCCCAAATTAACCATTAATTAGGCATGCAAAAGCTTACTACACAGAAAGTTGAAGCTAATTAAATAAAAGTATAGATATTTATTTAGCAAAATAGCATCCTGTTTTGGTGTGGTGTTTTATGTTTTAAAACACCAAAACAAGAAAAAAAATCATCAAAAACATACACATAAGCATGATTCCACTATTAATGAAACTGGCATAAAGCAATAGCATACAAAGGTAATGTAGATTTTTGTACAATTTAGCACTTATGTTGTTACATGGCTGATACACGTTGTATGCATTGTCTGGTTACTGCTCTGTAAATCCAGTTTGATATAAGTACACCAATTATTTGCATGCGTATGTGGCCGTTCCTCAGATGCATTTTTATCGCTGAAGCTAGAATAATAATCTTCCCCTCTTATGTCAAGTCAGAAACACTTTCATCCATCTGAAAATTCAAAATCACTCACTTTCTTCTTATACATCATGAACTGTAGCTCTTATTTTCTCTTTGATTCATAACCTTCAGCTAGACGACACCATGTTTCAAACAACATAAACAAACACCGGCTAGAGAAATTAAATTTGGAGCTAATTGAATGCTTTGAAGTGAGAAAAGCTTTCTCTATGGCTGTAACATAGAAAGCACACAGACTTTCCTGCTGGAAAGAGTTAAAACATATGAAAACGGCATTACAATTACATTGTGATCGGCAATTTTTGCAGACACTCTACCTGAGGCACTTCAGAAACCAGGTTTGTTATAATGTTCCATTGCTTCATCTGATGATGAAAAAGTGATTCAAGTATTTTATCTTTAACTTTAGAAAACAAAAACAAGTGAAAAGATGCTAGGTCAGAGCTGTATGGTGGAGTGTCCACGGTACTAACCTTTAGGGCATCCAGATACTCAGTTGTTGTTTTGGTAAGCGACGAGGCATTGTCATGATCTATAATTATTTTTCCTTTGGGCATTTTTCACCAGATTTTTTAAAAATTTGCATTAAACAGACATTTGTATACCAATTAGCAGTAACAGCACATCTACTTTCTAATTTTATAGCACCAATATGGGCCATTTTAGACAAAAAAAACAAAACAAAAACTAACAGTTAACTTCTTACCAGCACTGCGAATTCATCAGACTTTAGTATCCTAGGTTATGTTCAAAAGTCCCATTGAGCTAAATGAGCATAGTAATAAATCCCAGATTCAGCATCAGTAAACATACACAAACTAAATTTGAAGTGTGCCCATCGACAG
Organism: Hymenopus coronatus; assembly: GCA_030762935.1. Taxonomy (NCBI): domain Eukaryota; kingdom Metazoa; phylum Arthropoda; class Insecta; order Mantodea; family Hymenopodidae; genus Hymenopus; species Hymenopus coronatus. The sequence goes on from CM060897.1 coordinate 163,477,741, forward strand.
TGTGCCCTCGTGGCTTCGAAACTGGTCTGGAAAAACTATATGTAAGTGATACTTAAGTGTTGCAAACCCTACTCAGAAATATTCTATTCATACATATCACTGTTCCAAATACACCCATTCATTAAAATTGTTGTTAATTTGTTTTTTTCACACAAGTCTTGTGTAGGATAGCAGTTGGATAGGTAGCGTCAGATTAATAATTCAATGCCATATCCAGGATTTGAGCCACAGAACTCTCGGTCTCTAGCCAGTTGCTCTAAAATTTAATGTTGTGCTGCATGTTGCCATGGTAGCTCAATGGTTAGAGAGCAACCAGCTAGAGACCAGAAGATCCATGATTCAAATTCCAGCTATGGCTTTGAATTTTTCAGTCTGACTCTACCTATCCAACTCCTGTCTGCACCCAGCTTGTGTGGAGAAGAAAAAAAAAAATTAAATTAATCATAAAAAATCATAGCTCAAAAATACCTTCAAGACAAATTTATTTTTGGGTGAACCAAAATTTGTAAATGAGATGATTAATAAACTGTTAGAGCAAATTGAACAGACTGTCTCGCAATCAAAGTGCAAAACATTAGAAAGTAGCTGTTTCATTTGTTTTTAGAAACATGGCATTGTAAAAATGTTTGTTGCCCTGTTATGGAGCAAGGGTTTTTTTACCGCTTATGGCAAAGGAAGTATTTTATGGCTTTGAGGACAGCTTCAAAGTGTTAGAGATTTTCATCAAGAAAATAACAAAGAATTAAATTCTACTGGATAATTATTGTGACATAGAATTACAGATTGAATGTGTCTCACTAAGGTCTGAGAGGGTTAAGGGCTTCACAACACATTGGTAGCAGTAACAGCACGAAACTGAGAACAGAAAGCCAGGCAGCAGTAAACATTTTGTTTTGCAATAACTCGGTAAGCCTGCCTGGGTAGTGTGCCTCACATTCAACAAGTCACGAGTTCAAATTTCGCTTAAGGTGAGTTACCCAGAAAAGGTGGTTTTTTTTTTTTTTTTGGTTTTTTTTTGGTTTTTTTTTTTGTGTTTTCCCTTATCCTGAGGACAAATATCAAGTAACTTTAAGCTCCATGGATCCTGAGATCATTTGAGCATCATTTCAGCAATTTCATTCATCATCCAATATGACCAACCAGGTTAAAGGATGTTAAGCTTAAAAACAGTAATGAGAACCAGAATACATTCATTTGTTTCTTATTGACCAATGACTTTTTTCAACTGCTTTCCAGCTTAGCCAACATAATGAATTCAGTCAAAAATAGTGTAGATTAGCTAACTTCAAATTTCAGAAGCCACTGCTATTTCCGTCTCCTTAGAACTTTTTAAGCAGTCAAACTTTACACTTTTGATAACAACCAATGCTCAAATAATTTGCAATAGAAACAACAATCTTTTACTAGGATTCCTTCCAGTTGGATTTTCCTACCATGTAATTGTGACTAGAGAGAGCTCTAGCAACCGTTTTACTTCACAGCTGCTTGGAATAAATGCTACAGTGAAAAGACCTTAAAGTGAACAAGAAGAAGAAGAAGAAGAAGAACAACAAGAATCTAATATGTACAATATGGATCATGTATGCCATGCCCAGAAACAAGAATGTGAAACTTGAACTGGAGCAAGTCTTGCTTCTCATTCCCAGAGCCCAGGAAGGCTTCCTGTCAATTGTGAACACTTCCATTGAAATGCATATATTTCATCATCCCTGTTCTCGTTCTTGTTCCCATTACCATTTGTTGTGAACCAGCCTTTAACAATGTACTTGACGGTCACTTGAAAGGAGACTCATTCTATCATGTTATAAATGCATGTCGCAATGAGAGCTATGATGTCACTCTTGTTGTTCCCCAATTTATGGAAGGTTTCTACTTGAAACTTCTTGCAAAGATATTGCTTTATAATTGCAGTGGTTATGATTTGTAGACAAGATACATTTTAGAGCATATATGGAGAGATTAGGCAAATTATTATAAATAAATTTAGCTTTGTATTTGCAGTGTTTTATTGTACAGATATCAGATTTTAGTAGTTTCGGTAGTGTGGCCTCTTGCTATGATAGACAAGAGCTTATCCGTATGTCTATCTCTCTTTATTGGGTAGCAACAAAATGTATAGAATGTGGATTTAAAATATGACTTCTGCTAGCAACTTAACCGGCAGTAAATTGGAGATGAACATTCACTAATGGATTACATGAATTAAAAGTCTCCTCACAGAAATTACTTTATCTTATTTGTGTTCTATGGCTGCAAGATATGTTTTCCATTTTTTGTGACAGTTTTTGTTTATAGTTAATATTATGAAGTGGAAAATATAGACTAGAAATCCGAGTATGGCCTAGGAAGTGGTGTTTACTTTAATAATAATGTGATTTATTACTGATATATGGTGGACTTTGTGTTCTCTCAACTGAAATTAATTAGTGAGACAATTTTGTAACACTGCATCACTTACTTTTATTATGGAAAACATGTTTCAGAAACTATGTGCTTCCATTGTCAATTCCTGTAGTCGACTGCCAGCATTGTTTGCTGTGATGGTTTGATGAACCTCTGCACAGCAGATTGTTGGGCGGGATTTCAAAATTGAAAATGTGGTTCTTGTTTTTCCAAATATAGATGCTCTCCCAAACTTTTAATTCTGTCTTCCTTGTGATATTTTTGAGTGTTTTCGGACTTATATTTATGGTGTGTTGCTCTTTCCAAAAATGCCAAGCCACCGTGGGTTTGTCTTGTTTTTGTTTAATATTTCTGAGTTGTTCTTTTGCTCTTGTTTTTATGTTCCTTCTAGTTTGGCCAATATAAATTTTTCAATCGTTGCAGCTGAACTGATATATTCCTGGTTTGTTTTCTTGTGGAATATCATCTTTTAATTTAGAATTTAATGTTTTTTTATGGAGTAATTGTTTTTTGATGCCAGAATGATGTTGCATCATTTGAAGATCCTCTGGAATTTGTAGAAAGTTTTAGAGTGGTATGTAAACTTCATGTGAATCTAGTTTTATTTTTTGTTTGGAATAAGTGTGCAAACTTCTTTTATTTCCTTCCTATTTTTGTCTTGTTAACCATTTTTTGCCCAGAGAAATGGATACAGAAAATGGATTCAGGGAAATGAATTCCAGCTGACATCAGGGATTTAGACATTAATGTTCTAAAAATTATGTAACTGTGAACTTTGTTGCCTATATTGCTCGAGTTAAAGCACAATGTTGGATGGTTATGGGGATGGTGAAACCAATAAAAAACGTACACCTATATATGTATTTTAAAACCTGTTGTTAATTAAAAACTGGCATAAACTGAAAAAGTAAGCTCACAATAGCATGCATGATGATTGGTCATAGAATATTTATGAAATGAGTGAGGGAAAGTCAGGGGAATTAATATAATAATTTCCTTCAGACCCCTTGGCAGGTTTTCACCTCATTTATTCTCCGAGTAAGCATTGTATTATTCCTTAAATATTATCCAGATTTGTTTATTGAATGTTGGAACAAAATTCATTCTCTACTGGTTACATCATATTTAATACTACATTAAAATATAAGAAAATAACAGTAATGGAAAAATGTAATTAAATTATTTTAGGTGGAGTATTTCCTCATCCGCCAGCTGTGGCGCAACTCTGCACATTGCTGCCACCACCTACCTGTTTTCATGGACCATTTGTTGCTGTGGACATTCTGCTAGATGTATTCTGTAAAATTCAACTACCTGAGACACGTAAGTTTTACTTTCTATCACATTTACTGAATACAAGAGATCCTCAAATGCATATTCAGAACTTAATTTTGGAGTTTACCACTATATAAAAACATCTGATGTGTTCCATTCACATGACTTCTTGTACCTATTCTGTAACTAACTATTCTTACAAAAACTTAATCTTCTATCTACTGCATGCTAATCAAGATAAAAACAGTTGCAGAAACGGTCTTACTCTTTGGTTCTTTATAATTAGACAGGAAATAAGGGGAAAACATAAGGTTAATGTGACAGTCAAATATTTTAAAAGTAGGTTGCTATGTGATTGAAATTCAGTTCTCTTTGCATGGCCAGGAGTAAAATGAAAAAAACAGGTGTGCCAAATTCCTGTTTGTAAAAGGTTATTTTAAAATTGAAATCAATCACAAGGAATATCTGGGAATTAAAAAAAAAAAAAGAAAAAAAGCGTGTTTTGGTAAGATCTACATTTTTTGTACAGTAAGTTTTTGTTTATCTCTTATGGTTTACCAGCTAAGCAAAACTGATTGAGAATGAAGAGGTTTTCAGAAACTATTCCTAAAAAAAATTCAAGATAAGCATTTTATTTTTCATTTAAATATCTTTAATTTTCAGTATTTATTTGAATCAAAGTTGGTATCTATTTTTGAGAAAAACAAAAATTTTATAGTGTTTCCATGTAAAGGGTAGTTTGGGGGGGCCTCTTCCTGAAAATCTTTGTGTTGCATCCTTAGAAGATATTAAACTTCAACACCAAGTCTAATATTTAATCAATTTTTTGTTTTTGACTTGCACTGTCTATGTACATGCATGTAGCATGCCTGTACGTGCACACCCATATATGTGCATACCTTTTCCTACAATTTTTTTTTGATTTAAGGATTCTCAAAACATGTATTTTTGATGGTCTCTGTATCAAATTTTAAGTGTTGCACATATATTTGGAAGAAACTAAAGGTCACTTAAGTTGATTGATCCCATTGTTTTAGCTGATTCAAATTTGCACAGAAATTGACAAATGAGCAGCAGCAAGAGGAGAGAATGGAAATGTTTTGGTATGTATGTGATGGAACAAAAGCGACTGCAGCTGAACTGCAACAACAGTGATGGATAAGGTTATTACTTTCTCTATATGTACTATATACATATTGTATAGAGAAGGTATTGTAATGCACCCAAAAATTCAATAACGAGATTTCATCGCAAATATACGTTTTAGGGTCTACTGAATCAAAAAAAAAAGCATTTTTAGAAAGAGGTCCGGTGGTCTGTGAACGTGGTAACTCAAAAACAAAAAGTCGATAAAATACCAAAAGTAGGTATATAAGTTTAGTATCTTCCAAGGATGTCACATGAAGATTTTGAGGAAGATCCCCCCCCCTCCCCAAACTACCCATTACATGGAAAATGTTTCGTAACTGTTGATTTTCTCAAAAATGGCTGTAACGATTTTGATTAAAATATTGTATATTAAAGATATTTGCCTGACAAATAAAATGTATATCTTGAATTTTCTGGGAATAGCCTCTGAAGACTACTTTATTCTGGATGAATTTTATGGAATTTTGCATAACTAGTAAACATAAGAGATAGACAAAAGCTTACTTAACAGAAAATGTAGAGCACATTAAAACACACAATTTATGTTTTATACATTTTTTTCGTGGAGTTGATCGTTTTTGAGATATTCCTCGTTATTGGTTTCAGCTTTACTTATACTTTTCTCGTACAGGAATTTGTCAACTCATGTCCATACAAACAAAGGAACATCAGTCACATAGCAACCAGCTTTTGACTATCACTTTAACCTATGGTACTCCCTTATTTCGCTTCTACTTACAAGGAAGCAAGTAATAAGACTATTTCTGTTAATTTTTTCTCAATTAGCTTGAAGTAAAAAGAAGCATATGCTTTTTAATAATAATTTGTTGCAGAGATGTAGAGAAAGTCATGTGAATGGAACACATCAGATTTTTTTGTTTAGACAACATACCTAATAAAGCATTAAAATAAGAACTGAAGCTTTCCTGGCAACGTGTTAATTCAAAATCTTCTCGGGCTTCTAGCCAGGTAAAAACTTGGCTTGACACCAACGTTTCAAAGAAGTGCATCTTCCTCGTCTTCAGGGTGAACTGATCAGTTCACCCTGAAGATGCACTTCTTCGAAACGTTGGTGTCAAGCCAAGTTTTTACCTGGCTAGAAGTCCGAGAAGATTTTGAATTAATAAAGCATTGTTTTAAAAAGTTTTACCTAAATCAAATTTGGGCAGGAATTCATGTAAAGGGTAGCAGAGAGAGGGATAGAGGAGGACAGAAATGTATTGGTATGTGTGCAGGGGAGGAAGAAAATGCTTAGCTAAGCCTCTTTCTTCTTAAAATTCAATGAAAAAGGAACTTAGCACAGTGACAAAAAATTTACAATTAAATTTTGTTGAGATGAAGTCGACTGAACACTTACCAGAGAATAAATGCAGGAACATAATATTGTAGATCAAAAGAATCAAAATACTGGAAGTGGTACACAGTGAAGCATAATTACACATTGGATAAAATTAGTCGAATTTACACTTGAATTACTTAGTGAAGCAATTCAAGTGTAAATTCGACTCATTTTTCCAATGTGATATTATTGTAGACTTTTGCCTACATTATCAACTGTTGTTGACTGACTTAAAAATCCGGTAACAGCTTGGTTGGTGAGGTATCACCTGGCAGCATAGATTGGAACCATTTTTATTTTTGTTACACATACTATGTGCATACTGTATAGAGAAGGATTGCATTCTACTCAAAATTTCAACACCCGGATTTCAGTGCAAAAACACGTTTTAAGGTCCCCAGTATTAAAAAAAAATTTTTTGAAAAAGGTCTGTATGTGCATGCATTCAGTATCTTCCAAGGATGCGACACAAAGATTTTGAGAAAATTCTCCCCACCCCAAACAATCCCTTACATGCAAAAAATTTTGAAAATGTTTATTTTCTCAAAAATTGTTCTAACGATTTTGATTAAAATATTGTATATTAAAGATGAGGAGGAGTGCTAAGCCAGTAGTGATAGAGGAAGGTTATGTTTTGAGAGGTGCTCCTGTGGTGAAGGAAGAAGGATCTAAGTCACGATGGGAGTGGACATTACAGTGTATAGAGCAAGAATTGGACAGTTTAGAAAAGTAAAATTGGTGAATAGTAAAAACAGTTTTGGAGAGAAGATGACAAACATATTGGCTTTAGCAAGTGTTATAACTTTGTTGTTAGTGATTGGAGGAATTGAGGTAAACCCCAGCCCTGCAGATATAATAACAATGCTGGAAAACCTGACTGAGAAAATGAACAAAATAGAAGGCATGGAACAACGAATAGGTAAACAATTGGAAAAGATGGCAACAGATATCAAAGAAGATGTTAGACTTGAGGTGCAGGAAGCAAGAAGGGAAGTTGAAATGGTTAAGGAAAGAATGGAAAGATTGGAAGAAAGGGAGAGAAGATTTAATTTAGTGTTCATAGGAGTTAAGGAAACAAGGTATAAATGGCCAGCAGAAGAAATATTAGAAATAACGAAGGAAAAGCTGGATTTGGAATTGTATAGATGGGAAATTATTGAAGCTTATCGAGTTGGAAGACAACTTGGCAAGAGAGCAATTATAGTGAAATTTGCAACAGCCCAATTAGTACATGAAGTACTTAAAAGAGCCAAGAAATTAAAAGGAACAGACATTTTTATTAATAAAGATTTATCACCTAAGAAGAGAGCTCTGCAAAGAAATTTGGTAAAAAAATGAAAGAAGCAAGAGCCCAGGGAAGAAGAGCTTATATTAGAAATTTCCAATTGTGGATTGACGGAGAAAAGACATCGCATGTGGACAAGAAGGAGCTAAGAGAACCCCAATCAGGCACAGAGGAAATTACTCAGCAGATGTCAACGCCAACTTTAGGAAGTACAACAGGAAGATCAAAGTCCAAGCAAAAAGGAATGGATGTGGGTGAAGACGGGGAAAGTGTGTGTTTGAACCGAAATCCGCCTGTCAGCATGGATATGAGAACGGCATATGCAGATAGGACGTCATCCAGCATCCTTACGAGAGAAGTAACAGCTGATGAAGTAATGATGTCAACAGAGGAAGCAACAGGAGGAGGAGCCACCAGAGTGACGTCACCCAAGAAAATAGTGTCACCGAGAAGAGGGGAAGTAATAGCCGCACGTAATTTGGCTTCGAAGGGAAAGAAGGCGTGGCAACAGAGTAGCGGGGAGAATACAGAAGGGGAAGAAGACAGCTTTATATCATCCGAACACGGCAGCATTCTAGTTTTAGACAGAAATAAAGCGATTCCTTCCAGAGAAGGGATACAATTAAGGAGTAAAAGAACACTAGAAACATTTAGATTTAGATCAGGCTCACAATAGGGAAGGGAGAATATAAGGAGGCTTGGATTCTGGAATTGTGAGGGAGTTAAGTTTAAATCAATTATTGACGAAACTTGATTATCTTGCAGTAGCTGAAACATGGCTAAAAGAGGACCAGGTTTACGTAAAGGATTTTGATTTTGTAGGGATAAAAGGAGATAAGGTAGCAAGAAAGGGGAGGGCATCTGGAGGCATAGGCTTTTTTTGTAAAGAAGACGTTAAGTAAAGGAATTAAAGAAACTTGGTCAAGGAGAAAAGAAATACTATGGATTGTATTAGAGGAGAAACAAATAGTTGAAAATGTTATATGTATAGGCATAGTATACAATCCTCCTCATTCTTCGCGCTTTCATAATCCGGACCTCCTTAAACACCTAGAGATAGAAATAGAAAATTTAAAGGAGAGATGTGGTAATTCTGAGATTATATTAATGGGAGACTTTAACATTAGGATTGGCGAAAATGATGTTATTGGAGGGAATAGGTGGATGAGTAATGATACATTAGAGAAACCTGAGAAAATTAGATACAGCAAAGATAAGATAGCTGATAAAGGGTATATGAAATTTATAGAATTCTGTGAATTGAATGCCTTTGATATTTTGAATGGGAAATATGGAGAAGATGTGAATGGAGAATATACGTATGTTAGTAATAATGGTCAAAGTGTGATTGATTATGTATTATGGCCAATTAATATGGGGTATATTTTAAGTAATTTTAAGGTACTAAATTTAAGTTCCAACAGTGGACATTTTCCATTGATAGTAGACATAAAAACACACACAGAGCAAATAGTCTATAATTTAAGGGAGAAAAAGTGTAACATAGAAGAATACAGTAGATACAAATGGAAGGAAGAGTATTGCAATAAATTTAGGCAGAACTAAACTCTAATTATGGCCAGATATGTCAGTGTGGAATAAGTTTTATGATAAAGGAACAAGAACTTGAAAGTGCTATGGATATCTTAAATATCATTATGCTAAGGGCTGGGGAGGAAATGAAAATGAGAAAGAAGGTTTACAAAAGAGATGAGGGCTGGTTTGATGAAGAGTGTAGAGTAACTAAAAGACAAGTCAAACAGCTGCTCATAAAGTGGAGGGAATTAGAATACATAGAATTAAAGAAAGAGTATATGCAAGGGAGGGATTTATATAATTCATTATTGGAACAAAAGAAATCAAGCTGGATGAAAAAATATGAAAATAATTTGATACGAATCCTAAATGAAAATAATGCAAATGAGATATGGAAGGTTATGAAATCAATGTATAATAAATATGTAACAAAACCAAGTATAAAACCAGGAGAATGGATGGAATATTTTAAAAATTTGTATGGGGAGAAAAAGAGTAAAAATGAGATAGGAAATTGGGAAATAGGTAATAACTATGTAGACATACTCGATGATATAATAAGAAGTGAAGAAATAATTCAACAGGTGAAAATAATGAAGAGAAATAAAGCAACGGGAATAGATGAAATCCCGACAGAGTTCCTTAAGGAATGGTGCACTGAAATAAACAGAGTTAAGGTTTTAGTAGACTTATTTAACACAATTAAAGTGAAGGGTTATATACCAGATAAGTGGAGGAAAGCAATCATACAAAGGCAAGGGTAGTGTTGACAAACCAAACAACTATAGAGGCATTGCATTATTATCAAATGTAGGAAAAATTTTTACTGGTATTATGGCAAGCAGGATACAAACATGGGTTGAAGAATATAATATCCTCTCGGAACTTCAGATGGGCTTTAGAAAAGGGAGGAGGACAGTTGATAATTTATTTATTATAAAAACACTGGTAGATAAATACTTAAAAGACAAAAGAGAAAAGTTATATATGACTTTTGTGGATTTAGAGAAAGCATACGATAGGATAGAGCTTCAATTGCTGTGGCATAAGTTGTTGACTAAAGGAGTGAGTAAACAAATGGTGGACACCCTTAGAGCATTATATAAGGAAAATACTTTTTGTATAAGAGTGGAGGAAGGGGTTGTAACAAGAGAAATCCAACAAGAGAAAGGCCTTAGACAGGAATGTAAGTTAAGTCCAGTCCTATTCAATTTATATATAGATGATGTATTAACAGAAATTGGGAGAAATAATAACTCGATGCCAGTAATTAATAATATTCAGATTCCAGGATTACTGTTTGCAGATGATCTAGTTGTAGGTGCAATTACAGTGAATGGCTTGAAACAATCCTTGCAAGCATTAAATAATTACTGTAAAGAGTGGAGTTTAAAAGTGCACCAGGACAAGATACAGATTGTAGTGTTCAAAAAAGGGGGAAAATTGAGCAAATATGAAAAATGGAAGAATGAGAATGAAAAGGAGTACAGGGTAGTGAGAGAATGTATTTATCTAGGAGTTAAAATTGATAGTGGCGGCAATTGGGAAAAACAAAAGAAATTTGCATTGGCAAAAGGAAAAGGAGCTTTATCAGCTATTAGAAGTTGCAAATACAAAGCACCTAATATAAATATTAGATGGTTAGAAAAAGTGTACAATATGGTGGTTGAGGCAAAAATGCTTTATGGGATAGAAGTATGGGGATTAGAAGGAGGATGGGAAGTCATAGATGAGGTGCATAGGAAATTTTGCAAAGAAATACTGGGGTTACCAAATGCAACTGTTAGGCAGGTAGCACAAATAGAGCTGGGTAGAGTGGCAAGTAAGGGAAACATTATGGAAAGGGCATTGGAATTTTGGCATAGAATATTGAAATTGGAAGAAAGGAATTTGTTAAAGCAGTGTTTAGTATATCAAGAGAAAAGTTTAAAGAACAAGGGATGGGTAGACTGTCTCAGAAATAACCTGGAAAGTAGTGGGTTAGGGGAAATGTGGAGAAGAAGAGAAAATAATGTGAATAACTTCTGGAAGTTGGCAAGGAAAAGATTTGAGGATATAGAAATACAAAAAATATTTAGTGAAATAACTGAAAAGAGATCTTTAGTTTTCTATATACCAATGAAAGTCTCATGGGGAAGGGAAAAGTACATTGATGTGACAAATAAAGAGGAGCGAGAAGAATGGCTGAAAGCAGGAGTATGGAGATTAAAAGGTTTAAGGAAAGGTATTCCACAAAATCAATGTCCTATATGTGGCGGAAATGAAGATATGGAACACATTTTATTTAAATGTAAAGGGACTGAAATTTGGAGAAAAGAGTATATTAATAAGAAATGGTTTAAAATAGATAGAAATGTAGCAGTAGTTGAAATGTTTCAAAAAGATAGTAAGAAGATTGGACAATTCTTATGCAAAGTGAAAAATAAATGGATATGGACAGTAAATAGACAAAATGGTGTAATAAACTAGAATTAATAAACTATTGTAAAATATGAGTATGACCGGTAAAGAGCCAGGGCTGAACACCGGTCATATTCACCTGTATAAAGCTTAGCATAAATAAATAAATAAATATTAAAGATATTTACATGGCAAACAAAATGTACATCTTGACTTTTCTGCGAGTAGGTTCTGAAGACCTCTTTATTTCGGATGATTTTTTTATTGAATTTTGCATTACTGGTAAACTGTAAAAGATAGACAAAAACTTACTACTCAAAAAATGTAGATCACAATAAAAGACACAATTTATGTCATATACATTTTTTTTCGTGGTATTGCCCATTTTTGAGACATTACTTGTTATTGATTTCAGTTTTAAAATATTAAACTTTTCTCATATGAGAACTTGTCAACTCCTGGCTATGCAAAGAAATGGATTTTAATCCCATAGTAACCACATTTTAAAGCGTTTGACTGTCGGTTTAGCTTGGTGTATTCCCTTATTTCCCTTCTACTTAAAAGGAACTAAGTAGTAAGACTATTTCTCTGTTTTAGCATTAAATGAGTTGAAGAATAAGCTCATTAAGAATAATTTGTTACAGAGATGTAGAGAAAGCACAGCAGATTGAATAAAAGAAGTTTATGAATTAGAGAGAGAGAGGGAGAGAGAGAGAGAGAGAGAGAGAGAGGGAGAGAGGGAGGGAGGGAGAGAGAGAGAGAGAGAGTGAGTGTGTGTGTGTACGAGGGTTGGGGCAAAAGTCATGACAACTAGTTTTTTTCTTGGAGGTATGTGAACGGGTCACAAACGTATATGTGTCGTGTGGAAGTTCTGCAGGCATAGTGTGTATGCAGAACAACAGATGGCTCTGTGATAGCTGGTAGTAGTGCAGCGATGGCTGTGAAATCAGTCAGTTAGTGAGTGTCGTGCAAGATGGAAGGAACCTGTGTTGAGCAGTGCGCTTTTAATAGCCATTCTTTGAAGGAAAAATTGTGATGGAATGTCATAGTGAATTAGTGGAAGCCTTTGGGAATAATGCCCTACCATACCATACAGTAGCACAGTGGGTAAGAAAGTTTCAGCAAGGAGGTGTGTCAACCAGTGATGAGCAACATTCGGGACAACCTGTCAATGTGCGGACCAATGTGCACATGCTGTCATTGAGCAGCCCCTGGATGAAGACAGACGATGGACGCTACTGGAGTTAGAGAGGACAAGTGGCCTCCAGAAATACACTGTCCACAGGATATTGCGTAATGAGCTGCAACTATGCAGAATCTTATTGCAGTGGATACTGCATGCACTGACAGAAGTTCAAAGGTGGGTGCGCCATGAAATATGCTTCGACCACCTTGCATGCTGGCAACAGGAGGGCAATCAATTCTTGTCATGAATAATCACCATCAATGAATTTTAGGCCAGGGCATGCGAACCAGTACTGAAACATCAGTTCGCAGAGTGGCAACATGCTGGATCACCAAGGAGGCAGAAGTTCCGTCGGAATCCTTCCTCAGACTAATTGATGGTGTTCGTTGCATATGATATCAGGAGTGTCATTGTTTGCCACTTTGTTCCACATGGCAGAACAGTGACCACACAGTACTACAGGGACTTCCTGCTGCAACAGGTACAACATGGCTTCGGGAGAAACGTCCAGATCTTGTGGACAGTGCAATAATCCTCAACAATGTAAAACCACATAAAGCAGAATGTGTAGGACAGCTACTGCAACGTTGGGGATGGGAAGAATTGGAGCACCCACCATACTCTCCTGACATTTTGCCCTGTGACTTTGATCTCATTCGAAAGATTAAGGAACCACTAAGTGGTAGGTGGTTTGCAACACGAGAGGACATTGCTAATGCTGTCCATGAACAGATGACTGATTCACATATGGTGCGACAAATTCTGTGGCAGATGGTATTCAGTGCCTCTCACATTGTTGGCAGTGTGTGGTGACAGTAGCAGGGGACTACTTTGAGGGTCTTTAGGCCCAGGTTTGTCATATCTGCACTATGTGTACTGTGTTGTCATTCTTTTGCACCGTGACGGCCATATTGCCCTGCATACTACTGTAATAAATCAGTGCTATTCATTGTCCACACGTGTAGTTAACACCTTTATCCTTTCGTCTGTATATAGCACATTTTCCAACTGGACTGGTATCTTCAAGAAAATAAATATTTGCCATGACTTTTGCCCCAACCCTTGTATAAAAATGAAGTCTATTAAATACCAACCTTGATATTTAAGTTCAGCATCCTCCAAAGATGTATATAAAGATTTTCAAAAAATCCCACCTTCTTAAACTGCCCTTTAAGTGGAACATGTTTCAAAATTTTGATTTTCTCAAAAATGGCACTACTGATTTTTATTAAAACATCAGACGTTTAATATACTTTTATGACATCTTGAATTTTCTGGGAATTCTCTAAAGCCCTTTTTGGATGATGTTTGCTTAATTGGTAAGCTATAAGAGATAGACAATAATTTAGTACACAGGTAATGTAGATCTATCTAAAGCACACGACTTATGTCATATACAGAGCTAGGAAGTTCGTACCAATTTCCTTATGCAGAGGACCGGCTAGGCTTGGCAATACCATCGGCACTACTTGTGTAACCAAAGGTCAATGTAGAGTGCATCCCATTACTGCAAAACAGCTACCACCGCATAACACAGAACCACGTCGGTAGGAAGGAGGGCATCGAAATAACATCTTTGTTCTGCTCAAATGTGAGAAAAATTAATTTGTTTTACAATCATAGTAAGTTTTCTAGCAGTGTACTTATTCAGAAACTGATGACAGTTCTAGTATACAAACTGTCAAACATCTAGTAACAGAACAACTTCACAGAAACATATTATTGATTGCAAATTTGTTCAGAAGGTTACCCACAAATATCACACTGTTACAGTCCAGCGATACAGAGCTAAACTGAATCTGTGCGGCAGGTGGAAGAACTTCCAAGACAATCCTACTAATCTACGAGCATTCTACCTGTAATAAAGATGAAAATGAAAAGTGTAAATGAAAAGAATACAGGGTTCAGTATGATGTATCACATACAAGTTGCATTTTTAGATCCCAAGAAATGCTATTTGCTTGGTGATACTGAAACAGAACTGATAAAACATTTCAAATATGCCCTGATCACATCGTGCAAAGTGGAATCAATAACTTTTTTGCATTACAAATCTTATTTTTTGGAATGTAGAACGAGGTTTTCATTTAAAAGGCTTCAGAAGTACATATAGTTTTCAGTAATACAGTTGCAGATGAGTAAAGATTTAGTTTAATTCCTGCTTTCGTTTTTATCTAGTAAGAATCTGAAGATATTTAAGAAATTAATTTTATTATTTGGATATTATTTAATATTCAATCAGTAAATATTTGAAATCATGTTATGATTGCTTGGGTGTCTTCGTAATGTAGATATACAGAAACCAGTTAGAGTCACCCTTATATATATAACAATTTGTATGTTGCACATAATTAACTAAACATATATGAATGCCTCATAAGTCATTTTTGTTCTCTGGAAATAGTACCATTTACTTGACAACAGGTTTGTTTACCTCTCCCCCCTGTGTTCTTATCAATAACTTGTTTTGATGCAGCGAAATGGTTGGTCACAAACTATATAAGGAATGGTGAACGGTACGAACTTCCTAGCTGTGTTATAATTTCTGGCACACTCCATGTTATTGGTTTAAATTGCCTAAAACTTATTTAATTTTCTCAAATGGGAGGTCATCATTAGTATTTGTTATTCCTGGCCATACAAAGAGAACTGAATTTTCAGTGTTGTTGTATAATGACCAGCTCTTAAAATAATTTAAGTATCACTTTGGTCTAGTGTATTCCCTTACTTCCCTTGTACCTACAAGTAAATAAGTAATAATAAGACCACTTCTGTTAATGTCTTTGACTAGCATGAACTAGATAGAAGAACAGATTTTTGTGAGAATACTTTGTTGCAGAATAGGTAACAACAACAACAACATAACAATTTATTTGTCACATACATTTACATAGGTTGGGCTAATGACTCGTCAAGTTAACATAAGTAAAAGCTAATACCACAGACTAATACAATAAAAGATGACATATACAGTAGTATTACATAAATTTATATAATGTGACAAATTTACTAATATGTTTGGTCCTAGAGACTATTTTTCATGAATTCTTTTACAGAGTGATAAGCTTTCTCTATGAAAAACTTTTTACTGTGTTAAGAAACACAATTTTATTTTCTATTTCTCTCTATATTTGTTCCGTAACTTATTATAAATTTTTATACCAGAGTAGAAGGGCTTTTTTTCATATAGTGTTAGTCTATGGGCAGGTACTTTCGATTGTTTTATGTTCTGGTTTCATGCTTATGTTTGTCCTGTTTAATATAGTATTTATCAAAGTTTTCACAAGTGTGTTTAGCTAATTCGTAAATATATTATGAGGGCTGGGTAAGTGTGTTTAGTTTCTGAAAAAAGTTCCTGCAGGAGTTTCTTGGACTAATGTGCATTATAATACAAATTATTTTTTTTTTGTAATTTGAATATTTTGTCTGAGCCAATTGCAGCTCCCCAAAGAATGATGTCATTATGGAATGAAAATGGCTGTAGTATTAGATTTTTCTAGTTTCTATGTTAGTAATTTTTGTTAGGCAGTACATATTGAAGCAGGCGCTATTTAAGTCTTTTACTGATATATTGAAAATGTTCATCCCATTTCAATTGTTCATTTATGTGTCCCCCTAATATTTTGCCAATAGAGGACTTACTGTAATGTTAATTAAGTTATTTACAATATTATTTTCTCTCAGATAAGTTTTGAATTGCATTAAAGCTATATATTTAAGTGATGTATATAAAACACAGATTTTTAGACTTAGGGGACCACAAAACATTTATTTCTCTTGAAATGTTTATACATAAAT
This sequence comes from Hymenopus coronatus, assembly GCA_030762935.1. Lineage (NCBI taxonomy): Eukaryota > Metazoa > Arthropoda > Insecta > Mantodea > Hymenopodidae > Hymenopus > Hymenopus coronatus. Next base: position 163,494,112 of record CM060897.1, read on the forward strand.
TTTGGGTGGAATACAATATTTTCTCTGCATACTGTAAGTATGTAATAGAGAAAGCGAAAACTTTCACTGTTGGTAATCAGCTCTTATTTATGATATTGTTTATGTTTGCAGCTCCACTTCCTACGGCAGATAATGGTTGTGACACAAAACTGTTCGACCTTGCAAAGTCAGTGCACTGGATAGTGGATGAAGGAGCAGAGGGGGGAGCTGCAAAGCGCAGACGTCGTATCGGTCCTGGTGACCGCACAGACAGTGAAGATGACGAACTTTCTGGTGCTCCTCCTGTCAACGATATATATCGCCAGCGTCAGCAGAAACGTGTTAAATGAATCTTAGGATTTATCTCTACTTAAAATGAAAACAATACCAATATGTTTGTGACTGTATGTGTGCACATATGTGTACATGTAGTGCAAAATGTCAGACAAGGGTGTGCGTGTATCTGTGTGCTGCAGTATAGTAAGGAAGACTGACTTTTATAAATCACAGCATTTTAATTCTAGGAGAAATTTAACAGTCTATGTTGTGTTATTATAATTAGGACAATCTAAAAAGATGTTGACATAAATAGAAATTTCAGTTTTCAGATTTCTATTGTTATCATTCATTTCTTTTATGATTCTGTAGTACCATTGCATTTAAGTGCACATTGAAAGGATTCACGCTGAAGCTGCTTTCAATGTTTGGAGTGCAAAAGTTGACGAATGCTGAGAAAGGTGATAAATGAAACAAAACTTGAAATTATTGTATTAACATTTTGTGCTTCCAGTCTAAGATGTGATATTTAGAGACATGGAAATTACCAGAGCAGACTTATTTAGAATTCTTTCATAATAAAAATTCTTGAACAAGAAAGCAACTCTTGAGTTTTTAATTACTTTATTTGATAACATAAACATCTTCATCAGGGGTGGATCCTCAGGGGAAGCTAGTGAAATGCTCTTTTCCTGTTTCTAACTAGGTGCATTCAAATGTAATTTTATATCTATTTTAAACTTTTTATATTTAAATATTCTGCTACTCGCATAGAGGAATATAATTAAACAAATCACTAATTTAAAATCGAAAATCTCCCATTCTGAAATGTTACCTACAATTAGTAGGGAATAACAAGGAAGAAAAATCTTATGTGTTACACTCACATGACTTTCTCTAGCTGTTCTACAAACTTCTTACAAAAGATTACTCTTATTTCTGCTAATCTATATAAACATTAGCAGAGTGCTCTTATTACTTACTTCCTTATAAGTAGAAGGCAACTAAAGGAATGCGCTATGCTAAAGTGATAGTCAAATGTTTTAAAAGCTATCGTTATGTGATTGTCATTGAAGTTGGCTTCTTTGCTTGGCCAGGAGTAGAACAAAAGAAAAACGTACACTTCCTGAGAAAAGTATAAGTATTTTAAAATTGAAACCAATAACAAAGAATATCTTGGAAACGGTGAACTCTATAGCAAAAATGCACATAATGTGTGTTTTAACGAGCTCTACATTTTTGTACGGTAAACCAATTATGCAAAATTCATCCCCAATGAACAGAGCTTTAGAAGCTATTCCCAGAAAATTCAAGATATACATATTATTTGTGATGTAAATATTTTAATATATGGTATTTTAATGAAAATTATTAGCCACATTTTTGAGAAAATCAAAATTTTTGACAATTTTTCCATGTAAAGGGTAGTTGGGGTGGGGGGACTTTCTTGAAAATCTTTGTGTCACATCCTTGGGAGATACTAAACTTAAATACCTAGTTTGCTATTTAATGGACTTTTCGTTTTTGAGCTATTCTGTCCACAGACAGACCTTTTTGTAAAAATGCTTTTTTCGGACTCGGGATCTCAAAACATATATTTCTGGTGAAGCCTCCACATCAAATTTTTGGATGGAAAAAATACCTTCTCTATCCACTATGTACTTTGTACATACAGACTAGAGAAAGTAGTACAGTAAATTCACGTTCCACCCATAGATGCACAAAAAATTAAAAAAAAAAACTGCTCCAAGATCACAATATAGAGCTGGCACCTCAAAACAAATACAACGTCAGTAGCCTGTAAAACCACCCATTAAAGGATACCATACCAAACAATTCAAAATCTGGCATTTACCAAATAAACTGTGAAGACTGCCCCAAAATTTACATAGGACGGACTAAGAGAAACCTCCAAACAAGATTAAAAGATATAATTTTAATTACTGGAAGTTGTACACTGTGAAACACATGTATGTATCACTTTTCTTTTTATGGAAGTTTGTAAACAGTGTTGTTATAATCATTTATTTGACAAGTTGATTAATTACTCTGAACAACACTTACTTTGTTTAGTGTAATTAATCGACTTGTTGTCAAATACATGTGTGTATACTCGACTCCAATATTAAAACTAAGATTGAAAGAACTCCTCAGGAACACAAAACTCAAGCAAACAGACAAATCTGCAGTATCACATCACTTCTGGGCATCAAACTTATAAAACACATGAAAACTATAGCAGGACTAGAATTTGAGAAAGGATACACATCAGGAAAAATGCACACATAGCTATGAGTTTTGAAATACTACTGGCAGACGACATTTTGTTGATGAACATGGAGATCTCCCCTAAGGATTGCTGAATCAAACTCATGGCCTGCCCAACAGATGTCACCACAACCAACACACCTACAGCTTGGAATCCAAACCCAAGCAGTAGTGGTTCATCAGCTGAGGATGCAGGCACGGTCCGCAAAACAATTGTCCTGCACAATAAAAGTAAGTGAAGTGTGTGTTATCACTTACCACATTAATTCAATTTGATTATGCCTTCACTGTAAGCAGCTTCAAACTTATACAACTTATGAAACTATAGTGTCTATAGTTACATAATAGTTTGCAGTTGCTTTACTGAGTTTGTGTATGTTTGGTTTGCTATATTTCTGTGGTTCCATTATGCCATATGAGAGTTTGAGAGGAAAACTTGATGAAAGCTTTGGATTAAAATTGAACGATGGTGGAAAAGTGATTGACAAAAACAAACTCTTTTGTAAAATTTGTGGAAAATATTTTATTATACTGGCAGTACAAGCAGTTTGAATTATTACTTGAAAGACATTCATCCATTGCACAATAGTACTGAATCATCATCTGCCCCTATGACCTGCTCATTTCAGTCAAATTTATATCACTTCTTAACCCAACCTATTTCTGTTTTAAACGAAGCTGCTAAAAACAAAATAGTGAAATGGATAATATGGGATAGTTGGCTGATCTGTATACTGGGTGATCCAAAAACGTCCAAACCGACTGCACAGTGTTTTGTCTGTCTGTGCCCTCAGCGCTTGTCATCTGCCACTGTCATAAGGCACGGATGAAACCATGCAACATTTTTAAAACACTTTTAAAGGCTTTAAATTTAGGAGATGCTGAAACTGGCCACCACTGTTATCCATACATTTTTGGCACCACCTTTGGAAACTGTCCATCACTCATTGTAGTTCATGTTGAGTAACGCTGGCAATTTTCTGGCAGATATTTTGTTTTAATTTTTCCAGGATGTGTGGGTTTGTCTTGCACACTTTATGCAGAAATTGCAGGGGGTTAGGTTGGGGGATTGAGGGGACCTCAAATCTCTACTAAAATTCTGTCCTGAAACACACTTTCAATTGTTCTTACTGAAAGATTGACTGTATGACCTGTTGCAGAGTCTTGTTGAAAAAAGGCAAAAATCATGCTCCCTGTCTGTTAATTCTCTGAAAAAGGGGGACAAAATTGTGTTCACATGTGTACGGGTGTCAACTGTTGACTCAAAAAAAAAATTGGGTCTATAACTCTTTCTGTACTATGACACACCATACATCAATTTCTTCATTGTAAAGGGACATTTCATGAACAATATCAGATTTCTCAGAGCTCAATAATGATTATTTTGTGTACACACATATCCATGAAGCTGGAACCAAGCCTCATCCGTGATAAATATTAAATGTGAGTCAATTTCACCATTGTATATGCTATTGAGAGTCCATTCACAAAATGTGTTAACACATAAGAATCATAAATAAATAGACGCTGTGCAGTAGAAAACAAATGCTGAGTCATAATACACTTTGTGACTAAGTACAGGACAAAATAATAAAGCACGCTGGTAATAACTCAACCACAGAATATCACCGTCAGCTCAATACTGCACTTTCAGAAAAAAGTCAGCACCCTGACCTTGTGTACAGCAGCTGTGTTATCATGTGCAGTGAATAAAACACTATGCAGCGGTTCACATGTATTTGGGTCGCATGGTACTACTTCTTACAAGGGGCATACTGAAAGTCATGAGCAACACTGTTTTACAATCTTAATATTTATTTTTAAGCCAAACCAAATACATCATCATAACCTACAGACTTTCTTTCACTTTTCGACATAGTCTCCATTGTTTTGCACACATTTTTCCCATCGTTCTACAAGTCTGAAAATGCCCTTGTGATAGACCTCCGTTCCAGCTGCCCGCAGACCCTGACACACTGTTTTCCGAATATCCTCCAGCATCTCATAACGTTGGCCACGCATCTGCTCCTTCACAGAACTGAAAAGATGGTAGTCAGAGGGTGCCAAGTCGGGACTGTAGGGAGGATGTGGAAGAGTTTCCCACCCTAATGCCCTGATCTTCTCCATAGTGGCACGGGCAGTATGCGGACGTGCATTATCCTGTTGAAGGATGATCCTCTTTCCAGGGCGTTTATCACGCAAAGCCCGACGGAGCTTCAGAAGTGTCTTGATGTAGCGGGCAGAATTTATGGTTTGTCCAGGTTCAAGAAAGTCAACCAGAATGCAACCTTGTGCATCCCAAAAGACACTTCCCATAACTTTTCCTACAGACTGCACTTTCTTCTTCGATGGTGAGTTCAAGTGGTGCCATTCCATACTCTGACGTTTCGTTTCTGGCTCATAGTGATGGAACCAGCTCTCATCTCCAGTTACAATACACGTCAAAAATTCATCACCTTCATTATGAAATCTCTGAAGAAGGTTTTGTGCAATGGTTCTTCTCTGAAGTTTGTGGTCTTCAGTCAATAAACGGGAGACCCAATGGGCACAGACCTTTCGATAACCCAAGCTGTGGATCATTTCTTGCACTGCACTATGTCCTATTCCAAGTTGCGCAGCAATTTCATTCACATTGAAATGCCTATCTCCTGTAATGAGCTCATCAACTCTTTCTTTGTTGCGTTCTGTAGAGGCAGTTCGAGGACGCCCGCTGCAAGGCGCATTTTGCAGACTCGTGTTTCCATCTTTGAAATGTTTCACCCATCCAACACTGCTGGCACCCATGCAGGCACCTCCATACGCACGTTGAAGTCTGAGATGAATTTCAGGAGCAGATTTTCCTTCTTTCACAAGGGCAGCACGCTGTCGAAACGAAACATCAATGTCAGCCATTTTTCAAACACCATCTGTGGTCAAGTGATAGAAGCTAATGACATCACAATATGTCAACATGTGGCTTAAAGTCTGTAGATTACGATCCTGCAATTCGATTCGTTACATTGTTGAAATTTAAATTTTTACAATGGGTTGCTCGTGACTTTCAGTAAGCCCCTTGTATAATCTTCCATCTAGAGATGCTGTAATCAGGCAAATTGGCACATTTTACAACATTGAAAGGTCTAAATTATTGGATAAACTAAAATGGATAGCTAGAGTCAAATTCAATGCCATAGCCAGGATTTGAACAATAGATCTCCTGGTCCCAGCTGGTTGCTCTACCACTGTTGGTAGTTGGCTATACTATGAATTTTGGGACTTAAAATACTTACAACATTGTAAGTTGCCATTGGGGTTACATCTCAAAATAATTTCAGATCACCTTGTGAACCATGTGAATTTAGTATTGTGGTAGAGCAACCACTAGAGACCTGGAGATCCGTGGTTCAAATCCCGGCTATGGCACTGAATTTTTCAGTCTGGCTCTAGCAATTCAACTCTTCACACGGTTTGTGTGAAAAAAACAATTAAATCTACACAGAATATTCATATTCATTTATTTCATCCTTCAGATCATGTATACATGATATGGACTCGTCAATAAGTTACATAGGAATATAACAATAAGTTAAAAGGACACACACACATACACACACACCCACATACACATATGCATACAGCATTTAGGGTCACCACACATATCCATACTGCCTTAATTAGTAAGACTTATTTACATATTCCATAACTGAATAAAATGCATTCTCTAATAGGTACAATTTGAGTTTTTTCTTAAACAGATGATTTACATTTTCAATATTTTTTATATTAAGGGGTAGCCTATTATACAGTTTTATTCCATTATGATTTACACTGTTTTTGGCTAGATTCGTTCTGCAATATTGCACATGTAGATTTCCTTTCTGCCTTGTACTATGATAATGAATCTCTTGGTTATCTGGTAACTGATGCCTTATTCGTCTGATATGATGGATAACTCCTAATATATACATCCTTGGTGCAGTCATAATCCTTAACCTTTTGAACAGTTCCCTGCACGGAGATCTACTTGATTCGCCAGTCATTATTCTTATGGCCCGCTTTTGCAACCGAAAAACTTTTTCAGATTCTGTTGATGCCCCCCAGAACATTATTCCATACCTTATATGACTATGGATGTATGCAAAATAAGCACTTCTAAAAACTTGCACACTCGTCACTCTTTTCAATGTACTCAATATGTAACATCCCACACTTAGTTTCTTGGTTAGCATATTTATGTGTGTCCCCCATTTAAGATCTTCTGTAATAATTATCCCCAGGAATTTAGTTTGATCTTCATATTTTATGATTTCATTGTCTATTTTTATTTGCGGTTTTGCCACATTTCTATGATGACTCGAATGAAAACTCATAGCAACAGTTTTTTGTGTGTTTAATAGCAGTCTATTTACCTCAAACCAGTATATCAATTTCCTTATATCCCCATTTACTTTTTTCTGAAGATCTCTGTCATTGTTTGCTTTTAGCAGCAGGTTTGTATCATCAGCAAATAACACCACTTCAGACTCCTGGACACATAATGGGAGATCATTTACATAAATCAAGAAAAGAAGAGGCCCCAATATAGATCCCTGTGGTACCCCCTGTCCTACCTTCCTCTGCGTAGATTGACATCTTTCTATACTGAGATGTTCTTTATTCAGGTTGCTAATTTCTACTACTTGAGATCGATTCGATAGGTAAGATTTAAACCATGCATTTGCTATTCCTCTAATACCATACACCTCTAACTTTCTCAGTAGTATATCATGATCAATCACATCATATGCCTTCGTTAGATCAAGGAACAAACCTATTGATTTCCCTTTCTTTTCAATAGCAGCAATAATTTTTTTCAACTAGGGCGCAAACTGCTGATTCAGTAGATTTTTCTCGCCTAAAATCATGTTGTGTATCTGTGAGAATTTTATTTTTCTCTAAAAAATTACTAATTCTATTGAACATTAGCTTCTCCAAAATCTTGGAGAATGCTGATAGCATAGAAATTGTAATTTTGTAACACATCTTGGGGTCCCTTTTTATGGAGGGGCCTAACTTTAGCTGTTTTTAATTTATCTGGGAAAACTCCTGTCTCAAAGGAGGTATTATAGATATTCAGTAATGGTTTTTCTATTTCCTCTACACAAGCCTTTATTACTAGATCAGGAATCTCGTCTAGACCTGCTGAGAGCTTGCTTTTCAGCCCTTTTGCTGCCCTTATCAGTTCCTGCTCATTTATAGGTTTAATAAATACTGAATTCATGCATCTTTTAACCTTACTGTTTTCTCTTGCTTTTTTAACCCCTGTGTCATATTTATCTCTTACTAGTTTATTTGGACCCTCAACAAAATATGTATTAAACAATTCAGCTATTTTAACTGGATCTTTGATTTTTTGCCCTTCATGCATCAATTCAAATTGGTTTATGCACAAATTTCTTTTCCTGGTTTCCTTATTGATTACTTCCCAGATTGCCTTACTTTGGTTTGTTGCTCTTTGAGTATATTTATCATTTTCCAGTTTTTTTGCATCCCTAATAACTTTCCTGTATACTTTTTTATATTTATTTATATAACTTAAGTTTTCCCTTGACACCTTTTCCCTTTTTTCCAACATTGATAGGAATTTGACTCTCTGTGAGGATACTTTTATACCTTTGGTCACCCACCCTTTTTGGTTTTTGTTCTTTATACTAACCTGTTTCAGTGGAAATGCTATATTAAAATTGTGATGAACTATTTCTATTAGCTTATCAAATTTTGCATGTACATCCTTTTCTTCATAAATGTCATGCCAACTTTCTTTGCTTAATAGGTATTTAAATTGCTTTTGATTTTCTTCATTAAAATGCCTTTTACTGCTAGTTATTCTACTTTCGTTCAATGACTGACTTGATACTTTTAGGATTTGCGCTTTGTGATCCGAGATACCCGTTTCCATTACCTGCACCGGCTGATCATAGTTCATATTTGTAGCTAACACATCAATAAGTGACACCGAGTTTTTTGATATTCTAGTGGGAACCTGTACTGTATTAATTATGTTGAAAACCCTGAATAAATTTTCTATTTCCATGCTTTTTTGGCTTTGCTGCAGTAAGTTAATGTTCCAATCCCCACACACCACAATATTTTTATACTTTTTTGTTAACTTCTGCAGTAGCTCATCTAATTTTTTTGTGAATGTATTGAAGTCACTATCAGGTGTCCTGTAAATGCATGCTATTACTGTTTGAGTTTTTGTTATCTCAGTGACTGAGAGCTCGAAATGTTTTTCTACACTTAAATACTGCAATTCTTTCACATCTTTCACTTCTATTTCTACATGAACAAATATCCCTGATCCTCCATGCATATATTTGTCCCTAATAAATACTGATGATAGTTTAAAATTGGCTATATTTACACAATTTACATTCTGCCCACTGAGCCAGTGTTCAGTGAGACATAGTACCTGTACATTCATTTCCTGCGATGCCATTAGTACCTCTAATTCAGTTACTTTGTTACTTAAGCTTTGAACATTTAAATGGCAGATTTTTAAACAATTTTTCTTACCTGTCTGAAATGTTTTGCATGCTATTGACTGCTTTTTTTCTTCCCCTCCCCTTTTCCTACTAATGGTATCAAGTTGAGTACAAGCCTTTTGGGGCTCTGTAGTGATTTCCTTACCTTCCATGTTTGCCAGATAACAGACTCCATTTTTTTCAACACCGCTCACTACACAATTTGGTTTTTTTGCCTGAGATGGCTTACAACCCTACCTAACAACCTGCCAAATTTACTCACCCCCCTTCTGTTCAAATGTAATCCATCACGACCCAAGTCATAGTCTCTAATCCATGCATTTCCATCCACATACATACAGTCATGTTCACTGCATAACCATTCAAGCACTGAGTTTATAGCGTCTATGAAGCAATCATCTTCATCTCTGCGGCGTAAAATAGCTCGTGGAAAGAGTTCCTTTGTGGTTTTCACCAGCTGTAACGTTTCTCGCATGATATCATCAGGCGTGTCTGCGCTGCGTACGTTGTTGGTGCCCGCGTGTATAACTATGTTGTCCGGGTCATCTCTGTTTTCCCGTAGTTTCTTTTCAATATGCTGTAGCCTGGCTCCTGGGAAACAATACACTATGATGTCTTCGTCCACATATTCACTAGTATGACGTACTAATGAGTCCCCTATAATTATGGCTGATCTTTTCTCGAACACGTGTTCACCCACATTTTTAGTTTTGCTCGGCATGCTTTCCTGCTGACTTCCATCTTCAGAATGCACCGTTTCTTCTGTGTCGGCTTGGTTTTGTGCTGCTGGGTTCGTTTCCAGCACCTGAAAACTATTGGACAGCAGAACTTCATCTTTCCATGCACTCGCTAAATTGTTTCCCCGGGACCGACGCTTTGCATTCACGTTTACCCACTGAGCTGTTTCACTTCTGCTAGGCCATTTCTGTTCATCTCCCTCCTTGCACCTCGTTGTTTTCTCATTTTCATTCCTTATTCTTTTATTTTCACTTCTTAGTTCGTTTATTTCTTTATTTGCCGCAACGAGGTGTTTCCTGAGGATCTCGATCACTAACCGAAGTGATGCTACACTCTCACCCGATCTCCAGTCACAACACATATTCACAGATCACTCATTTTTCCGACCCGCTCCACTCGAACTTTTATTTTCACTTCTTAGTTTGTTTATTTCTTTATTTGCCGCCACGAGGTCTTTCCTGAGGATCTCGATCACTAACCGAAGTGATGCTACACTCTCATGCGCATCACCCGATCTCCAGTCACAACACATATTCACAGATCTCTCATTTTTCCGACCCGCTCCACTCGAACTTCCATTTTCACTATTCCATCCACCTTTGATTTGGCCACAACTCATTTTATTTTCTCCATTTAACGCAAACTCTCCCTTATTTGCCCCCAAACTCCTGGACACTTCTGTTTCACATCTCTCAACCGCCGCCATCTTTGGCGATTTTCTGTTCTCCCTACAAAGGATTTCTGGACTTCAGTTACGAATCAAAGTTATTTGGGTGTTTGTGCACATTGGATTACTAAATATGTTTTAAAATGTTGCACATGTTTTTGGATCTTCCTCCATTGACGTTTTGTATCATTTCCTGGCACCGTTGCACATGTGCTTGTTTCTGCACACTTGTGAGGTGGTGGAGGATCCCAATCACTGATGAATAAATTCATTTCAATTCAATCCAGTGACTGCAGAGCTTCCTGATGTCAAATTTTTCTTTTAGGATTGTTTTCACTTCAGGGCCTCTTGGATATTCATATGTACAATGATCTTCCTGCTTGGTCTTCATCTTTGAGGGAATCTCTTCTTCTTCTATACTCTGCATATCATCGATAAATGGTGAATTGTGAATGTAACAATCTCCAAATGCACAATGCAGTCTTTCAGGGCATTCTCTCCCCCCTAAACTGTCATAGAAAATCCTAGCATGGAAATGTTCTCGCTTGAGATCCATCCAAGCATTAGGCGTAGCGACGCCTGCTGTACAGACACATATACAGTGCTGATGGTGCACATTGTTGAAGTGCACCCACACTTGCACATGTTGCTATCTGAGGTTAGGAAAAGTTGCTTTGGTTTACCACAACTCATTGTTGTCCATTCTCAAAACTTAAAAACAGTTAACATGTGAATAGCATTACAAATATTTAGAAGTTTTAATTTTGCTTGAAGTGCTTTCAAAATGCAATATACAATACACAAGAAACTGACATACCAGGTTACTGTTGCCCAGAAATTGCTAGCACTTGACCACCAGAGTGGGGTAAATTTCTGTAACTGAATTGATGGAACAATTGATCCATAATTAATACTGTTCAGTAGGGAAGCATGGTTCCATTTACACGGTCATGTGTCATCACAACACAACCGATATTACACTACAAACCCAATTTCGTTCATGAAACTCCCTTGCATGCTCAAAACATCAGGGTATGGTGTGCAATAAATGGATACAGAATAATGGGGTCTATTTTTATGAGTGTACCATAAATACAGAAAGATACAAAAATAATATACTGGCACCATGTTTTGAACAGCTGATGGACATTGAGTGTTGGTCTGGATATTTCCAGCAGGATTCTGCCACCACGCATACAGCTGATGAATAATTACAATTTATTGCAGACATTTTTGAGGATAGAATCATTATTAAGCGTTTATGGCCCGCTCTGTCCCATGATCTTATGGCATGTGATTTTTATTTATGGGGAAACTTGAAAAATAAAGTATACAAAACTAATCCCCAAACATTGGAAGAATTAAAACAAAATATCAGGACAGAAATTAACACTATTTGGAAGCTGAGCTAATGTGTGTGAATGAAAATTTCCTCAGAAGAATGCTGTAGATGTATTGATGCAGAGATGGCATTTCCAACATATTCTGTGATAAGGTATGTTTTGCATTTATTCTGATAATTGTTAATATAATTGGATATTTTGATATCCATGCATGTGTGATGGGCCGTACGACTGCCACTCAAGTGTACAGTATATGACCGGGAGACAGATGTATATATAAGGGAGAGGCAAGAAATTTAATTCCTTAAATACTGTTTTGCTTGGTGTTTTTACAGGAACTTGCGTTATTATTTTTAATATTTTCTTTTGTTATTTAAAGATAGCATTTAAATTTGAGGACATGTGCCATATTGGAATAGCAAATAACTATCAAATAATTTTTTTTTTTTTTCATTCTGTTTTAAAAGCTATTTATTTACACTAAATGTATGAAGCAATAGCATAGACAACTTACAATCGAGTTTTCATTGGTTTAAAAAGTATGATAGGCATTCTAACCTTAAAGTAAGTGATACGGCTTTGGTATACATTATGTTTGGTAATATTTTAACACTTAAAAGACAGCCGAAGCGGGGAATTCTTATTCAACTAGTAACATTCCCAATCCCCACAGAGTCTGGAAGTATGCATGTGTGTGTGTGACTTTGAAAATAGAAATTATTAAAAAAAACTCAACAAAAGAACTTATAGTCCAGTTGTTAACCAAGTCAAAGCTCCCAATAGGGCACTATACGAATGAATGATTACAAAAAGAATGTGTTCCATTCACATAACTTTCTTAATCTGTTCTGTAAAGAAACAATTCTTACAAAAGATTATTCTTTTCTCTACATATTGTTAATCAAGTAAACATTAGCAGAAACAGTCTTATTACTTAGTTCCTTATAAGGAGAAGGAAAATAAGGGAATACACTAGGCTAAAGTGATAGTAAAATCTCTTAACGTCGGTCACTATGCATTTGTCATTGAAATTCTGTTCTCTTTCCGAGACCAGGAGTAAAGCAAAGGAAATATGAAATGAGAGATAACTTCCAGTTTAAGAAAAGTTTAAGTAGTATAAAATTGTTACCAATAATAAACTCCCCCAAAAAAAAATCCTATGCTGTAAACTGTGTGTTTTAATGAGATCTACACTTTTTTTTTGTGTAATAAGGTTTTGCCTATTTCTTACAGTTTATCAATTACACAAAAGTTATCCAGAATGAACAGGTCTTCAGAGGCCATTCCCAGAAAATTCAAGATAAACATTTTATTTGTCATATAAGTATTTTTTAATATACAGCATTTTAATCAAAATTGTTAGAGCCATTTTTGAGAAATTTTTCCATGCAAAGAGCAGTTTGGAGTGGAGGGATTTTCTTGAAAAAATCTTTGTGTCACGCACGCACCCACACTGTGTTAAATAGTGCATGTTGTATTACAAACCAATGTAATAGAGCATGCTATTAAATAAAGGTTATATATAAAAAAAAACACCCATACATTTATGCATACCCCAAACACTCAAGACCTTTTTCTAAAAATTAATTTTTATAAGAGGACCTTAAATTGTGTATTTGCACTTAAATCTCGGTATCAGATTTTTGGATGGAATGCAATACCTGCTCTACCTATTATGTGCTATAGGTTCTGCATTATTATTTCATAGCAATTCAATGTGACATTAAAATGAATAAGCCAAAGTTTATTCCATCACAGTATGAGAGGCACTTATTCTATTGCAGTGTTGGTAATAAACTTGGGTAGTTTTATTTTGGGTTGAATTTGTTTATTTATTTATTAATTAATTGACTTATAAATGAATTTGCCTAGTGACACAGAATAAAATATACATTTAGAGGTTTTATAAAAATGTTATTTGTATTGCAAAAATTTAACATATGTTATAATAATTATATAAAATTAAGTTATAGGAACAAATTGTAACAAAGATTGTAAAAAATTTGCAACAACATTAAAAGTTATAACAATAAAAGAGGATAGTTACAAAAATAAAGCAGTATCTAAACCATAATACATTTTACATTCTGTTTTAACCATAAAAATGATTTTGAAAGATGGCTATGGAGTGTTTTATGATGTTCCGTATGATTGCTGTTAACATTTCTATTAATTTTATATTTTTCCCTCCATTTCACAAACATATTTGTGATTGTTCCTCGATAGAGAAGATATTGTATTGCATTCAAAAATTTGATACCGAGATTTTACCAGAAATACATGTTTTGGGATCTCCCTGAATCCAAAAAATATATTTTCAGATGCATTAAAATCTATCCATGCGTGCGTGCGTGTTTGCAGCATAGCTCAAAAACGAAAAATCTGTTAAATACCAAACTTGGTATTTAAGTTCAGCATCTTCTAACATCTTTCTTTACATGAAAAAAGTTTTGAAAATTTTTATTTTCTCAAAAATAGCTCTAACGATTGTGATTAAAATATCATACATTAAAGATATTTACATGACAAATAAAATGTATATCTTGAATGTTCTGGCAATAGCCTCCAAAGACATGTTTATTCCGGATGAATTTTGTTGAATTTTGATAACTGGTAAATCATTAGAAATAGGCATAAAGTTACTTAATAGAAAATGTAGAGCTCGTTATACACACATATATATATATATATATATATATATATATATATATATATATTTTTTTTTCGTGGAGTTGATTGTTTTTGAGATATTCCTTGTTATTGGTTTCAGCTTTAAAATACTTACACTTATTCTCATACAGGAATTTGTCAACTCCTGTCCATATAAACAAAACAACTTCAGTCACATAGCAACCAGCTTTTGATTATCACTTTAACCTATGCTACTCCCCTATTTTGCTTCTACTCGCATGGAAGCAAGTAAAATGACCATTTCTGCTATTTTTTTTCTTGATTAGCATGAAGTAAATAGAAGAATAAGCATTTTAACAATAATGTGTAGCAGAGATGTAGAGAAAGTCACGTGAATGGATCACATCAGTTTTTTGAGGTTGTATGGTTTTTTTAAACAGGGTTAACATAATCATGTGTTTCCCTACTTTAATACCCAATAATTTTGTGGCTGTTAACTGAGTAGGATACAAAAGACGACATTAGCATAAGTTTTAGCTTCAGCTAATCAAAAAATCTGATGTGTTCCATTCACATGACTTTCTCTACAACTCTGCAATAAATTATTGTTAAAAAGCTTATGCTTCTATTTACTTCCTGCTAACTGAGAAAAAATTAGCAGTAATAGTCTTATTACTTTCTTCCTTGTAAGTAGAAGCGAAATAAGGGAGTACCATAGGTTAAAGTGATGGTCAAAAGCTGATTGCTATGTGACTGAAGTTCCTTTGTTTGTATGGACAGGAGTTCACAAAGTCCTGTATGAGACAGGTATGTTTTTTATAGCTGAAACCAAAAACAAGGAATATCTCAAAAACAATCAACTCCATGAAAAAAAAGGTATATAACATAAATTGTGTGTTTTAAAGTGCTCTACATTTGTTGTGCGGTCGGTAAGTTTTTGTCCATCTCTTACAGTTTAGCACTTATGCCAAATTCTGTAAAATTGACCCAGAATAAAGTAGTCTTCAGAGGCTATTCACAGAAAATTCAAAATATACATTTTATTTGTCAGGTAAATATCTTTAATATACAATATTTTAATCAAAATCGTTAGAGCCATTTTTTAGAAAATCAAAATGTTTGAAAAAAGTTCCATGTAAAGGGTAGTTTGGGGTGGGGGGATTTTTCTCAAAATCTTCGTGTCGCATCTCTGGAAGATACTAAACCTAAATACCAAGTTTGGTATTTTACCGACTTTTCGTTTTTGAGTTACCGTGTTCACAGACACACGGACACACTGACACATGGACACACACACACATGGACCTTTTTCTGAAAATACTTTTTTTTGGATACAGGGGACCCTAAAACATATATTTCCGGTGGAATCTTGGTATCAAATTTTTGGGTGAAGTGCAATACCTTCTCTATACACTATGTACATAGTGCGTATAGAGAAAGTAAAAATAGGTTGCATTATGGTTTGGAATTACTGTTTCAAGTTTTACTTCCCCTATTATTTATGTAGTAGATAGAGAAGGTGTTGCAGGCCACCCAAATTTGATTTCACTAGAAATACATGTTTTGAGACTCCCTGAATAATAAAACAAAAGTGTTTTCAGAAAAAATGTCCATATGTGTGTCTGTCTGTGTGTGTGCGTGCGTGTGTGGGGACAGCATAACTCAAAAACAAAAAGTCTGTTAAATACCAAACTTGGTATTTACATTCAGTATCTTCCAAGGATGCGATACAAAATTTCAAAAAAATCCTCCGACACACAACTAAGCTTTACAGGAAACATTTTTGAAATTTTGAAATGGCTCTAATGATTTTAATTAAAATACCATGTGTTTGAGATATCTTCATGACAAAACAAAATGTATATCTTCAACTTTCTGGGAATAGCATATGAAGACTTCTTTTTCTGCATTCTGCAGTTTATGGAACTGGTAAACAATAAGAGACAGAATGGGGTTTGCCCGTCTGCATTGGTTCATTGATGAAAGCGAGTTGAAGTGATTGGATTGAGGACTATCAACTACTTAGCAACTAATAAAACATTAACATAGGCAGCAGCAAAAGCACTGTTTTAAAATCTGATGTGCTCAACTCACATGACTTTCTCTACATCTCTGTAACAAATTATTGTTAATAAGCTTATTCTTCTATCTGCTTAATGCTAACTGAGATAAACATTAGCAGAAAGTCTTATTACTTAGTTCCTTATAAGCGAAAGGAAAATAAGGGAATACACTAGGCTAAACTGACAATCACATGTTTTAAAATATGGTTGCTATGGGATTGAATATTTCTTTGCATGATCAAGAGTTTACAAGTTCCTGTATGAGAAAGGTTTAAGTATTGTAAAACTGAAACCAATAACAAGGAATATCTTGAAAACGTTCAACTACACGAAAAAAAATGTATATGACATAAATTGTGTGTCTTAACGAGATTTTCATCTGTTGTGTAGTAAGTTTTTGTTTATCGCTTACAGTTTACCAATTATGCAAAATTAAGAAAAATTCATCCAGAAAAAAGAGATCTTCAGGGGCTATTCCCAGAAAATTCAAGATATACATTTTATTTGTCATGTAAATATCTTAAATATAAGAGATTTTAATCAACATTGTTAGTCATTTTTGAGAAAATCAAAATTTTCAAAATTTTTTCCAAGTAAAAGGTAATAGGGTTTGGAGGGATGTTCTTGAAAATCTTTGTGTCACATCCTTGGAATATACTAAATTGAAATGCCAAGTTTGGTATTTAGTGACTTTTTATTTTCAAGTTATCATGTACACATACACACACATACTTTTTTTTTAAAAAATACTTTTTATGGATGCAGGGGACCCTAAAGCATATATTTCCATTGATAGCGCAGAATCAAATTTTTCAGTGGAATGCAATACCTTCTCTATATTCTATGTATATAGTTAATACGTGTAGAAAAAGTAAAAATGAATGAAAAACTGAATACTTGCAATAGTCCGGAGACTTGAATAATTCAATAGTTTTCTTTACACAGTATCTATCATTACAACAGGCAATAACAACAAAAGCTTGAATGATGTCATAGTATAAATATAACTTTAATTTTAATGCATTGTTTTTTATGCATTTCTTGGGTGCAAAACAAAAATAATTATAATAAACAAGGTAACAGATTATAAATATATATACAATTATATTAATCCTATGCTTAAGATCAGGAACATTTATACAGAAAAAAGAACATAAATATTTAAAACCTTTTATTGAGGTTTTGATCAATGTTTTATAATTTGTAGTCCAAATCAGGGTTCTTTTTCATAATATTAGTACACAAGACACTCTGGGTAATGATTTTTATTGCTTTTATTTTGCCTTCATTTTGTGTTGTTCCAAGGAGAAGTTACTTAAAAAATCTCTTTGTTTAAATTAATTCCTTGCAAAGGATTTTGTTTGGAAGATATACATCTGTAAGGTAAGATGTAGAGAATGTGTTGACTCCTTCTATTTCAGCTTTCTTCCCATACAACAGCAGTGTTTCTATCTACAATAAAATGATTTGATCATTATTAGGATTTGCAGAAATAAAAGTAATATACTGTATTTATCTGAATATAAGGCAATGTTTCTTTTTTCCAAAATATTAATGTTTAGTACTGGGGGAGGGAGTCATCTTACATTTGCAATATATGTTTTCCAAATACCATGGCGGGTGTAAATGAGGTCGGGGAGGTAGCAAGTGTGCCAAGCATGGTGCAACAGCCCTTGTGCACTGCTGGTGTAATTTGTTTACAAAACATTTTTATTTATTTTGGAGTTGTGATTTTGATGTCCAAGCAACTCTTGGAAGGATTGCAAAGGAGCTTAGCTGTAGCAGCTGTTGGAGGTGTTCCTTCATTACTGGGGATGCCCGCAAGCCATGCCGGTATCACCTGACGCGGCAGTTTCTGGGATTGTAATCCCCAAGAGACCTAACGAGGGTGCTCCGATGGAAGGGCAAACTATCATTGAATTTTACTGCGCTGCGCCTAATCTCATCCTCCAGGTATGGTAGGTAGGCCAGTGGCTTCATGCAGGAGTCTCATAGGAAAATAGAAAGGGACAGAATAGATGGCCCGAAGGCATCTATTCTGTACCTGTTAAAGCAACAGCAGATTGAAGTCTGCCGCCATGGCCCAGACGTAGATTAGCATGGGAACTATGAGAGCCCTCAAAAGGTGCAACTTACGGGGAACCTGCATTGGGTACAAGGAGACTGCAGTCCCAATACCTCAGTGCCCTGATGTGCTTCCCAAAAGTTATGTCCTTATCTAGCTTCACTCCCAAGTAGGTGATGGTGTACATCCATTCAATCTTTCATTGAGGTACATGAGTGAAGGGAAGTTTGCGGGAAAGCAGCGCTTGGTGAAGAGGATAGCGTGGCTTTTCTCTGGGTTGAGGATAACTGCCAACATTCACACCAGTCTTGGAGGAGGCAGAGGTATCTCTGAATGGTTAAGGGCTCTGCAAGGGACCAATGTCACGACGTATGTGGCAGATTTTGAGTGCCGAAAATTAGCTGTTAGCGAGCCTATGAGCACTCTTATTGGTAAAAAGATTACTCAAATTTGAATTCGGTAAAAGTTATTACATTAAGTATGTTCTCTTAATAGAAAATAGCATCCATAATTGTCATTACAGCTATGCTCCTGACACCACAGCATTATCACATTCCATACATCTCCATACTCCTCTCTCCTGCTCAAAACATGAATTCATATGCAAATTTGATTTAGATAAAATGATTTAACTACATTGTCTTTATTAAAAATCGTAACCATAATTGTCATTACAGCTAGGCTGCCGTCACCACTAAACACATTTCTGTTCTCCCTTCTCTGTGTCTCTCCTGCTTGCAATGTGAATTCATATTAGGTTAAAAAAGTGTACTATGTGTTATAATAAGTATGTTGTCTAAATGCAAAATGATATCCATCACAGCAACGCTGCCGCCATCACTACCAATGTACCATTACACCCATACCGTATATTTCCATTCTTCCCTTTCCATCAACAGCTTAAAACGTGAATTTCTGTGCAAATTCAAATTAAATAAAACAAAAATAAAAAGCAAAGGGCTCAACTTAAGTACCTATTATTTTTTTTAAAACATATGACAAATCTTTAAATTTAATTTAAAAATGAAGTTATCATGTCTTCTTTTTATATATGAAGATGATATACTTAATTCCAAAATTAAGTTTTGAAAAATGGGGGTAGTTTTGCATTTGAGATCCTCTTGTACTCGAATAAATATGGTAAATTTATAAGGTAACAAAATAAGCATTGCATTAAGTTCATTAGCACAGATCTTGGTTGATGTTTAAGCAAAGGGAAATAAAGTCCCTGTTTATTTTCTTTACTACATACCTAATTACAGAAAGTATTGCATTTGGATAATTAACATTAGGAATAGGCATTTTCTTGGACTTTACGAAGATCTTCGATTTGGTAGACCATACAAGGTTTGTTCAAAAAACTCCGGATCTTTGTCCACAAAATGTTTCTATGCTTACCTTTTACTTATTGTGCATGGTCTGCTTCGAAATGCTCTCCTCCACAATTGATACATTGCTCCCAACACCATTTCCCCCTCCAGAAGCAGTCTTGGTAGAGCTCTTTCTGGATCACGCAAAGAGCTGTTTGCAAATTTTCTTTTATCTCGTCTATCGCTGCAAATCTTCATCCTTTCAACAGGGTTTTCAACTTTGGAAATAAAAAAGACTGCTTGGGCCAGATCTAGTGAGTACGGAGGATGAGGCAGCACAGTGATATCGGTTTTTGTGCAATAGTCACGCACCAACAGGGATTAATGTACGGGTGCGTTATCATGATGCAAGAGCCATGAATTGTCTCGTCATATTTCAGGCTGTTTTCTTCTCACATTTTCTCGCAAGCATTGCAACGCATCTCGATAGTACCATCGATTAACAGTTTTCCCTCTGGCACGAATTCATGATGAACTAATCCTTTAAAGTCAAAGAAAACTATCAGCATGGCTTTGACATTTGACCTGACAAGCTTTTTTTGGTCTTGGAGAATCTTTGCCAACCCATTGTGAAGACTGAACCTTGGTCTCAACATCATGACATAGAGCCATGTCTCATCACCAGTTATGATTCTCTTAAGGAACATCTCATCCTCATTTGTGCGATCCAAAAGCTCTTCACAGATTACAAGGTGATGATCTTTCTGGTCTTGACTCAAGAGCCGTGGGGCAAACTTGGCGGCAACATGATGTATTCCAAGATGCTGTGCCAGGATTTCATGACATGATCCAACTGAAATGTTACATTCTTCTGCAATCTCTGGGACAGCCAGTCTTCAATTGGCAGACACAATTTTGTTGACATTGCTGACATGAGCGTCATTGGTAGACCTTTTTGCAGAGGATACAAGGTAAGAACAAGAGAGAAGCAAATGTGCATATACAAGGGTCATTTAAAAAATAACCAGAAATATTTTTAAATTTTTTTTATTACAAGAAACAACAGTTATTATTTTTCAAGGTAATCCCCCTCAAGTTCTACTCACTTATGCCAGTGCTGGATAAACTTCTCAATTCCACATGAAAAGAATTCTTTGGGGCATGTACATAATCAGTTATGCACTGCCACCTAGACTTCATCATCTGCGAATCTTGAGCCACTAAGAGTTTCTTTCAGTGGGTTAAAAAAGTGATAGTCTGAAGGTGCCAGATCCAGAGAATATGGGGGCTGGGGAAAACAGGCGAACTTCAGGTCTTTGATGATATCTAATGTGACTCTAGTAGTGTGTGGTCTCACACTATTCAGTAACAGTACGCCACTGGACACCAGTCTACGCCACTTCCTATAAAATTGTTGGTTTCAAATTTTGACATGAAGGTTTGCGTACGTCTCACTGTTTATATTTTGAGCTCTCGGCATATAATTCCTCCTTATGGTCTCAACATGACCTTACCAGCACTTCTTTTACTTCGCACATACTTTGGTTTTGGAACTCCTTGTTTAAATTTATTTGCCTACTTATACACTTGTGTTTGACCCAAACAATTTTCACCATATTGCACTGCCATCTGACAGTGAATTTCTGGTTTTAACTCTTCTGCTGACAAAAATCTAATAACACTCCACTGCTCCACACTGGT
The DNA here is from genome assembly GCA_030762935.1 of Hymenopus coronatus. Taxonomy (NCBI): domain Eukaryota; kingdom Metazoa; phylum Arthropoda; class Insecta; order Mantodea; family Hymenopodidae; genus Hymenopus; species Hymenopus coronatus. Next base: position 163,515,656 of record CM060897.1, read on the forward strand.
GCAAACCTGTAACTTGTTTTCACTGAATATCAGCATTCCATTTGCGAGGCAGGGGTGCCAAGGCATCTGATAATAGCTCTAGAACACCACCAAAACATAACAAAGAGCACTTTGTCGAAGTTTTGTATTTCACAGATACAACACTAGAACAATGTAATCTACTTGAAGGTACACAGAAGAATAAACATTATGAAAATAGCTTCACATATGCTGGCCTGCATCTATATAACAAGCAATGTGAATCCATAAAAAAATATATATATTCTAGTTAACGTTTTGGAGCAGGGATGCACAATAAATTCTTGCCACAATTCTTGAGCGCAGTTCTGGACGTGGTTCCCCAGGGACGAAGGTTGACCTACCTTTTATTCAGAATTTTCCAAATATAAAGAATCAATGCGGCGCAGGGGTGGGTTTTCTCCGGGTTCTCCGATTTCCCCCGCCATCGCATTCCACCAGTGCTCCGTCTTCACTTCACTTATCACCAGTGTCAACGCCTGTGGTGCCAAAGTAGTTAAAGCAGGCATTAAACACTACAAAAAAAAAAAAATAAATAAAGAATCAATACTGTTTTTTCATTAAAGTGTGCATGAGAGAAATACCAGCAAGTTTAAAGTTATGGAGAAAATCTTTTACATGTGATTTGTTAAGTTTGAGAGTTTATAAATTGTTAATTGTAATGTACACTTTGTTCAAAGTCAATGAATTTAAAAGGGCAATTTGTTAATGTTTTTGAATTGAGTGGCTTGGAATTAAAGCCATTTGCTAGATTATTTTGAAACTTTTGAATATTTCTATAATTGTTAAAGTTAATTTATTTAGACTTTTTGTCATGATTATATACATATTGGCCAGCCAACTCTGTGAATTATGTTATTCTTTAATCACTATAATTTCAATAATTCACTTTATTATTAATATCAATAATCTTGCCCAAAATGTACTATTATTACTATATTTCAATATAAACTTTACAACTGAATTATCCAACAACTTCTCACTACAATTAACTGTAGCTAGTTCTCCTTCCTCTCTCGATCCAAGGACAATGTGTTATGGGAAATTCCCATTACATTACCTGGTGAAGATATTTTTTTTTTATTGTTCCCTGCCTACTGCACCCACTGATAGAGGAAGGGGGTTCAGATGGGGAACCCGGGCAAGCAATAGCATTCTACAAAATTGTATACTTCTTGGATGTTCAAAAGTTTTAAGACATCATGCTATTTTGGCACTATGGCAAAGATGTCATTGACATACTGCTGCCAGGGTTTGAACATCCAAGGGAAACCTTTTGTGAATCTGATTTCCAATGCGCTCATGAAAACCAATGCCAATATGGGCAAGAGTGGATTGTCCATTGAAAAACCTGATGTTTAGCAATAAAATCTTGTTTGAAACCGAAAAAAGTTTTGTTCGGTGCATAATTTGGTAAGCTCTATATATTCTGAAATTTCTTGTGATGCCATTCCAATTGATTTGAATCAATATTCTATTAGTGAAGCAAGTTTATCTAGAGGTATGCTGGGAAGTAGTTATTTAACATCAAACGAGACCAATGTGAGAAAAGTATTGAAATGGTTTATTCAGACTGTTAAAGCTTTGTGACCTGACCACTGAACAATTCTTTTCTACACTTAAAAAAGAAAAATCTAATGTGTTCTATTCACATGCCTTTCTAACAAACTATTGTTAGTAAGGTTATTCTTTTATCCACTTCTTGCTAATCGAGATAAACACCAGCAGATATGGTCTTATTATTTAGTTCCTTATAAGTAGAAGGGAAATAAGGGAATACACTAGGCTAAACCAACAATGAAATGTTTTAAAATGTGGCTATTATGGGATTGAAATGTTTCTTTGCATGGCCAGGAATTGACAAGTTTCTATATGAGAAAAATTTAAATATTTTAAAACTGAAACCAATAACAAGGAATATCTAGAAAACGGATAACTCCAGGAAAAAATGTATAATGTATAATTTGTGTGTTTTAAGGAGCTCTACATATTTTGCGCAGTAAGTTTTTGTCAATCTCTTATGTTTACTAGTTATGGCAAATTCAAAAAAACTCAACCAGAATAAAATAGGTCTTTAGAGGCTATCCCCATAAAATTTAAGATATACATTTTATTTGTCATGTAAATGTCTTAAATATATGAGCTTTTAATCAAATTTTTTTTGAGAAAATCAAAATTTTCGAAATTTTTTCCATGTAAAGAGAAGTTCGGGGGCGGGGGGGTTGTTGTTGAAAATCTTTGTGATCTTTGTGTTGCATCCTTGGGAGATACTGAACTTAAATATCAAGTTTGGTATCTAACAAACTTTTCATTTTTGAATTATGCTATACAAATCCAACCCCACCCACCCACACACACATACTAGACCTTTTTCTAAAATGCCTTTTTTGGATTCAGGGAGTTCCAAAACCTGTATTTCTGGTGAATATCAAATATTTGGGTGCAATACCTTCTCTATACACTATGTACATAGTACATGTAGAGAAAGTAATAAAGACATTTCTTAGAAATACAATCAGTCAAAACTGATTCTCTAATCTGGTGTTTTCAGTTTTGAAAATGTATTGACTAAAGAATTGAGTGGAAGACCTAAATTTTATGAGTGTCATTGTTTATTTTGCAAAGAAAGAGAGAAGAATCCCTTTGCACTAGAAATAATAGGTGTGTCTATAAAAACCACTATTTTTTCTTCCCCCCCCCCCCCCCCATTATTGTTTCTATACCATAGATCCACACACCACTATGCAGCTGGTTCATCCAACTTCAACATGAAAAGGAAATCAACAACTTACTTAATACTGCCAATGTTTTTTAGTGTAATAAAAGATTAATAATATAATTTTGTTTCATTGTTTTGATGTCTGTTCAATATTTCTGCACCCATAATAAAAGATGTAATTGTGAATATATTCTTCTCATTCACTCTATATATTAGTCTGATGATTCATAAATGAGTTTGCCTGGTGATACAATAAAATATACACATTTACTGATTTTAAACAAAAAAGTTATAAATGAGTATTACAGAAAGAATTTTATCACATGATTTAATAGTGATATGCCGGGTGATCCACAAATGTCCGAACCAGTTGCCGGTGTTTTGCCTAACCGAGCCCTCAGCACTTATTGCCCTCTGCCACTATCATAGAAAGGCGTGCATGAAACCGTGCAACACTTTTAAAACTACTTTTAAAGATTTTGCTTACCAATGTTTTTAAAGGAGATGCTGAAACTGGACACCACCATTGTCCATACATTTTTGGTATTTCTTTAAGAAACTGTCCATCACCCGCGGCAGTTCACATTGAGAAATGCTGGCAATTTCCTGACAGATATTTTGTTTTAATTCTTACAGGGTGTGTGGGTTTGTCTTGTACACTTTATGCTTTAAGTTACCCCAGAGATAGAAATCGCAGGGGGTTAGGTCAGGGGACCGAGGGGGGCCACAAATCTCTACTAACAATTCTGTACTGAAATATACTTTTAATTGTTCTCATCAAAAGATTGGCTGTATGAACTGCTGCACAATCTTGCTGAAAAAAGGAAAAATCACTCTCCCTGTCAGTTAATTATCTAAAAGAAAGGGGGCAAAATTGTATTCATGTATGTGTGGACGTCAACTGTTGACTTGAAAAAAATTGGGCCAATAACTCTTTCTCCACTAATGGTGCACTATATACCAATTTTTTTGTCATAAAGGGGCATTTCACGAACAATAAAGATGGAACCAAGCCTCATCTGTGAAAAATATTAAATGTAGGTCAATTTTGCCATTGAGAGTCCACTCATAAAATGTGTTAGCACATACAAATCATAAATAAAACAGCTAGAAAACAATTGCTAAGCCATAATACCCTTTGTGATTAAGTATAGGACAAAATAATAAAGTACTAACTCAACCACACAATATCACCATCAGCTCAATACTGCACTTTCAGAGCAGAGAAAAGCAAGTCAGCACCGTGACCTTGTATACAGAGCTCTGTGTTATCATTTTTCTTTGTGCACAGAAATGGTCTCATTACTTATTCCTAAGTAGAAGGGAAGGGAAATAAGGGAATTCTCTAGGCTAAATTGAATCTTGCTAAGTGATTGACATGGAAATTTAATTCTTTTTCCATGGCTGGGAGTAAAACAAAAGATATTTAACAGATAAGCACTTCCCTTTTGAGCCAAGTTTAAATTTGGAACCAATAACAGGAATATCTCAGAAATGGATATCTCAAAAAACTATGTATGACATAAATTGTGTGTTTTAACACTATCTACAGTTTTTGTACACTATTTTTGTCCACCTCTTCTAGTTTACCAATTATGCAAAAGAGGACTTCAGAGGCCTATTTCCAAAAAATTCAGGATATACATTTTGTTTGTTCTGTAAATGTCTTTAATACATGGTATTTTAATCAAAATCATTAAGAGCCATTTTTAAGAAAATTGGATATTTGAAAAAAATGTGCAAGAATATCTAACATGCTTTAGTTTTTTATTTATACTGTCTATGCATGCATACACAGACTTTTTTTTTTTTTTTTCTAAAAATGAGCTGTTTTGGATTCAGGTGATCTCAAAACATATATTTCTGGTAAAATCTCAGTATTAAAAGTTTAGGTGGAATGCAACACCTTCTCTACCTATTTTGCATGCTGTATATCTGTGGTAGAGAAAGTAATTAAGCTGTGATAATAAACATATACTTAAATATCATGTAGATTTTATTACCTGGTTTTGCAGTGATGCATTCTGCATTATGTAAGGACGTGCGAGCAGAGCTCTGAGTTTATTTAACTCATTCCTGTTCATAGTCTGGGCAGGGATTGCCAGTTCCTGTATTTCTTTTGGATGAATGCCGATCCATTGCAGTGCTGGTACAGCTAATTCTTGTGCTTGCCATGACATGCTCTAGAACAATAAGCAGATAATAACAATAAATTAAATTTACAAGTCAAAGTGCTTCAATTATTGCTTTTTACTTTCTCTAGCCCCATATGTACAATGTACATAGTGGATAGAGAAGGTGTTGTATTCCACTCAAAAATTCAAAGTCGAGATTTCACCGGAAATATATGTTTTGGGATCCCCTCAGTCCGAAAAAAGCATTTTAGAAAAAAGGTCTGTGTGTGTCTGTGGACAGCATAGCTCAAAAATGAAAAGACCATTAATACCAAACTTGGTACTTAGGTTAAATATCTTCCAAGGATGCAACCCAAAGGTTTACAAGAAAATCACCCCACCTTTACAGGGAAAAAATATGAAACTTTTTTATTTTCTTAAAAATGGCTCTAACAGTTTTAATTAAAACACTGTATATTAAAGATATTTACATGACAAATAAACTGTGTATATTGAATTGTCTGCGAATAGCCTCTGATGACATCTTTATTCTGGATGGATGAATTTTGCCGAATTTCACTTTACATCTAAACCGTAAGAGATACACAAAAACTTACTGCACAAAAAATGTAGATCTCGCTAAATCACACAATTTGTGTCCTTTAAATTTTTGTTGTGGAGGTAACCATTTCCAAGATATTCCTTGATATTGGTTTCAATTGTAAAGTACTTATACTTTTCTAAGACAGGAAGTGTTTGTTTTTCTTTTGTTCTATTCCTGGCCAAGCAAAGAAGTGATTTGCAATGACAATGTTCTGCTAATGCTTATCTCGATTAGCATGGTGTAGAAAGAAGAATAACCTTTTGTAAGATGTTTGTAGAACAGCTGCTGAAAGTCACATGAGTGTAGCACATCAGAGTTTTTCTTTATCAAATTTTCAGAATGGTATGTCAACTAAGATTATGATCAGTCACATACCAAAGAACCAAATCGGTAAACACACATGATGTCTATGCCATGAGGATCTGCATCTACCAGTGCTAATATGGGAAGTTGAAGATCTTGCCATATTCTCCACAGCAACACACGGGTGCATACATCAGGAAAGCCTTTTCCCTGTAAAATGGAGACAACATTGTTAATATACATAGTAGTAGTAGTACTAGGTGTGTTCAATAGTCCTTAGCAAATCCAAGAAATTACATTCATAGAATCAAAATAAGTTTGTATTTAGTAACTTACTAGTTAAAGTTTCTGCTATATCCATTATGTGGTTTCGTTGCCATATGCAACTGAATCAACAATTTTGTGCTTATTTAGAAATACGGAAAAAAACAAGTTTTGTACGGTGATTAAACACTTTAATTTAAAAGGTTTAACACCGAAAGAAATAACAGCTTAGTTGGATGAAGTTCATGGCATATCTTCTCCTGCATATGCAACAATTTACAATTGGATAAATGAATTTAAACGTGGCTGTACATCCACAAATGATGAACATCTTTCCGGACGTCCAGTAGAAGCGACTTCCTCCAAAATGATTAACAAAATCCAGGATATGGTTTTTAGTGATCAACGAATAGTAGTGGCAAAATAGTAGTGGCCACAGGCATATCACAAGGTACAGTGTTCTCAATTTTGCACTAAAAATTAGGCCTAACAAAGGTCTTGGCAGGATGGGTGCCGTATTTGCTCTCAGTGAAGAATAAATGCAATTATGTAATCGATTCAGAAGCTGGTTTGGCACTTTTCCATCGCAATTTTGATGAGTTTCTGCGTCAATACATAGCTGTGGATGAATCATGGATACACTACTACACTCCAGAGACAAAAGTACAATTGAAACAGTGGGTTTTTAAAGGTGAACCGGTTCCAAGGAAGGCAAATGTGATGAAATCTGCAGACAAGGTGATGGCCTTGATTTTTTGGAATGCACGGAATCATCTACATTGATTACTTGCAGAAAGGAAGAACAATATATGGAGAGTATTATGCATTGTTATTGTGCCAGTTGAACAGAGAAATCAAGAAAAAACAATTAATGTAGATTTAATGTTCGAATTACTACAATATCCATTTGGGCCCCAGTAATTTTTTTATTTCCAAACTTGAAAAAGTGGCTTGGCGGAAAATGATTCATGTCTAATGAAGTGGTCACCTCTCCAAAGATGGCTATTTTGAGGACCTTCCAAAATCCTACTTTTTGAAAGGCTTAAAACTGTTGGAGAAATGCTGGGAAAAGGATCAAGCTAAATGGAGATTATATTGAAAAATAAAAAAAGATCTACCAAAAATATTTTGTTTTTCTATTTTTTCTAGGGACTTATTGAACGCCCCTGGTAGTAGATGTAGTATTTCCTGTATCTCTTAAGTGGATCAAAGGGCATCATTACGATGTTTCTGTGGTGATAATAAAGGATCAGCTTGTTGTCCACAGATGGCACTGTAAGACAAAATCACAACTTGCAGATGCAAAATGGCAAGGAACTTTGCCCAGGAACCTTTTTCTTTCGAGGTATGGGGTTCTTTTATGTGCAAATAAAACATTACAACTTTACTTCCCTTCAGAAAGAAGTAATGCTAAAGATTTAAGTGTTAAAAAAATCTTGGATTTTAGAGGTAGCACAGTAACCACTACACCACGGACGGTGACATTAATATACATAAGTTTACGATAACTTCAACCACTGAAAATATAGTAGCTGTTGTAAACTAAATGCTGCTTAAGTTGTACCTAATTTACTAATACTAATCATTCTTATAGCAGTTAAGACAATGCATCAGTAAAAAAAAAAAATCCAGTTTACTTCTTGTTGCTTTGACTTTTTACTTTCTCTGCAACATATAAAAGTAGGGGAGTTATTGCATTCCACTGAAAAATTTGATACCAAGATTTTACTGGAAACACACATTTTTGGACTCCCTGAATAAAAAAAAAGCTATTTTAGATAAAGGTCCCTGTATGCGTCTTCTGTCCTTGAATAGCATAACTCAAAAATAAAGTCAGTTAAATGTCCAACTTAGTGTTCAACCTTCCATAGGTGTATACTTTAGTAGAACACCAATTCGTGGGGTCAACAGATTTATATTGTCATACAATGCTTTAAGTAATAGAAATAAAATGACAACCCAAAGAATGCTGGTGATAGCACTTAATGTTTAACAGATAAAAGAAGAAATGTTATAAATAAATAAATATTAAAGAATTTTCATTTAACCACTGCTTAATACCAATTATTATTTGAACAATTATACAGAACTATATACGAGGTACGTCCAGAAAGTAAGTTCCGTTTCAATTTATCTCCGCTGCTGCGCTGCGATCGCAGTTCCGCACATGGGCGGTAGACGCTCTTTATCAAGGAGAAGAAACGTGCGCCGCATACGCTTTGTTGTGCTTGTTTATAATGTCGGTGTTGATTGAAAATCCTGCCGCTTGTGAAATCAGATCTGTGATTCGTTTTCTGCATGCTAGGAAAGTGAAACCAATTGAAACTTATCGGCAAGTTTGCTAAGTTTACGGACAAAATGCGATGAGTGATTCAATGGTGAGAAGATGGGTCCGACAGTTCAATGAAGGACGTAGTGAAGTGCACGATGAAGAACGAAGTGGGCGTCCATCTTTGGTTACAGAAGAACTGGTTCACGCAATTGATGACAAGATCCAGGAAAACCGCAAGTTTATAATTAGTGCTCTCGCTATGAAATTTCCCCAAAGCTTACGATCACTAATTCATGAAATTGTTACCGAAAAACTGACATTTCGTAAACTTTGGCCACGTTGGGTACCAAAGATTCTTACTGAGCAACTCAAAACAAAACGGATGGGTAGTGCACTTCAGTTTTTAACCCATTATGATGAAGATGGCGAAGAATTTCTGACACAGATAGTCACAGGAGATGAGACTTGGGTTTCTTACGACACCCCTGAAAGTGCTCGTAAGCGGCAATCAATGGAATGGAGGCACACTTCATCCCCAGCAAAGGTTAAGCCGAAACAAATCTTGACACCTTGAAAAATTATGTGCACAGTGTTCTGGGACTGGAAAGGCATCTTACTCATTGATTTCTTACAGCGTGGTCAAACAATCAAAGCAGATGTTTATTGCGAGACACTTAGGAAATTGCGCCGCGCAATACAGAATAAGCGCAGAGGATTGCTGTCAAAAGGTGTTGTTTTTCTTCACGACCACACACTGCAAATGTGACTAAAAACTTCCTACAGGGATTTGGCTGGGACGTGTTTGACCATCCTCCGTACAGCCCTGACCTCGCTCCTAGCGACTTTCATCTGTTCTTACATCTCAAGTTTTTCCTTGACGGTCAACAATGACGAAGAGCTGAAAGAAAATGTTTCCAACTTTTTGAAGATACAGGCGGCAAACTTCTATGAAGAAGGTATACAAAAACTTGTGCCATGCTATGACAAATGCCTGCAAAATTTCGGCAGTTATGTGGAAAAGTAGTTTAAGAGTTGTAGAATTTTGTGCAATAAATAATTATTCTGTATATGTACACAATTTAATTTTATTACCAAACGGAACTTACTTTCTGGACATACCTCGTATACGGGATGGGAGGTGAATAAGTGCAAATAATTTTATATTTAGTAGAGAACAGTGCCTATAACACATAAGTGTATCTCATTTTGTCCACCAACTAATAGTTTTGTCATAAATGAAGCACACATTTCAAGGTATAATGTGTTGAATGGGCTTGCGTTATGTCTCTCCTGTTTTTATATCTTTTATTTACAAGAAGCTAGTAATAAGACTAATTTTGCTTATGTTTATCTTGATAAGCATGATGTAAATAACAGATTAATCTTTTGAATAAATGTTTGTTTGCAGAACAGCTAGAGAAAGTCATGTGAATGGAACACATCAGATGTTAACCTTTGAAGAGCAATGAGGGTGATTTTGTAGTTGAAAGAATGGAAGTGCAAACAATCCCTTCCCAAAATATACAACATGTTTACATGAAACCTTAGACAGTGTAAAATTAATCAGTGATGCAAACAAAAAGAAACTAACTCCAAGTAAACCCTACACACCAAGAATATATGGACTACTAAATATACATAAACCAGGAAATAAAATGCAATCTATTGTAAACACCATCAACTCCCCTACATGCCAGCTAGCAAATTGGGTCACCACAGTACAACAGTTTAAGTGCAAAAGATTCCTTTCAATTAATAGAACTAATAAAACAAAAAAAACCTAAGTGTTATGACATGCTGGTTTCGTTTGCTGTAGTATCACTTTTCTCCAGCATTCCAAGAGAAAATCTACTTTCTGTACTGAAAAAATGGCTAACTACCACAGACATTTCTGGTGAAATAGCAGATTTACTAAGATTCACACAATTATATATTACATTCAGAGGCACATTTTATTCGCAAAAGTCTGGTTTAGCCATGGGAAATCCCCAATACTTGCACACATATACAGGAGTAATTTAGAAATCCACATTAACTACAGCCTTGCCACAAATATACAAATAGATACGTAGACGACATAGGGGCAATAGTAAACAAAAAAGTAGTTGAGGCCAGCCTTAAATTGCTAAATCTTCAGGACAGTTCCATAAAAGTCACAATAGAAAAAGAATCAAATGGCATGCTTCCCTTCTTGGACCTAAAAATAATCAGGAACCACAACAAACTAGAATTTGGAATCTATAGGAAAGACACACAGACCGAAAACTACATAATTAGCAACAGCTACAACCCAATTTCACACAAACATGCCATGATCAACAGCCTGGCACTCAGACTGGTAAACCAGCCAGATGGAATACAAATTAGAACTTAATAAAAATTGCACAAAAGAATGGCTATACAGAACATTTGGTAAAGAAGAAGATTAATAAATATATGAAACATAAGAAAGTAAAAGAAATTACCACTCTAAAAGGAATAAAAGCAGAAACCAGCTTCAAAAAATTCACTTACCACCCTTTGCCACACCAAAAATTTCAAAAGATTTTAAAAAAATGGAACATCAACTTAGCCCCAGTTAATAAGCACAGTTTAAAATACCTCCTCCATACAAACACAAAGATAAAATCCTCCCATTATTGAAACAATCAGGGATATATGAAATCAGCTGCAAGGAATGTGAAAAAGATATATATAGGAAAAACAAAACGAAACATTGGACAACATTTAAAAGAACTCACGAGATATTTAAGATATAAACAGGCAGATAATTCAGCTGTGGCACATCATTTTTGGACTCTAAACCATAATTTTCACAGTGAGCCCAAGTTATTAAAATTAGTGCAGAATCCAATTGGATTAACAGTTTGGGAAAATGTATTACTTTTAAAAAACAAAAAACAAGATAATAAATTTCGACATACCACAAACAAACAGACTCAACTCAAAATTCATCTATTCAGAAGAAAGACCTCCACAGGCCGCTACCATGAATTCATCAGTGAATCTCAGTTAAAAATGGTGGCAACCTCCAAAACATGTCCAAAGTAAGTTACTTTATTTCAAGAGTGCAGTTTGAGTGTAATCTATGTTTTTACTCTTAATTGAAAGAGCAACTGCTTACATGTTGGTTTGAGTTATGTATTTGTCCAATAAAACCAAAATTAAATAAAGCATAATAATGTCATGTATTCAATTTTTAAATTGAACCCTGAATATATTATCAATCCTTATAGGAAATGAATGATGTATGAAAACAAAAATGTTTGGTTACATAGGTTGAGGTTTCATTGAGAATAACATTTTCCCCTCACATCGCACCGCTTATAGTCAGGCAGGCAAAAGGACTGTATAACCTCTTATGTAAACAATCACAGAATATCTAAGATAGAGAAAGATAGCCATCCTGTGTCCATAATTTAGGAAAATAGAGAGAAAAATGCATATACTCATCACATTGTCCTCAAACATTGTTACAAATATTTACATTTATTTCCTCCCACCCTATGTATACAGTAAGTACGCTACAAGACTTGACTGGTATTGCACGGCCCATCATCCAGTCACACACGTATGGACGTCAAATCACATTAACAATTATCAGAATAAACACAAAACATACCTTATCACAGGAGATGTTGGAAATGCCATCCATCTACACCATCTTCTGAGCAAATTTTCATTCAGCTTCAGAAATAGCATTAATATCTGTCCTGATATTTTGTTTTAATTCTTCTAATGTGTGGGAATTAGTTTTGTAAACTTTATTTTTCAAGTTGCTCATAAATAAAATTACAGTAAGATCAAGGGACCAGGCCTTACTATCCTAAAAATGTCTGCTATAAATTGTAATTATTCATCAGCTGTATGTGTGGTGGCAGAATCCTGCTGGAAATATCCAGACCGACACTCAATGTCCATCAGCTGCATGTGTGGTGGCAGAATCCTGCTGGAAATGTCCAGTCTGACACTTAATGTTCATCAGCTGCATGTGTGGTGGCAGAATCCTGCTGGAAATATCCAGACCGACACTCAATGTCCATCAGCTGCATGTGTGGTGGCAGAATCCTGCTGGAAATATCCAGACCGACACTCAATGTCCATCAGCTGCATGTGTGATGGCAGAATCCTGCTGGAAATGTCCAGACTGACACTCAATGTTCATCAGCTGTATGTGTGGTGGCAGAATCCTGCTGGAAATATCCAGACTGACACTCAATGTCCATCAGCTGTATGTGTGGTGGCAGAATCCAGCTGGAAATATCCAGACTGACACTCAATGTCCACCAGCTGTATGTGTGGTGGCAGAATCCTGCTGGAAATATCCAGACTGACACTCAATGTCCATCAGCTGTATGTGTAGTGGCAGAATCCTGCTGGAAATATCCAGACTGACACTCAATGTCCATCAGCTGTATGTGTGGTGGCAGAATCCTGCTGGAAATATCCAGACTGACACTCAATGTCCATCAGCTGCATGTGTGGTGGCAGAATCCTGCTGGAAATATCCAGACCGACACTCAATGTCCATTAGCTGTATGTGTGGTGGCAGAATCCTGCTGGAAATATCCAGACTGACACTCAAGTCCATCAGCTGTATGCACGGTGGCAGAATCCTGCTGGAAATATCCAGACTGACACTCAATGTCCATTAGCTGTATGTGTGTTGGCAGAATCCTGCTGGAAATATCCAGACTGACACTCAAGTCCATCAGCTGTATGCACGGTGGCAGAATCCTGCTGGAAATATCCAGACTGACACTCAGGTCCATCAGCTGTTCAAAACATGTTGCCAGTATATTATTTCTGTATCTTTCTGCATTTATGGTACACTCATAAAAATAGACCCCATTATTCTTATCCATTTATTGTGCACCATACCCTGATGTTCTGATCATGCAAGGGAGTTTCATGAACGAAATTGGGTTTGTAGTATAATATCAGTTGTGTTATGATGACACATGACCATGTGAATGGAACCATGCTTCGTTACTGAATAGTATTAATTGTGGATCAATTGTTCCATCAATTCAGTTACAGAAATTTACCCCACTCTGGTGGTCAAGTGCTAGCAATTTCTGGACAACAGTAACCTTGTATGGTGTGAGTTCTTTTGAAATCTCAGTTTCTTGTGCAAGGTGCCAAAGAGATTTTCGAGATGACTGTTCTAATCTTTCTCCAATTTCATCTAATTTCTGCTCCTTAAGCACAGGCCTGTTTACCTTTCTTTTCCTATCACAAAATTGATCCCATCTCCCTCAATTTATTTACAAGCCTCTCTACTCAGAACATGCATGCCAGCAAATTTAGTTTCAAATTGCCTTACAACTTACCTAGAAGATGATGTAAACACATCATATCGTACATAAACACTCTTTGTGGTACTGTATACATTTTAAAAGCACTTCAAGCAAAACTAAACACCTGCAAACATTGCTAATGTTATTCACGTGTGGACTGGACTAGAACAGAAGCAAGACTGATGCACATGTGAAGACAGAATGGGTGCAGGACATGCAAACTATGGCAGCCCCTTGACGGTGATGCATCATCCTCAGCTGCTTTACAAGGCGAATGCCTTGCGCTGTTGGGCTTCCTCAAGGTTCTATTTGTACACCACCTAATGGTCCCTAACCCCACATCTCGGGCTAACAGTTTTGTGTCAAATTAAAGTTATATTGATCTCAGTGTTGGGAATGAAACAGCAGTTCCGGTAATTGAGGAGTTGTAAAATTAAATAAATCCTGAACCATTGACTTTGGTGTTTTCTCATTTACTAATACTCTGATCTTGGCGTGGTTGATGCTTGTGGCAAGTAAAAGTTCACTTGCTTACTAATGGTGAAACAATTATTTATCGCACTCCCGTAATAATGATATCAAACATAATCAAAAGTTACACTGGATTCCTAATCCCCATTTCACATGGCTGCTCCTCAGAGCTTAGAACCCACTTGTTAAAAAACATGTCTCTCACTTCGCCGTTCTTACTTGGAGAGCCAATTCTTCCTCAACTCTGTCTCTCCAGACTTAAAATAACTCCCACTACTAAGTCAATTTTCATGACATAGCCCAACAGTTGCAGGTGGCCACTCCCTACTGGTGGAGCTAATATCTGCCATAACACCATGCACCCTTAGCATCACTTATGCTAAATCTAAAATAGCATGGCTTCAGTTTTGATTTCAATCACGTGAATGCTTTATTAGGCACAAGCATCCTTCCAGTTTTCCAACAGTCAACCATGTTGTTCCAATATAATTTACATACATATGATAATGAAATAAAATATTCTCCTAAACAATTAAAATCACCAATATTACCCTTTTCCAAATCAACTGAAGCTCAACTATATATGAATGAATAAGTGTATTTATTGACATAGCAATATCATACATAGAATTTCAACAATCGCACGGGTCCACAGACCGTACGTGCTTTTGTAATGCACATTACAAGCAATATTAAAACAACACCAACAAATAATTAAAAGGGTAAACACAAAAATAAAAAGACAAAGGAAATACACAGTCCAAAGCATTATTAAACAACAATAAAGAATTAAGAATGAACCCGAAAATAAAAATACAAAGATATTCAAATATAGCAATTTAAATTTACAGCACAGAGTACACCTACATAAATGCACCCTCTTATAATAGAAAATTACACTTAAAAGACATATATGCACATAATGTATACAACATATATAAAACCATAGCACAACAGTGACCCAAGTATGACATAATATATATGTATGTAGAACAATGTAGTCACTTTTGTTTAGTTGATCTTATTCCACCCCCCCCCCTTGTCTATTGGCAGCCTCCTCAGATCTCAGCTGTCTTGCCTTAAGTATAACTTTACCTAGCCCGTCCATGTTTTCCGTGCCTGCCAGTAACGTCCAACATGCTTCTAGCCCTACATTCGCAGTGGTAAAAAATCGCGGCAAATATTTTTCCCGCCATTCCTCCGTACCCCTACATCTTGCCAAGATGTGAGTCCACGGCTCTTCCTCCTCGCAAATGGGACAGATTCTCGTACCATTCTCGTCAGAAATTTTCGTCTCCTCCATGCTCCTAGTCTAATCCACACGAGCCCCTCTCTAATGAGTTTGGTACCTGTTTTGATGTATTGCTCCATACCCCACTCCGATTTCAGCCCAGACTGTACTTCTAATGACACCTTCTCTGTGCATTGCGCAATTATTTGCTGTCTGTCAATATCACAGAGGCGGTTCTTAATTTTTCTCCAAATACTTCGCCTGTTTTCCTGCCCTGCCATCCAAATGTCTCCCATCCCAATGGTTTCCAACCCTTCCTTTAATTTTGATGCCCACGTCGAATTACCTTCCATTCGCAACTGTTCACGGTAGCAGACTGCCCTAATTAGAGATTGGTTTCCGTGAACGATTCTCAGCCAATATTTAACTGCTCTGATTTTGCACTCTATCGTTTCACTATGTGCCCTGAATTCCCTCATTATTCCGCAGTTTGCCATACCCCTCCCTACACCCAGAATTCCTTTCAAAAATTGGGTCCTCACTTGATCCAGATTCACTGTTTGTTCCCACCCCCATATTTCTCCTCCGTATGTCATCGTGGATCTAACTGTCGCTCCCTATACAGTTTCCATTAAGGTTATGGATATATTCAGTATTCTGTAGCGTATCCGGAGAGCTTCCATCGCTTTCACCCTTGCCTTGTGTTTCGTAATGTCAATGTGTTTTGTCCATTTTCCGTTCATTGTGAATGTGAGTCCTAAGTACACAAAAGATTTAACATTGTCCAGTATCTGTCCTGCATATGTCCAAGTCTCCTCCCTGCTACAAACACAACCCTTTTTGAAAGTCATTGCCTTAGTCTTATTCACATTAACTGTAAGTAGCCATTCATCGCAATAATTCTTAAGTTTGTCCAGTCCTCGTTGCAATCCGTTTACTGTCGTAGAGCACAATACTAAATCGTCTGCATATAAAAGTGTTGGGATCTGCAAATCCGCTACTACTGGTGCTTGGATATTCTCTGCTATCATTATATCAGTAATATCATCCACAAAGAGATTAAATAGCAAGGGAGATAAAATACAACCCTGCCTCACTCCCCTAT
The DNA here is from genome assembly GCA_030762935.1 of Hymenopus coronatus. Taxonomy (NCBI): domain Eukaryota; kingdom Metazoa; phylum Arthropoda; class Insecta; order Mantodea; family Hymenopodidae; genus Hymenopus; species Hymenopus coronatus. The sequence continues at coordinate 163,532,057 of CM060897.1, forward strand.
AGCTTCGGCAGCTCTCGGACACTCTGTTTCTGTCGTACTTCACACAGAATTCGACATTTTGATACATTGCCTGCAATGCTCTAACCATTTTACTTGATAACCCCTTTCTGCCTAGTTTGTACCATAATGCATTTCGATTGATAGAATCAAATGCCTTCTTAAAGTCCACAAAAGCACAATGAAGCTTTCCCCGCTTAATTAACAGTTGCTTCGTCCTTAAAGTGTCTAATATAAAAGCGGCATCTATGGTACTGTGTCCTTCTCTGAAACCCATTTGAAATTTTGAAAGTTTGCCAAATTTAGATTCCCAGTCCTTTATCCGGTTATATAACACTCTACAATAAATTTTCTCCATAATTGGCAAAAGAGTAACCCCCCTATAGTTATCCGGATTTCCAATAGTTCCCTTCCCTTTATAAATGGGATGAATAATGCCCTTTCCCCAACAGGTAGGGTAATTCTCCTCAATAAACAATCTGTTACATATCTGGAGCATACTCCTACCAAACTCATTAACATTGGCTGCGGCTTTAAAAACTTCCGGGGGTAGCCCATCCAACCCTGGAGCTTTGCCTCCCTTCAGACTCCTCAGCGCCTGTGCTATTTCTCGTGCTGATATTTCCTCATCCAGTATTGGGATCTCAAGATTTCCCAAAATTTGCACTTCCTTTATAAAAATTCCTCCCCTTTCACCTTTCCTGAATATTCCCATAAAATGCATTGCCCATTTTTTGGGCGAAATTTCGTTGGGCGCCTTACGGTTGCCTCTTAAATGTTTTACTACTTGCCACATCTCAGCGTTATCCCCCCGCGTTAAAATATTACTAATTTTCTGAGTAATTTTGTCTTGCCACGTAGTTCTCTTTTCCCGTAAGAGCTGTTTATACTCCCTTCGCTTTTTTGTAAACATTTTCCTAATGTCATTTGAATTTTGACAGAATGAACATAAACTATATATGTATACAACAGAAAGTAAGTGTGATTAATTAATATCAATGAATAAATTAGTATTATAAAGAAATTACATAGAGCATGGAATTTCAATCTCATCAGAGGGAAATGCAGTGCAGGTCACATGGGCCATGCTCCTGCGGCCAAGTTTTGTAACAAACTACTGTGTGTATATAAATGAGAAAATATGCAGTGATTTTTCAAAATTTTTGTTCACTAATTAATATATAAATTTTCAAAATTACTGTAAGAAGAAGGCAGGGTCCTAGACGAGAGAGTATTCCTTCATCCAGAAGTTTTTGGAAGGCTGCATCCTTCTCTACCAAAAGAACAAATTTGGCGTTTGTCCTCAGACTTTTTACATTAGCCATATCTTGAGGAATCAGTATTCCTGTAATAATTCCAGCACAGTTAATATTATTGGTTAATTAATTACAACTATACATCATAAAAAAAACTATGAAGTTCTGCTCTTATTAAGATACGGTATCTGTGAAAATTGGTCAAAAAAATCTCATGTGTTCCATTCACATGACTTTCTCTACATCTCTGTAACAAATTTTTGTTAATAGGCTTATTCTCTTATCTGCGTCATTCTAATCAAGATAAACATTAGTAGAAACGGTCTTATTACTTAGTTCCATATAAGTAGAAGGTAAATAAGGGAATACACTAAGATAAACTGACAGTCAAATGTTTTAAAATGTGGTTGCTATGGGATTGAAATCCATTTCGTTGCGTGGCCAGGAGTTGACAAGTTCCTATATGAGTAAAGTTAAAGTATTTTAAAACTGAAACCAATAACAAGGAATATCTCGAAAACAGTCAACTCCACAAAAATTATTATATGACTTAAATTGTGTGTTTTAAAGATATCAATATTTTTTGTGTAGTAAATTTTTGTCTATCTCTTACGCTTTAATAGTTAAGCAAAATTGAAACAAATTCATCCAGAATAAAGAGGTCTTTAGAGGCTATTCCCAGAAAATTCAAGATATACATTTTATTTGTCTTATAAATATCTTAAACATAAGGGATTTTAATCAAAATCGTTAGAGCCATTTTTGATAAAATCAAAATGTTCAAAATTTTTTGCATGTAAAGGGTAATTTGGGTAGGGGGGATTTTTTTGAACATTTTTGTGTTGCATCCTTTGTGGCATCCCTGGGAGATACTGAACTTAAATATCAAGTTTGGTGTTTAACAGACTCGTATTTGAGCTATGCTGCACGCACACACCCAGACTTTTTTCTAAAAATGGTTTATTTTGGATTCAGGAGGTCCCAAAACAGGTATTTCCGGTGAAATCTCGGTATGAATTTTTGGGTGCAATGCACTATGTATACACTATGTACATAGTAGTGTAGAGAAAGTAAAAATATTTTACCTGGTCATATTTTAAAGTGTATGCACTTTTTCTGATGCTGTATTTCTCTCAGTGATATTTGATAGCTTTGATGAAATTGGTGCCCTTGTTATGTATTTCTAAAGGGTGCTGAGTGGTGGCAAGTTGCTGGGTGGTAGGGACAAGGCTGAAACTCCTTCTGTGAACCTGGTAGTTCAGTGGCAGTACATCCTTCATCTTCATTCCTGGACTCTGGTTCAGAGTCAGGAGAAACGTGGATGTTGCATGCTTTAATTATTTTAGAATCTTCTCATTGTTTCTCTGAGGCCGATTCTTCCAAATTAATTACAAACTTATCACAAGCAACATCCACCAAAGCATTTTTTCCCAATAAAATTGTTTTGAGTTTTCTAACATGCTCGCAAGCATTTTTCCAGTTTTCTGACATAATTTTTCCAACAGTCCTATCAGTGACAGCTTGTGCCCTACAATGTAGTGAAGAAATTCACTTAGGTATGCTGAAATACCATCAATGACTACCCTAAAAAATCTGATAGTTCCATTCACATGACTTTCTCTACATATCTGTAACAAATTATTATAATAAGCTTATTCTTCTATCCACTTCTTGCTAATCGAGATAAACACTAGCAGAAATGGTCTTATTACTTAGTTCCTTTGTAAGTAGAAGGGTAATAAGGAAATACACTATGCTAAACCGACACATGTTTTAAAATGTGGTTGCTATGGGTTTGCAATCCATTTCTTTGTGTACCCAGGAGTTGACAGTTCCTGTACGAGAAAAGTTTAAGTGTTTTAAAACTAAAACCAAGGAATATCTCAAAAACGTTCAAATCCAGAAAAAGAAATATACGACATAAATTGTGTGTTTTAAGGAACTCTAAATTTTTTGTGTTGTAAGTTTCTGTCTATGTATTATGGTTTACAAATTATCCAAAATTCAAAAAAGAATGCTGCAAGGACTGCTTTAGACCAATAGTTTGGATTCTACAACTAAGTGGTGGCAAATAATAATCCAGAATTAATCACTGGTGAACAGTTATTGCTGTTTACTTTCTCTACATGTACTATATACATAGTGTATAGAAAAGGTATTGCATTGCATCCAAAAATTTGATACCAAGATTTCACATTTTAGGGTCCTCTGTATCCAAAACAAAAAAAAAAAAAAAAAAAAACAAAAACCAAAAAAAAGTGAGTGTGTCTCCTTGTGTCCATGTGTCTGCGAGCACAATAACTCAAAAATGAAAAGCCGATAAAATACCAAACTTGGTATTTAAGTTTATGATCTTCCAGGGATGTAATACAAAGATTTTGAGAAAAATTACCCCATCCTAAACTACCCTTTAAATGAACAAAATTTACAAAATTTTGATTTTCTAAAAAATGACTAATGATTTTGATTAAAATACCATATATTAAAGACATTTACATGGCAAATAAAGTGTATATCTTGAATTTTCTGCCAATAGCCTCTAAAAACCTCTTTATTCTGGATGAATTTTGCGTAACTAGTAAACCATAAGTTATTGAAAAAAACTTACTAGACAACAAAATGTAGATCTTGTTAAAACACACAATTTATGTCATATACATTTTTTTGTGGGTATTCCTTGTTATTTGTTTGAGTTTTAAAATGCTTAAAACTTTTCTGATACAGGAATTTGTCAACTTCTGGGCCGAGCAAAGAAACGGCAGCCAGCTTTTACAAGATTCAAGTATCATTTTAGCCTAGTGTATTCCTTTATTTCCCTTCTACTTAAGTAAGTAATAAGTAAAGTAATAAGACCATTTCTGCTAATGTTTCGATGACCAGCAATATACCGACTCAAAGCACTTTAGCTAATCATATTTGATCTGAAACGAACCAAATGGTTTTCAGTGGCATGCACACCCTCAGAAAACAGGTAATTTTGCCTAAATTGCAAGTCCAATAATTTTGTATATCATATTGATTGTGCATCAATACTGAATTTATTCAAATGCTGGCACAGAAATTAGGCATTCTGAATGAAAATAGGACACACACGTACACACTAATGTGTGATCCAGAAAACATATCATAACTTTGACATTTGGCAAAAGGGACAATAAGACCTCAAACTGTCTATCTAGAACCCCACTACAATACTTTAAATTTGTGTGGTTGATTTCTGGGACACTCTGTATATGTAGGCTTTTTCTAGACATTACAATATGGTTGCCATTACTTTTCACCCAACCCATGTATATGTTATTTATATTGACTATTTACTTTCTCTACCGAGTACATAGTATGTAGAGAAGACATTATATTCCAGCCAAAAATGTATTACCTAGATTTCACCACAAATACATGTTTTGTTTTATTTCTTGGGAATCGGAAAAAACAGTGGTCTCACTTTACCAGCTCACCAAATAGTTGGTGCACTTTCGCAGTCTATGTCCATTGTTTTGACTCTGGTGTGTAATGATGGCTCAAGAGTCATAAATTGGTGCAAAAAGACTTGCAGATTGCAGTTAAACATGCCAGACATTGTGTTAAAATGCTGTTCTAACCCACAGCTTCTTCATAGCCAATTCTCTGAGCAGGATATTGTGCACTACAGTCTAGCAATCTCAAACATTTTTATTCTGTCATCTTGCATTACCATATCGTGGAATTTGTCAATGGATTTCTGTATGGTGACATCAACTGAATAGCTGGAGAGCACTTTGTCTTCGTGCTTGTCCAACCATTAATCCAAAAGTCTCTGGTTTTCAATGATGGTACAGAGCCTGCATGAACTTCATCCAATTCTGTTTTTATTGTGTGGCATACTAATCCCTCAAATAAAGATTTTTAAAAACATCATGAAACTTTCTCCATTTTCAATCACAGTCGACGATAAACCAATTCAGATACCTGTCAACAATGAACTGTATGCTGTTCATTGTTGAAATGTTTTATGCATCCTTTGAATAATCAAGCTTACCAATCATGAAGCCACATCAAAAATGTTCCATTCTCTCATGGAAATTTACCAGACTTATCTTCATACACTGCGACTCAAACACATCCAAACCACTGCACAGTGTTTTTCCACTGCGCACATGGTGTCATATTATTTTTGTGTCCACCACATTAAGGTGCCAATATGTCGTAGTATTGTTTGTTGTGGCATCGTTGTGACAATATGATGCTATCAGGTGAGTCTACTTGGAGTTGGTCGAGGGTTAATGCTCGTGATATTCTCTACATTAAGGTGTACATACCTTGCAGATTCCCTTTGTTGCACTGGCTAAGCTCGTTCTAGTAGACCAGGAGTTCTCTCTTACTCAGGGGGGAAAGAATGACAAAGGTGTATAACACTTTTGGTAGACTCAAATAAAAGAGAAATGTCACATAATTCACTGTAGACTTCCTTTATTGATGAATTGTTGTTCATTTGAGGCACTAACCCTACGAGCGACTCCCGACATAACCAATCGCGAACTTGATGAAGTAGTTTTATTTAAGTGCTAATTCCACTTTTACGGAGTTGAATAGTTAATAATAGCCTCTGAAGAGTACTTTATTCTGGAAGAATTTTACAGAATTTTTAATAACTGCTAAACCGTAAGAGATGGACAAAAACTTACTACACAAAAAATGTAGAGCACATTAAAGCACACAATTTATGCTATATGCATTTTTTTTGTGGAGTTCATCGTTTTTGAGACATTCCTTGTTTTTGGTTTCTGCTTTGGAAAACTTATACTTTTCTCATACAGGAGTTTGTCAACTCCTGTCCATACAACCAAAGGAACTTCAGTGACATAGTAACCAGCTTATGACTATCACTTTAACCTATGGTACTCCCTAATTTCACTTCTATTTACAAGGAAGCAAATAAAGACTATTTCTGCTATTTTTTTTTTTTTCTTGATTAGCATGAAGTAAATAGAAGCACAAGCTTTTTAACAATAATTTGTTGCAGAGATGTAGAGAAAGCCATGTGAATGGAACACATAAGATTTTTTTATCTTTAAACTTGAATTTATTAGGTTCATACACCAAGGTCTCTGAGCATAATTTCCACATCATTTTATAATTTATTCTATTTGATGCTTGAAGTGTCTTAGTGATAAAGCATGTATGTATTAAATACACAAAATAAAAACAAAATATTTAAAATTATTATTTTGCAGTATATACACTTAGCTGAAGAATTTACAAAATCTGAAACCTCTTCATGTGTTCTGAAACAAATGACACTAGAAATATAAATGTAAGATACCCTACCAATGAATGGCTACATATTTATACTGACGGTTCCAGCTTACAGAATAAGAGAGGTACTGGTGCAGAGGCAATATGCCTTATCTTGTCTTTCTACAAAAGATTAAGTTTAAATACTACAAATTTTGATGGAGAGATTTCGGCAATACTTCATAGCTTACAAAACCTACTATATCATATAAATAAATTTAAAAAAAATTGTGTTATTATCTGACTCTAAAGCAGCTATAACACCTAATAACCTAAATATGCAGAATGCCACAAAATCATAAAACAACTAATTAATTTAAATAAAAGATTATACTTCAATGGATACCAGCACATTGCAGAATACAGGGTAATGACACAGCTGACTTTTTAGCTAAGAAAGGTAGTAAAATTACATCAAATTCATCTCATCCAATAAGTTAATCACTCTATCAAAAGAATCATTATATCAACATATAATAAAAAAAAATTAAAGAAGATAATGCATTGCAAACAAAAGGAAAACCATGGGAAAATTTATGTAATAACACGGCAAGAATCTCTACACTACCAAAAAAATCCTCTGTGGCAACTTGACAGGCCACGACAGTCTCAATAAACATTTATTCGAGGTTGGTATAGTGAGATCTCCTCTTTCTGTACACTAAAAGAAGATATGGATGGAAACCATCTACTCCACTGCCAACATGATAACATAACATCAAAATACTGGAATGCAAGAGAGCGAATGGGTTGACTGCTCAACATTTGATACCGACCAACTGACTGACCAGCCGACAATTCAATGATTATTTTAGAATATAATAATAAAGAAAAAATAAAGATACCAGCATTCCAAAAATGTACAAAAGCAAAGTATTTGTAGAAAATCATTATATAGGCATCTCAAGATATCCAGCTGGTATATGTTGAGCACATAATTTTAAAGTTAATAAGCCTACTCCTCTGAGTCTTACCTCCTTGTTTATTGCAGTCAACTTCTTCATTAGAAGAGGTAGTGATGGTGAGAGGGCCTGCTATAAGACCCTTAGATGTGGCAACAATGCCAAGTTGCCATGATGGTGCTCCTACCAAACGACATGCATCTGCTATCACACAATTCATGCTCTCTTGATTAACAAATATGCTGACATCCTGGTAATATAATTCTCTGTGAAACCAGAAAGCACATTTGTTGTAATACTGATTGATTCTGGAAGGCTTTGTACCTGTATTAGGAATCAAAATTCTATTTTTTCAAATACATATTATTTATTTCTTAATTTAGTCCCCTTTTATATATACAGTACTGCTACTGTCAGTAAAATTTAAACATGCTGTAGTATGAAATTGTGAATGAAGAAACATGGCAACGCTATATATTGTCGTCCACAAGGTCACCATTACTACTCCTTGAGTAACTGGTTTGCAACATGCCAGTAACAGGCAAGAGAGAACGATGGAGTGGTGAGTGTATAAAAATGGTGTTATTCGTTATAGAAAGCAAACTAAGCATTCAGACAGACACGCGCTCCTTTTTCTAAAAATACTATTTTTGGATTCAGGTATCCTCAAAACATTTATTTCCTGTGAAATCTCAGCATCAAATTTTTGAATGGAATGGTATACCTTTACTATCTACTATGCACGTTGCACATACATGGGGGAGAAAGTAAAAGTGATCTCAAATATGTGATTTGATAATTAATGTCTCATAATAAAGTGCATTACCTGAGCGACCGAACCTCCTCACGGCTTCACCATAATGGGTGAGGGCTGGCCGCTGCGAAATGGTCCAGTCACTCAGGGAATGCACTGTAGTAGCAAGAGACTGAAATAGTGCCTCTTTTGTACTAGGGTTTCCTGGTGATTTCTCTGGTTACAAGGGTCAGTCAATAACCAATGCCTCCTAGTTTCTCCTTAACTTAGTTATGTGAACAATTTGAATTTAGCGCAATTCCTCAAACCTTCTTCTCTAATCCACTGCAGTAGCAATTTCCTAAGTCAACAGGTGGCAGTACTCCTGCCTTTTGCAAAATGGCTGACTTCAATGTGCGTATTAGACAGAATTCTGTAACTGAATTGTTGCATGCGGAAGGTGCAACACCCATTTGCATTTATGAAAGGATGAAGAATGTGTATGGTGATGCAACAATAGATGTCAGCACTGTTAGAAGATGGGTCCATTGCTGAAATGAAGCAGAAGGGCAAACGCTGTTGGCTGATGAATATCGGAGCGGTAGACCGGTGACTGCAGTGACTCCTCTAGCAACATTGAGTGAGTGGATGAGATTATTTGTACTGACCGCCAGGTAACAATGGATGAATTGTGTTGCATTATGTCCCTCAGTAAAGGCGGTGTGATGATTATTCAACAAACTCAAAAGTTTGTTCACGGTGGGTACCAAGAATGTTAACTGACTAGAACAAAGAGACAAGAAAAACAATAGCCGCTGAACTCTTGCAGTGCTTCAATTTGGAGGGAGAGGACTTTCTGGAAAACATTGTGACTGGAGACGAAACATGGGTTCACTTTTTTGAACCTGAATCAAAAAGACAGTCAATTGAATGGCATTGCACTACCTTACCAAAGAAGAAAAAATTCAAAGCTGTGCCATCAGCAGGGAGAGTGATGGTGATAGTATTCTGGGATGTAGAGGTTGTGATTCTGGTTGAATTTTTGGAGCAGGGATGCACAGCAAATTCTGTCCGATACGTCAGCACCCACCCTCAAAAGACTTAAAGTAGTCTTCGGCGAGTTTGCCCAACAAGAACCCTGGCAGATGTTCTTCTTTTGCATGACAATGTAAAACCACACACCACTCATAACACCACTGAAGCGATTGTGAAAATTGAATGGGAAGTCTTGCCTCATCCCCCATACAGCCCTGACCTAGCACCATCAGACTATCATCTGTTTAGGCCTCTAAAGGAAGCTCATCGTGGGATTCACTTTGAAGATGCAGAGGCCGTGAAAACATCTATGCGTCAATGACTTCGGAAGCACTGGATTATATGCCCTTGTTAAAAGGTGGATCAAAACTGTGGAAAAAGACGGGAATTACATTGAAAAGGGACAATTTAATCCTCAATGTTGTGGCATTCATGCTGAGTAATGAAAGTTTAATTTCCTTACAAATTAAAAGAGAAAAAAAAAAATAGGAGGCATAGTTATTGACTGACTCTCATATATACAGCACATTTGTTACAAAACTTGGCCACCAGGATATGGCCCATGTGACCTTTACTGCATTTTCCTGCATACACATCCTACATCTGTTCCGTGAGTCTTACAAATGCATCAGTCTTATTTCTGTTCTAGTCCAGTTCACACATGAATAACATTAGCAATGTTTACACGTGTTTAGTTTTGCTTGAAGTGCTTTCAAAATGCAGTATACAGTACTACAAAGAGTGTTTATGTACGATAAGTATGTGCTTGCATCATCTTGCAGGGGTGAAACTAAATTTCCTGGTGCTTGTTCTGAGTAGAGAGGCTGTTCGTTTGCTTGTAAATAAATTCAGGGAGACTGGATCAATTTGTAAGAGCAAAAGAAAGGTAAACAGGCATGTGCTTATGAAGCAGAAATTAGATGAAATTGGAGAAAGATTAGAAAGGTGGCCTCAAAAATCTCTTAGGCATCTTGCTCAAGAAACTGACATCTCGAAAGCTTCAGCATGGAAAGCAACAAAACTTTTAAAATTCAAACCTTACAAGGTTACTTTTGTCCAGGAATTTCCAATAGCTCCTGTGATAAGGTATGTTTTGTGTTTATTCTAATAATTGTTAATGTGATTTGATATGTTATTTGACGTCCATGCATATGTGACTGGGTGATTGTCAGGCAAGTGTACAATACGTGTCCAGAAGACATGAGTCGGACGGCATACTTACTGGCTGCCCTGACATGTGGCATCAGCCGTTAGTAGGTAACCTATCATAGGCTGTGTCCTCCATTTTGACATTCATAGTTGCTAATTTAACTAGAATTGGTCTTGGTTTTCATCCCCATCATCCTAATCTAAAGTAGTTGACCATTTCCCAGCCTGTGAGTTTAATCCCTTCTATAATTTCCTCCACTTCTTCCCATGTTTTTCTTCTTCTTTGTTCTTCTCTCCAAAGATCACTACATTCAGCTTTCTGTTGGCTTGCGCCAATTTCTCCAATTGGGTTATTATATTTTGGCATTCCACTAATTCTTTTCTTGTTTCTTGCTCCATCTGATTTATGCTTCTTTTTATTTCTTCCATACACTTCTCTCTTTATTTAATATCTTTTATGACATATGCTATGTTTATTAACACTGCTACCACTTCATCCATTCCTGTTCCTGGATTGAATTCTATGCTTCTAGGGATTCACTGATGGGATTCAAAAACTTAGCGTTCTTAATACATTTTCTTTGTTACCATTAGGATTGCTTATTTTTGTCCTGTTATACAGTGCAATGCGTGCTCTATAAAGCCGAAGTGCTATACCCACGTTTCTGCTTTAACAAGCATTCACCTCTTTGCGCTCGCTAAAGCAACTCTCAGGCTGTTTCCTCAATATTAAAGTCCATCAACAGTTTACAAGAAAAATAAAACTATTATTCAATTTCTGCAGTTAACAAACCTTTTTGTGATGGTAGAGCCAGTTAGCAGAAGGCGATGCATAGTGCTGAGCATGCACGTTATGAGTGCAAACTTGTGCTGACTCAGAGTGTGATCAAATTTTACTCTTAGAACTGCAGCTTCACCTGCTGGTTTCAGCATCACCCTGAAAAAATGTGATGTGTTACACTCAAATGACTTTCTCTAGCTACTCTACACACTTCTTACAAAAGATTATTCTTTTCTACACCATGCTAAGGGAGATCAACATTAGCAGAATGTTCTTATTACTTAGTTCCTTATATGTAGAAAGGAACTAAAAGAATGCGCTATGCTTAAGTGATAGTAAAATGTTTTAAAAGCTGTCATTATACGATTGTCATTGCAAATCGCTTCTTTGCTTGCCCAGGAGTAGAACAAAAGAAAAACAGACACTTCCTGTCTGAGAAACGTATATATTTTTCAACTGAAACCAATAACAAGGAATATGTCGGAAACAGTTACCTCCACAACAAAAACATAATGGACATAAATTGTGTATTTTGACAAGATCTAAATTTTTTTTTTTGTAGTAAGTTTTGTCTCTCTCTTACGGTTTAGCACTTAAGCAAAATTCGGCAAAAATCATCCGGAAAAAGAGATTCTCAGAGGCTATTCCCAGAAAATTCAAGATATACATTTTATTTGGAATGTAAATATCTTCAATATACAGCATTTTAATCAAAATTGTTAGAGAAATTTTTGAGAAAATCTAAATTTTTGAAAATGTTTCAATAAATTTTAGTTTGGGAGATTTTCTCAAAAATCTTTGTGTCACATCCTCGGAAGATACCAAACCTACATACCAAGTTTGGTATTTAATAGCCTTTTCATATGTGTGTGTGTGTGTGTGTGTGTGCGTGCGTGCGTGCTTGTATCGTGCATGCATTCGAGATGGATCTTTTTCTAAAAATGCTTTTTTTGTACTCAGGAGACTCCAAAACATATATTTTCGGTGAAATCTCGACATCGAATTTTTGGGTGGAATACAATACCTTCTCTATCCACTATGTACATTGCATATGCAGGCTAGAGAAAGTAAAAATGAATGAAATTTATTATCATTAATCATAATACAGGATGATCCACTATTATGTCCCTATTTTTATTTTCCTGCCTTTCTATCACAAAGTAAGTTCAATAACTCTACACTTTAGAAACCTAAAATACAAACAAACAAACAAACAGAAAACTCAACAGTTGCCTTTCATTTTGGACATCAGGACACAAAATCACACCTTATATAAAACTGTTAAAACCAGCTTATTAAACACACAGAATTAGGTGTCTGGGAGAAGATCTACATCATGAAGAAAAAGAGCCATATCATGAATTTTGATTTACCACCATACAGTAACCTTTGGAAGTTCATAGATCTAGTAACAGAGGCCTCCACAAGTAATACACCACCACCCCCATCGTTGATGCCAACGAAGCAAGATTTAGTTGGAATGTAGGCTTGAAAATGGGAACAAGTGTTCCAAAACCGTTCCTGGAAAGTAATTACTAATGATGTTTGTGTTACAAAATCCGACTCAAATTCTTGTGATTTAATAAAGAGATTGTTTGTTACTCACCACAAGGGTGCTGGGCCCCCCCAAAGAGAGTTGTCATTGTAGAGGCTAAAGTCAATGTTGCTGCGGCATTTGTGCAAAGTCCCTAAGATAATGTCATAGTAAATCTGGTTTATAGTATGGTCAGGTCCAATGGATAATGAACTGTAGACCACGGAAATCACACTTTGTCTGTCAGCGGAAAACTGTGATATTAAGATGGAGTTTCCTGAATCCACATTATAACGGATGGACAAAGAACCAGATGTCCTGAGTAACATTCTGTGGTCAGACGAAGCTGTGTTCCATGTGGGGGGTGGGTTCTTAAATCGCCATAACTGCCATTACTGGGGTGCTAGTAACACAGTTCTGGAGTTACAATTGAAAAGTTGCAGTCACGTCCTTTGTTAACTGTGTGGTGTCACATTCATGAGGATACTGTTATGGGTGCTTACATTATTTATTCAACCTTTGAAACATATACATGTTGTTGGACACATCAAGTTTAAAAGAGAATAAATATGTACATGGATATAATAAATGCAGCCACATTAATAACATTAATGGAAAATATTTGCATATGTCATAAGAATACCTTGTAGACCTAGATTTATTATGTCATTTATACAAAAACAAGAGTTTTTATACAGCAAAAGTAAAATAGTAAACATAACATATTCATAATGAACTACTTAACTAAACAATTTCAAAAAATTGATTAACTGATTAAAAACATCATTTTGCCATTGAGTATATTGAAAAATGGATCTCAGCATTTATTTGGATTTTAAATATTCTGTTGCTTTCAGCGACTTATATGTAGGTACATATAAGTAAAACCTACCATTTGTATTTTAATCAGCCTCATATATTAATCTGGTGGTATAAAAGTAAACATTGCTTCACCTACCTGCCATCGCTGCAGTCAACATTGCTCCAGTTGCGATGATTGGGTATCAATAAAGAGGGGGCTTCTCCTCTTGCTAAACTTTCCACTATTGTCAGTACAGCATCTTCCAACAGTGTGATTAGCTCTTGTCTGCTGAAAAATTATACTTCACATATAATAACTCAATTTAATACAAAATCTGATGCATCACATACAAATATTTTTCTACCCCTTCAACTTGACATATAGGGTTAGCAGACATCCAATATGATAGGATTGTCCCCTTTTTATTTTCTCTACACATACTATGTGCAGTGTTTAAAGAAGGTATTGTAATGCAACCAAAAATTTGATACCAAGGTTTCCCCAGAAATACACATTTTAGGGTCCCCTGTATAAAAATAAAAGCATTTTTGGAAAAGAGTGTGTGGGTGTGTATGTGTGTGTGTGTGTGTGTGTGTGTGTGTGTGTGTGTGCGCGTGCGTGCGTGTGTGTTTGTGTGTGTTTTTTTTAACTCAAAAACAAAGTTGGTAAAACACCAAACTTACGTATCTTCCAAGGATGCGACAAAGATTTTGAGAAAGCCCCCCCCCCCCACCCCAAACTACCCTTCATATGGAAAACATTTCGAAAATTTTGATTTTCTCAAAAATGGCTCTCAATTTTGATTAAAATGCTGTATATTAAAGATATTTACATATTAAATACAATGTATATCTTGAACTTTCTGGGAATAGCATCTGAAGACCTCTTTATTCTGGATAAATTTAGCTGGATTTTGCATAATACGCATAAGAACATAACTCCAGGGCACGACTGTCCACAAGGGACCATGGCCTACCAGCCTAGCCATACATCTCTCACCTCAGACAGAAGGCATCATGAATGGGTGCAGTGCTGGAGGGTGAGAGTCCCTCCCAGCCGATTGATGCGGTCTTCTCAATCTGAAGCTGCTACTTCTCGATTAAGTAGCTTCTCAATTGGCCCCACAGAGACCTCACGAGGCTGAGTGCACCCAGGACCAGGTCTCCCAGTGAGGGAAAATTCCCCATGCCGGTACTGGGAACCAAATCCAATTCTCCCGATTAGTAAATCATAAGAGATAGACAAAACTAACTACACAAAAAATGCAGATCTCATAGGTCATATACATTTTTTTCATGCAGTTGACCATTTTGAGATATTCCTTTTAGTATGCTTCAGTTTTAAAATGCTTATGCTTTTCTCATACAGGAACTTGTCAGCTCCTTGCCATGCAAAGAAAATGTTTTCAATCTCATAGCAACCAGCTTTTAAAGCATTTGACTGCGCGTTTAGCCAGTATTCCCTTATTTCCCCTCTCTCATAAGGAACAAGTAATAAGACTGTTTCTGCTAATGTTTATCTTGATTAGCATGAAATGGATTGAAGAATAAGCTTATGAACAGTAATTTGTTAGAGATGTAGAGAAAGTCATGTGAATGGAGCACATCAGATTTTTTAAAGAAATGCCCTGATGACCTGGTAAACATTCCTGAGACCTATTTGTTACATATCTACAAGGTGCATCCAGAAAGTAAGTACCGATCACATCCAGATATGGCACCACCAGTCAGACAGGAATGCACAGGAGTAGAGAGGAAGTATGTGGGAATAATGCAGTAAAGTTTCAGTCTCGTCATAGCAGGGATACCGTGCTGTACTAGGAGAAAATGGCTGCTGTGTTAATGTCTTCTGGTAATTGCAAGGTTTGTGCAGTCATCCGATTTTTGCACGCCCAAAAGAAATCTTCAGCAGAGATCCATCACCAATTGTGTAAGATGTATGGACACAACATTATGTGCGACAGTATGGTAAGACGATGGTGCAAGAGATTCACTGAAGGACTAACTAATATTCATGACAAAGACTGTAGTGGCCGACTATCTCTGGTGATGCCAGAAGTGTTAGAAAGTAAGCGGCAAGCAATTGTGCAGAACTGGTGCTTCACAACTTCAGAACTCTCTTGTAAATTGACCCAGATATCTCACTCACTTTTACATGAAATTGTCTCCCATTGCCTTGGTTTTCACAAAATGTGTGAAAGATGGGTGCCCTGGCAACTGACAGATGAACATAAAACCAAAAGTCTGGCCACAGCATTGACATTCCTACAGCAGTATGCAGAGAAAGGTGATGAATTTTTTGACAATATTGTTACAGGACGAAACATGGATGTCACATGCTACACCAGAAACAAAACAACAATCAATGCATTGGCAGCACAGTGGTTCACATGTGAAAACCAAATTCAAGCAGACAATTTCTGTCAAAAAAATCATGCACACTGTCTTCTGGGATCGACGTGGTGTCCTCCTGTGTAAGTTTTTACCTCGAGGGGAGACCGTAAATGCTGATCGGTATTGTCAGATGTTGCATAAACTGAGGAGGGCAATCCAGAACAAGAGACACAGGATGCTGAAAAGGGGCATTATGCTATAGCTTGACAATGCAAGACAGCCAACGCTACAAAAAATATGTTGAATAAGTTTGGATGGGAGATCTTCGGCCATCATCCCTACAGCCCCGAACTCGCCCCAAGTGATTTTTATTTCTTCCATCTCATGAAGCATTTTCTGGCAGGAAAACATTTCCCGAAAGACGCTGAGGTGCAGAATGAAGTGACTTCATGGCTCTGGAATTTGGCGGCAGGCTCCTATGACTTGGGTATACAATTGATGGTGCATCGTTATGATAAATGCGTCAACAATGGTGGTGACTATGTTGAAAATTAGCCAGTGAATTATCTAATTATGCCAATAAATATTTCTTATCAAGGTCCAAGGGAATGCATGCATAATATAGTTTCCAATGTGAGCACTCAGCCTTTTCATATCAACTCCTATCTCAACCTGCCCATGAGGGATCTGCTTATCCGAGTAACCCAAATCAACGTTGTGCTATACAATCCCTTTGGCGATTTGGGTCGGAGAACTGATGGGAAAAGAGGGTCCCTTCTCTGGGATAATAAGAGACCCATGCTTGGAGTAACAAGAGTAAAGTCCACAACACAAGTATTTTCCAAGTAGCAACTCTCTAGAAGGGGTTATTGCATCAAGAAGCTGGACCTAAAGCTTAGAGATGGTGCATTAGTAAAGTGATCAGAGGAAAACATATTACTCCTATTCTTTACAATAGAAACTTAGACGAACTTAACCAAAGGTGACCTCGGCACAGAATTAAGTTGATTGAACAAGTATCCCACTTTAGTTTTTTAGGATGTGATGTCAGCTATGGATACAATAACAATAGGGAACATAAAACTTACTAGTACCAAGCTATATGTGGCACAATAAATGGAATAGTGAATAACAAAGCCCATAAACAAACAATATTAAAATTTTGTAAAACAATGGCAGTCCCCATACTTCTATGTGCAAGCAAATCTTGGATTATTACAACCAAACAAGAAAGTAAAATCCAAGTGGCTGAGCTGAAATTTTTAAGAACAGTAAAAGTGTGCACTAGAATGGTCCAGATAAGAAACGATGATGTCCATGAAGAACTACAGATCTGCTCCGTAAAAGAAAAGATAGCTAACAACAAGAAAGAGTGGAAAGAACATATAGAAAGAATGGAAGAGGTTAGAGTACCAAAGAAAATCCTACATTATTTTCCAAGAGGAAGAAGAGATATCAAACTTTTTCGGAAGAAATGGTCTTAGATCTATTTGTGAAGACGGAACAGGCAATTATTGCCTAAACCAGGAAGTAAAGAAGAAGAATTTCCTACTTAGTGATGTTTTTGTTCTCTTTATCGGTCGTCAGGACTTACTTTCTGGATGCACCTCATACTTATAGCTCACACTTAAATCATGGTATAATTCCATGAGGAAATAGTTCAAAGAAAGGAACACAGAAACTTTTAAGCTATGGAAAAGAATCCAGATAAACTACATATCAAAGATTCATGTATATGGTATTTTATGCATATAAAGATCTAACACTTCAAGTTAGTACACAGGGTGTTTCAAAATGACTCAAAACCAAAATATGGATGTTGTTGCCAAGATCCTATGTGATATGAAAATATAGCTTTTAATGCCAATAAACAAAATACCTCATGGTCTGCAAGGGTTAGGCAGTTACCTAGAAGCAAAGCCACATGCCTGAGAAGTACAGTGCGACCCAAAAACATTTGAACCGCTGCACAATGGTTTTCCACTGTGCACATGGAAACATGATAACACATAGCTGCTGTGCACAAGGTCACGGTACTGACTTGTTTTTCTCTACTCTGAAAGTGCAGTATTGAGCTGATGATGATATCATGTGGTTGAGTTATTACCAGTGTGCTTTATTATTTTGTCCTGTACTTAGTCACAAAGTGTATTATGGCTCAGCATTTGTCTTCTACTGCACAGCATGTATGATTTGTAAGTGTTACCACATTTTGCAAGTGGACTGTCATTTGTGTATACAATGGTGAAATTGCTTCACATTTAATATTTTTCTTGGACGAGGCTTGGTTCCACCTTCATGGATATGTGTTTACACAAAATAATCGTTACTGGAACTCTGAGAAACCTAATATTGTCCATGAAATACCCCTTCATGATGCAAAAATTGGTCTATGGAGAAAGAGTGTGTAGCGGAGAAAGAGTTATAGGCCCAATTTTTTTTTAGTTAACAGTTGACGCCCATACATACATACAATTTTGCCCCCTCTTTTTTTTTAGAAAATTAACAGATGATTTTGCTTTTTTTCAACAAGACTCTGCAACAACTCACACAGCTAATCTTTTGATGAGAACAACTGAAAGTGTGTTTCAGGAAGAATTATTAGTAGAGATTTGTGGCCCCCCCCCCCCCCCCCCCTCAGTTCCCCAACCTAACCCTCTGCGATTTCTATCTCTGGGGTAACTTAAAGACAAGACAAACTCACACCCTGGAAGAATTAAAACAAAATATTCACCAGGAAATTGCCAGCATTTGTCAATATAAACTACAATGAGTGATGGATAGTTTGCTAAAGAGTTGCCAACAACAGTGGTGGCCAGTTTCAGCATCTCCTTTAACAACATTGGTAAGTAAAGTCCTTAAAAGTATTTTTAAAAAAATGTATGGTTTCATCCACGTCTTTCTATGATAGCAGCATATGGCAATGAGCGCTGGAGGTGCAGACAGGAAAAATACCATGCAGACGGTTTGGACGTATTTGGATCACCCAGCTTAAACCTAAAATAAGGAATGTATCAGAAATGGTTAACTTCACAACGAAATATGTATGTGGCATAAATTGTGTTTGTGTAATAAGATTTTGTCTATCTCCTTTTACCAGATATGCAAAAGTTAACCAGAATGAGGAGGGCTTTAGAGACTATTCCCAGAAAATCAAGGATATGCATTTTATCTGTGATGTAAATATCATTAATTTATGGTATTTTCATCTAAATCATTAAGAGTCATTTTTAAAAACATTGCAAATTCTTAAAAACTTCTATATAAAGAATACTTTGGGGTTGAACATCTTCCTGAAAATTTTGTCACATTCTTGGAAGATACTGAACTTAAATATCAAGTTTGGTGTTTAACTAATTTTTCATTTTCACTTTCTCTACGTATACTATGTACATAGTGTATAGAGAAGACGTTGTATTGCACCCAAAAATTTGATACCGAGATTTTACTAGAAATGCATGTTTTGGCCCCCTGAATCTAAAAAGAAACATTTTTAGAAAAAGGTGAGTGTAGGGGGGTGCATGTAGGTGTGTATGTGCAGGGGTGTATGGGTGGGTTATGTGTGTATGTGGTGGGTGTGGGTGTGAGAGTGTCTAGGAGTGGGTTTGGGTAGGTGTGGGTGGGTATGGGTGGGTGTTTGTGTGGGTTTAGGTGGGTGTTTGAGTGGGTTTGGATGTGTATGGGTGGGTGTGTGTGGGTGTGTATGGGTGGGTGTTTGTGTGGGTTTGGGTGGGTGTGTGTGGGTGTGTATGGGTTTGGGTGGGTGTGTGTGTGGGTTTGGGTGGGTGTTTGTGTGGGTTTGGATGTGTATGGGTGGGTGGGTTTGGGTGCGGGTGGACGTGTGTAGGTGGGTGTGTCTGGTTTTGGGTTTGAGTAGGTTTGGGTGTGTATGGGTGGGTGTTTGTGTGGGCTTGGATGTGTTTGTGTGGTTGGGTGTGTATGGGTTGGTGGGTGTGGGTTTGGGTGCGGGTGGATGTTTGTAGGTGGGTGTGTCTGGTTTTGGGTGTGTATGGGTGGGTGGTTGTGAGTGTTTGGGTGGATGTGTATGTGTGTGGGTGGACGTGTATGTGTGTGGGTGGGTGTGGGTGTGGATGGGTTTGGGTGAGTGGGTGTGTATGGGTGGGTGGGTGTTTGTGTGGTTTTGTGTGTGTGTGGGTGTGAATGGTAAGCTTTGTGTGGGTATGGGTGGGTTTGGGTGCAGGTGGATGTGTGTAGGTGGGTGTGTGTAGGTGGGTGTGTATATGTGGGTGTGGGTGGATGTGTATGGGTGGGTGGGTATGTGGGTTTGGGTGCGGGTGGACGAGTGTGTGTGTGGGTGGGTGTGGGTGTGGATGGGTTTGGGTTGGTGGGTGTGTGTGTGTGTGTCTCAAAAACGAAAAATCTGTAAAATACCAAAGTTGATATTTAAGTTCAGTATCTCCCATGGATGCTTCATGAAGATTTTCAAGAAAATCCCCTATCCCAATTACCCTTTATATGGAACAAAATTCTAAAATTTTGATTTTCTCAAAAATGCCTCTAACAATTTTGATTAAAATCTGTTATATTTAAGATACTTACATGCCATATAAAATGTATAGCTTGAATTTTCTGGTAATAGCCTTGAAAGACCTCTTTATTCTGGATGATTTTTTTTACTTCCTCTATAGGCACTATGTACATAGTGTATAGAGAATGTATTGCACTCCACCAAAAAATTCAACACCGAGATTTCACCGGAAATATATGTTTTAGGGTCCCTTTTATCTAAAAAAAACATTTTCGGAAAAAGGTCCGTGTGTGTGTGTGTGTGCGCGTCCGTGTGTCTGTGAACACGATAACTCAAAAACGAAAAGTAGGTAAAATACCAAACTTGGTATTTAAGTTTAGTATCTTCCAGGGACGCGACATGAAGATTTTGAGAAAAATCCCCCCACCCCTAACTACCCTTTACATGGAACTTTTTTCGAAAATTTTGATTTTCTCAAAAATGGCTCTAACGATTTTGATTAAAATTTCGTATATTAAAGATATTTACCTGGCAAATAAAATGTATATCTTGAATTTTCTGGGAATAGCCTCTGAAGAGTAGTTTATTCTGGATGAATTTTACTAAATTTTGAATAACTGCTAAACCATAAGAGATGGATAAAAACTTACTACACAAAAAATGTAGAGCACGTTAAAACACACAATTTATGTTATATACATTTTTCTCGTGGAGTTCGTCGTTTTTGTGACATTCCTTATTTTTGGTTTTGCTATGAAAAACTTATACATTTCTCATACAGGAATTTGTCAACTGCTGTCCATACAAACAAAGGAACTTCAGTGACATAGCAACCAGCTTTTGATTATCACTTTAACCTATGGTACTCCCTTATTTCACCTCTACTTACAAGGAAGCAAGTAATATGGCTATTTCTGCTAATGTTTTACTGATTAGCATGAAATTAATAGAAGTATAAGCTTTTTAAGAATAATTTGGTGCAGGGATATAGAGAAAGTCTTGTGAATGGTACACATCAGATTTTTTAATTTTGCATAACTAGTAAACTGTAAGAGATAGACAAAAAACTTACTGCACAAAGAGTGTAGAACTCCTTAAAACACAAATTTATCTCACATACATTTTCTTCCTGGAGTAAACCATTTTCAAGCTATTCCTATTATTGGTTTCAGTTTTAAAATACTTTTCTCATACGGGAACTTGTCAACTCCTGGCCACACAAAGAAACAGATTTCAATCCCATATGAACTACATTTTAAAGCATGCAACTGTCAGTTTAGCCTGGTATATTTTCTTATTTCCTTTTTACTTATAAGGAACTAAGGTCCTAATAAGACCGTTTCTGCTAGTGTTAATTTCGATTAGCATGAAGTGCATAGAAGAATAAACCTTTTAGCAATAATTTGTTATAGAGATGTAGAGAAAGTCATGTGAATGGAACACACAACATTTTTGTTAGATGTGCTTTACATCCATTAGGTCTCCCCCCCACCACATACACACAGAGCTTCATATAAAAATCTGATGTGCTACATCAGATAACTTTTGCAACCTATGCTGCAGCCAACTATTCTTACAAAAGCTTATGCTTTTATCCTCATTTCTTTATTATGATATTATTTCCTTATACAAAGGGAATAAGGAAATTCAATTAGCTAAAGCTTTTTTTAAGTTTTTAATGCTATGTAATGGTATTAGAATTCCATTCTCTTTGCTTAACCGTGGTGAAAAAACATGGACAACTTCTATAGAAAGCATCTAAAATATTGAAAGTGGTAGTGAAAACCATTAGGGATCATTGGGGTTTAGATGTACAGATCCCTCAGCTATGCTCTGTGGTTGCTCCACAAGGCCACACTTTGATTCACTTCTCTACTTCTAAAAACATCCCTCAACACTGGGCTACCCTTTGCAACTCAGAACTCTCAACATGTGAGATATTTGTTCGATATTTATGGTCGTGAGTGACAGCACCAATAGCTAGGGAGCGCATCTGCTGGGAGTAGTGTTTCTGCTTGCAGAAAGTCCATTTTTTGGATTCAGGGATCCTCAAAACATGAATTTTTGGTGATGAATACGGAATTTATTCTATAGTTGTCATGCGGATAATTGGGGTTTTAGATGAGTTAATACCTTGGCTACACTTGCAGTAGGGCCCTCAACACTTAAATGTCTAAAATCTGAAGAGTTCCATCCACATGATTTTCTCTAAGTCTCTGTCACAAATTACCGTTAATATGCTTATTCTTCTATCCACTTCATCCTAATGACACAAATTTATTACTTAGTTTCTTATAAGTAGAAGAGAAATAAGGGAATACAATAGGCTGAACTGACAATCAAATGTTCTAAATCGTGTTCGTGTTTGTTATGGAATTCTTTTCATTGCCAGGAGTTGATAGGCTCTTGTATGAGAAAAGTTTAAGGAATATATTGTAAATGGTCAACTCAATGAACAAATCTATGCTACATAAATTGTGTGATTTAACAAGCTCTACTTTTTTTCTTAAGTAAGTCTTTGTCTATCTCTTAGAGTTTCCCAATTATGCAAAATTCCACAAAATTCGCACAGAATAAAGATGTCTTCAGAGGCTATTCCCAGAAAATTCAAAATATACATTCTATTTGTCATGTAAATATCTTTAATATATAACATTTTAATCATAATTGTTAGAGTCGTTTTTGAAAATACAAAAATGTTGATTATTTTTCCACATAAAGGTAGCTGGGGACAGGAGATTTTCTTGAAAATCGTGTTGCATTCTTGGAAGATATTGAACTTGCTTACCAAGTTTTGTATTTAACAAACTTTTTGTTTTTGAGCTATGCTGCCCACAGATAGACACATACACAGACGCATATGCTGACAGACAGACACACAAGAAATTTTTCTAAAAATGCTTTTTATAGATTCAGAGGGACTCAAAACATATATTTCTGGTGAAATCTCAGTATCAAATTTTTATACCTTCTCTATACACTATGTACATAGTAGGTGTAAAGAAAGTAGTCATATTATAGATAAATTCCTTACACTAAAAACCTTAAATCTAAATTATCCAACTCACAAATGGACACATGTACCAACAGATGGTTCCCTCTGAGATACCAATAATGGGGCTGGAGCAGATGGTAGATGCCAGTTCTTTTCTGTTAAAAAAAGTTTGAGAAAATACCACAAATTTTGATGCAGAAATAGAAGCTGTTTTTAATACACAACAAAATTTATTTCCCTGGCTGCATCAATGCAAAAATATAGTTATTCTTTCATACTCAAAGACTGCTATACAAGCAATAGTAAGACTCCCTAAAATGGAAAAAAATTAAAATCCAAAAGATGATTCATCAAATTAATAAACTGGGGGGAAAAAGTTGTATTACAATGGATTCCATCCCATTGTGGAGTGGATGGTAATGAAAAAGCAGATTTTTTGGTAAAGAAGGAACCCAAATTAAACAAGAACACTATTATAAAATTTCATTATGAATCAATCAAACACATTGTTAAAAGAACAATAGATATAAACTATATAAATAAAATAACACAAGAAAATAAAAATTCAAAGTGGCTACAAATTGTACAAAATCCTAAATAAATTCCAAAATTACCAAGGAAATCAACTGTTGCCAACGTTTGTCTCATAACTGGACATGATTGTCTGAATAACCATCTCTTTCAACTTCACCAAACTGCCTACTATGTACCAAAGAAGAATTTATGAATATGGAACATCCAGAATCATGTCAAGCTTTGAAGATGTATCCTAACATTGTTGCCAAATATTGGGAAGCTAGAAGGAGAATGACTTCATCGTTAATTCTTGAGTATTAATCACTCACACACACACTTAAATATATTACAAAGTGCGGCAAGTATCGGAGTTTATCCTCGAATGTTTTAAGTGGAATACAATGGGTGCTTCATCTTCTTCCTCTACGTAACAGAGAAGGTATTACATTTAATATTAAATAAATATAACTTTTCATATGAGTCACCCGAGAAGCGCACCCCACAATTTTAGTACTACTAGAGTTTGCAACTGTACAGTTTGTTTAAACGCAAACCGACCTTCAAACCTTTGACGATTTGAGTATGGTTGGGAGCCGAGACAGTCTTTCATGTTTTGTAAATACTATACTCCCTTTTCCCAGTGTGCAGAGCAAAGAAACGGAGAACTGTCGGCGTCAAAGAATGCGGGGTTTCTAATGGGAGGCCGAAAATGGCTGGCAGGAGTATGAACCCCGACAGTTCTTGCGCCTAAACAACTTGCTTGCTCATGCTAGGCAATAAGCATCAAACGAACACATGATAGGAATGCTCGCGTAAAACATATATTCTTCCTTCTGTTCTAGTCTGGTCTCTTTTAACATTTCTTTTCTCTCTATGCTAAAACTTAAATTTGATTGTGATACCCATTACCTTCTCGACTGCTCTTTATTAACCTGTTGCTTGAAACGTGACTCTCGTCGATTTGAGCTATGCATATTATCAACTTTATTTAGTGATTCCTATTTGTTTTGAAAGCATTTTATATCTGGGAAACGATTATTGCCCTTCGATTGTTATCATACTTAGTTCCACGCTATTCATCTCATTCTGTGATCTTAAACAATTTCCTATCAATTAGCGCATTACAGACTCATTCATAATGTGTAACAAACAAATACCATAGGCGCCATAGGTTGTCATTTTTTTCGATTCATTTGTACGGCAGAACCAAGACCATCTGCTTTATTTATCATAATTATTCTAGAAGATCTTGACAGATGCAATTGCTATTTTATTTTCTTCGAAAGGAAAGTTTCCTTGCAGATTCGCCCGCATGAAGGATTGCTAATTAAACAAAGCATAATAATAATAATAATAATAATAATAATAATAATAATAATAATAATAATAATAATAATAATAATAATAATAATAATAATAATAATAATAATCATAATAGCAATAATAATAAATGGAAAATATTTGTAAGAAATAAAATAAGAACTCTACGGTATCTAAAAGGTACTCAATAAAAGAGAAAAATCTGAACTGCAGGCTACTGTGATACAGAAGATTATCCTAGAGATAAAGCACAAAGAAAATGTACGACTGGCTATGTAATATTGTGTGCAGGAGGCCCGTTTTCCTGGCGCTCCAAAAAAAAAAGTACATTAGCAAAATCAACAACGGAAGCGGAGTACATCGCAGCAGCAGAATGCTATACAGAATTCACAAATTTAAGGATTTTTACTTTCTCTACACGTACTATGTGCATAGTGTATAGAAAAGGCATTGTATTTCACCCAAAAATTCAATACCGAGATTTCACTGGATATATACATGTTTCGGGACCTCCTGAATAAAAATAATAATAAACAAAAACATTTCTAGAAAAAGGTCCGTTTGTGTGCGTGTGTGTGTTTTTTTTAAAAATGAACAAGCTATAAACTATGCACATAACCAATAACCCTTCTTGGAATCTGAAAATGGCGGAGAAATGACGGGACCCGGATAGTAAATCATTTTAGGTTAACTTCCTATTGTAGAAGTTGATTATTTGAGGTTATGTGGTACATGAGCTAGCTAAAGGTGATTTCTTCAGAACATGAAGATACCCCCGTCACCAGCACATTGCAATTGCGGTGCTCCTAATACATTTGACCAAATACTATTTTGGGTTAAATGGATAAATTTAATACACAAAGCTATCATCAAATAAAATCTTTACACTTGCCCAACCAGATCTACTTGCTCTTTAGTTATGTCATTGTTAGCCTTAAAAATAGCTATTTTGACATAGAAGAAAATAAAGAAAGAGGTGGAAACATTAGGAGTAAAGGAAAGAAAGAGATTCGGAAGAAGCATGAATGTTACTTTGTGATTTTCTCCTTAATATAATTCATTACCTATTTCAGCGTTTACCCGCCACACTAAGAAAGCGCTGCTGTTATTGTCATTATGCCAACGACATCCTTGCTTACCCACGCTGTTAACTGCATATGTCAACCTTTCCACACTACTTTATGGGTTCGTTGACTTCGTCCTTTTTTGCAATAAAATATGTGCTACATTGCGCAGAGCTTGCGCTTTTCAGATGCAAAGGCATTATTAGACATTGGTAATAAGAAAATTCCTGTTCATATTTCTACTGGCCTCATTTAGTTTCCACTACATTTTTGTCACTTCACAAATCAAAGGAAGAATTAATATCGAAAATGTTCACAAATATTGGTGTAAATTACAAAAATTAATCTTGGTTGAGCGAACGAGCCATTTTAGTAGCAACTAATAAAGATGTAGATGATTTGAATATAAAAAATCTGATGTGTACCATTCACATGACT
Organism: Hymenopus coronatus; assembly: GCA_030762935.1. Classification (NCBI taxonomy): domain Eukaryota; kingdom Metazoa; phylum Arthropoda; class Insecta; order Mantodea; family Hymenopodidae; genus Hymenopus; species Hymenopus coronatus. Next base: position 163,558,675 of record CM060897.1, read on the forward strand.
TTCTCTACATCTCTACAACAAATTATTCTTAAAAAAACTTATACTTCTATTTACTTCATGCTAATCAGAAAAAAATCTTATGTGTACCATTCACATGACTTTCTCCATATTCCTGCAACAAATTATTCTTAAAAAGCTTATACTTTTATTTACTTTATGCTAATCAGAAAAAAATAGCAGAAATAGTCTAATTACTCGCTTCCTTGTAAGTAGAAGCGAAATAAGGGACAACTGTAGGTTAAAGTGATAGTCAAAAGCTGGTTGCTATGTCAATGAAGTTCCTTTGTCTATATGGATAGGAGTTGACAAGTTCCTGTATGAGAAAAGTATACGTTTTTCATAGCAGAAACAAAAAATAGGGAATGTCACAAAAACGACGAACTCCACGAAAAAAATTTATATAACATAAATTGTGTGTTTTAATGTGCTCTACATTTTTTGTGCGGTAAGTTTTTGTGTATTCTCTTACGGTTTAGCAGTTATTCAAAATTTAGTAAAATTCATTCAGAATAAGCTACTCTTCAGAGGCTATTCCCAGAAAATTCAAGATATACATTTTATTTGTCAGGTAAATATGTTTAATATCCGAAATTTTAATCAAAATCGTTAGAGCCATTTTTGAGAAAATCAAAATTTTCGAAAAAAGTTCCATGTAAAGGGTAGTTGCCGGTGGGGGATTTTTCTCAAAATCTTCGTGTCGCATCCCTGGAAGATACTAAACTTAAATACCAAATTTGGTATTTTACCGACTTTTCGTTTTTGAGTTATCGTGTTCACAGACACACGGACACACATACACACACGGACCTTTTTGTGAAAATGCTTTTTTTGGATATTGGGGACCCTAAAACATATATTTCCGGTGAATTTTTGGTGGAGTGCAATACTTTCTCTATACACTATGTACATAGTGCGTATGGAGAAAGTAAAAAGCATTTTCACAAAAAGGTCCGTGTGTGTGTGTGTGTGTGTGTGTCCGTGTGTCTGTGAACACGATAACTCAAAAACTAAAAGTCGGTAAAATACCAAACTTGGTATTTAAGTTTAGTATCTTCCAGGGATGCGACACGAAGATTTTGAGAAAAATCCCCCCACCCCCAACTACCCTTTACATGGAACTTTTTTCGAAAATTTTGATTTTCTCAAAAATGGCTCTAACGATTTTGATTAAAAATTCGGATATTAAACATATTTACCTGACAAATAAATTGTATATCTTGAATTTTCTGGGAATAGCCTCTGAAGAGTAGTTTATTCTGAATGAATTTTACTAAATTTTGAATAACTGCTAAACCGTAAGAGATGGACAAAAACTTACTACACAAAAATTGTAGAGCACATTAAAACACACAATTTATGTTATATACATTTTTTTCGTGGAGTTCGTCGTTTTTGTGACATTCCTTATTTTTTGTTTCTGCTATGAAAAACGTATACTTTTCTCATACAGGAACTTGTCAACTCCTGTCCATATAAACAAAGGAACTTCATTGATATAGCAACCAGTTTTTGATTATCACTTTAACCTACGGTTGTCCCTTATTTCGCCTCTACTTACAAGGAAGCAAGTAATAAGACTATTTCTGCTATTTTTTTCTGATTAGCATAAAGTAAATAAAAGTATAATCTTTTTAAGAATTATTTGTTGCAGGGATATGGAGAAAGTCATGTGAATGGTACACATCAGATTCTTCATGTGTGTATTACATTCTCCCAGAAGGTCCTACAGGTGGTGCCTACATGGCTTTTATTCAGAACACTCTCCCATGTTTACTAGAAGATGTGCCCCTGCAAATAAGAAGAAACATGTGGTTTATGCATGATGGGGCTCCAGCACATTTTAATCCTGTTCGAGATGCACTCTCTGTTATCTACCATGACAGACTGATTAATAGACCTCGAGCCTTTGGAGTTTTATCTTTGGGGCACCTTAAACTATTGGTTTATGAAGCAGATATCCTGGGTAAAGAAACTCTTAATCTAGGTGTCATGTCAGCTTGTAAAACCATACGACACCGACAGGGAGTATTTGACAGTCACTGCTTCGACAAGTGCAGGCGTGTCTAGACGCAAGAGCAGACATTTCAAGCGTTTGTGTTGAACACCTCCTAACAACCACCAGCATCAAACATAGAATAATGTGTCGCTTTAAAATATTTCGATGAATAACATTTTGTATCTCAATAAATCGAAAACGAAGAATTATGGGGCATATGTTTATAATACATTTGTTCTTGTATTGATTTAAGGAACCAATCCTCAGTCTTTGTAAAAGTATTTTTGAATCACTCTGTATATACTAATTTATCTCACATTATTGCAATGAAAGGTGTCATGAGGCGCAAATGCATACGACGCGCATAGATACCAGTTTTTACCGTTTGAAAAGCGGCAAATTGCGATGGCAGCGCACCATTGTAGAGTATAGGAAGCTTGCAGGCGTGACGTCATGATTCCAAATAAGCCCCTCTCGCTCCTATAACCCATTACGCCCAGGGCTTCAGTAACTGCATGCCATTTAAAGTTATGGCGAGTAGGCAGTTTGTTTGAAAATGCATTTAGATGGATTACCGACCACATGGTAATTTTGCTAACGGCCTTCCGACGAATAAAAGAACGCAGTGATATGAACTCTTGTTCATATCACTGCGTTTTATTTGGTTTTACTGCAACCATTCCCGTGGCGTGCAACCTCCCTTTGTTCATTGTAGTTTTTTTAAATGTTTATTTAAGGTCGTTTTGACTATTATGTTTTATCATGATCGATCGTTAAAATACATTGTATATCAATTTATAGTTACACAGTCTTACAGTTAGGTTAACATTTACAATAAATCAGAAAGTTTTGTATGCATTAGAAACTGTAGCGTCTTCTTCAGCATGTTGGGTGTGTTAGGAAGACTCTTTTCTTCTGCTGTACAGTGGGCAGTCTACAAGGATGTGGTGTATGGTTGGAGGACTGTCACAGCCCTTACAGTTTGGAGTCTGATCCTTAGCGAGAAGATAACAATGGAGTGACCAATTCTGAGCCGAGTGATGTTTACTTGATCTCTTCTTTTGAGAGTTCGGGAATGTAGAAAAGGTTTGTTGCAGCCAGAGCGAGCTTCCTGAAGTTTACTATTAGTTGATGACCATTCCAATTTCCTTTTTCCATGTACATGCATTTGAAGAAGTTGACAATGTCTTGGTGTGGAGACACAATTGACGAATCACTGACGGGATGTTTGGTTGCTTCTTTTGCAGTTTTATCTGCTGTTTCGTTCCCTTTTATGCCAATGTGAGAGGGAGTCCATACAAAGAACACTTTTTATCGGTCTTATTTATATTATAGCTTAATAAGCGTGGATAAGTGCGTGTTTTGAATCGGAGCTTTGGGTGGCAAGCAGTACACCTAAGGCATCTGTAAATATGGTATAGTGCTTTTTAGTGGATGAATTAGTTATTTATAGAAGAGCTTTCTTACTTGCGAATGCTTCGTAAGAGAGCGCTGTAAAGAAGTTAGGCAAGCTAAGATGTGGGTATATTATAGTGCATCCCCTTCTTCATTGGATACTGATCCATCTATAACAATTTTCGTGTTAGATTTGTGGTCTGTAAAAGCCCAGCGGTGTCTTCTTGGAGGTTTGCCATCTACAGAAACAAACCTGAACTATTTCAACTTTGTTGAAAAAGAGATGACAGCACAACACTATTTATCTAGTTTATTTGCAAAATAATCAAATATCGTAAAATGAAAAGGAAAACTCTAAAAATATTACTTACTGAAATTTAAGTAGCAGAATTACAGGTAAATCTGGCAAGTTTATTTACTACTTTTTTGTCAATTTTATTAATTCACACTTAGAAACAATAACAAATGTAACCATAAACCTATAGTTTGGGAATAAATTTGTATCATATTACATCTACCAGACACGCACGCACGCACGCGCTAAGGGCCTAACTTTTCGTGAACACGTGCGGGGAACGTCGGACAGGGCGAAGGGGGTGGTAGCCTCCCTTTACCCTGTCCTGGCCTCCCAGATGCCGGTTCACTTAAAGTTACGCCTTTTCAAGGCGCTTATAGTCCCCCTGATGCTCTATGCCTGCGAAGTGTGGGGTATGGCAGCAAACTCCTGGCTTCTCTGGTTACAGCGGGTGCAGAATAGAGGACTCCGGTCCATATATTCTGTATGTCGACGTTTCCCTTTGAGGCTACTACATGAAGCTTCGGCCCTCCCATATGTGGAAGATGTTATTAGGCGCCGGGCTCAAAAATTCTACGCCAGATTGGGCGAACATGAGAACGCTCTTGTCAGATCTCTGGGGGAGTACTTACCCTCTGAACGCCGAAAAAGGCGGTTCCGGGTTCCCCGCATTGCTTGTGGGCACCCCCGGTAACAACGGCTTTAAACCAGCCAACAGTAATAATAGCTGAACAAAGCACTCCCCCCCTCCCATAGGGACAGGTCTATCAAAATTCACCACCATATTTAAATAAATAAACACCAGCGGAGCAGAGGAAAGGATGCTGCTCCTGAAAATTCAACCGCTCGAGGAACCTACCAGCGCTACCTCCTTAACACCAACACTCGAAACCTCAAACAAAACCTTAACCATCACCTCATTCCTGTGGTTAAACCCTTACCAGGGTAGGTACACAGCAACAACACCCAGGCTCACCACGAGCCTACCAGACACGCACGCACGCGCTAATAAGCACCTGGGTTTGCTGTTCACTGGAGACACGTCCTCTTCCGATCGCTCCTAGCCGCAGAATGCACGCACGTTCGCGGCGGAGGAAAGGATGCAGAGGAAAGGATGCTGCTCCTGAAAATGCAACCGCTCGAGGAGCCTACCAGCGCTACCTCCTTAACACCAACACTCGAAACATCAAAAATAAAACCTCAACCTTCACCTCATTCCTGTGGTTAAACCCTTACCAGGGTAGGTACACAGCAACAACACACCTAGGCTTACCACGAGCCTACCAGACACGCACGCACGCACGTTCGCGGAGATATATCAAAGCAATAATTTAAACGAAATTTTTGTAGTCGGATTGACCTATGTGAGGTCGATCCAGATGATAATTCTTAGCACCATGTATATTTGTAAATTTCAGTCAGCTCTGGAGTCCTTGATATACATTAAGATGGTGCTGATATGGGAGCTAGCATTCTCGTTTAGAGTGCATGAACAAGGAAAAAATGCCAATAGCTTGTATAAAAATCTGATGTGTACCATTCACATGACTTTCTCTATATCCATGCAACAAATTATTCTTAAAAAGCTTGTACTTCCAATTACTTCATGCTAATCAGAAAAAAAAAAAAAAATTAGCAGAAATAGTCTTATTACTTGCTTCCTTGTAAGTAGAAGCGAAATAAGGGACTACCATAGGTTAAAGTGATAGTCAAAAGCTGGTTGCTATGTCAATGAAGTTCCTTTGTTTATATTGATAGGAATTGACAAGTTCCTGTATGAGAAAAGTATACGTTTTTCATAGCAGAAACGAAAAATAAGGAATGCCTCAAAAACGACGAACTCCACGAAAAAAATGTATATAAAATAAATTGTGTGTTTTAATGTGCTCTACATTTTTTGTTTAGTAAGTTTTTGTGTATTTCTTACGGTTTAGCAGTTATTCAAACTTCAGGAAAATTCATCCAGAATAAACTACTCATCAGAGGCTATTCCCAGAAAATTCAAGATATACATTTTATTTGTCAGGTAAATATGTTTAATATCCGAAATTTTAATCAAAATCGTTAGAGCCATTTTTGAGAAAATCAAACTTTTCGAAAAGAGTTCCATGTAAAGGGTAGTTTGGGGTGGGGGGATTTTTCTCAAAATCTTCGTGTCGCATTCCTGGAAGATACTAAACTTAAATACCAAGTTTGGTATTTTACCGACTTTTCGTTTTTGAGTTATCGTGTTCACAGACACACTGACACACGGACACACACGGACCTTTTTCTGAAAATACTTTTTTTTTGGATACAGGGGGCCCGAAAACATATATTTCCGGTGAAATCTCGGTATTGAATTTTTTGGTGGGGTGCAACACCTTCTCTATACACTATGTACATAGTGCATATAGAGAAAGTAAAAATGCCAATAGCTTGTAAAAAAATGTCCTATGTATGCTCTTCTGCTTTTCTCCATGTAAGCATTTCAAATAGATTTGGTAAAATGTCCATTGTTCGCGGAAAACAAGCTTCATATAAACTGTGTTTGCCAGCTACTTAAGTTTCGACTGCATGGCGTTTTTGTGTAATGTTAATACGCAGATTAATTGTATAGTAATAATAATAATAATAATAATAATAATAATAATTAAGGTGCGCGCCAGAAAGTCGTTTATTTTGTATACTACTTTATTATTTACTATATCTTCTGAGGTCGACTTGTATTTTCAAATACTTTTGATTTTACTGTCAAAAACTTATTGATCCCAACCCCTACCAAACGGTTCCTTATGGCACCTGGAACACTTATTAACATTAATATAGTTAAGGGAATCTTATGGACCGCTACTTCACAAAAGCGCTCCGCTGGTTTGGTTTTCTTAGATGTGACTAAGGCATTTGACACTATAATTTATTGGTAGACAATACCACTCAAATTCAAGCGAGAAGAGGGAGGTCAAAGAAGATTCAATCTAAAAGAGGAGCCATGCAGGGTGACCCTCTTTCTCCGATATTATTTAACCTCTGTATTAACCACATATTATCAGAGAAAAGTGCTCAGAATCACATGGTTTCTGCTTATCTCCTGAGACAGAACCCAGAACAATATTCGGTTTTGCAGATTACATAGTATTAATAGGAAAGGATAGTGAATCTGTTAATATTTTGGTCACATTGGTTATTAGCCTTCTTCAGAAATAGACTCGAGACTCTGTGGCACAGCTCACTAAGAGCCTTGGCCTACCGCCCGGCCGCTGCGTCCCCCATCTCGGCCCATTAGGACCTTCAGAAATAGTGTTAAGCATTAATACTCAGAATCTAAAACCTGATATTAATGGCATTTCTGCTACAGAAGAAGTCAAATACCTTGGTGTTTCTTTTAATCCATTTTAATTTTTAATTCTGATGACATTTTGACTAAACTTAACAATAATCTAGACACGCTATATTCTATTCATCTATTACACCCTCAGCAAAAATTATCAGGTACAAATCAGTTTATTGGACCATCTTTAATTTATACATTTTAAACCGCCACTATCTATGAACAACATTCATAATACATTTCTGTTGAAAGCAGACAAAATGATTCGCAGTTCTGTGAAAGAAATTCTTCAGCCACCTAGTGAAACTCTGAATATAAGGACCTTTCAACACAAAAACTTGTTGGGAAGTGTATCTTCAGCAACTGAATATTAACACCAAGCTGCAGTCACTGAGCGGACTCACGTCAAAGTACTGCGAAATTTGAAGACATCACAAACCACTGCTTTTCTGCTCTACAAATGGAACTATCTGATAAAACAGTCAGACAGTTGAGAAACACCTTGCGTGATAAAGAATACCAGTTTTGGTGTTCCTATCCTCATAAAGGGAAAAAATCTTATGTGTTACACTCACACGACTTTCTCTAGCCGTTCTACAAATTTCTTACATAAGATTATTCTTCTTTCTGCACCTTGTTAATCGAGGTATTCAGAACAACGTTCTTATTACTTAGTTCCTTATAAGTAGGAAGAAAATAAGGGAATACACTAGGCTAAATCGATAGTCAAATGTTTTAAAAGCTGTCGTTATGCGATTGTCATTACAAATCGCTTCTTTTCTTGGCCAGGAGTAGAACAAAAGAAAAACGGACACTCCCGTCTGAGAAAAGTATAAGTACTTCACAACTGAAACTAATAGCAATGAATACCTCGAAAACGGTAAGCTCCACGAAAAAATGTATATGACGTAAATTGTGAATTTTAACAAGGCCTACATATTTTGTATAGTAAGTTTTTGTCTATCTCTTACGGTTTACTAGTTATGCCAAATTAAGCAAAATTCATCCAGAATAAACAGGTCTTTAGAAGCAATTCCCAGAAAATTCAAGATATACATTTTATTTATCAAGTAAATATCTTTAATATACGATATTTTAATCAAAATCGTTAGAGCCATTTTTAAGAAAATCAAAATTTTCGAAAAAAGTTCCATGTAAAGGGTAGTTTGGGGTGGGGGATTTTTCTCAAAATCTTCGTGTCGCATCCCTGAAGATACTGAACTTAAATACTAAGTTTGGTATTTTAACTACTTTTCGTTTTTGAGTTATCTGTTCACAGACACACGGACACACCGACACACACACACGGACCTTCTTCTGGAAATGCCTTTTTTGGATTCAGGGGGTCCTAAAACGTGTATTTCCGGTGAAATCTCGACATCGAATTTTTGGGTGGAATGCAATACTTCCCTATCCCTATGTACATTGTACATACGGGGCTAGAGAAAGTAAAAAGAGTGGAACTGTTTTCGGAAGTTACAGTGCAAGTATCAGGCTAATTAGGAGAAAATGTTTGAGCAGTTCTGAATGGAGGGGCATATCAAAAATGAATGCAAAGGAAGCCCCAGTTCGCAGTATTTCTTGACCATCTTCAAGCACAAACACTACAGACACTGCAGTGAGTGTGAAACACTTCCCCATTTGCTTGGAAACAACGATATAAAATCCATCTTGTTAAACGCACTACATGAAACTGGACTAGAAGTTTACGAGGAAGTTCATTGCCTAGCTGATGGCAGTAATCGCCGCATAGCGATAGAGAGAAGAAAATCAGAAGCAGAGATAATAGATCCAACCATCTTCTTTGAACTGAATAAACTTCATCTGGAAAAACAGAAAAAACATGAGCCCACTACACCATACTATAAAGAACAATTCAACCTCAGAAAAATAACCTAGCTGGCGAAGCATTAAATAGCTTAGTTTTCCTTATTCTTTTTATTAAATTTGGTTCGTTTAGAAACAAAATAGTTAAATGGACAGATGCTCCATCTTTTGTTGATGAAGGTTGAAATAGTTGAGGTTAGTTTCTGTAGATGCCAGAGTCCAGAGAGAAACATATTCTGCTGGGGAAAAGAGGAAGATTGAAATGAAACTAAATAACACGCCTGGTGGGGAACAAGAAGAACGTTCGCGAAAGTACCGTGTGGTCGGTAATCCAACTAAATGGTTTATCAATCTACCCGCCTACTCAAGCTGGTATCCGCCCACCATTACTTAATTTTCCATCCAGTTACTGAAAAACTGCTGCTAGATAACAGTAGTAATGCACTTTTGCCAAAAATGTAGAGGGAATAGATAGGAAATGCCCTACCTTATGCATTATGAGAGGTGAGGCATGTTTTTGTCAAGCCGCCAGATCTTGATTCTAAACTTCTGAGATGAGTACGGTTTTTGTGGTTTAAATGTGACCCCAAAAATACGATTTTGTGGCGTTAAATGTCAATTAAGCAGTACATTTGGACTATAGGTTTTAAACCAGTAATGGTTAATACGTGGGTGATGTTTGGTTGTGCAAAACACAGAAAGGGAAATACATGTATTTCAGTACATAGGTTAGGGTACATATTTAAGTCACTTTTTGAAGTTAAATGTTCAATTATGCAGTAAATTTAGAGTGTGTGTTTTGAACCAGTATGGTCAATACGTGTGTGGTGTTTGGTTGTAGCTTCTCGAATAGCAGAAGCATAAACAAGTAAAGGGGAAGTGTTTCAATACATAGGTAGTGTACTTATTGTTGAGGGATGATTTATTGTGCATGTGAAAGCAGCGTTAGCATTTAGAACTGTTTTATATATTCTTTGTAGTATCTTAAACAGAACATATGCACAGCTAAATCGTCACTACATTAGCAAGATATATAACTTCATAAATAAAACTTTACGACAGATACAATAATTATACTTCAACATATTACAAATAACTTTTATTGCAGTTTTGTTAAAGCAATAACATTTTTAATACGAAATACACTGTGTAAACTTCTGTGACCTGTTCTATAAAGCACTTTCCAGCGTAAACGTTTTTTCGAAACACAGATTCGAAAGCTTAATATCATTCCCACAATATAATATTTGGAAGCTAGTAAATTAGTTAAGCACTACATCACACCTACGGGACCAAAGTGTAGTATATTAGTGTAAAATAAATAAAAATAGATTTCTAAACTTCTCCTGATACCCTCGAAAACAAATATTATAGGTAGCTAGATATTTACTTTTCTTAAATATTGATTAAACATTTAAAGTGATATTTTTACTTTCTCTACACATACTATGTACATAGAGTATAGAGAAGTTGTTTTTTTTTTGTTTTTTTGTTTTTTTTTAGTTTAACGTCCTTTAACCTGGTTGGCCATATCGGACGATGAATGGAATTGGTGAAATGATGCTCAAATGATCTCGGGGTCCATGGAGCTTAAAGTCACTCGACATTCGTCTTCTTAGGATAAGGGAAAACCCCGAAAAAAACCATATCCGGGCAACTCACCCTAAGCGAGATTCGAACTCACAACCTTTTGAATGTGAAGCAGACACTACCCAGGCGGGCAGAGAAGGTATTGTAATGCACTCAAAAATTCAATGCCGAGATTTCTCCGGAAATACATGTTTTGGGTCCCCATGAATAAAAAAATCTTATGTGTTTCATTCACACGACTTTCTCTACATCTCTGCAACAAATTATTTTAAAAATCTTATTCTTCTATTTACTTAATGCTAATTGAGAAAAAATTGGCAGTAAGATGCTTATTACCTGCTTCCTCGCAAATAGAAGGAAAATAAGGCAATACTCTAGGCTAAATCGATAGTCAAACCTTTTAAAAACTGGTTGCCATGTGATTGAAGAACCTTTGTTTGTTTAGAAAGGAGTTGACAAATTCCCTTGTGAGAAAACTATAAGTATTTTAAAGCTGAAACTAATAACAAGGAATATCTAAAAAACGGCCAACTCCACGAAAAAAAATTGTATATAACATTCATTGTGTGTTTTAGCGAGCTCCACATTTTATATGTGTTAAGTTTTTGTATATCTCTTAAGGTTTACCAATAATGTACTCTTCCGCAAAATTCATCCATAATAAACATGTATTCAAAGGCTATTCCCAGAAAATTCAAGATATACATTTCATTTGTCAAATAAATATCTTAAATATAAGCGCTTTTAATCAAAATCGTTAGAGCTATTTTTGAACAAATTAAAATGTTCGATTTTTTTCCATGTAAAGAGAAATTGGTGGGGGAGATTTTTCTCAAAAGCTTCGCGTCGCATCCCTAGAAGATACCTACTTAACTTAAATAACAAGTGTGGTATTTTAGCAACTTTTCGTTTTTGAGTTATCGTGTTTACAGGCACACGGACACACAATACCTTTTTGGATACAGGCACCCTAACGTGTATTTCCGGTGAAATCTCGGTATCGAATTATTGAGTGGAATGCAATACATTCTCTACACACTATATACATAGTACGTATAGAGAAAGTAAAAAACAGCATTTTGAGAAAAAGATCCGTGTGTGTGGGCTGCATAGCTCAAAAACGAAAAGACCGTTAAATACCAAACTTGATATTTAAGTTGAGTATCTTCCAAGGATGCGAAACGAAGATTTTCAAGAAAATCCCCCCCCCCAAACTACCTTTACCTGAAAAAAAATTTCGAAAATGTTGATTTTCTCAAAAATGGCTCTATTTCATGCTAAAGCAGTAGCATGATATAGATAGAAGAATAGGCCTATTACCAATAATTTGTCACAGAGATGTAGAGAAAGTCATGTGAATAAGGCACATCAGATTTTTTGTGTCAAAAATATTTAAGGAGGTACGGTGTACAAAATCTGATGTGCTTCATTCTCATTACTTTCTCTACATCTCTGTAACAAATTATTGTTAGTAAGCTAATTCTTTTATTTACTCCATGCTAATCGAGATAAACATTAGCAGAGGCGGTCTTATTAATTAGTTTCTTTATAAGTAGGAGGGAAATAAGAGAATACACCTGACTAAACCGATAGTCTAATGTTTTAAAACGTGGTTGCTATGGGACTGAAATCCGTTTCTTTGAGTGGCCAGGTCTTGACAAGTTCCCGTATGAGAAAAGTTTAAGTACTTTAAAACTGAAATCAATAACAAGGAACATCTCGAAAACGATCAACTCCCCCCCCCCCAACACACACAACACGCGTGCGCGCGCGGATATTTTTCCAAAGATACTTTTTTTTTTTTTTTTTTTTTGATTCAGGAGGACCCGTGAAATCTCGGTATCGAATTTTTGGGAATAATACAATACCTTCTCTACACACTACATACATTGTACGTGTAGAGAAAGTGAAAAAAAATCTTATGTGTTCCATTCACTTGACTTTCTCTACATCTCTGCAACAAATTACTGTTAAAAAGCTTATTCTTCTATTTACTTCACGCTAATCAAGAAAAAATAGCAGAAATAGTTTTATTACTTGCTTCCTTGTAAGTAGGAGCGAAATAAGGGAGTAGCGTAAGTTAAATGATAGTCAACAGCTGATTGCTATGTGACTGAAGTTCATTTGTTTGTATGGACAGGAGTTGATAAATTCCTGTATGAGAAAAGTATACGTTTTTCAAAGCTGAAGCCATGAACAAGAAATATCTAAAAAACGATCAAATCCACGAAAAAATGTATCTAACGTAAATTGTGTGTTTTAGCGTACTCTACATTTTTTGTGTGGTAAGTTTTTGTCCATCTCTTACGATTTAGCAGATATGCAAAATTCCGTAGAATTCATCCAGAATAAAATAATCTTCAGAGGCTATGCCCAGAAAATTCAAGATATACATTTTATTTGTCTGGTAAATATCTTTAATATATGATAGTTTAATCAAAATCGTTATAGCCATTTTTGAGATACTCAAAATTTTCGAAAAAGTCCGTGTAAGCAGTATTTTGGTGAGGGGGGATTTTTATCAAAATCTTCATGTCGCATCCCTGGAAGATACTAAACTTAAATGCCAATTTGGTATTTTACCAACTTTTCGTTTTTGAGCTATCGTGTTCACAGACACACGGACAGACACACACACACAGACAGACGGACCTTTTTCTGAAAATGCTTTTTTTTTATACAGTGGACCCTAAACATATATATTTAGATATATCCGGTGAAATCTCGGTATCGAATTTTTGGGTGGAATGCAATACCTACACTACATAGTACGTGTAGAGAAAGTAAAATTCTGATATGTTCCATTTACATCTCAGCAACAAATTATTGTTAAAAAGCTTATGCTTATACTTCACTCTAATCGAGAAAAAATTAGCAGAAATAGTCTTATTACTTACTTCCTTGTAAGTAGAAGCGAAAGAAGGAAGTACCATAGGTTAAAGTGATAGTCAAAAGCAGGTTGCTATGTGACTGAAATTTCTTTGTTTGTATGGACACGAGTTCACAAATTCCTGTATGAGAAAAGTACCTGTTTTTCAAAGCTGAAACAAAAAAACAACGAATATCTGAAAAGCGATCAACTCCACGAAAAAAATGTATATGACATAAACTGTATGTTTTATCCTGATCTACATTTTTGTAGTAAGTTTTTCTCTATCTGTTACGGTTTGCTAGTTATATAAAATTCAGTCAAATTCATCCAGAATAAAATAGCCTCTAGACGCTATACCCAGAAAATTCAAGATATACAGTTTTTTTTAGGTAAATATCTTTAATATATGATATTTTAATCCAAATGGTTAGAGCCATTTTTGAGAAAATCAAAATATTCGAAAAAAGTTCCATGTAAAGGGTAGTTGGGGTGACGGATTTTCTTGAAAATCTTCGTGTCGCATCCTTGGAAGATACTGAACTTAAATACCAAGTTTGGTATTTAACGGACTTTTAGCTTTTGAGCTATGCTGTCCACACACACACACACACACACACACACACACACACACACACACACACGTGACTTTTTTTTTACCAAAATTCGTATCTTTTTTTAGATTCAGGTGGACCCAAAACAAGTATTTCTGGTGAAATCTCGGTATCGAATTTTTGGTCAAGTGCAATGCCTTCTCTATACACTATGTACATAGTTCGTGTAGAGAAAGTAATAGACATTATAACTCATTTCAATGATTTCACATCAAAAGAGGGAACGATTCATAAACGAATCGTGAATCATAGACCAGGGCAGGCCAACTGACAAAAGGACAATTCATGAAGGAATCGTGAATCATACACTAGGGCAGGACAACACACATGGTGACGATTTATGAATCGTGCACCAGGGTAAGCTAAAAGACAAGGCACGTGAAAAAGGTGAAATTCTTTTGCTGCCAAGCCGAGTGCGGCCGAATACTGCCGAGTGAGTACAAATGCGCACGAAAATTACCGTCCATAAATCCGGAGAAAAGCCACGCTATTCTCTTCACCAAGCGCCGCTTTCCCGCAAACTTCCCCACATTCACGTACCTCCGACGAAGGATACAATGGACCAACACCATCACCTACTTGGGGGTGAAGCTTGACAGGGGCGTCACTTTTAGGGAGCACATCAGGGGGCTATGGTGCCGGGGCAATGGGGCTGCGGCCTCACTGTACCCGATGCTGAGGTCCTCGATGACGGTTCCCCTTAAGTTGCGCCTTTTGAGGGCTCTCATAATCCCCTTGTTAATCTACGCCTGCGAGATCTGGGGCATGGCGGCAGACTCCAGTCTGCTGTTGCTTCAGCGGGTCCAGAATAGGTGTCTTCGGGCTATCTATTCTGTGCCTCGAAGCTTTCCAACGAGACTCCTGCACGAAGCCTCTGGTCTACCATACCTGGAGGACGAGATTAGGCGTCGGGCAACAAAATTCAACGAAGGGTTACCATTCCATCGGAGCGCCCTCGTTAGGTCTCTTGGGGATTACGATCCCACGAACCGCCGCTTCAGGCGATACCGGCTTCCCCGCATGGCTTGCGGGCATCCCCGGTAACGAAGGAGCACCACCAACAGCTGCTACGGCTAAACTCCTTATAATCCTTCAAGAGTTGCTTGGATTCAAAATTATAACCTCAAAAGAAACATTTTGATAAAAACACACCAGCGGTGCACAAGGGCCGTTGCACCATCAAGGCAACCGTCGAGGAGCAATATTCGCCTCCTCCTGTCACTCCACAACCCCAAAACACACCCGCCATCCTACAAAACCCACAATCCCGTCAGAACGTGGTTAAGTTCTCTCTGAGAACAGGGACACGTCTAACACACCTCGGGCTGCCCTCAGCCTGCTAATTACACTGGACTGGATGAATAGGGTAGCTTAGTCTAAATCGGGTCAACAGATTAATCGGGTCAGTTTTAAAACTTTGCTGTTTACACCAAGATCAAGTGGCATATACAACATGCTACCATCTACCGAAGAAGACTGTAATTTCTTGCTCACAGTGAACGTTAAAGTTTATGGAAATTGTGTTTTTTGTAGCTGTAGTATAAAAAAGAAACAAGTCTTGTTATAGGTAAAGGCTGTATTGTTTAGATATTTAAAATAAAACTTTGATTGTTTTCTTTATTTTGCCACATAAACAACAAGGAATTTTGCTCAGCCAAAGTTTATAAATCAGCATACTCCTTGTATTTGAAGTTAAGACTCTCCAACGCTCATTAATCGCATTCAAGTACTACCAACTTATGATTATAAATGTTCCTACATTTTGGGTTAATTGGGTCAATAAATTAAGGGTTAAAGGGGTCAATGCTGCTATGAGTGATTTAAGTTTTTATCGTTATTGTTTTTTTACAGATGCCTAGTAATGCTTATAAAACGCTGTTGACATTAAGAACGGCAGAGGGTCTTTCTCCTGCTCGTTGTGATGGTCTGAACAGGAAGGATGTAGTTGACTACTTCAAACTCTTGGAGGAGACTTTACAGGCTTGTGCTTTACTTAATAAACCTCAACTGATATATAATGCCGACAAATCTGGTTTGTAGATGAACAATAAACCTACAAGAAAACATTTTGCTCAGAAGGGTGCTAAGGCAGTGACTCTCAAACTTGTGTTGAGAGAGGGGAGCTTATCACGATATTAGCTTGCACATATGCAACTGGGAACTTTATTCCTCCATTGGCTATTTTAAGGGGAAAAAATATCTTCAAGAATTTTCGGATGGCTTCCCAAATGGATCTCTTGTGACCATGTCAGATTCTGGACGGATCAATGAAGATTTTCTTTTGCAGTGGCTGCATCACTTGCAGGCCCATCGAGTGCCTGGAACTTGTTTGCTGCTAATTAATAGTCATGGATCTCACAAGAGTTTGTCTGCACTGCAGTTTTGTGAAAAACACGACATTCATATGGTATGTCTACCAAGTCACAGTACTCATTGACTCCAACCATTAGATAGATCATTCTTCAAGGCCCTCAAAGCATATTATGACAATGAATGCAATAAATTTGTGCTTAACACATAGGGAGAGCGAAAGATTACAAAAACAACATTTGGAAGAATTTTCAAAGAAGCTTGGCCTCAATCAGCAACACCAGCGATTGCTGAGTTTGGATTTTTGTCAACAGGTCTGTTTCCCCTAGACGAAAATGTGGTGTCTGATCATGAATGTTCACCAGGAGAATGTTTGATCACACCAGAACGGCATACTTCAGTACGTGAGAGTGCAACTTTACAGCTTGAGGATACTATTCCTAATGTCAGTCCAGAACACGCATCAACATCCACGATGACCTTCCGTGATCTGCTACCGTCTCCAATAAAAAGACCGCAACGTAAAGGGTCAGCAAGGAAACAGAAAGCGGCTCTTTTAACTTCTCCACAAAATATAGAAGTAAGAAAAAGACTGCAACTGAGACGTAAGCCCAGAAAATAAACCATTGTCCTGCCTCGGTCAAACAAGTATGGAACAAAAAGTGCAAGAAAACGACTGTTGCCGCCATCTTCTGAAGACGACGATCAGTATGAGGACATGTAAGAGCAAAATAAAAGCGCATAGGCATTCTGTTTTGTAAAATATGATGTCAGCCGCTCAGAAAAATTAGGGGACTGGATACAGTGTCAGGGAAGTGGGAAAGAATGGTACCATGAAGACTGTGTTGGTGCCAAAGGAAAGAAGAATTTCATTTGTGGCACATGCAGGTTTTGTGACTAATTTTTTTCCATATTCAAGTGTGTATTTTTCCAGAAGCAAATTATTTTAGACTGACCCTATTTACCTAGATGATTGACCCCATTTAGACCCAATCCTTAGGGTAAATCGGGTCGTGTACAGAAATGCTATTAACCTCAGTGTTTCGTGTATGCTTATTGTTAATAAAAATATGTCTATTGGGTTTTGTTGCTTAAGGACTTACGTAATTAAAAACATATTGCTATATTTATTCACATGAACGTTTTAAGCGTTATTATTATTTTTATAATTTTTGACCCGTTTTAGACTAAGTTACCCTACTGGCTCTGGTTAGCGGAAATAGAAAAGCACTGTTATAAAATAGAATGTTATCTAGTTCTGACGATATGGAGTTAACGAAAATGGTTAATATTTACTTTCTCTAGCACGTATATACAATGTTCATAGTAGATAGAGACGGTATTGTATTCCACCCAAAAATTCGATGTCGAGATTTCACCGGAAATATATATTTTGGGATTCCCTGAGTCCGGAAAAAACATTTTTAGAACAAATTCCGTGTGTGTGTGGCTGTGGACAGTATAGTTCAAAAACGAAAAGACCATTAAATACTAAACATGGTATTTAGGTTTGGTATCTTGCAAGGATGCAACACAAAGATTTTCAAGAAAATTCCCCCCACCACAAACTATGCTTTACATGGAACATTTTTCGAAAATTTTGATTTTCTAAAAAATGGCTATAACGATTTTGATTAAAATCCCATAACTATATTAAAGATATTTATATTCCATTTAAAATGTACATCTTAAATTTTATGGGAATAGCCTCTGAAGACGTCTTTAAGGCTGGGTGAATTTTGCAGAATTTTGCTTTACTGCTAAACCGTAAGAGATAGACAAAAACTTACTGCACAAAAATGTAGATCTCGTCAAAACATACAATTTATGTCCTTTACATTTTTGTTGTGGAGATATGTGTTTCCGAGATATTCCTTGTTATTAGTATCGATAGTAAAGTACTGAATTGACTGCTCCATGAAATCTCAATTGAACAACATATCAAGAGTGCTCTTCACATACACAACAAACACCTACAGTCTTCTAGAAAGCAAGTTTTGTTGACACAAATGCAACAGGAAACGCCCGGAAATGATTTTTTTAAATATCTGTGCATTGCAATGGTTGCAGGTAATATTCCGTGGCATGAACTTCAAATTCCTCAATTTCGCGCCTTTCTAGAAAAGTATTGCAAGAAGGTTATTCCTGACGAATGTTCTCTGAGGAAAAGTATCTTCATGTGTGTTATGAAGAAGCAGTTGCTCATATACAGAATGAAATTGGAGACTCCTGTATTTGGCTGCATGTTTCACGTTAGGTAATGACTGGTTAGTATTTATAATAATTATTCCCTGAAAATTTAAGATACACAATTTTATTTGTCATAAAAATATCTTAAACATAAGACATTTTAATCAAAATGGCTTTAACGATTTTGATTCTAATATTGTATATTAAAGATGTAATCATGAAAAATAAAATGTATATCTTGAATTTTCTGGGAATAGCCTCTGAAGATATCTTTATTCTGGGTGTATTTTGCGGAATTTTGCATAACTGGCAAACTGTAAGAGACAGACAAGAACTTACTTAACAGCAAATGTAGATCTCGTTGAAATGCATAATTTATATTATATGCATTTTTGTCATGGGGTTGACCATTTTTAGATATACCTTGTTATTTGTTTTAGTTTGAAAATACTTATATTTTTCTCTATTGGGAATTTGTTAACTCCTGGCCATACAAACTAAGGAACTTCAATCACATAGCAAGCAGCCTTTAAAATATTTTAGTATTGCTTTAGCCTAGTGTATTCCCTTATTTCCGTTCTACTTAAAAGGAAGTAAGTAATATGACCATTTCTGATATTTTTTTTAGCATGAAGTTAATAGAAGAGCATTCTTTTTAACAATAATTTGTTGTAGAGATATAGAGAAAGTCATGTGAAGGGAACGCATCAGATTTTTTTAACTTGAAATGGTTTTTGTCTCTTTCAATGTGAACGAATTGGAACCAATCACTGTGTACCATCTTTAAACTTTAATGCAAACACAATCAGCATCGCATATCATGTGCACATCTCCTGCTAAGAGAACTTTCTGATCTATACAAACAACATGGCTGCTTTTGCTGACAAAAAAATTAAAATATGGCAGACATGTTGATATTTCTGTTCTGTCCTCCACAGGTGAATAGATTATCACATGGGTCACACTTTCTGAAAGACTTTCAAGCTTTGTACTTTCTCTAGCATACAATGTACCTACATAGTAGCTAGAGATGGTGTTGCATGCCACCCAAAAATTTGATGTCAAGATTTCATCGGATGTCCCCTGAGTCCAAAAGAAAGCATTTTAAGAAAAAGGTCCATCTCTGTATGTCTGTGGACACCTTACCTCAAAAACAAAATGACAGTTAAATACCAAACTTGATATTTACCTTTAGTATCTTCCAAAGATGCGACACAAGAGGATTTTCAGAAATATCCCCCGCCCCAAATTACCTTTTACAAGGGCAATTTTTGAAAATTTTCTTTTTCTCAAAAATGGCTGTAACGATTTTGATTAAAATACTGTATACTAAAGGTATTTACATCAAAAGTCAAATGTATATTTTGAATTTTCTAGGCATAGCCTCTGTAGACCTCCTTATTCTTGGTGAATTTTTCTGAAATTTGCAAAGATGTATACACAGGCTGTTTCAAAATGACACCAAATGAAGGTAGCAGACGATTAGCTAACACTTTGATTTATCAGAAACTTGATATCGCAACTTTCAAACTCTTCTATTTAAAGTTTTATTTGTGTTTAAAAATCACACACATTTGGGATTAGGCAGCAACGGTTGTCATACGCCACACCCACATGCTACGTTTTCCATTACTAAGGTGACCTGTCCCGCACTGGCGTGTCTATCGAACCACGCATACACCACACGACTGGGACCCTCGCTACCAACCAGCATCTCTCTTGGAGTGGACCAGGCACGTGGCATTTGGTTATGTACGACTGCCTAATCCATGGTGGTTTTATGGCAGTTTTTGTATGTGCCGAATTTAGAGCTAAAACTTGTATTCACGTATCACGTACAGTATGACCAACAAGGTCCACATCTTCGTTTGGTGTCGTTTTGACTCACTCTGTATATATATATATATATTCTTTTGCAAGATTTAAAATAAAATATATAACATATATAACAAATTGTATGTTGTAACGATCTCTATGTTGTTTGTTAAGTAAATTTTTGTCTCTCTCTTGCAGTTTACCAGTTATACAAAATCCATCCAGAATAGAAGTGCCTTTAGAGGCTATTCCCACAAAATTCAAGATATAAATTTTGTCAAATAAATATCTTTAATATACAACATTTTAATCAAAATCATTAAGAGCCATTTTTGAGAAAATTAGAATTATCAATTTTTTTTCCATGCAAAGGGTAGTTAGGGGTAGGGGGATTTTCTTGATAATCTTTGTGTTGCATCCTTGGAAGATACTGAACTTAAACATCAAGTTTGGTACTTAGCACATTTTTTGCTTTTAAGCTATGCTGCACGCATACACATTTCTAAAAATTCTTTTTTTTTTGGATTCAGGGATCTCAAAGCATGTATTTCAGATGAAATCTTGTTATTGAAATTTTTGGTGCAATGCAATTCCTTCTCTATACAATGTGCACATAGTGTGTGTAGAGAGAGTAATAAAAATAGTAACAACACACTGGAAATATATAAAAGCATAGCAGAAGCTATTAGTGAAGTACATAAAGGATATACAGTAATTGATGTAAGGAAATAATTAAATGGATTGGGAAGCCAATATTTAGAAGAACAAAATGAAAGTTATGACAACCATTAATTACTATGTTTGCTGCTGTCTTTATTATTAATACTCGTGAATTATTAATTAATATTTGTTAAGAAATTGTCTTATTGAGGTAAAGTTTTTAGGTTATTTTATATGAAAATGTTGCAGATAAATGTAACAAAAAGTTAAAGTAACTTTATTTAAAATATTCATTAGAATGACACAACTCATATCCTAAACAGAACAAAACAGAAATCATCGCTACTGCTCATGCTATTAACTTTTTTCACTTTTTGATGTAATATAATGTGCTCATAACGCTTTATCAAAGGCTTTATCACATTCTCTGACACAGAAATGTGATAAAGTAATATAGGCCTTAAATGGATGCAAATTAATGAGATGTTTTTATTGGTGTTTGGCAGGTCCCAACTGACAAATTGAATTCTCTGTTGAACTGTTGTAAATATATTCCAGGGCTACTAATCATTAGGTTGTTTAATTCTTTGAGAGCCGAATCTTCCTATTTACATTGCCCATGATATTTGCTGTTTATGTTCTACAGATCCAGTTACTTGAAAGTGAACTACATACAAACCAAAGAGGAAAAAACATCAACATAATAACTATCTGAATACACACAGTAAAATACCAGCAATACTGAACATTTGCACCATCAATTTATATACTATGTGTCCTTTTAATATAGCCCTGGAAAAAGTAACCAGAGACTCTAACATTGACAAAAGAGCCACAATCTGTACTAAATTAACTCAAATTCTGGGATATGCTGATGGATTGGATGTAATAAATAAATCAACAAGAGATTTAAGAGAAACTTTTATTAAGCTAGAAACATCAGCACAGAAGATGGAACTGCAGATGAATGAGGGCAATTCTGAATGTTTCAGTTCAGGTCCTATAAATTTCAGAGAGTGAAGGAATTTAAACGTTTTGGTGTTGTCAGTGATGGGATAGGTGAATGGAAAAATTCAACATAGAATATCCCTGGTCAATAAAAGCTACTGACAAAGACAAATGAAATCTAAATTCATCAGCAGAAAGACCAAAATTACACTTTATAAGACTCTCATTCGACCAGTATTATTATATAAAATAAATGAAAACAAGCTAGAAATATTTGAAAGGAAGATCCTCAGAAGAATATATGGACCTAGAATGGAGAGTAAGATACAAGGACTATCCCAGAAGTACCCAACCTTACATATAGACAGTGGTTATTGTTTCAAGCAACAACAATGGTAAAAAGTATCAACCTTAGAAAGCTTAAGTTTGAAGTTTGACAATTTTACATTGATTAGCATTTGTTTGGCAGCCATCATAGTGAATGCTCTCAGCGAATTTGCAAACATGGATAAAACTGGTCATCATTATGTGATACAATACTTTCATTTGAAAGGTCTTGGTCCCACTAATATTAAAGCTGAGCTAGATTCTACTTTGGGGGAGTCTGCTCCATTTACAGCAGTGAAATATTGGGTGGTAGAGTTTAAGTGTGGACGTACGAGCTGCCAAGACGAACATCGCAGTGGTCGACCAAATGGGGTTTGCAGGTATTTCAAAAAGTTCTGTACATCGCACACTGACTGAAAATTTGGATATGAGAAAGCTGTGTGCAAGGTTTGCTCACAATAGAACAAAAACAGTGTTGTGAGGATGTTTCAGTCGAGTGTTTGACAATGTTTTGCTGCAATAAAGCTGAGTTTTTGCATATATTCATAACAATGGACGAAAACTAGGTCCATCACTTCACATCTGAGGCGAAGAAACAATCAAAACATTGGATTGGAAGGGCAGCATTGGCTTCAAAGATGGCAAAGACAGTTCCATCTGCAGGCAAAGTCATGGCGCCAGTTTTCTGGGATGCATGTGGGATACTTTTCATCTCAAAAAAGAAAAAGTAGTCAATGGCGAATATTATATGAACTTGTTACAACATTTGAGTGATGAAACCAAACAAAAATGGCCACATTTAGCAAAAAAGAAAGTTTGTTTCATCAAGACAATGCACCAGTTCACACGTCCATTATCGCCATGGCCAAAATCAATGAGTTAAAGTTTGAATTGCTTCCTCATGCACCCTATTTGCCAGATTTAGCCCCATCTGATTATTTTCTGTTTCCAAACTTAAGAAATGGCTTGGTGGTAGAAGATTTACCAAGAAAGAAGAGGTGGAGTCTGCAGTTGATGGCTATTTTGTAGACCTCGATAGTTCTCACTATAAACAGGGTATCAAAGTTATTGAACATCGCCAGGAAAAGTGTATCAGGCTGAAAGGAGAATATGTAGAGAATATATATTTTGTGCTTTCTTTATTAGGTTGGATACTTCTGGGACAGCCATCATACTATACTGTACAGTAATTGAAGTTACCTTTTAACATTTATCCTAAGAATTCTCGCATGTGTGTGTGTGTGGGTGTGTGAGTGAATGTGTGTGTGTGTGAGTGTGTGTGGTGTGTGCGTGTTTGTGTGTGTGTGGTGTGTGTGTGTGCGTGGTGTGTGCGTGTTTGTGTGTGTGTGGTGTGTGCATGCGTGCACGTGTGCGTGCACATGTTGATGACTTGTCCAACTCTAACTGATGTGCAATATTGGCTAATATTGGTTTAAATGTTGTGAAATGAATAATGCTTAATATAAAAGCATAGCAAAAGTGATTGTAACTTCAGCAAAATTCAGCACATCATTTTTATTGTAAAACCTTTCTTCCCAACAATGGTTTTCAATAGCTTGCCTTAACAATGATGATGCGCTCCTTCCCTAACAAAATAATATTTTCAATAATCAGTATTGTCAATATTGTCATTGTCCTTAGTTGTGAACCATATTTTCCAGAGGTAAGAAGCTACTTGCGTTAGCCACCAAAAGTAATGCTTCAGAAGCCACTTCATATGACTTTCTGCAATCAGATACCTTAAGACAGATTATTGAATGTTCTGATGGCAGTGACAGCGACCCTCATTTTCATCCAGATAAATGTTCTGATGGAGATTCGGATGATAGTGATTATATGGATGTAGTATTTCCAAGAAAGAAAGCAAGAAGAAACAAGAAAGTTCAGTTGACAGAAAGTGAGAAACGTGTAAGTGCAGTTGAGGCTCAGCCTTGTTTGTCGAATGAAGAAGCTTTACAACATCAAGGTCAGCGTATGCTAAATGAAATCCAAGACACAGAAACTGATGTGATGGATTCAAACATTTCTGATGAATCAGTGACAAAGAAGAGAGGCAAGAATTGTGAATCAAAGAAACCACGACAAGAAAGAAAGGATACATGTACTATAGGACAAGAATACAAAAACTTCAACAGGTATTTCAGTTAAAGAAAGAAGTATACAGCCAATTGATGTATGAAGAATGAAGTGTAAGCAGAGGTTAACGGAAGAATGCAGGAGAGAACTTCACTGAGACTACTGGACAAAGGGGAGCTTTGACAAACGTGTTATACACATTTCTAATTTGCTCGAACTTGATAATAAGGCAGTACAAAAATGTGCATAGAAAATCCTAATAAACATAACTTTGGACAAATTACTGTAAGGTACACTGTGAGTATGGGTGATAAACCAGAAGCAGTTTGCAAAAGTTGTTTCCTGAAAACTTACACCAAAACAAAGGCCTTTATTGAAACTGTTATTCAGAAGAAAAGGGCACAGGTTTCTGGATTGCTACCAGAAGAAATGAGAGGAAAACACAAAATTGAAGAAGCTTGAAACCATATTCTCTCCATTCCAACCTGCGAGAGCCATTACACAAGAAAGAAATCTGAGAAAACTTATTTACCAAGCCATCTTACCTTATCTGATCTTTACTAGTTATACACAGAACAATAGTCAGAGAACCATGTAAGTCGAAGAGTTTATGAGTCAGATTTTCATGAACTGAACATTGCCATTAAGAAACCAAAAATAGATAGATACATATTACGTATGTTATAAACTTCAAATGAGAATACAACTATCTGAAGGAAACAATAAAACAATGTTACAAGAAGAATGGCAGAAACATACTTGAAAGGCAGATTTAGCATATGAAGAATAAAGAAAAGATAAGGCAGTGTGTGAAGAAAATGCCAACACAATAACATTCGACCTGCAACAGTTCTTCCCAACACTGCTGTAAGTAGATCTATAGCCTTCTACAAGAGGCTGCTCTGGACATTTAATCTCACTGTTCACAACTGCAAAACTCAACAATCACATTGTTTTATGTGGCACAGCCAGAGGAGGCAATGAAATAGCGTACTGCTTATACAAACACTTATGGAAGTTCCTCCCAATATACAGCATGTGATAATGTGCTCTGAGTTATGTGCATAGTTGCAATCCACAGATATTTCAGCTGACATCTATTTTTAATTAATTCAATTCTAAATATCCTAATGTTGCTCGCATATTTTCTGATGGTTCCAAACATAAGGAAAATGTTGGATGTGCATACATAGACTTAAAAAGAAATAAAAAGGAGCTATTCAAACTGAACCCCTATCATCCATGTTTACAGCTGAACTTCTTGCAATACTTAAAGCCTTAGAACATGCCCTATTTATGGAAGAAGACACGATCTTAATTTTCTCAAATTCCAAAAGCTCTTTACAATGTATTTCTGGACTAAATCAAAGCAAGAGCAACCATCCCCTTGGATTTGCCACACTAAATATGATACAGAAATTAACAATGTAGGGAAAATATACCATATTAGTTTGGATTAAAGCCCACTCAGGAATAAATAGAAATATAATTGCTGACAATTTAGCAAAATCTGTGATGATGTCTGACCAATCGTATCCACATATTTTGCAAGTGATCTGATTCCCTTGGACAAAGATAAAGTTAATAAATCTTGGAACAACTGGTGGAAAAATTAAGCACGATTTAAAGGCAAACATATTTCAATACATCTTGATGTACCCGAAAAATAGTGGTACGACATTACGAAAAATCAAGGAAAATAATAACAACTATAGCCCAGTTAAAATTCAATCATAGATGCTTCGCTAAACATTTTTATAGAATTAATATTAAGAATACTATTGTATCTACGATTATTGTGACGGACAGGAAGAAGACTGCGATCACATGTTCTTTGCATGCAAGAAACTATGGACAGCAGTACAACATTTCCAGGATCAGGTAGTGAGTTTAGACTTTCATCTTTCATGCAATGTTACTCAATTACTTACGACTCAAAATATTCATGCATTTACTTTGATGCTAGAATTTTATTCCATGTAAATATTAACATTTAAAGGTAACTGTCCTGTGTGATACACTGAAATACGTTTGAGAACTACATGTAAGTGTTCTTTGTACATTTATACTCAATTGTTATTTTTTATTGTTATTGTCTTTAGCTGTATGGATAATATCTAAGTGCCAATAAATTAATTAAAAAAAGAAAAGATAATGTAAATCTGCAGCCTATTAACATAAATCATAGTTCCAGGACACACCCTTATGGAGAGAGATGATGATCATAGTTTAATAGAAAAGAAAAAGATTTACCATCCACATGATTGGACTCAACTTGTGCGTGTGACAGGCAAAAAAAAAATCTTGATACAGAAATGCCCATTTCATATTTCCTTGACTTTTCGCCACTTTTCAAACAATATTTGATATTGCGGAAGATTGGCGTATAAAGAGAGTTTCAGATGGAGAGACGTTCGGTGGCTTCATTATGGACGAGAAAATTTTGGAAACTTTTAAATTAAAACAAACCTGAGGAGGGATGACAACAATTTCAGAGTTGTTAGCCTCAAGAGGAGAGGACGAGGGCCTAAAAATCTGATGTGTTCCATTCACATGACTTTCTCCACATCACTGTATCAAAGTATTGTTAAAAAGCATATTCTTCTATCTACTTTCTATAATTGAGATAAGAATTAGCAGAAATTGTCTTAATTACTTGCTTCATTGGAAGTAGAAGGAAAATAAGGGAATACACCAGACTAAAACAATCAAATCCTTTAAAAGTTGGTTGCCATATGGTTGAAATGAGTTTCAATGCAGGGTTTACAACTTTCCATGTGAGAAAAGTTTAAGTATTTTAAATTGGAAACAAATAACAAGGAATATCTCAGAAATGGTCAATTCCATGAAAAAAATGAATATGACATAAATTGTGTGCTTTGACATGATCTACATGTTTTGTGTCCTAAGTTTCTGTCTAACTCTTATGGTTTACTAATTACGCAATATTCAGTAAAATTCATCCAGAATAAAGAGGTCTTTAGAGGCTATTCCCAGAAAGTGCAAGATATACATTTTATTTGCCATATAAATGTCTTTAATATATGTATTTTAATAAAAATCGTTAGAGCCATTTTTGAGAAAACCAAAAATTTCAAAATTTTTTCCATGTAAAGGTAGTTTGGGGTGGGAAGGATTTTTCCCAAAATCTTCATATCGCAACCCTAGAAAATACTAAACTTAAACACCAAGTTTAGTGTTTTAGGGAATTTTCATTTTGAGTTATCGTGATCACAGACACACGGACACACACACACACACGCACACAGACAGACACATACATACACGCGCATACAAGTACCTTTTTCCAAAAATACTTTTTTTTGGATACAGGGGACCCTAAAACGTTTCTGGTGTAATCTCAATATCGAATTATTAGGTGGATTGCAATAGCTTCTCTATACACTATGCACATAGTACGTGTAGAGAAAGTAAAAAACGGATACCAAAAAGGAGGTACAATAGTGTAAACTTAATATCTGTGGAAAAGAATGGGATTGTCTAGATCTTCTACTTTTATCTCTGAAATGTTTTGGGATTTCTACAGAAATCTCCAAACCAGTGCTGAAGTCCGCAACAGCTTGCCTAATGTATGTGCTGATGAGGAAGAAGAAATCAAAGTATTGTGTTTATAAAACTGAGTATTGCTTGTTTTATTACTGAGCGTTAAACACACATATAAAGAATTTACTAAGTTTTCTAAGAAAATAACATTTTTGTTTTAAAAAGTCAGTCATCAATTCAAAAAGTTTACAATTTAAGCATTACAAACATAATATATCAACAGTGTTTAAAATAAAGGGAATGTTAACTTGTCTTATTTGTAATTTTTAGTTTTTAATGCATTATTATTTATTTAAAGAAACAAATTATTTGTTCATAACAGTAATGGAGAAGTTAATACAATTATGAAAACAAAATTAAATGCAATATCTACATATCTGTTAGCTAAATAATAACATATGAATCTCTGTGCAAAATAGGTTATGTTTCATTTTACATGTGTAAAGTAGGAAAACTATAAAATATTTAGTGTATCATTTTTTCTGTAGCTTATTATAGAGCCTTAACATTTAAAAAAAGGGGAAAGGTAGTTGAAAACACAGAGTCCATTTATCAAACTAATCACCTATGCCGGAAATGTTACTGAGTTAATTTAGCGATTTATCACAACTGTTTAAACTTTAAAATTCAATTATCTCAAAATGCATTTTTACTTTCTCTACATGTACTATGTACATAGTGTATAGAGAAGGTATTGTGTTGCACTCAAAAACTCGATACCAAAATTTCACTAGAAATATATGTTGTGAGATCCCTCAATCCCAAAAAAATGTTTTTAGAAAAGTGTCCATGTATGTGTGTGTGTGTGTGTTTGTGTGTGTGCTGCATAGCTCAAAAACGATAAGTCCTTTAAATCCAAACTTGGTATTTAAGTTCAGTATCTTCCAAGGATGCGACATAAAGATTTTCAAGAAAATCCCCCACCCCCAACTACTCTTTATTGCAAAAATTTTCGAAAATTTTTATTTTCTCAAAAATGGTTCTAACGATTTTGATTTAAATATTGTATATTAAAGATATTTGCATGACAAATAAGATGTACATGTTGAATTTTCACGGAATGACCTCCGATAATGTCTTTATTCTGGATGAATTTTATGGAATTTTGCATAACTGGTATACCATGAGAGGTAGACAAAAACTTGGTTAGCAAAATACGTAATTCTTGTTAAAACACACAATTTATGTTATGTACATTTTTCATGGAATTGGTTGTTTTTGAGATATTCCTTGTTATTGGTTTCAGTTTTAAAATATTTATACTTTTCTTATAAGGGAACTTGTGAACTCCTGGCCACGCAAAGAAATGGATTTCAATCCTATAGCAACCACATTTTAAAACATTTGACTGTCGGTTTAACTTAGTGTATTCCCCTATTTCTGTTTTAGTTATAAGGAAGTAAGTAATAAAGACAATTTCTGTTATTGTTTATCTCTATTAGCATGAAGTAGAAAGGAGAGTACGTTTCTTAACAATAATATGTTAAAGAGAGGTAGAGAAAGTCTTGTGAATGGAACACATCAGCTTTTTTTGACTTTACACACACATGCGAGAAATACATATTGTGTATATTGAAATGTTTATATCATACAAGAAGCTTAAAGTTAAGGTATGGAACAGACTATAGTGAAGAAATGAATGCATGTGTGGATGCTGATTGGGCTGCAGACATAACAGACAGGAAGTCGTCAAGAAGTAATTCAAGTGTTTGGAAATACAGTTATGTGGAAACCACAAAAGTAGTAGATAGTGTCACGAGGGTCTGTTGTGCTGAATATTATGTGTTAGCTGATTGTGCTGAAGAAGTGTTACCAATAAGCGCAGTATTGGCTGACATTTATGAAAACCTGGGACTGAGTGGTTAGATCACTCTCCTCTTACGTAGACTAGGCCAAGCGACCACATGTGAGATTTGTGATGGACAAAGTGGCACAGGGGTGGGCTCTCCGGTTTCCCCCACCATCATATTCCACTGGTGCTCCATCTCCATTCCATGTATCATCAGTGTCATCGCCTGCAGTGCCATAGTGGTAAAAGTGGGCACTAAACGCTATAAACATTATGTAAACGTAAGCAAAACTGTGGCAATCCACAAAAATAATAGTGGTGTAATATCTTTGGCAAAGAATGGTAAATTGTGTAAAACTTCTAAGTGTACAGAGGTTACTTATTTTGTGTAGATGAGATAAAGTCTGTAATTAATGTACACACAACAGATTTCAACTGAGAATCAAATGACAGATATTTTGACAAAATCCTTGTGTAAAGTAAAGTTTCAGAAATTCAGAGATTTGTTGGGAACTAAAGTAAAGTTAAAATAGGATATCAAGTAATAAAAATGTAGTTGAATTTTGTACAGTGCCTTATTTTTGACTCATCGGCTGCTGGCCGAGTTGAACATTCACAGACCCTAAACTTAAGCGTGCGGACAATTCAAGCACATAAATTTACTCGCATACAATAACCACACCTTTATTACAGAAGGTGTTGGAAATGATGCCTTTGTGCTGCCATGCATCTCTCACATTAACATGCATTGATTTTTCTTCTGAAATTGCAGTAGTTTCTCTTGTTTTTCAGATCTTCCAATGCATGTGGGTTGTTCCAAAACACTTTATTTCTTAAGCTCCCCCAAAATAAAAGTTGCATACCATAAGGTCTGGGGAGCGCGGTGGCCATAGTCCTTTACCTATCTTGAAAAAAATCCTTAATTAATTTCAATGAGATCAGTTGTATTTGCTGTAGCAGTTTTGTTGAAAACATAACTGCATGCAATCAATGTCACACAAATGTTCCAGGAATTGTTTGATTATTGTGTCCCTGAACCTCTGACCATTAGCTGTATCCTCAAAGAATATAGGCCCTATAATTTGATGCGCATTCAAAGCACCAAACACCAATTTTCTGGTCATGCAATGGCATTTTGTCTACAATATTGGGTTTTTCTGCACTCCAATATCTGTTTTTTTGTGTTGATACATGGCCGTTTAAATAAAACCATGCTTCATCTGTGAAAAAAAAAATCACTTTGGGTTTATAGAGCCATCATTAACTTTACTCGACACCCAATTGCAGTAATTTACTCTACTATCACGTAGTTGCAGTTCCTGACTACGGTTATCTTATAAGGTTTTAATTTCAAAAGTTTAATGACTTTCCAAGCCAAGAATTGAGAAACTCCCGTTTCCTGTGATAACCTACTCAGAGATTTTCTTAGGGCAAAGTTCTGACATGGAGAAAAGCTGAAGCCAGGACCGGTTAGAAGCTTTGTATGCACACAGCTAACTTTCACAGGCCAGCCAGCCACGAGTAAAAAAAAAAAAAAAAATCTGTGTTACACTCATACGACTTTCTCTAGCTGCTCTACCAACAGTGGGGCTAAAGGCATTAACAAGACAGTGTATAAAGATGTACAAAGTAAATTATTGTAATTTTGCAAGTGAAAAACTAAATTACGGAGGTCTGTTGCAAATGTAATCTAGTTTTTCTAGTTGGCTACATTGTAAATGTTGTAATGAAAAGGAGACTCTAATATTGCAGAGGTTTGTCAACGTAAGAGTAACAGTGAAAATTGTAAAGTATTATGTTGTTAAGCTGTACAATAAATATGTTGAATCTAAACAAATATGTGTGAAATAATATATTGAAGATAATACTGCATGTATAAAAGATGTTTCAAATGCTGCTACCCAGGATTCATGGAATAATCTCTGATATTCTAAAATAATCTTGTTGAGAAGTATGTTTTGAACAACAGCTTTTCTATTAAATGCTCTTCAGTGTATTACGCCATTCACAGAGAAAGATCAGGTAGATGCACTTCCTTCATGATGCAGTTGGTCTCGTCAAATGATGTGCACATGCAGTGGATGTTACACAGCAGAATACATCTTGCTTGATAAGGTACAGTTTAAGTATAAAGATAGTGACACTCACCTCACTTAAAATGACATTTACAAAACATATGTTTCCAGGGTGTTTGCCCTCTTCTTCAGTTGAAGTCCAATGGTATATCACGTGTAAATATATTGTAAATACTGTAATATTTTTAATGTAAATTAAGTTTGGATATGGTCTATATCATGTATTGTGATTTACAGAACAAATAAAGCAACAACAACAACTACTGCTTTAAAACAATTATTTAGTTTGCTGAAGATTTTGTTGGTTGAATCTGGGAGCTGACTGGTTTTGTGTTCTTTAATTATAATAATTGTATCATCTGCAAAAGGAACTGGATATGCATTGTTTATTACTACAGGTAGATCACTAATGTTCAGTAAAATTAATAAGTGACCCAGTACAGAATCTTGTGTCACACCATTCTTTATTTCAGACATTGAGTATGCAGTTTTATTATTTGAAGTATTTCTTGTAACCTTTTGTTTTCTGTTCAATAAGTAAGTTGCAATCCATTGATACCCTTTGCCTCTAATATTATAGTCTGATAATTTTGAAAGAAGATTTTATGATTAATGCAGTCAAACACCTTTGATAGATCACAGAATATTCCTAGTGTATTAGGTTTGGCACCCAAGGATATATAGTTAACTTGTAGATGGCATTGTTGGTTGACATGTTCTTCCTGAATCCAAACTGTTCCTTTGCTAAAATATCATATTTATCTTGATGATGATAAATTCTTTTAAACATAACTTATTCAAAGATTTTGGAAAAGGATGTAAATAAAGACACTGGTCTATAGTTTGATATTTGTGAATTTTGCCCTTTCTTGTATAATGACTTAATGGCTGAATACTTTAGTCTGGGAATATTCCTGTTAAAAATGATGCGTTGCATGTACGACACATTTGCAAGTAATATCAACACATAGTTTTAATATTTTTATGGTTATTTCACCATATGTTGATGAATTCTTGATTTTAAGGGGTTGTATTACTTTTATTTTAGTTGCACGTGTGCATACTATCTCCAAATATATAAACGGGATTCCTAAAGGTGTTTATTGTAAAAGAATTTAGTTGCTCACAGTAACTATAAACAAGAGACTTACTTTAACTCGAGAAATAACTTTCTAATATTTGAAAGATATTTAAAAGAAACTTATCATCTTCCTGCCAAGTATTACAGCTATTGGCCTGTTACGGTCTCATTCCATCTCTTCATTGGCAGGCCCAAGTCTTCTTCCTTGTGGTCTGCAATTTAATGATTGACGTGGAATTCTTGATGCAGATATTCTGACAATGGGACCTCAAACTTCGATGATAATTTTGAAGTTTTTCTATTAATGGGTCAATTTTCAATTCTTTCATAATATCTATCTATATCTTTTTCCTTATCCAGTTTAGTGTATCCTGCAGTTCTTGTTACATGACTTATAAGACTTTCTCCTAGTGTGTCTTTGGTCCACAGATGGTTTGAAAATATTATTAGTAGTGCTCGCTGCATAATTGAAATTGTTTAATTTTGTTGCTATATGCTTTTCTGTTTTGTAACTTAAGTAATAGCCTAAATACTTGAATGATGATATCTGTTCCACAGGTTTATTGTAAAGGCATATTTTAGTTCGCAGATGATTTTTAAAGAAAATAATAACAATAATAATAATATTAATACTAATACTTATAATAATAATAGCAACAAAATAGAATAACAAAAAGGAGAAGAAGAACAACAACCTAGTACTTTATTACTAATGATGTGTCCTGTCAGAGAATTATCACAATGCCTGAAGAAGAAATTAAACTATTGCTATTCAATAAAAGTTTATTTTTGTTGTTCAGCATTAATTATGCTTTACAGAATTGGAATAAAGTACATTATAACTAAAAGTAACAAAGAACATTATAATGAATAACAAACAATGTCCTATGTTAGATGAGTATAGGTTCTGAACAAATCTTTGGTTCCACATTGGGTGTATTACTATTTCCTGCAGTGCACAGCTGCTTAGATTTATTTCCAGTAAAAATATCTGATGTGTTACACTCACATGACTTTCTTTATCTGTTCTACAAACTTCTTACATAAGATTATTCTTCCTTTTACATATGCTAATTGAGATAATTATTAGCATAATGTTTTTACTTAGTTCCATGTTAATAGAAAGGCACTAAGCGAATACACAAGGCTAAACCTATAGTCAAATATTTTAAAAACTGTTGTTATGCGATTGCCATTGCAAATCACTTCTTTGCTTGGCCAGAAGTAGAACAAAAGAAAACGGACGCTTCCTGTCTGAGAAAAGTACATATAAGCACTTTATAACTGAAAGAAATAACAAAGAATATCTCGGAAACGGTTAGCTCCACAAAATGTAAAGCACATAAATTGTGTGTTTTGATGAGATCTACATTTGTTGTTGTTGTAAGATTTTGTCTATCTCTTATGGTTTAGCAGTGAAGCAAAATTCGGTAAAATTCGTCCAGAATAAAGAGGTCTTTGGAGGCTATTCCCAGAAAATTTAAGATATACATTTTATTTGGAATGTAAATATCTTTAATATACAGTATTTTAATCAAAATCATTATAGCCCTTTTAGAAAATAAACATTTTCAAATTTTTTTCATGCAAAGGGTAGTTTGTGGTGGGGAAATTTTATTGAAAATCTTCGTGTCGCATCCTTGAACTATATGAAACCTAAATACCATGTTTGTTATTTAATGGTCTTTTCGTTTTTGAGCTATGCTGTCCAGACACACGGACCTTTTTCTAAAAATGCTTTTTCGAACTCAGGGGACCCCAAAGCTTATATTTCTGGTGAAATCTGGACATCGAATTTTTGGGTGGAATCCAGTACCTTCTCTATCCACTATTGACATTGTACATACAGGGCTAGAGAAAGTAAAAATGATATCCAAGATGTGTTCCAAAATACACTCGTGCTGATGACGCATTACAATAATATGAAGACAAAACAGATTACTAATATTGTTGTCAAAGACTTGAAACTTTCGTATTGCTGGTTATTAATAATTTATTCTTGAGATGTCAGCCAGTAAATATTGGATTAATTTCCAAGCTTTCAACAACGTACTCTGTCGCCATCATCTTCTCTAGAGCAAAGTTGCTCTGGTGGCGGTATTTATACCTGGAGGGGAAGACTGAAGGACAACCTCACGCAGTTGACTGAACTTATATAGCCTCCGATTGGTACCTCACTCATCATGTCAAAAACTCATCCGAATTCACAAAAGTTCTTCAAGAAATCAAAATTGGTTCATCAGATGTTTTAGTCAGCTTGGATGTGGAGTTGCTTTTCACCAGAATATCTCTCAAGGAAACCTTAAAATCACTTAAATCACATTTTGACGAGAATATCATCTGCTTATTTCATCACACACTAACCTCAAGGTACGTTGTTTTCGTCAACTGCTACAATGAACAAACAGAGGGGGTGGCCGTGGAGTCTTCCCTATCACCAGTCATAGCCAACTTTTACGTGCAAGAGTTTGAACACCTGGTACTTAAAAATACTCCTCTTGCACCTGCACACTTCTGCTATGTAGAGGACACATTAACTGTAGTTTGGCCACATGGGAAATACACTTTGACTGCCTTCCTGAACTACTCAAACAGTATCCACACCACCATCAAATTCACAGTAGAGATAGAACAGAACAACTGCTTAAAGTTTCTGGACTTACTCATCTACAAAGTCGCCCTTCGTGCTGTAATGGTTACCATGCTAACTTCATATACCCAAGGTCGCGGGTTCAAACCCGACGGAGGATCATGGATTTTTTCGGGCGTAAAATTCTTTAGCATGGCTTCCTTCGGAAGGGAAGTAAAGCCGTTGATCCCGTGTCATAGATTTACGGCACGTAAAAGAACCTCGAGCTTGATAGAGAGGCCTCTGAGCTAAATTAATCGGTCTTTCACGCCCAGTATAGAATGGGACGATGAGAACCACAGCAGTTAATGAGCGTCCATAAATAAAACTGCATTCATTTCATCTACAAAAAATAAAATGGCTACCTAGGACACAAAATGTACATTAAATCTACGCAATCAGCAATACACCATCCCGCACAGAAACACACAGTACTTTCTACACTTACACGCCGAGTGATAACAGTCTCTGATATACCTATATAACCTTCCAAAAGAAATCCATCATCTGCGCAAAGTCTTTAGACAGAACTAGTATACTATCCAAGATATCAACAAGGCTTTCAGGCACCTCCACCATAAACCAAACGACGATACAGAGAAAAAAGAAAGCTTAGCTACAGCCATATTCTGTATGTCTAAACACAGCACTAGAACAGTTTTTAAGCTCCCTGCCAAAATCAAACAATATGTGGACATGCTCAAAGACAATCTGGGCCTCTGCACTGGCGGTATTTACAAAATCCCGTGCGAGTGTGGAACAATTAACATCGGCCAGACGGGGAGGAGCGCATCAAAGAACACCAGCGCTGCATCAGGTTGGGCTACCCAGAAAAGCCTGCGGTGGCACGATACTGGCCATAAGATCAATTTTTCTTCCACCAAAATAATAGAGTTATCTACCGGATATTATGACAGACTGATAAAAGAAGCAATATACGTAAAAGCAAACAAAAATAATTTTAACAAAGACGAAAGTGTGCAAATATGCAAAACATGGCTATCTTTAATTCATAAACGCTTGCCCCATCCTCCTCAACTCCCATTGGCCAGTGCTGACCAATGACAGTGCCTGAGGCGGTTCTTCAGCCTTTCCCTCCAGATATAAATACCACCGTCATAGCAACATAATAAAAGAAACAATAAAATTGGCTGAAGACGGCAAAATAAGCTCTAAAACAGCTATGGGAGTGAAATAAACTCCCAAAAATCCCATTTTGCTTGCTTGCTTGCAACTTGCCTCCAATTTCCTGATAATAGCAACAAGTACATCGCTGAAAGCTTGGAAATTAATGCAACACTTACCTCTCTGACATCCCGAGAAGGAATCAATATTGTTGTATTATTCAACACATACCTTTCCTCAGATTGCAATTCCTTGCCTAGTTCTGCTGCCTCTGTTTCCTTTGGCTTCCTCTGGACTTTGCCCCCACAATTTCTAATCAAGATATGGTTTAACCAGCTAATGACTTTCAGGGTAACGATGCAGAGAAAAATGGATGTGAACATACTGGTTTGTACCAATTGCAAATTAGAACATAATGCGGTTTGCAACAAAGGCCAAATTCACATACCAATTACCCACGGACAAAATATGATTTATTACAAACAGAGTTCATAGCATAAAAGAGCATGCTAGGAATGCAAATTCATGTAAAACTTGATTTTGTCCAGGGATGAACATAATATGGTTTCCAACGATACTCCTGAAATATGCCTGTAATTACATACTGTGAAAAAGAACAAACTTTAGTAAAAACTGCAGAGTTTAATTCTGTATATAAAATATTGATTAAAGTAACCACTGAACAGCCTAACATATAGGTAAGGACACTGGCATATTTACAATTTTATTTTGGGGGAACTATGCCTTTTGTTTTATAGTTATACTAGCTCCAGATATAAATACCACCGTCATAGCAACATAATAAAAGAAACAATAAAATTGGCGAAGATTTTGAGAAAAATCCCCCCACCTCCAACTACCCTTTACATGGAAATTTTTTCGAAAATTTTGATTTTCTCAAAAATGGTTCTAACGATTTTGATTAAAATTTCGTATATTAAATATTTACCTGATAAATAAAATGTATATCTTGAATTTTCTGGGAATAGCCTCTGAAGAGTAGTTTATTATGGATGAATTTTACTAAATTTTGAATAACTG
Source organism: Hymenopus coronatus (assembly GCA_030762935.1). Taxonomy (NCBI): domain Eukaryota; kingdom Metazoa; phylum Arthropoda; class Insecta; order Mantodea; family Hymenopodidae; genus Hymenopus; species Hymenopus coronatus. The sequence goes on from CM060897.1 coordinate 163,596,201, forward strand.
ATAAACCGTAAGAGATGGACAAAAGCTTACTACACAAAATATGTAGAGCGCATTAAAACACACAATTTATGTTATATACATTTTTTTCGTGGAGTTCGTCGTTTTTGTGACATTCCTTATTTTTGGTTTCTGCTATGAAAAACGTATAGTTTTCTCATACAGGAACTGTCAACTCCTATCCATATAGACAAAGGAACTTCGTTGACATAGCAACCAGCTTTTGACTATCACTTTAACCTACAGTTGTCCCTTATTTCGCTTCTACTTACAAGGAAGCGAGTAATTAGACTATTTCTGCTATTTTTTTCTGTTTAGCATAAAGTAAATAAAAGTATAAGCTTTTTAAGAATAATTTGTTGCAGGGATATGGAGAAAGTCATGTGAATGGTACACATCAGATTTTTTTGGTATGCACTTTAAACACTTGGGTCTTTAGACATTATTTACTACTTTCTCTACACGTACTATGTACATAGTGTATAGAGGAGGTATTATTATAATGCACCCAAAAATACGATAGCAAGTTTTCACCGGAAATACATGTTTTGAAACCCCCTGAATCCAAAAAAAAATAGAAAAATGTCCGTGTGCCTCTGGGCAGCATAGCTGAAAAACGAAAAGTCCGTTAAAAATCGTACTTGGTATTTAGGTTTGATATCTTCCAAGGATGCGACACGAAGATTTTTCAAGAAAATCCCCCCACCCTAAACTACCTTTTATATGGAACTTTTTTCGAAAATTTGGATTTTCTAGAAAATGGCTCTAACGATTTTGATTAAAATATCACATATTAAAGATATTTACCTGACAAATAATATGTATATCTTGAATTTTCTGGGAATAGCCTCTGAAGGTTACTTTATTCTGGATGAATTTTACGGAATTTTGCATAACTCTAAACCGTAAGAGATGGACCAAAACGTACCACACAAAAAACGTAGAGCACGTTAAAGCACACAATTCATTTAATATACATTTTTTCGTGGAGTTGATCGTTGTTGACATATTCCTTGTTCTTAGTTTCAGCATTGAAAAACATACTTTTCTCATACAGGAATTTGTCAACTCCTGTCCATACAAACAAAGGAACTTCAGTCACCTATCAACCAGCTTTGGACTATCACTTTAACCTATGTTACTCCCATATTTCCCTTCTACTTACAAGCAAGCAAGTAATAAGACTATTTCTGCTAATTTTTTTCTCGATTAGCCTGAAGTAAATAGAAGCATAAGCTTTTTAATAATAATTTTTGCAGAGATGTAGAGAAAGTCATGTGAATGGAACACATCAGATTTTTTTTTTTTCTATTGATGAACAGTGGTTACCTTGGCTAATGCACTTATGCATTTGTGTTCCGTGTAGCCATCTGCTGGGTTGTCCATGTGTTGCCAAAAGTTTTCTTGAGATCGTCTGACCATCTTGTTTGTTGACGCCCCGCTCTTCTTCCTCCTATTCTCGGTTTCCATATCGTTAGCCTGTAGGTCCATCGGTTGGAGTCTTGCCTCATGACGCATCTCCATTTTTGGTAGCTGCTGGTCTGTGCTGCATCTGTTATTTGTGTTTGTAGTTCCTAACTCTGTCTCTCCATGTGATTCCTAACATTTTATAAGCTTTAAAATACTATCTGCTGTAAACCAACCACAACGTATAACCACGCCCGTTATTGGCGATTCTCTTTTGTGCAGAGATTCATTCGGAAACAGCGTGTTGTTGGCAAGTTGTGGCACCATACACCCACTATTTCACATACTGAAGCAGAGGTGTGTATTGTGTGCAGGTATCCAAGAAAACATGTCTATAATTTCACTGTTAATTCTAAATAACTCTAAAGATATATTAATACGTTTTATACACATCAACACGACACTAGACACATTATAGATTTCCATAGAATATCGGTAAATAAAAATAAACTTAATACTGACCCTTTTATTGTAGGCAGTGAAATGAAATAGAGTTTTATTTATGGACGCTCTTTAACTGCTGTGGTTATCAACGTCCCATTCTAAATTGGGCGTGAAATACCGCTTAATTTTGTTCCGAGGCCTCTCTATGAGGCTTGAGGTTCTTTTACGTGCTGTAAATTTACGACACGGGACCCACGATTTTACTTCCCTTCCGAAGGAAGCCATGCTAAGGATTTTTACGCCCTCCGCCGGGTTTGAACCCGCGACCTTGGGTATATGAAGCTAGCATGGTAACCATTGTAATCATTACACTATTCTAGGCAGTATGTTGTACAATAAGCTACCATTAGAAATTAGTTCCTGTGCAAAGAATTGTTTTAAAAGTAATCTTAAGAAGTATTCATCCACAAACGTTTGTATAAAATTGATGAACTATAAACCTATGTACATTGTTGTAAAATTGTAAATAGTTTTTGACAATTTCAGATAATCTGTACAAGTCTGTTGATAGTAATACATTTACTATACTAATACTATACATTTTGGGAGGAGGCATTAAGCCCCTCCTTTAAATGCATCGCTGGGCAAGGCAGAAAACACTGAGCAACACTGGCACATTTCATACAATTAGTCTGTTTTTGAGGAAAACATCGCTTAGTATTTCGTGGCCACATTACGAGTACTAAATCATCTAAAAGTAGGAATTTCACATTGAATATCAAAATATAACTTGTGTCTCTGAAAGACCACTTGGTAAAGTCCACTTCATTTCACGCTACCTTGCCTGTTGTACAGAACGAGTTAATTCTCATATCAGCAAAGTAATAACAACAAAATTAGAAAAAAAGGTTTCTGAAACATATTCTGTTTTGCTAATACTAGGGCAAAGCCACAATATGACAGCTTAGGGAGCAATTGAACATTCATTGGTTTTATGGATTTAATGCCAACGCAGACAGAAAAACTGCTTCACTTTTGCAACATGCTTTGAGTACTTTACACTCCTCTTTTTTATTTTGCTTTCACTCTCCCTTAGTTTTACTTTCTCTGGGCACCTATGTACAACTTTTATAGTAGATAAAGAAGGTATTGCATTCCACCCAAAAATTGGGTACGCAGTTTTCACCAGAAATACATCTTTTGTGAACCCTGAATCCAAAAAAAGGTATTTTCATAAAAATATTGGTATGTGTATCTGTCTGTTGTGTGTTTATGTGTGTGTGAGAGAGAGAAAGAGAGAGAGAGAGTGAGAGAGAGAGAGTCAGAGAGTGTGTAAATGTGTGGACAGCATAACTTAAAATGAAAATTCCATTAAATACCAAACTTGGTACTTAAGTTCAGTATTTTCCAAGGATGCGACACAAAGTTTTTCAAGAAAATCCCCCTATCCCCTACTCCCCTTTACCAGCAACATTTTCCAAAAATTTTGATTTTCTCAAAAATGGCTCCAACGATTTTGATTAAAATGTCATATGTTTAAGATATTTTTATTACAAACAAAATGTATATGTTGAATTTTCTGAGAATAGCCTCTGAAGACCCTGTTCATTCAGAATGACTTTTGCATAACTGGCAAACTGTAAGAGAGTGACAACTTACATGTAAAAGTGTAGATCTCATCAAGACTCGCAATTTATGTCATATACTTTTTTTTTTGTAGAATAGCCATGTCCGAGGTATTCATTGTTATTGGTTTAAATTTTAAACTACCTTTTTCTCAAACGAAAGCTATCTTTCATTTCATAACTTTTTTGTCTTACTCTTGACCTTGGAAAAAGAACTAAATTTCAACGACAAACGCATAGCAACAGCTTTTAAAAGATTTGACTATTGTGCATTCCCTTATTTTCCTTCCACTTATAATTAACTAAGTAAAAATACTATTTCACCTAATTCATTATGGCTTCACGGGTGATCAGCCGTGAAGCCATAATGAATAACATTCGCCGTGAAAGCTTCAAGTCTTATATTTCACCTAATGTTTATCTTAATTAGCATGAAGTAGATGAAAGAAAATCTTTTGTAAGAATTGTTTGTTTGCAGAACAGATAGAGAAAGTTGTGTGCACCAAACACATCAGATTTTTTAAACATTAGAATTCGAAGTGCATATACTATAGTATGCCACTGATAGCTGAAATATATTTGCAACCTAGTAGTAAAATACCAAACATTTAGAATAGAGCTTTGCAGTGATTGATTGTGTTGCCCCTGCCATTATCTTATTGCCTTTTTGTGCATAGCATCTACTGAACAGCCCCTGAATATTATTCCATAGGACATCAGTTAATAAAAAAATCTGATGTGTTCCATTCATATGACGTTCTCTACATCTCTGTGACAAATTCTTGTTATTCTTCTATCTATTTCATGCCAAAACATTAGCAGATGTCGCCTTATTACTTAGTTCCTTATAAGTAGGAGGGAAATAAGGGAATACACTAGGCTAAACCGACAATCAAATGTTTTAAAATGTGGTTGCTATGGTATTGAAATCCGTTTCTTTGTGTGGCCAAGAGTTGACATGTTCCCGTATGAGAAAAGCTTTAAGTATTTTAAAACTGAAATCAATAACAAGGAAAATATCGAAAACGGCCAACTCCACAAAAAATGTATTTGATATAAATTGTGTGTTCTATCCAGTGTGTAGTAAGTTTTACAGTTTACCAGTTATTCAAAATTCAATAAAAATCATCCAGAATAAAGAGGTCTTCAGAGAGTATTCCTAGCAAATTCAGGAAATACATTTGATTAGTGATGTAAGTATCTCAAATATAAGAGCTTTTGATGAAAATCGTTTGAAAGTTTTGATAAAAAAACAGAATTTTGGAAAATTTCCACGTAAAGGGTGTTTGTGTTGGGGGATTCCCTTTTTTAGGAGATATTAAACTTAATTACCTCTTCATTTTTGAGTTATACTGTCCGCAGGCACACAAACTGACTTTTTTCTAATTTTTTTTTTTTGGATTCAGAGGGTCTCGAAACATATATTTTTGGTAAAAATCTCGGTATCGTTCTTTTGGGTTGAATACAGAACCTTCTCTACCTACTATGCATATTGTACATATGCGCTAGAGAAAGTAAAAATTGTTAGTCATTTTTGAGCAAATTAAAAAATGTCCTATGTAAAGGGCAGTTTGAGGCTTGGGGATTTTCCTGAAAATCTTCGTGTTGCATTGTTGGAAAATACTTAAATATCAATTGTAGTATTTAAGTGACTTTTCGTTTTGACACATATAGGTTTTTTCGGGGTTTTCCCTTGTCCTGAGAAGACAAATGTCGAGTAACTTTAAGCTCCATGGACCCCGAGATCATTTGAGCATCATTTCACCACTTTCGTTCGTCGTCGGATATGACCAACCAGGTTAAAGGACGTTAAGATACAAAAAAAGCAAACAAAACCAACACACACATACACACACTCGTTCGCGCGCGAAAGGACCTTATTCTAAAAAAAATCGGACGTGTTCCCTTCACATGACTTTCTTTACATTATTTTCAACAGTTTACTCTTCTATCGGCTTAATGATAATCGAGATACACATTAGCAGAAATAGTCGTATTAAACGTATAGATTTGACATAAATTGTGTGTTTTATGATATACATTTTTTGTGTAGTAAATTTTTGTCTGTCGCTTACGGTTTACCAGTTATGCAACATTCATCCAAAATAAAGAGATTGTTAGAGGCTATTCTCAGAAAATTCAAAATATACATTTTATTTATAAATTTCTTTTATATACGGTGTTTTAATCTAAATTGTTAAAGCAATTTTTGAGAAAATCAACATTTTGAATTTTTTTCATGTAAAGGTTAGTTTGGGTCCCAAAACATTTTCCGGTGAAATCTCGGTATCAAAATTTTGGGAGGAATACAACATCTTCTCTAGTTACTATGCACGTTGTACATATGCGCTAGAGAAAGTAAAACAATGATAGTCATTTTAGAGAAAATCAAAATTTTCGAAAAATGTCCAATGTAAATGGTAGTTTGAGGTTTGGGGACTTTCCTGGTAATCTGCGTGTCGCATTGTTAAAAAATATGTAACTTAAATATCAAGAGTAGTGTTTAAGTGACTTTTCATTTTTGAACTATGCTGATCACAAAAAAAAAAAAAAAAAAAAAAAAAAAAATACACAAACGTGCGCGCGAAATGACTTTATTCTAAAAATGCTTTTTTCTACGACCGAGCGTAATTGAGTAGTTTACGAGCTCATATCAGTTTTATCGAATCTACGGGCAAAGGAAGTGCAGCAAGCGTAAGATGTAAAGGTAAAGTAATTTTGTTCCAACTTTACGCTGACCAAAATAAACAATATGGACCTACGTTTACCATTACTAAGAATGGAAATTATAGCAGGCCATGACAATCCAATATTATTGTTAACTCTACTTACCTTGATTGTTGTTCTGTGATATATTTTGCGAAAATTGCAGATTTCGAGAATTATGATATCTTAGAACTGCGAAAGAAGCAGAATCAAATTTACTACTCGGTAAACCCTGAAAAGTTTATGAGGCACAATATGAGAAATTTATGAAATGGTCTGAGAAAAAATGTACTATAACTCTTGGCGAATGGTTCAAACTTAACCTCAAATTTATGTCATCTTTCGTTGCTTTTCTTTTAATGCCAGAAAATTCTCGTAGAAAAATCATCGTATGATACGCGATCATAAAGTTTCTTTTTGATTCTCACGTGGTTTGAAATGAGACGCAGTCGAATTTCATAATATTCCCGTTCGAATCAAAAACTGTAACTTTGCGCTCTTACATAATAAATAACTATTTTATTTAGCTGATGTTGAAACGAACTTTTCGATGAAATCTAGATATGAATTTTTGGTTAGAATGCAGTACTTCCTCTATTTATTAATATAGGTATCAGTAAAGAAACTAATAAAACATATTTTCCTATTTCAGAATTTGTCTTAAGAAAGCACTGGGGCATGAAGAAATTAACTACAGAAGCAAAATATCGGACGCTTCAGTAATTAATATAAAATATAGAATAATTTCTACAAGTTGAAGGGAGGGTATGACCTAACAAGATAATTAAGGTTTAAACTAAATTATACGCTAGGATTATCCAAGCCACATTTGGTAACAAAACACTGCAGTCTTGGAATCCGTAACCATGTTTCGTGACTCTTGCAGGCCAACAGCAAACATAATAATCTGTTCATCGTATCCCCACATACATCAGCCCTGCGCTGCGGACCCTGCAATTAGGGGCAATTCTTCTCCGTAATTAAGAGCGCAAGACGCGCCCCTGATTTTATCTGGCAGCGGGTGTAATTATAACCATGCCGAACATTCCGCACTTCCGGAACAATCACAACCCACCTTTTTATTTCCTTACTGCACTGTGTCGGAGAGGGATTGCACTACACGATGATAACGGCATCCATACAACAATTACCAGACACGATTTCAATCTGTGTGGATGACATAGTGCAAGCAGGGGCGTATTCTGTGGGCTGATAGGCGAAGCCCAGCAAGTTTCTGAATAAATCATTTATATTTACTTTTGTTTTTCAACGTAATCTCCGCTTACCTCGATACACTTTTTCTAACATATCTCCAACTTAATTCAGGTTAGAAGCCCGAGAAGATTTTGAATTAATACGTCGCCAGGAAAGCTTCAGTTCTTATATCTCCAACTGTTTTAAGCCTTCCAAAAAGTAGGATTTTGAAAGGTCCTCAAAATAGGCATCTGTTTGGGAGATAACCCATTTCGTTTTCCACCGAGCCACTTTTTCAAGTTTCGAAATAGAAATAAAAGCCACTGGGGGGCACATCTGATGAATGCCATGGATGTTGTAGTAATTGTAACCTTAATTCTACAATTTATGCCATCAAAACTGTGCAGATGTGCACCCTTGCAATGTCTTGATGGCAGGGAATCTTTTTTTTTTTTTTTTTGCCAGATGAGGGTGATTTTACTTTCTCTACACGTACTATGTGCATAGTGAAAAGAGAAGGTATTGCAATGCACCCAAAAATTTGTACCGAGAGTTCACCGGAAATACATGTTTTAGGACCCCCTGAATCCAAAAAAGCATTTTTAGAAACATTTCCGTGTGTGCGCGCGCGTGAATATCTGTGGACAGCATAGCTCAGAAACGAAAAGAGCGTTAGAAACTAAACTTGGTATTTAAATTCAATATCTTCCAAGGATGCGACACGAAGATTTTCAAGAAATTCCCCAACCCCGAACTACCCTTTACATGAAACAATTTTCGAAATATTTATTTTCTCAAAAATATCGCTAACGGTTTTGATTAAAATACCGTATATTAAAGATATTTATATGACAAATAAAATGTATATCTTCAATATTCTGGATGAATTTTGCGGAATTTTGTATAACTGGTAAAGCGTAAGAGATAGACAAAGGCTTACTACACAGAACACGTAGATCTCGTTAAAACACACAATTTGTGTTATATACATTTTTTGAGATATTTCTTGTTATTGGTTTCAGTTTTAAAGTACTTACACTTTTCTCATGCCGGAACTTGTCAACTCCTGGCTACGCAAATAATAGATTTCAATCCCATAACACACCCATTTTAAAACATTTGGCTGTAGGTTTAGCCTAGTGTATTCCCATATTTCCCTTCTGCTTATAAGACCGTTTCTGCTAATGTTTATCTCGATTAGCATGAAAGAGAAGAGTAAGATTATTAACAATAATTTGTTACAGATGTGTAGAGAAAGTTATGTGAATGGAACATATCAGATTTTTTTTTTTCAATTTTTCAACAAAATCTCCATTTAACTTGATACACTTTTTCCAGCGTTTCTCCAACTGTTTTAAGCCTTCCAAAAAGTAAGATTTCGGAAGCTTCTCAAAATAGGCATATGTTTGGGAGATGACCTGAATTGTTTTCCACCGAGCCACTTTTTCAAGTTTGAAAATAAAAAAAAAAAGTCACTGGGGGCCAAATCTGTGAATAGCTAGATGCTGTAGTCATTTTAACCTTAATTCTACAGTTGTCACCATCGCAGGTGTGCACCCTTGCATTGCCTTGATGGCAGGGAATCTTTTTCTTTGCCAGGCGGGGGTAATTAATGCAAGTAATCAATGTAGATGATTCCGCATTCGCGTCTCAAAAACACGAGGCCATCACCTTGTCTGCAGATTTCACCACCTTTGCCCTCGTTCGCCTTTAGAACCCACTGTTTCGGCTGTAATTTTATCTTTGAAGTGTAGTAGGATATTCATGTTTTATCCACAGTTATACATCGACGCAGAAACTCGCCAGATTGCGACGGAAAAGTGCCAAATCAGCTTCCGAATCGATCACATGATTGCGTTCATTCTCCATCGAGAGCACCCATCTTGTCGAGACCTTTGTCAGACCTAATTGTTGGTGCAAAATTGAGAACACTGTACCTTTTGATATGGCTGTGGCCTCTACTATTTCGCAAACTTTGATTCGCCGATCCTCAAAACCAAAACCTGGATTTTGTGAACCGTTTTGGAGGAATCACTTCTACTGGATGTCCAGAACAATGTTCATCATTTGTGGATGTACGGCCACGTTTAAATTTATTTATCCAATTGTAAATTGTTGAAAACGCAAAAGCAGGTATGCTATGAAGTTCCCAACTCGCCTTTTATCTCTTTCGTTGTTAAGATTTTTAAATAGCAGTGTTTAATCACGGTACAAAACTCTTTTTCGCCATTTTTCTAAATAAGCGCAAGATTGCTGATTCAATCGCTTATGACAACGAAACCACGTGATGGATACAGCTGAAATTTTAACTGCCATAAAGTAAGAGACGACGGTTACTAAATACAAACTTTTTTGATGCTACGAGTGTAATTTCTTGGATTTTCTAGGAACTTCTCTATATCTCTGCCACAAATATTTGTTAAAAAGTTTATGCTTCTATTTACTTCATGCTAAGTGAGCAAAAATTAGCAGAAATAGTCTTATTACTTGCTTCCCTGTAAGTTGAAGTGAAACAAGGGAGTAACATAGGTTAAAGTGATAGCAAAAGATGGTTGCTATGTGACTGAAGTTCCTTTATTTGTATGGACAGCAATTGTTAAATTCGTGTATGAGAAAATTATAAGTTTTAAAGCTGAAACCAAAAACAAGGAGTATCTCAAAAATGACCAACTCCAGAAAAAAATGTATGTAACATAAATTGTGTGTTTTAATGTGCTCTACATTTTTTGTGTGGTAAGTTTTTGTCTATCTCTTATGGTTTACCAGTTACTCAAAATTCCGTAAAATTAATCCAGAATAAAGTAGTCTTCAGAGGCTATTCTCAGAAAATTCAAGATATACATATTATTTGCCAAGTATATATCTTTAATATGTTATATTTCAATCAAAATCGTTAGAGCCATTTTTTAGAAAATCAAACTTTTCGAAAATTTTTCCATGTGAAGGGTAGTTGGGGTTGGGGGGATTTTCTTGAAAATCTTCGTGTCGCATCCTTGGAAGATATGGAACTTAAATACCAAGTCTGGTATTTAACGGTCTTTTCGTTTTTGAGCTATGCTGCCCACAGACATACACACACAGATGTACATACGGACATTTTTCTAAAAATGCTTTTTTTGTATTCAGGTGGTCTCAAAACATGTATTTCCAGGGAAATCTCGGTATCAAAATTTTGGGTACAATACAATACCTTCTCGAAACACTAGTACGTATAGAGAAAGGAAAAAAACTAAGTGGAAACGGCGTTGCGGTAGAAATAGGTTCGGTCGTAAGAAAGCACATCACAGCGGATACCTGGCCCAGTTTATTTTGAAGAGACCACTGGTACCGACTTCACGCTTTCTTCAGTCCCTGGCGGCGTTGTACTCATCGCTTATCAAAGGTAAGACTAACGCATGTAGTTTCTACACTTTGTTACCCACGAAATACAAAGTTCATTTCTCCCCGAGGAATCACACTATATACGTACAGTGTCGATCAAAAGTTTAAGGACACGCCCAAATATGAAGACTTTTCATAAACTTTTGTGAAATCTCAAGATTTGGATGAAAGGCATGTCAAAAATGAAGTATCTTTAAAACTGTGGGTAATATGATTATTTATCAATCAAGAAAACGGGTTAAAATGATGCACTTTTTATGGAAAAAAATTGTTCTTGCATGGTTGCACTTGGCAAAATTAATTATTTAATTAATTTAATTATTAATTTATGAAGCCTTTTTTATTCACATTTAATGCCAAATTTTCTCCATGTTCGAGTAGCCAGCGAGCTAACTTCTCACCCGGAGGTCCCGGGTTCGATTCCCAGCTGGGGCGGGGAACTTTTCTTTAACCAGAATTATTCCCTATCCCCCACAGAGTCTGGAAGTGTGTGTGTGTGTGTGTGTTTGAGGAAAATAAAACGATTTAAACCAAACGTAAAGAACCTACAATGAGTTCTTTCTAATGCAAAGCCCCCGATATGACTGACCTAAGTTGTTAAAGGGGACTATATCAATGAAACAATACACAAACAGCTGGTATCTACGAGAAACATCCGCGATACGGCAGCAAAGTCTAGCGACATATGCCGTTGTTGCATAGCATAACACTGATCTTCTTCCGCCGACAATGAAATCCAAATTTCTAGCACTTAATATGTAATATTTATTATACATTTACATTGCAAAAGTACCTCAAGACTTGTTTATTTCTACCCTACTCCCTCTAGGCAGCATACTTAATTAGTATAGGCAAATAAGGATCACTACCCGCAAGTAATAAATTAACATCTAACTTCATTACAGAGCTTTTCCAAAAACAACATTGATGAAAACGTAACCAGTCTATCAGTTAAACAGCAATTTGTATAATTTCTAAAGCAGCCCAATTTCTGCATAATAACCTAAAGGAGTATTATATAAATAAAAATCTGATGTGTTACACTCACATGACTTTCTCTAGCCGTTCTACAAACTTCTTACATAAGATCATTCTTCTTTCTGCACCTCGTTAATTGAGGTATTCAGCACAATGTTCTTATTAATTAGTTCCTTATAAGTAGGAAGAAAATAAGGGAATACACTAGGCTAAATCGATAGTCAAATGTTTTAAAAGCTGTCGTTATGCGATTGTCATTACAAATCGCTTCTTTTCTTGGCCAGGAGTAGAACAAAAGAAAAACGGACACCCCCGTCTGAGAAAAGTATAAGTACTTCACAACTGAAACCAATAACAATGAATACCTCGAAAACGATAAGTTCCACGAAAAAAATGTAAATGGCGTAAATTGGGTATCTTAACAAGGACTACATTTTTTGTATAGTAAGTTTTTGTTTATCTCTTACGGTTTATTAGTTATGCCAAATTAAGCGAAATTCATCCAGAATAAATAGGTCTTTAGAAGCTATTCTCAGAAAATTCAAGATATACATTTTATTTGTCAGGTAGATATCTTTAATATACGATATTTTAATCAAAATCGTTGGAGCCATTTTTAAGAAAAACAAAATTTTCGAAAAAAGTTCCAAATAAAGGGTAGTTTGGGGTGGTGGGATTTTTCTCAAAATCTTTGTGTCGCATCCCTGGAAGATACTGAACTTAAATACCAAGTTTGGTACTTTAGCTACTTTTCGTTTTTGAGTTATCGTGTTCACAGACACACGGACACACGCACACACGGACACAGGACACACACACACACACACACACACACACACACACACACACACACACGGACCTTTTTTCTGGAAATGCTTTTTTTGGATTCAGGGGGTCCTAAAACATGTATTTCCGGTGAAATCTTGACATCGACTTTTTGGGTGAATGCAATACTTCTCCATCCCTATGTACATTGTACATAAGGGGCAAGAGAAAGTAATAAATAGTTTTACAATGTGTATATGCTGAAATGCTTGAAAAAAAAATCTGATGTGTACTATTCACATGACTTTCTCCATATCCCTGCAACAAATAATTCTTAAAAAAGCTTATACTTCTATTTACTTTATGCTAATCAGAAAAAAATAGCAGAAATAGTCTTATTACTTGCTTCCTTGTCAGTAGGAGCGAAATAAGGGACAACTGTAGGTTAAACTGATAGTCAAAAGCTGATTGCTATGTCAATGAAGTTCCTTTGTCTATATGGATAGGAGTTGACAGTTCCTGTATGAGAAAAGTATACGTTTTTCATAGCAGAAACCAAAAATAAGGAATGTCATAAAAACGACGAACTCCACGAAAAAAATGTATATAACATAAATTGTGTGTTTTAACGTGCTCTACATTTTCTGTGTAGTAACCTTTTGTCCATCTCTTATGGTTTAGCAGTTATTCAAAATTTAGTAAAATTCATTCAGAATAAACTACTCTTCAGAGGCTATTCCCAGAAAATTCAAGATATACATTTTATTTATCAGGTAAATATGTTTAATATCCGAAATTTTAATCAAAATCGTTAGAGCCATTTTTGAGAAAATCAAAATTTTCGAAAAAATTTCCATGTAAAGGGTAGTTGGAGGTGGGGGGATTTTTCTCAAAATCTTCGTGTCGCATCCCTGGAAGATACTAAACTTAAATACCAAGTTTGGTATTTTACCGACTTTTCGTTTTTGAGTTGTGTTCACAGACACACGGACACACGGATACACACATACACACACACCCACACACGGAACTTTTTGTGAAAATGCTTTTTTTGGATATTGGGGACCCTAAAACATATATTTCCGGTGAAATCTCGGTATTTTTTGGTGGAGTGCAATACCTTCTCTATTCACTATGTACATATTGCGTATGGAGAAAGTAAAAAACTGGATTTATAATGAAAAAGCTCGTTACTCGCAGAAGACACTGTAACCATTGGTATGCAAGAACGTCATATGTCGCTCTACGGCGTCGTGAGAACCAGTAGAGGAGTATGTTTCTGTGAGCTTTTGCTAATCTGTTTCTGTAGGCGAAACCACTGGGTCCTGTGGTTTTCGAATTTAGCGCCAGGTTAGGTTCGAATCCGTTAAGTACACCTACCACCCTGCCTGACTACCTAAATTTATGTTTCTAATTTTCTATCGTGGTAGTATTTTGCGGAGAAATATATTTCGGAACATTATAAAACTATTTATTATTTATATACCTGTTTATATATAACTATTTGGCAAATATCCGTCAATTCCCTACGTAGAATAAAAAACATTAAAGCATGCGCATGGATTTGTCAGTAATAAGAAAACCAAGCTTGACTGGCAAACAAAGTCTTTGAAATCGTCATCACAAATACAAGATCCATCGATCACACTTAGTTTCATTGGATTTTTCGAGCGGCCCAAGATCTGCATAATAGTCCTGCCTTAGACTTGACATTCCATCAAAGCTTTTGACTTGCGCACTTTTCCACTAGTCTTGAAGTAACCATCTCCTGGTGATTAGAACGAGATGAAACCCAGCAGACGAGTCCAACTGGGAACAACGAAATGTCGTGGCATGTCTAATATAGATTTAGTAAACTTCCGTTGCGAAAGCCATTTTCCCAAATCTCAGAGCAATACATAGCACTCGGGCAGTTCCTTGACCTATGAAATTTCACTCTTATCCGGCGTAGAACAAAAAATTGGGCAGCCCAATTAAACCGCATACTATATAGCTGTTTACGTCACACACACACAAAAGACTTATTCGTTTTTTTAAATGCAAAAAATGTTCGGCGAATCGAATGTTATAGGCAAATAACGCAAGTGTATAGTGATAACACAATAAACGAGTCTTCAGAGGGAAATGGTGCATAATTTACGAGTAATCAAGGAAGCACCAGTGTGCACGACAAAGCCCGGAGTGGAAGTTCATCAATCGTTATGGAGGAGTTGAAAGCAAATGTTGATGAAAGAATTCAGAAAAACCAGTGTTTCACTTCGGACAACATACAGGACTTTTTGAGTGAAAACATTTTCCAACCTCAAAGTGGTAGAATCTTGGTTCAGACCTTTTGCGGTGGAAGAATCTACATCGAAAAACCGGTACCACGTGACAGTAAATGCCTTCATAGGAATGGCGATTACGTTGAGAAATAGAGTAAGTTATTATCGTACCACTGAAAAGGTTAACATCGTCGGCTTCAAAGGCTGCGATAAGATTGCAGACATTCAGTGACAGCAAGCAACGTTATCACGTTTTCTCCAAGCAAACTCGCATGGACATTTATTTCTGAGAGTGCCAAGTGGACAATAGCATTACTAAGGTTCTTATTAAGTGTAACGAGAGTACTGCACAATAGAAATGATAAATATCTAACCACATTTTCTACTTACATTACGATGTAAAAATATATCCTAGAAGTAGAGTCATGTGAATGACATTCGGTTTTTGCTGTTTCTTTACTCTCTCTACAATTTACAATGCGCAAATTAGGTAGAGATGGTGTTGTAGCAAAAGTTCGAAACTGAGACTTTACCGGATATACATGTTTTGAGGTATAGTCAAAATTTTAAATAGCGGAAATATTTGAGGCTTGGTTCAAGAAGAAACTTTTGAAAAAGTTATTGTGTTATTGTGTTAGATAATGCTAGTGATCATTCCCTGCTAAAGATCAGAATTCCTACCATGTGTGAAAAGTGTTGAGAGTGTGCGGTTCAGCACACCAAGCAACAAGAGCGAACATTTCGACTGCTGGATGTTTCACACAATGCTTCGTTTGTGATACATGTGAGTGAAAATGACAGAGACATCGAGGAAGCGAAGAATATCTGTGTCCTTGAACCTATTTGAACAAATGTGCAGGTACATTCGTAATAGACGTTTGTATGGATTATAGACATTCAAACAGAAAAGTAAGATTTTGTAAACGTTCGTGTGTGTGCGTGTGCGCGCGCGTGTGTGTGTGTGTCTTTCTGTGGACAGCATAACTCAAAAAGTCCATTAAATACCAAATTTGTTATTTTACTTTAATATCTTTTAAGGATGCGACACCATTCTCCATCCTTTACATGGACATTTTTTGAAAATTTTGTTTTTCTCAATAATGAGAAAGAAAACAGCGAACACGTTGCAACTCCACGCGGAATTGACGTGTTTCTGTCATTTGTGATTTCTACGCATTCATTGGCTGAAGTGACGCGCTCATTGGTACTCTGCAAAAGGTCGGCGACTTCCCAGAATAATCAGTGCGGTATCTGAGAGGTTTCTATTAACAAAGCTAAAGCCCATGTTAACCTTTTCAGTAGCACGGTAAACAACGTTTTGTGTTGATATCTTTTGTGATTACAGAGTCAGTCAATAACCAATGCCTCTTTTTTTCTCTCTCTCTTTTAATTTGTAAGAAAATTAAGCTTTGATAACACAGCATGAAAGCACAACATTGAGGATTAAATATTCAGTTTTCAATTTAATCCCCGTCCTTTTCCACAGTTTGGTCCAGCTTTTAACAAGGGCATGTATTCCAATATGGTAAAATGCACAGTTTTGATTCCGAAGCCATTGATGCTCAGATGTTTCCACGGCCTCTGCATCTTCAAAGTGAATCCCACGACGAGCTTCCTCTAGCGGCCCAAACAGATGGTAGTCTGATGGTGCTAGGTGAGGGCTGTGTGGGGAGTATTGCAACACTTTCCATCCAATTTTCACAATGCTTCAGTGGTGTGATGACTGGTGTGTGGTTTCGCATTGTCATGCAAAAGAAGTACATCCGCCATGGTCTTTGTTGGGCGAACTCGCCGAAGACGTGCTTTACGTTTTACTGAGGGTGCTGACGAATCGAACAGAATCCCTGCTCCAAAATTCAACCAGAATCACACCCTGTGCATCCCAGAAGATTGTCGCCAACACTTTCCCTGCCGATGGCACAGGTTTGAATTTTCTTCTTCTTCGGTGAGGTTTGCGATGCCATTTCATTGACTGTCTTTTTGATTCACGTTGAAAAAAATGAACCATTTTCGTCTCCAGTCACAATGTTTCCCAGAAATTCCTCTCCCTCCAAATTGAAGCGCTGCAAGAGTTCGGCGGCTATTGCTTTTCTTGTCTCCTTATTTTCGACGGTTAACATTGTTCGTACCCACCGTGAACAAACTTTTGAGTACCCCATTTTTTGAGTGATCGTCATCACACTGCATTTACTGAAGGGCATAGTACAATTCAACCGTTGTAATCCGGCGGTCAGTACGAATGATCTCATCCACTTGCTCAATGTTGCGTGGAGTCACTGCAGTCACCGGTCTACCGCTCCGATTTTCATCAGCCAATGGCGTTTGCCCTTCTGCTTCATTACAGCGACGAACCCATTTTCTAACAGTGCTGACATCTATTGTTGCATTATCATACACATTTTTCATCCTTTCATAAATGCGAATGGGCATTTCACCTTCCACACGCAAGAATTCAATTACGGAACGCTGTCTAATACGCACATCGATGTCAGCCATTTTGCAAAACGCAGCAGTGCTGCCACCTGTTGACTTAGGAAGTTGTTACTGCAGTGAATTAAAGAAGAAGGTTAGGGGACTTGCGCCAAATTCAAATGGTTCACATCGCTAACTTACTTAACGAGAAAAAAAACATTGGAGGTGTTGGTTATTGACTGACCCTCGTATTTAGTTGTGCCAATACGTTCTGGGTTGCCTTGTAGCATGCAGAGAAGATAAAAAGCAAAGCTACTGCGCTCCCGTCACAATTAATATCAACATGTTCCAAAGCCCTCAGTCAGGCAGAAATGAAATGTGAACATTTACATTGGGGGTGGCAACATCGCCCGTTTGCGAATTAGCATTATTTGCGTGTACAAAGATTCAGATCGGAGTATCATGCACCAGAAGATTAGGCGTTCACTTAATAATAAATAAAACTATGATGTAGAGGGCGCCACTGAGAGCCAAGTGGGCGTGGATCAGACATGCTCATTAAAATCTGATGTGTTCCATTCACACCACTTTCTCTACATCGCTGTAACAAATTATTGTTAAAAGCACATTCTTTTATCTACTTTATAATAATAGCTATAAACATAGCAAAAATTGTCTTAATTACTTGCTTTCTTGTAAGTAGAAGGAAAATAAGGGAATACACTAGGCTAAAATGATATTCAATGCTTTTAAAAGCCGGTTGCCAAGTGGATAAAATCCGTTCTTATGTAGTGCCAGGAGTTTACAACTTTCCGGGTGAAAAAAGTTTAAGCAGTTTACATCTGAAACAATAACAAGGAATATCTCAGAAATGTCCAATTCAACGAAAGAAACTATATGATATTAATTGTGTCTTTTAAGTTTTTCAAAGCTGAAACAAAAAACACGGAATATCTCAAAAACGATCCTCTCCACGTAAAAAAAGTATATAATATAAATTGTGTGTTTTATCGTAGGTGCTCCACATTGTGTAGCAAGTTTTTTTTCTATTTCTTATGGCTTACCAGTTACGCAAAATTCAGCAAAATTCATTCAAAATAAAGAGGCCTGTAGAGGCTATTTCCATAAAATTAAAGATATACATTTTATTTGCCATATAAGTATCTTTAATCAAACTCGTTAGAGCTATTTTTGAGAAAAACAAAATTTTCGAAAATGTTTTCCATGTAAACGGTAGTTTAGAATGTTTTTTTTCTCTAAATCTTTGTGTCGTATCTTTGGAAGACACTAAACTTAAATACCAAGCTTAGTATTTTACCGACTTTTCGTTTTTGAGTTATCGTGTTCACAGACACACGGACACACACACACACACACACATGGATTTTTTTCTGAAAACAACTTTTTTGGATGCAAGGGATCCTAAAACGTCTATATCCGGTGAAATCTCGGTATCGAATTTTTGGGTGGAATACAATACCTTCTCTATACAGTATGTACATAGTACGTGTAGAGAAAGTAACAACACGTATATTCATGGTCTGCTGTCCATATTCTCGTTTTGCTCAGGAAGGCATGTTTTTAATTGCTACAACTACTCTTCATGTGGAATGTGTTTTATAATAATGATGAATACTGCGACCCATTTCTGGGCTATCTCTTTTTTTCCCACTTGGCAAATTTTATACATATTTTAGTGCAGGATTTAATGAAAGATATCGTTAACAATGTAAATAATTCCAATGAAATATAACACCTAAGCTAATAATAATAATTAATAATAACAATAAATATTTTTCTTCGTAGTCACTTACCCTCCTTTTATCTAGGACTTACAAGCGGATGCCTAGGGATCAGAAGCCTGTCGGGGAGCCAACGACACGAAACCACAGAATGGTGAACCTGGCTCGTAGCCAGACATGAGCGTATAGAAGTGGATGATATATGTATGGTAGAATGGTGATGCTGGAGCAATTGGTGGACTGAGTGACGGGGGAAACAGAAAACCCTCACGGGCGCCGTTTCGTCCACCACAAAACGCATATTCGGGTGCTTGGGATCGAACCTGGGCCGCCTAAGGGGGAGGCGAGCGGTCTAACCAGTCACCCACGCTGCCGCCAAATAATAATAATAATAATAATAATAATAATAATAATAATAATAATATAACAAAAAGAATATAAAACCTGTAGTTACTCATTAACTAGACCTATATATAAAAATAAATTCCATTCACATGACTTTCTCTCTACATCCCTTCAACAAATTATTGTTAAACAGTTTATTCTTCTATCTCTTTCACACACTTGGATATCAAATGAAAATCTTTGTACACAGTTTTATGTTACAATGAAGTAGATTTGAATACTTTTGTGTCATAATTCCTCAACCAAATTGACTCTTCAGTGCAGCACTGCGACTCTGTCGCAATATCCTTGTAGTGCGGGACAGTATTTCAGGTAGTGCACTCTTGAAATACTTATTCGTTTGGCGCCGATAACATGCTCTTAGAGTTGTTTGGTCACCTTTAATTATTCGCAGCCAGTATCTAGCTACGCTTTTTACTTTCTCTACACACACACACACTATCTACATAGTGTATAGAGAAGGTATTGCATAACACTCAAAAATTCGATGTCGAGATTTCATCGGAAATAATTGTTTCAGGGTCCCCTGTATAAAAAAAAAGGATTTTCAGAAAAAGGCCCGTGAGTGTTCGTGTCTGTGAACACGATAACTCAAAAACGATGCGTCGGTAAAAAACAAAACTTGATATCTAAGTTTAGTATCTTCCAGGGATACGACACGAAGAGTTTGAGAAAAATCCCCCCTCCCAAAACTACCCTTTACATGAAATTTTTTAAAACATTTTGATTTTCTCAAAAATGGTCCTAACGATGTTGATTAAAATATCGTATATTAAAGATATTTACCTGACAAATAAAATGTATATCTTGAATTTTCTGGGAATAGCCCCTGTAGACTACTTTATTCTGGATGAATTTTACGGAATTTTGCATTACTTCTAAACTGTAAGAGATGGACAAAAACTTACAACACAAAAATGTAGAGTAACTATGTTAAAACACACAATTTATGCTATATACATTTTTTTCGTGGAGTTGATCGTTTTTTAGATATTCCTTGTTTTTGATTTCAGCTTTAAAAACTTATTATTTTCTCATACAGGAATTTGTCAACTCGTGTCCATACAAACAAAGGAGCTTCTGTCACATAGCAACCAGCTTTTGACTAACACTTTAACCTATGGTACTCCCTTATTTCGCTTCTACTTACAAGGAAGCAAGTAATAAGACTATTTCTGCATAAGCTTCCTACCTCAGGAAAAACACGGTAACACCCCTCCCCAAACTCGGAATACCGTTTGCAGAAACTAAATTGTACTGTCCCATCCCCACACCTCACTGTCACCTAGTACTGAAGACCTAACCATCGCCTCATACATGCTTTGTAAGGTTTTTACTGGCATATCTGGTATCGGGGTCAATAGCCTAGTATTTCAGAATGTTGTATTTTACAAACTCTGTATTCCTGTCGAATATGACTATTAGGTGAAACATAGACAATAAGACTAGATTAGCTTAGGATAGATAGATAATATTAGATTAGGTTAAACAGATATATTAGGTTAGATTCGATAGATTCGATTCGATAGATAGATTAGATAGATTCGATTACATTTGATAGATATATTAGATTCGATAGTTATTTTAGATTCGTTAAATGGATCAGATTCGTCAGATGGAATGATTAGACTAGTTAGATGGATGGATTAGATTCGTTAGATAAATTAGATTCTTTAGATGAATATATTAGATAGATATCTTTATTGATGTCAAATTATTAAAGTTGTTACATGAGTCTTTGACTGCACATACATACCTAAGTTGCAAGTTAAAGGTGACAAAAAACTAAAGAGAAATCGAAAGAAAAAAAACCTGATGTGTTCCATTCACATAATTTTCTCTAGCTGTTCAAAATACAAAAGCTTATTCTTTTATCTACGTCATGTTAATCTATATAAACATTAGCAGAAATGGTCTTATTATGTGCTTCCTTGTAAGTAGAAGGGAAATAAGGGAGTACACTATATTAACCGGTAGTAAACTCTTAAAAATCTGATGTGTACCATTCACATGACTTTCTCCATATCCCTGCAACAAATAATTCTTAAAAAGCTTATACTTCTATTTACTTTATGCTAATCAGAAAAAAAATAATAGTAGTCTTATTACTCGCATCCTTGTAAGTAGAAGCGAAATAAGGGACAACCGTAGGTTAAAATGATAGTCAAAAGCTGGTTGCTGTGTCAATGAAGATCCTTTGTTTATATGGATAGGAGTTGACAAGTTCCTGTATGAGAAAAGTATACGTTTTTCATAGCAGAATCCAAAAATAAGGAAGGTCACAAAAACGACGAACTCCACGAAAAAAATGTATATAACATAAATTGTGTGTTTTAAAGTGTTCTACATTTTTTGTGTAGTAAGTTTTTGTCCATCTCTTACGGTTTAGCAGTTATTCAAAATTTAGTAAAAATTGATCCAGAATAAACTACTCTTCAGAGGTTATTCCCAGAAAATTCAAGATATACTTTTCATTTGTCAGGTAAATATGTCTAGTGTCCGAAATTTTAATCAAAATCGTTAGAGCCATTTTTGAGAAAATCAAAATTTTCGAAAAAATTTCCATGTAAAGGGTGGTTGGGGGTGGGGGGATTTTTCTCAAAATCTTTGTGTCGCATCCCTGGAAGATACTAAACTTAAATACCAAGTTTGGTATTTTACCGACTTTTCGTTTTTGAGTTATCGTGTTCACAGACACACGGACACACGGACACACACACACGGACACACACACACACGGACCTTTTTGTGAAAATGCTTTTTTTGGATATTGGGGACCCTAAAACATATATTTCCGGTGAAATCTCGGTATCGAATTTTTGGTGGAGTGCAATACTTTCTCTATACACTATGTACATAGTGAGTGTAGAGAAAGTAAAAACTGCCTGCTATGTGAAGCAATTGAGCTTCAGTACACTTTGCATGCTCCCGTTTGAAGAAACTTAATTTAAAATTGAAACCAATAACAATGAATATCTTGAAAAAGGCCAACTCTACATGAAAAACATATGTGACATAAATTATGTGTTTTAACGAGATATACATTTTGTGTAATAAGTTTTTCTCTATCTCTTACAATTTAGCCATTATGCAGACTTCTGCAAACTAGAATAAAGAGCTCTACAGAGACTATTTAAAGAAAATTCTGAATATTTATTTTACTTTTGCTGTAAATATCTTTAGCATGGTATTTTAATCAAAACCATTATATCCACTTTTTATAAAGTAACATTTTTCGACAAATGTTCCATGTAAAGGGTAGTTTGGGGTGGGGGTGAGGGGTTAATCTCAAAATCTTCGTGTCGCATCCCTGTAAGATATTGAACTTAACTGCTAAGTCTGTTGTTTAATCGCCTTTTCGTTTTTGAGCCATACTATCCACAAACACACACATACCTTTTTCTAAAAATGCGTTTTTCGTACTCAGGGAACTTCAAAACATGTATTTGCAGCGAAATCTCAGTATTGACTTTTTTGGGTGGAATACAATACCTTCTCTATCCTCTATGTACCCATATACATATGAGGGGACTTCAATAAGTCCTTAGAAAATCCAGAAATTACACTCGTCGCATCGAAAAACTTTTGTCTTTACTAACCGTTGTCTCTTAATAGATGACAGTTAAAGTTTCAGCTATATCCATCATGTGGTTTCGTTGCCATAGACGATTGAATCAACAATCTTGTGCCTATTTAGAAACATGGGAGAAAAAAGTGTTTTGGGCGGTGATTAAACACTTCTATTTAAAAGTCTTAACACCGAAAGAGATAAAAGCCGAGTTGGATGAAGTTCATAGCACATCTGCTCCTGCGTTTGTAACAATTTACAATTGGATAAATGAATTTAAACGTTGCCGTACATCCACAAATGATGAACATCCTTCGTGACGCCCAGTAGAAGTGACTTCCTCCGAAATTATTGACAAAATCCAGGATATGATTTTGTGTGATTGACAAATCAAAGTTCGCGAAATAGTAGAGGTCACAAGCATATCACAAGGTACAGTGTTCTTGATTTTGCACCAAAAATTAGGTCTGACAAAGGTCCCGGCAAAATGGGTGTCGTGTTTGTTCTGAATGGAGAATGAACGCAACCGTGTGATCGATTCGGAAGCTGGTTCGGCACTTTTTCCGTATGAATCCTGACGATTTTCTGCGTCGATACATAGCTGTGGATGAAACATGGATATACTACTACACTCTAGAGACAAAAGCACAGTATAAAGAGTGGATTTTTTAAGGCAAACCGGCACTGGATAAGGGAAAGATGGTGAAATCTGCAGACAAGGTGATGGCCTCGAATTTTTGGAATACATGCTGAATCATCTATTTTAATTGCTTGCAGGAAGGAAGAACGATAAATGGAGAGCATTATGTATCGTTATTGAACCCGTTGAACGGAGAAATCAAGAAAAAACGCCCTCATCTGGCAAAGAAAAAGATCTCTGATATCAAGAAAATGCAAGAGTGCACACTGCGCATTTCATGGCGAAAATTATAGAATTAAGGTTCGAATTACTACAATATGCACCAGATTTGGTCCCCAGTGAGTTTTTTTAATTTTCAAACTTGAAAAAGTGTCTCCCAAACAGAGGCCTGTTTTGTGGACCTTAGGAAACCCTACTTAAATCAGTTGGAGAAACGCTGGGAAAAGTTTATCGACTTAAAAGGAGATTATAAAGAAAAATAAACAAAAACTCTATCAAGAATAATTTGTTTTGTGTCTTTTCTAAGGATTTATTTAACGCCTCTCGTACATATGGGCTAGAACAAATAAAAGTGAGTTAAAATATTGTTGCGAGGGTTTGTCTGAAGCGATGCTACAAAGCGTGACCGATTACACCGCAGCCCTGCAGGCAACACTTGGGGACAGTGTGGTTTGTGACGTCACACTGTGGACTGCATTCAAACGTAAGCGTGAGGCACGTGTATCCGGTAGATGAATGTGGCAGCAAATGTGCGAGCAAACCGAAATAGGATTTTGTGGTTCTGTGTAACTTTTGTGATAAAGTATAACGTGGCTAAGGTCTGCTTTCTCTAAACGCTCTGCTCTCTGTTTCCACAACTCACCGTCAAGCTCAAATAATGCCACACAGGAACTAAATATGGTGTTAGTTTAATTGTTTTTCACACACTGACTCTCTAGCCTGCTGCTCTATCACTGAGCTACCACGCCATGAAACCGATTATGGCATTGCATTTTTCAGTCTGACTCTACCTATCCTTGTGTGAAGAAGAAGAAGAAGAAGAAACAATTCTATGATCAGAACATGATAACTCCAAAAATGTCTTTTTTGTGCTTAGACAGTATTGATATAAAAAAGCCATCCTCTATCGTTTGATGAAGCATTGATATCTCTAGAAACAATCCTCTATCGTTTGGTGAAGCATTGATATCTCTAGAAACAATCCTCTATCGTTTGATGAAGCATTGATATCTCTAGAAACAGTTCTCTATCGTTTGGTGAAGCATTGATATCTCTAGAAACAGTTCTCTATCGTTTGGTGAAGCATTGATATCTCTAGAAACAATCCTCTATCGTTTGATGAAGCATTGATATCTCTAGAAACAATCCTCTATCGTTTGATGAAGCATTGATATATCTAGAAACAGTCCTCAATCGTTTGGTGAAGCATTGATATCTCTAGAAACAGTTCTCTATCGTTTGGTGAAGCATTGATATATCTAGAAACAGTTCTCTATCGTTTGGTGAAGCATTGATATATCTAGAAACAGTCCTCAATCGTTTGATGAAGCATTGATATCTCTAGAAACAATCCTCTATCGTTTGGTGAAGCATTGATATCTCTAGAAACAGTCCTCAATCGTTTGGTGAAGCATTGATATATCTAGAAACAATCCTCTATCGTTTGGTGAAGCATTGATATATCTAGAAACAGTTCTCTATCGTTTGGTGAAGCATTGATATCTCTAGAAACAATCCTCTATCGTTTGGTGAAGCATTGATATATCTAGAAACAATCCTCTATCGTTTGGTGAAGCATTGATATCTCTAGAAACAGTCCTCAATCGTTTGGTGAAGCATTGATATCTCTAGAAACAGTTCTCTATCGTTTGGTGAAGCATTGATATCTCTAGAAACAGTTCTCTATCGTTTGGTGAAGCATTGATATATCTAGAAACAGTTCTCTATCGTTTGGTGAAGCATTGATATCTCTAGAAACAGTTCTCTATCGTTTGATGAAGCATTGATATCTCTAGAAACAGTCCTCAATCGTTTGGTGAAGCATTGATATCTCTAGAAACAGTTCTCTATCGTTTGGTGAAGCATTGATATCTCTAGAAACAGTTCTCTATCGTTTGGTGAAGCATTGATATCTCTAGAAACAGTTCTCTATCGTTTGGTGAAGCATTGATATCTCTAGAAACAGTTCTCTATCGTTTGGTGAAGCATTGATATATCTAGAAACAGTTCTCTATCGTTTGGTGAAGCATTGATATCTCTAGAAACAGTTCTCTATCGTTTGATGAAGCATTGATATCTCTAGAAACAGTCCTCAATCGTTTGGTGAAGCATTGATATCTCTAGAAACAGTCCTCAATCGTTTGGTGAAGCATTGATATCTCTAGAAACAGTCCTCTACCGTTTGGTGAAGCATTGATATCTCCAGATCATCTGGAATCATGCGAGTCAGTTGGGGAATTTAATGCTGTGCCGGAATATTGTCATGGTAGCTGAGTGGTGGAGCAACGGGCTTGAGATCCGTGGTTCAAATCCCAACTATGACATTAAGTGTTTCAGTCTTATCGAAATATTATGTATTGCATTCAGACAGCTTGCGTATTCGTGTTTCTGCACAGTATTCTTACAAAGCTTATTGTTCTACCCTCAGATAAGCCTTCACTCACGGGTATAACAACTAATGTGCTCTATTCACTTGACTATCTCTAGCTGCTCTACAATCAAACTTTGCTTACAAAACATTATTCTTTTATCTACGTCGGGCTAATCAAGCTAAATATTTCCAGAATTGGTCTTAATACTTGCTTCTTTTTAAGTAGAAGAGAAATAAGATAATGCAAAGGCCAAAGCGATTGTCAAATATATTAAAAGTCAGTCGCAATAGAAATTCAAATCTCTTTGCTTCCTAGGACTAAACAAAGGAGAAACGAAAAGAAATATGTCTTCCCATTTGAGAAAGAGTTTTAAGTATGTTAAAACTGAAACCAATAACTCGGAATATCTCGAAAACGGTTAACTCTACAAGAAATATTTAAGACATATATGATGTGTTTTAATAAGATCCACATTTTTGTAATACGTTTTTGTCGATGTCTTATGGTTTAGCAGTTATACAAAAATCGCCCGGAATGAAAATTTAAGATAAACATTTCGTTTGTCATGAAATATATCTTAAACATATATTTTATCAAAAAATAATCATTAAAGCCTTTTTTGAGACAGTCAAAAATTTAAAAAAAAAATGTTCCTTGTAAAGGGTAGTTGGGCGTGGGCTGATTTTCTTGAAAATCTTCGTGTCGCATCCTTGGAATATGCTGAACTTATATACCAAGTTTGGTATTTAACCAACTTTTCATTTTTCAGCTATGCTGCCCATAGACATACACACGGATATGTTTCTAAAGATGCTTTTTTTTGTTGTTTTTTTAGGTACAGGGGCCTCAAAACATGTATTTCCGGTGAAATCTCGATATCGAATTTTGGGTGGAATACAACACCTTCTCTACCCACTATGTAGATTGGGCATACGTGCTAGAGAAAGTAAAACTATGATGTGTTCCATTCACACGACTTTCTCTAGCAGTTCCATAAACAAACAAGATCATTCTTTTATCTACATTATGCTGAGGTAAACATTAGCAGAATTGGGCTATCTGAAACAATTGAGGTTCGGTTCACTATGTATGGTCCCGTTTGAGAAAATGTGGTTAATAATTGAAACAAATAACGAGGAATAACTCGAAAACGACCAATTCTACAAGGAAAAGGCATCTTATATAAATTATATGTTTTAACAAGATCTAGTTTTCTGTGTACTGAGAGTGTTATGCAAAATTCTGCAAAACTCAACTAGAATAAAGAGGTATTTAGACGCTATCCCCCCAAAAAAAAATTCAAAATATACATTTTATTTGTGATATAAATATATTTAATAAGGGTACTTTAATCATAATCGTTAGAGTCATTTTTGAGAAAAACAAAAATTGTAAAAAATGTTTGGTGTAAGGGTAGTTTATGGTGTCACATACTTGGCAGATACTGAACATAACTACAAAGTTGGTGTCTAACGGTTTTGTTTTTGAGCTATGCTGTCCAGACGCACACAAACACATAAAACACACAAGCACAGACACGGACATTTTTCTAAAAGTACTTTTTTCTGGCTCAGGGACCTCAAAACATATATTTCCGGTGAAATCTAATTTTGGGTGGAATACAATACCTTCTCTATGTACTAAGCAGAGAAAGTAAAACGTTATTAGTTTGTTCTTAGTGATGAATTTCGTGAAGGAAAGCCACGAACTGCTGTTCAGATGGAAACATGTTCGAGCATTAATTACTGTCCTTACCCTTGAACAATTTAGTTTCTCTAGCCCGTATGCAAATGTACATAGTGGATAGAGAAGGTATTATATTCCACCCAAAAATTCCATGCCGAGATTTCACCGCAAATATGTATATTATGTTTTGAGGTAATGTTCAGAAAAAAACATTTTAGAAAAAGGTCCGCGCGCGTGTTTGTGTGTCCAGCTGTGCGCGACTATCTGTGTGTTTGTGGACAGCATAGCTCAAAAACGAAAAAAACCGTTAAATACAAAACTTGGTATTTAAGTTCAGTATCTTTCAAGGATGAGATACGAGGACTTTCAGGAAAATTCCACCACTTCCAACTTCCTTTTATATGGAACATTTTTCGAAAACTTTGATTTTCCCAAAATGGCTCAGACGATTTTGATTACAATACCATATGTTTAAGATGTTTTTATGACAAACGAAATGCATATCTTGGATTTTCTGGGAGTAATCTCTGAAGACCTCTTCATTCTGGATGACTTTTATATAATTGAAAAATCGTAAGTTACGCAAACACACAATAAATATAGATCTCATTAAAATACGCAATTTATATGACATACAAAATATTCCTGATTATTAGTTTCAATTTTATCTACTTAAACTTGTCGTTTCTCGTTTGTTTACTCCTGGATAGCAAAGAGATTGGAATTTCAATTGTTTCATATACCGAGCGGGTTTTTAAAGACGAGACTGTCGCTTTAGCCTGAGCATTTTCTTATTTCCCTTTTACTTACAAGTAACATAAGACTAATTCTGCTTATATTTATCTTGATTAGCATGATATAGATAACAGATTAATGTTTAGAATAAAAGGTTTGTTTGCCAGACATCTAAAGGATATTATGTGAATGGGACACAATAGATTTTTGCCCTTCTACTTGCAAGGGACCAAGTAATAAGACAATTTCTGCTAATGTTTATCTCTATTAGCATGATGCAGATAGAAGAATAAGCTATTTTCAATAAAGAGTGAAAGTCATCTGAGTGTAACACATCATATTTTTACTTTCTCTACACGTACTATGTAAATAGTATATAGAGAAGGTATTGCATTCCACCTAAAAGTTTGATGCCGAGCTTTCACCGCAATTACAGGTTTTAGGATCCTATGTATCCAAAAAAAGTAAAAAAAAAATTGATTTTCTCAAAGTGGCTCTAACGATTTTGATTAAAATACCGCATATTAAAGATATTTACATGGCAAATAAAATGTGTGTCTTGAATTTTCTGGGAATAGCCTCTAAAGACCTCTTTATTCTGAATGAATTTTGCTGAATTTTGTGTAACTAACCGTAGACCACTAAAAATGTAGACCACGTTAAAGCACAATTATATGTTTTTTTCGTTGAATTGACAATTTCTGAGATATTCCTGTTATTTGTTTCAGATTTAAAATACTTATACTTTTTTCACACTGAAAGTTGTAAACTCTTGGCCCTGTATAGAAATGGATTTTATCCACATGACAACCAGCTTTTAAAAGGTTTGACTATCGTTTTAGCCTATCGTATTCCCACATTTTCCTTCCACTACAAGGAAGCAAGTAATTAAGACAATTTCTGCTAATATTTATGTCGATTATCATAAAGCAGATAGAAGAATATGCTTTTGAACAATAATTTGTTATAGCGGTGTAGAGAAAGTTGTATGAGTGTAACACATCAGATTTTTGTTAGTAGATTGTGGTCTTGTGCGTAGCAAGCACACATCTTTGCTGCCAAATTAGATCAAGTGGAGAGCAAAAGAATTGCAGCGGTTGTCAACTACAAGAAAGAATCGAAGAACATGTTCCTGGTCCGGAAAAAGACCGTTTTACTCCCGGAAATTGGTTGCAGAAAAATAGCCCTCGGTCACGTATTGCTACTCCAGTCGATGCGCTCATCCATCATCTTCAATTTATTTGTTAATGACTCGTGTGTAGAAAAACAATATATTGCATTAATTTACTCTCTGCAATTGGGTATTGCCTGGTGGCAGAATTAATGTACAAAATTCACTTACAATAATAATAATAATGATAATTATCTTAAGTTAATAGTGTAAGCCAGCCAAGGAGAGTAGTTCTACACCGGGGAGTGCCACTTGCACATATAATGTCTTGCCCGCCCGCCTGTACACTCCAGTTGGGAAAGCGTGAGCAATACTAATTCATGATGGCATTTCCCTTGTGTGTGTAAAAATCGTGTATATATTCATATCATAAGCAATCAAATATACTCTCAAATCCATTACAGTACAATAAATTTATACATCTGTTTCACTCTCTCGCGTGCTAGACATTCCGTGATATCTCCCTCACTTACAGTGTCAGTCTCCTATCCAGTTACCGTTTTTACTTTCTCTAGCCCCATATGTACAATGTACATAGGCATAGAGAAGTATTGTATTCCACCCAGAAATTCGATACCGAGATTTCACCGGAGACACATGTTTTAGGAACCCCTGTATCCAAAAAAAGCATTTCCAGAAAAAAGTCCGTGTGTGTGTGTGTGTGTGTGTGTGTGTGTGTGTGTGTGTGTGTCCGTGTGTCTGTGAACACGATAACTCAAAAACGAAAAGTCGGTAAAATACCAAACTTGGTATTTAAGCTTAGTATCTTCCAGGGATACGACACGAAGATTTTGAGAAAAATCCCCCCACCCCAAACTACCCTTTACATGGAACTTTTTTCGAAAATGTTGATTTTCTTAAAAATGGCTCTAATGATTTTGATTAAAATATTACGTATTAAAGATATTTACCTAAAAAATAAAATGTATATCTTGAATTTTCTGGGAATAGCTTCTGAAGACCTGTTTACTCTGGATGAATTTTGCTTAATTTGGCATAACTAGTAAACCGTAAGAGATAGACAAAAACTTACTATACAAAAAATGTAGGTCTTTTTAAAATACAAAAGTTATGTCATATACATTTTTCTCGTGGAGCTTACCGTTTTCGAGGTATCCATTGTTATTAGTTTCAGTTGTGAAGTACTTACACTTTTCTCAGACGGGAGTGTTCGTTTTTCTTTTGTTCTACTCCTGGCCAACAAAAGAAGCGATTTTTAATGACAATCGCAAAACGACAGCTTTTAAAACATTTGACTACTGGTTTAGCCTAGTGTATTCCCTTATTTTCTTCCTACTTATACGGAACTAAATAATAAGAACATTGTGCTAATGAGTACCACGATTAGCAAGGTCCAGAAAGAAGCAGAATCTTATGTATGAAGTTTGTAGAACAGCTAGAGAAAGTCATGTGAGTGTATCACATAAGATTTTTTCTCCCGATTCAGCATTGCTGTCGAATCCTGAATCGATTATTATTCTTTCCATTTTTCCTTCCATTAGTACATCTCTATTTCAACATGTTTATTGAATATTTTTCACTTTCTGAACCAAGTTTTTCCAGTCATTTGCTGTTATTGACCTAATAGCATTCTAAGATATCATGTTCTTTGAGCCACTACGCCAGAACATTGACTCAGTAATCTGTGTTCATCTTTACACTTTTTAAATTTCCTAAACTTTTCTTTACATCCAAAGAAATAATTCTCCTTGTTGTAAAAGTTCAATAATTTTCGCAGAGTAGGGAGTTCTCTTTAAGCTCGTAATACTCCTGATATTTTCATCTAAAGACAGTCGTCCAAAGGGACTTTGTCACAAGAGGTTAACGAACCTTGTGAGCTGATGTCCCACCTTCTTCAAGCCTTTCTGACCTGGCATATCGTCTTATTCTAACCAGTAGAAACGACAGGTTTGTATTTTCTGAGATTCTTTCTTCTCTTCGTCACAAATCTTACGAACATTATAAATAACACTCTTTGCGTCACATCAGTCACTGAATACTACGCGGCATGCTAGTGAAGTAAACCGGAATCATTTCATGGCGATGCGTGAAGTATTGCGTCATCACGTTAGTTCGCCTACTCTCCGCTCCCACTGCAACACTGCACTGGCCTTAGCCAATAATAGTAATACAACTAACATACTATCTATACATGTTTTTGAAATACCTAACTACTTATTGGTCACCATATCAATACTTATTTCTATTTTCTTTAATTGTTTCAGCCCCCTTTAACTTCAGTGCTCATATCGGAGGCATTGACTTGTGAAACAACTCATACTGTAGGTTCAGAACATTAAGTTAATACATTTTTACTTTCTCTACACGTACTATGTACATAGTGTATAGAGAAGGTTTTGTATTGCACCCAAAAATTCCATACCGAAATTTCACCGGAAATATATGTTTTGAGACCCCCTAAATAAAAAAAAGCATTTTTAGAAACATTTCCACGTGTCTGTCTGTCAGTCTGGGTGTGTAAGCGTGTGTGTGTGTGTTTGTGTGTGTCTGTGGGCAGTACCTATAGCTCAAAAACGAAAATTCCGTTAAATACCAAAACTTGGCATTTAAGTTCAGTATGTTCCAAGAATGCGAGACGAAGATTTTCAAGAAAATACCCCCACCCCCAACTACCCTGTAAATGGAAACATTTTCGAAAATATTCATTTTCTCAAAACTGGCTCTAACGATTTTGATTAAAATGTCGTATATTAAGGATATTTACATGACAAATAAAACGTATATCCTCAGAGGAGGCCATGACGTTAAACCATTTTGTTTTACTTCTCATCGCTCCTATTTATTTAAAGTTGTATTAAACTCTCTGAAGTTTTATACTTTAAGAAATACAGGTGAGAAGTGTCTCGTGTAACTATCTACTCATCTACTTATTGTAACGCGAGTATAATTAAGAGATTCCATAAGGAATTTTGTATATCTAGGCTGCAAAAGTTAACCTAAAAGCGACCATACTATCGAACTTGCATAACAACAATTAGAATTCATGGAAACTGCTGAGTACAGCAGTTTACCTTCGAAGAACGTTAATACTACCTCACAGAACATGAACACCACAAGAAACAACAGCTATGCATGAGTCGCACAGTCAACACCCAAGAAAGAAGAAGCCATCATTATCGACTCCCATGACGGACTTACCATCCGAGACTACATTCTCGCAGTAAGTAAACTTACAGAACCAAGCAATATTAGGTTTATCTCAAGAATCTCCAACTCCAGAATATGTATTTACTTAACATCTTCCAAAGTAGCAGAAGCTCTGTATCCAATCATCCTAATAGAAGTATCAACAACGTTTCTCTCCAACTTCGCCCTCTAATAGCACCGAGCAAAAGAATAGTACTCAGCAATGTCTGCCCTATAATACCAAACTCAGTCATAGGAGCTCATTTAGTGGCATATGGAGTCAAATTCATGTCTAACATAACCTACATAAGGGCTGGAATTTCTGACCCGGAATTTTCCCACATACTTAGCTTCAGACGCCAGTTTTACATTCCACCCACTGATGTTGAAAAGTTGCCACCCAACATCAAAATCCAATATGAAGGAACTGCTTATGGGATTTATATATCAGCTGATACACCAATCTGTTTTATTTGTAAGCAGGAAGGGCACCTTGCCAAGCACTGTCGCGATTCTGAGGGTACACAAGAAATGACCCCCGAGAAATTTCCGGAACTACCCAACGCCAATAGAAATACCCTGGTCCTTAATAAATCTGCTCCATCTACCTCTGGAGCTAAACAAAAAGTTCCAGAGACATCCAGCTCCATCCCCTCTGCTCTCGAAAACGCACTGCCACCCCAGGGTGAATCCAAGAAGCCTCAAACCCCCATCCCTATGGAACAAGAGGCGCAAAGGCCTAAACGGCCAATGTCAAACAGCACAACCGACACGGATACTGACCCCGGGAAAAAGTGTCACGTGACTACATCCGAGGAAGAAATAACTGATTCTGAAATAGTCTCTTCGCAAACAACACACCAGGCAAAAAAAAGTTAAAAAATGTGAGGTTGTACAGTCAACTGCAGAGATGCTCCAACCGATTCGAATCAGAATCTCACGCCAAGCTTTAATCAGCTCCAAAGCTTAATGGAAAACATAATTGGTGTAAAAGATGTAATTCCCATTGTTGAAGACTACACCACAGATCTCGAGTCTCTAGTGGGCACTTTGCGAAAGCTTTACCCACACTATAAACACAGAGCTATAAAGGTTAGAAGTAGCAAACTTGAAAAAAAGCTACTGGCCTACATGAATCAAGATAAGAAAACCGCCATCTAAACAAATCATGAGCAATCAATCAATTAGTTAACAGGCAAGTTTTGCTGTAAGCTCAAATTTAACACAATCAATGGAACATTAATGGCTTCCATGCAAACTTTGAATTTCTTAAAATGTTATTAAGCAAACACAATCCTGAAATTATCTGTCTCCAGGAAACAAATTTCAAAGAGAAATATGTTGCAACATTAAAAGGATACAACCCCCACTACAAAAATCGAGACAACTACCTACATTCTAGTGAGGGCGTAGTTATTTACATTAAAGAATATGTTAAATATCGAGATGTATCGATTGTAACTGATCTTGAAGCAGTTGCTATCATAGCGTACCTACCAACACCTATTTCAATTTGAAATGTATATCTTCCAAATACAATTACGTTAGATGCCTATAAATTACAGCATTTAACACGCCATTTATTCTATTGGGAGACTTCAATAGTTATAACACATTAAGGGGTAGTCAGTATACAAACACCAGAGGTAAAATAATAGAACAACAGTTACACAACGAAGAGCTCAACATTCTTAATGATACCTCACCAACACACATTAATATAGCAAACGGCACTCTCAGTGCCATCGACTTAACGTTAATTACCCCTGATATTCAAGATATATTTGAATGGACGGCCTCTAAAGAAATGTACGGCAGTGCTCATTTTCCCATTTTGTTAATTGATGTAAATGTCATACCTCCATCTCGGAAATTCCAATCGCAGCGGGATCTAAAAAATGCAAATTGGCAAAAGTTTAAGTCACACATATCTGAAAACTTACCTTATCTTATACCAATAAACAAATTCTGTCAACCCAGTCCTAATGGAATAGTGAAGTCGTTTACAGACTTGATCCTACAATCCGCCGATATCAGCATCCCGAAGAAATACTTTACTGACAAGAAAACTGTAAGCTGGTGGAATCAACAATGTAAATTAGCAATAGCCGCGAAGAACAAGGCCTGCTATATTTTCAAACGGCGACCCACACCAGAACACAAAATTGAATTCCAAAAAGCAAGAGCTAAGGCACGCCAAGTGGTTAAAACAAGCAAAAAAGACTCTCGGCTGACGTTCGTTTCCTCCTTAAATAATCAAACACCTTCAAACGTAATATGGCAAAAAATTCGTAAAATAAGAGGCTCACGTGGAACAGTACAAAATATATCTTTATACGATCCTATGGAAAATAAAACACTTACAGACCCGCAAACCATTACGAATATGTTAGCTCAGACCTTCACAGCCACTTCCGAAAAAGGAAGCGATAAAAGTAAATTACCCGAAAATCATACGCAGTTGATTTGTTCCAAAGAACCTAACAAAGAAACAAGTGAAGTATACAATGATAATATTACCTTCACAGAGGTTTTACAAACTCTTGAACAGTGTAAATGTAACACTCCAGGGCCCGATAATATTTCCTATGCTCTACTTAAATGCTTACCTCAAGATGGACTTATCTACCTGCATGAAATTCTTAACTACCTATGGAACTCCAGAAGATTTCCGGATCAGTGGCGTACTGCAATTGTAGTGCCCATTCCGAAACCAGGAAAGGATCTCTCTTCGCCCGGAAACTTCAGACCAATAGCCCTTACTTGCACTATGTGCAAAGTCTTTGAAAAAATAGTTAATAGCCGACTTCGCTGGGAATTAGAGAAAATTGAGTATTTTTCGAAACATCAAAATGGTTTTCGCCACTTTGGATCCACCTCTGATCATCTTCTAATAATCGAATCTGAAATAAGATCTGCATTTATTGAGAACCAGCAGTTAATTGCAATAAGCTTGAACATAGAAAAAGTGTACGATACAGTATCTCGAAACTTCATACTTAAAGAGTTAGAACGCATCGGTATTAGAGGAAACATGTACTACTTTATTTACAATTTTCTCCGAGAACGAAAAATAAGGGTACACTATAAAGGAGTGATGTCCCAAAAACTACCTACAGAAAGAGGTGTATCACAAGGTTCTGTAATCAGTGTTACACTGTTTCTTATAGCAGTCAACAGCATTGTTAACAACATTTCTCCACCTGTCAAGGGTCTGCTATTTGCAGATGACTTGACAATCTTCTGCAAAGGAAAAAAACCCCTTACTGCATCAATACTTCTTCAAGAGACGCTAGGAAAACTCTCCGCCTGGGCAGCTCACGCTGGTCTTGGTCTATCTCACAGTAAGTCAAAATGCATATGCTTCTCCAGATCTTATAATCTCGCAAACCCCACTATGACTATCGAAAATAAGACACTTAAAGTTGCCAAAACTGTCAAAATATTGGGATTAACATTTGACTCAACATTAAGCTGGAAGTATCACATAGCCCAATTAAAAAATGAATGTATAAGAAGACTAAATGTTTTAAAAGTTCTGGCACATAGAAACTGGGGTGCTGACATCAACGTTCTCTTAAGAACCTATAAAGCTCTTATTAGAACAAAATTGGACTATGGCGCCCAGATATATCACTCAGCTAAACCAACAGTTATAAAAACATTAAATACGATCCAAGCAAATGATCTTAGGATATGCTTAGGAGCATTTAGAACCAGTCCTGTAACCAGCCTATTGATAGAAACCAATGAAACGCCACTGGACTTCCGCAGAATGGAACTGTGCTTGAAATATGCAATCAAGATTTCAGCAAGACCTAACTCAGAAATCCATCGACACGTATTCACAGACAAACACAAAGGAAAACTCACAGCACAGTCAAGGCAGTCATTACCATTCCACCTTAAAATACGAACATACATAGAAGAACTTAGTCTAAAAATCCCTCCCACAATGCCACGGACATTTCAAGAATTACCTTCATGGAGAATATCTCTTCCCCAACTTAACTTGGATGTTACAAACTATCAGAAATCTCAAACAGATACATCTGTATACAGATTAATTTTCCAAGAAATACAAAATATTCATTCTAACCGTAAATTCATATACACCGATGGATCCAAAACAGAAGATGGGAGTGGGTGTGCAGTGATAACTCCAGACAACACAATTAACTTAAAGCTTCCTGATACATATTCCATATTTTCCTGCGAGCTTTATGCACTTAAGCAAGCTTTAATACAAAAATTCAAGCAAGTTCTACTCTTTCTTAGAAACATAAAACTGGACTTCAAACTCTAATGTACAATTCACAATATTTTAAATCTTTGTAAAACTGACTTTTAACAGCAATGTACCTTTTCAAAATATTTTATTTAAATGTATGTAAAACTTGCTTTTCTAATGTAATCTTAACTCACAGACCTGTGTTTAATGTGTAAATAATTTCATTGTAATATAATGAATTCAATTGTTATAACTATTGTATGGTCGCGATATGACCTAGGAGTTAAAGCGACCTTAAATAAATAAATTATAAAAAAAAAAAAAAAAAAAAAACGTATATCTTGAATTCCCTGGGAACAGCCTCTTAAGACATATTTATCCTGGATGAATTTCGGAATTTTGAATAACTGGTAAACCGTAAGAGATAGACAAAAACTTATTTAATAGAAAATGTAAGGTTCGTTAAAACACACAATTTATGTTATGTACATTGTTTTTTCGTGGAGTTGACATTCTTTATTATTGGTTTCAGCAATAAAATACTTATACTTTTCTCATACAGGACTTTGTCAACTCGTGTCCATACAAACAAAGGAACATCAGTCACATAGCAACCACCTTTTGACTATCACTTTAACCTATGGTACTCCCTTATTTCGTTTCTACTTACAAGGAAGCAAGTAATAAGGCTATTTCTGCTAATAGAAGAATAAGCTTTTTGACAACAATTTGCTGTGGAGATGTAGAGAAAGTCATGTGAATGGAACAAATCAGATTTGTTATTATTGAACACAGACACATTCATTCTCACATTCGTACTTCCAGACTTGTGGAGGTTAGGGAACAATTCTGGTCTCAGCCGGGAATCGAACCCGGGACATCCGGGTGAGAAGTCAGCTCGCTGACCACGAAGGCATGTCTATTACCAGCATGTTTATAGACAGTTACTATGAAGCCTCAATATTAATAGTTACAGAACAGTATTGAAATCATTCATTACTTCACAATATTTACTTTAATTATCTAATATTTATTCTCTTTAAATTATCCCTAAGTTTCAGCCCTGAAAGGCTGCTATAGACAATTTAGTTCATTCTTCAATGGTCCTTTTAAAAAAAGAATATTTACCTACGTGGTTTCTGTACCTTCTACTCTTAATTTTATACAAGATCGTTTCGTCCGTAATATTCCGTGTTTTCTAAACTTTTTCTAACGTCCACCCTTGCATTTAAACCAATATAAGCTTTAAATAGAGCGACTGACCAATGTGTTTTACGCCTAACTTTTAGCGGCTCCCATTTATTCTCTTAGCTTTTCGAAAGCCCAAGATCTTTAGCTCTCTTTATGAATTTTACAGCTCTTCTGTGTATCTTTTCCTGCAAATGAGTTTGGTTAACCCTGTATGGGTCCCAGCATGCAACTCCATATTCTGTATTTAAATGCAGTCATTCAGTAAAACATTACAATAGATCTATATTGTATCCGCTCTGGGATAGATTAAGATACTGTCGGAGGGGAGCCGGCAGCAAACCTAAGGTTATTGTACACTCAAAGACATTAAAAATCTTATGTGTTACATTCACATGACTTTCTCTACATCTCTGCAACAAATTATTTACTTCATGTTAATAAAAAAAAATAGCTTATTACTTGCTTTATTGTATGTAGAAGCGAAATAAGGGAGTACCATAGGTTAAAGTGATAGTCAAAAGCTGGTTGCTATATGACTGAAGTTCCTTTGCTTTGTGGACAAGAGCTGAAAAATTCCTGTATGAGAAAAGTGTAAGTTTTTCAAAACTGAAACCAAAACCAAGAAATATCTTAAAAAAAAAACAAACAACAAAAAAAAAAAAACAATCAACTCCACGAAAAAATGTATATAGCACAAATTGTGTACTTTAATGTGCTCTACATTTTTTGTGTGGTAAGTTTTTGTGTATCTCACCGAAAATATATGCTTTAGGGTCCCCTGTATCCAAAAAAAGTATTTTCAGAAAAAAGTCCGTGCGTGTGTGTCGGTGTGTCCGTGTGTCTGTGAACACGATAACTGAAAAATGAAAACTCAATGAAATACCAAACTTGGTATTTACACTGTTGTGTACATTTTATTCGTGGAGTTGATCGTTTTTGAGATATTCCTTGTTTTTGGTTTCAACTTTGAAAAACTTAACTTTTCTCATACAGGAATTTGTCAACTCCTGTCTATACAAACAAAGGAACACCAGTCACATAGCAACCAGCTGTTGACTATCACTTTAACCTATGGTATTCCCTTACTTCCCTTCTACTTACAAGGAAGCAAGTAATAAGACTATTTCTGCTAATTTTTTCTCGATTAGCATGAAGTAAATAGAAGCATAAGCTTTTTAACAATAATTTGTTGCAGAGATGTAGAGAAAGTCATGTGAATGGAACACATCAGATTTTTTACATCTCTGGAAGAAATTATTGATAAAAACCTTTTCTTATATTTACTTCATGCTAATCGAGAAAAAAATTAGCAGAAATAGTTTTATTACTTGCTTCCTTGTAAGTAGAAGGGAAGTAAGGGAGTACCATAGGTTAAAGTGATAGTCAAATCTTTTTAAAGTTGGTTACAATGTGATTGAAGTTCCTTTGTTTGTGTGGCCAAGAGTTGGCAAATTCTCGTTGGGGTAAAGTGTAAGTATTTTAAAACTGAAACAAATAACAAGGAATATCTCTAAAACAGTCAACTACGAAAAAATGTATATAACATAAATTGTGTGTTTCAACAAGATCTACGCTTTTGTGTGGTAAGCCTTTCTATCTTTTACGATTTACCAGTTATGCAAATTTCCACAAAATGAATCCAGTATAAATGTGTCTTCAGAGGCTACACCCAGAAAATTCAAGATATACATTTTATTTGCCATAGAAATATCTTTAATGTACGATATTTTAATCAAAATCGTTAGAGCCATTTGTGAGAAAATCAAAATTTTCGAACTTTTTTCCAGGTAAAGGGGTACTTTGTGGTGAGGGGATATTCTTGAAAATCTTCGAGTCGCAACCTTGGAAGATATTGACCTTAAATACCAAGTTTGGTGTTTAACGGAATTTTCGTTTTTGAGCTATACTGTCAACAGACACACACGGACCTTTTTGCAAAAATGCCTTTTTTGGATTCAGGGGGACCCAAAACATATATTTCCGGTGAAATCTCGGTATTAAATTTTTGGGTACATTACAATACCTTGTCTATACACTAAGTGCATAGTGCGTGTAGGGAAAATAAAAAGGTCCACGCGTGTGCGTGTGTGCGTGTGTCTGTGAACACGATAACTCAAAAACAAAATGTCGGTAAAATACCTAACTTGGTATTTAAGTTTATCTTCGAGGGATGCAACAGGAAGATTTTCTAGAAAATTCCCCACCTCAAACTACCCTTTACATGGACAACTTTTCAATAATTTTGAATCTCCCAAAAATGGCTGTAACGATTTTGATTAAAATACCATATGTTAAATATATTTGTTTTGCAAATAAAATGTATATCTTGTATTTTATGGGAATGGTCTCTGAAGACCACTATATTCTGTATGAAGTTTGCTGAATTTTGCGTAACTAGCAAACCGTAAGAGCTAGAGAAAACTTACCACATAAAATATATAGATCACGTTAAAACACACAATTTATGCCATATAGGTATTTTTGTGGAATTGACCATTTCTGAGATATTGCTTGTTATTTGTTTCAGATGTAAAATACTTAAACTTTTCTCATACGTGAGACAGTACATGTCTTGTCCCGGGGAAAAGAATTGTTCAGAAGAGAAATATAAATCATAGCCAAGAATATAAATTATATCCCGAAGATAAAATATAAATGTAGAGTGAAAATGGGAAGGGTAGAAAGACTTTTAACACGTATAAGGCACGAGCTCGGGGTACAAGATCCGTTACCTGCCGTGCATTGACCCTAGGGAAAGGGGCGAGAATGCCCTGCCCAAGGGTAACTAACGGGACACAGCAAGACAGTGCTCTCCGCTGGTCAGGCGACAGTGTAAGACACTTAGTGAAGGACCTCCGAACAACCAAGATGCGAAATTTAGAACCACCACAACCTGAAAGTGTCTCCATGCTAATAAAAACCCTGAGCTAAGCCGACTAAATATCCACACCGTTCCCCTACTAACATAACCTGCGCCCGGGACACGAACCCAGTACCGCTCCATACGGGAACCTGTTAGCTCCTGGCCACGCAAAAAAAAAAAAAAAAAAAAAAAAAGGCTTTAGATCTCATAGCAACCACATTTTAAAACATTTGACTGTCGGTTTAGCCTAATGTATTCCCTTATTTTCCTTCTACTTATAAGGAACCAAATAATAAGACTGTTTTCTGCTAATTTTTCTCGATTATCATTAAGTAATTATAGAAAAGAAGCTTTTTAACAACAATTAATTGTAGAGATGTAGAGAAAGTCATGTGAATGGAACACAACAGAAATTTTTGTTTTTTGGATTTAGGGAGTCTCAAAATATGTATTTCCGGTGAAATCTCGATATCGTATTTTTGGTTGAAATACAATTCCTTCTCTATCCATTATGTACATTGAACATTCGGGCTAGAGAAAGTAAAAAAAAAAAAAGAAAGAAAAAAAAACAGACACACAGACATTGCAGCAACTACTATAAGCAGGCATGCCTTGATGAATGGAAGTATGGAAACATACAGTAGGTACGCAGCAAGCCTTAAATTGTGTTAGTTTTGGGTGTGCTTATATTACGTTGAATTTACATGTACTTGATACGGAAATTGAGCAATTTAATTTTCATCTCCGTAATAGGGTTCACACTTTCTACAGCACTGTAAATAAAATTACTTGTCTACGAAACGGGCCAAAAGGAAGTAGCGCAAGATAAACCCTAGATGGGGCGTTAGCAGTAATAAGAAAATGTCAAGGGATTTGTTTGGCCTTATGCTGTAGCCATAAATAAAGTCTAAACTTGGGGAAAAATTCATTGAATTTAATAAACTAAAAGATAACAGACGAGTTACTTTTCCAGATGAAAAATATGTGATGTGTACAGAGCGATATATCTTTGTGTCCCATTAGAGGGTGTTTTCGCGTCACGTTGTACGAACGTTTAATTTCTTGTGCAGGTTTCCTGACGTGGTAATCCTCGACGCCAGAAGTTTTCATCACGTAATGAACGCGGCCGTCATCTTTTCCATCCAGACCCTACACCAAGCCTTTCAATTACGTCTACCGGACGTGACGTCCACGGCAACAAAACAAGCAACTCGGCCGGCGATAAAAATAAAACAAAAGAATACAGCCTCGCAGTAAGGACGAGTGAAGACGAAAAACAAACCGGAACAGACGCCTTAACCTTCTTCCTTCCGCTTCTTCACTTTTCCTTGCTTCTTAATGAACTCCATTTGTCTGCATGTTCCCTTTCCTTTAGCGCGTGTGTATGTAACACCAATTTGCTATCTGATCTTCAGTATGCATGTTATTCCTTGCCTCGGCTACTTATTATTCATTGCTCCTTTCTTCTTTGGGTTTCTCTTGCTTGTGTGTGTATATTTTAATTACCTCCTCCCTCGCACGGCACCCTTTAGCCTATAAAGTTCCACGGACTAACAATGATTACTTGCAGAAGCCTTCGAGATAGGGATCAAGGGGGTGGGATGGGAACAAAAGAACGCGCGCACCCCGTGACGAATAAACGACACCCTCCCGCACCTCCGCCAACTATCTCCCGGGAGTAAAGCAACAGGGGCAATATTGCTTTTGCTGGCAAAGATCGATACACGTATAAACTGTTTGCAATATAGTATCCGGTTTCGATTCAATACTTCTTTTATTAGTTTGTCCTGCCAGGCAGGCTGTACTAGGCTTCATTTTCTTTATGGACCTGCGGATGTTTGAAGATCCTCACGAGGGCACCGAGGATATTGCAATATCCTGTACTGGAGTCGGTCGCTGCAGATCAAACCTCCAACAAAATTTTAATTTCACTATTGTATACGAGGGCCATGCAGAAAGTAACGAACGATCTGACGTAACTAAATGATAACGAACATCTCAATTTACAGTCACAGTAACGTGGCTCCATGGCAGACACAAGGGACCCGTCATGAATGGGGTGCAGTGCTGGAGGGTTCGACGTGATCAGCGCCTCGAGTCCCTCCCGGCCGGCTAATACGGTCTTCTCAATCTGGAGCTGCTACTTCTCAATCAAGTAGCTCCTCAATTCGCCCCCCCCCCCATCAAGGACCTCACGGGCTGAGTGCACCCCGGACCAGGTCTCCCAGCGCGGGAGAATTCCCCACGCCTGTACCGCGAATCAAACGCAGGTCTCCCGCTTGGCAAGCAGCCGCGCTAAGGACACGACCATAAAGTTACAGTACCGTACTCTATTTCTCAACTTAAGCGTCATTGCTATCAAGGAATATATAGTCACGTGGTAACCGTTTTTCAACGCACATGTTATACTCTACCACCACCAAAAATATGAGCCAAGATGTCACTGCCATTTTGAGGTCTTCATCGGTTGGTAAATCAATGTCATGTATACTGGCCAAAATGAAACACCGGTTTTTGTGAATTCTTTTATCAACATTTGCTTTTAACCCTCCATAATGGTTGAAGAAATTCCTCTGCAGTCTTTGTCTGCACACTGCTTCTTCCTTGATTGCTCGTAAATTATGCGCCATTTCCTCACTGAAGACTGGTTCATTGCATTATCACCACACCCTTACTTGCACTGTTTGCCTATAAAATTCGATTGGCCGATCATTTTGTGTGCTCGCAAATAAGTTATTTTGCAGTAGAAAAAAAAAACTTATGTATTCCATTCACATGACTTTCTCTACTTCCCTGCAACAAATTATTGTTAAAAAGCTTATTCTTCCATTTACTTCATGCTAATCGAGAAAAAATTAGCAGAAATATTCTTATTACTTGCTTCCTTGTAATAGAAG
Source organism: Hymenopus coronatus (assembly GCA_030762935.1). Classification (NCBI taxonomy): domain Eukaryota; kingdom Metazoa; phylum Arthropoda; class Insecta; order Mantodea; family Hymenopodidae; genus Hymenopus; species Hymenopus coronatus. The sequence goes on from CM060897.1 coordinate 163,640,241, forward strand.
CGAAATAAGGGAGTTGCATAGGTTAAAGTGATAGTCAAAAGCTGGTTGCTATGTGGCTGAAGTTCCTTTGTTTGTATGGACAGGAGTTGACAAATTCCTGTACGAGAAAAGTATGTTTTTCAAAGCTGAAACCATACACAAGGTATATCTCAAAAACGACCAACTCCGCGAAAAAATGTATACAACACAAATTGTGTGTTTTAATGTGCTCTACATTTTTTGTGTGATAAGTTTTTGACCATCTCTTATGGTTTAGCAGTCTTCAGAGGCTACTCACAGAAAATTCAAGATGTGCATTTTATTTGTCAGATAAATACCTTTAATATACGATATTTAAATCAACATCGTTAGAGCCATTTTTGAGAAAATCAAACTTTTCGAAAAAAGTTCTATATAAAAGGTAGTTGGGGGTGGGGGGATTTTTCACAAAATCTTGTTGTCACACCCCTGGAAGATACTAAACTTAAATACCTATTTTGGTATTTTACCGACTTTTCGTTTTGAGTTATCGTGTTCACAGACACACGGACACACACACGGACCTTTTCTGATTTTTTTTTTGGATAAAGGGGACCCTAAAACATACATTTCCGGTGAAATCTCCATATCGAATTTTTGGGTGGAGTGCAATACCTTCTCTGTATACTATGTACATAGTACGTGTAGAGAAAGTAAATATAATGTGGACAATGAAAAACTGGTACCATGTGACAATAAATGTCTTGACAGAACGGAGATTGCGTTGAGAAATAGGCTTAACTTTGTAAATAAAGTTCTCTGTGGATATCCTTCGTTGTTATTTAGTTGTGTCGAATCGTTTGTTACTTTCTGCATGGCCCCCTTATGTTACCAAAAGGCAATAAGAATTCCTGGCATTTCACTTTTAGATCAAACGTAATCGGCATCCCTTTTATGATTTCCCTATATCTTTTAGTAATAACAGAAGTGCTCTTATTACGAGGGGCGTTCTGTTAAGTCCTTAAAAAAGATAGGATTATATTTTAGGTAGATTTTTTTCTTCATTTTTCAAACTAATCTCCTTTCAGCTCGATACACTTTTCTCACCATTTGTTCAACTGTTTTAAGCTTCCCAAAAGTAGGATTTAGGGAGGTGCTCAAAATAGGCATTTGTTTGGGAAGTAACATCTTCGTTAGACGTGAATCGTTTTCCGCCAAGCCACTTTTTCAAGTTTGGAATAAAAAAACGTCATTGGTAGCCAAATCTGGTGAATACGGTGGATGTTGTAGTAATTTGAACCTTAATTCTATAATTTCGACACTGAAACTGCGCGGTTGAGCACCCTTGCATTGTCTTGATGGAAGAGAATCTTATTTCTTTACCAGATGAGGACGTTTTTTTCTTGATTTCTCCGTTCAACGGGTGCACTAACGATGTACAATACTCTCAATTTATCGTTCTTCCTTTCTGCAAATAACCAATTTAGATGACTCCGCGTTCGCGTCCCAAAAATCGGAGGCCATCGCCTTGTCTGCAGATTTCACCATCTATGCCTTCTTCGGAACTGGTTCACCTTTACAAACCCACTGTTTCGACTGTAATTGTGTCTTTGGAGTGTAGTACTGCATCCATGTTTCATCCACAGTTATGTATCAACACAAGAGCTCGTCAGGATTGCGACGGAAAAGTGCGAAACCCGTTTCCGAATCGACACACGATTGTGTTTATTCTCCAGAGAGAGCGTATTCGGCACCCATCTTGCGAGATCTTTGCCAGACCTAATTTTTGGTGCAAAATTGTGAACACTGTACCTTGTGATATGCTTGTGACCTCAGCTATTTCGCGAACTTTGATTCGTCGATCATTCAAAACCATATTCTGGATTTTGTCAATAATTTCGGAGGAAGTCACTTCTACTGGACGCTAATCATTCGTGGATGTACGGGCTCCTTTAAATTGGTTTATACAGTTTTAAATTGTTGCAAACGCAGGAGCAGATGTGCCACGAACTTCATCCAACTCGGCTTTTATCTCTTTCGGTGTTGAGCATTTTAAATAGAAGGGTTTAATCACCACACCAAACTCACTTTTCCATCTTTCTAAAAAAGCACAAGATTGTTGATTCACTCGCCTATGGCAACAAATCTACGCCATGGACGTAGAAACTTTAACTGCCATCTAGTAAGAGTCGACGGCTACTAAATACCAACTTTTTTTCGATGCTTTGAGTGTAATTACTTGAATTTTCTAAGCGTTCTTATTGAACGCCCTCGACTTTGCTTTCTTCTAAATAGAAGGGAAATAAGGGAATGCACCAGGCTAAAGCGATAATCAAATCCTATAAAATCAGTTTTTTGTGATGTTCCTTGGTTTGTATGATAGCAGTTGACTAATTCCCGTATGAGAAAACTTTAGTACTTTAAAGCTGAAACCAATATCAAAGAATATCTCAGAAACGTTTAGCCCTAAAAAAACCATATATGATATAAATTTTATGTTTTAACGAGATCTACATTTTTACTTTCTCTACACGTACTATGTACACAATGCATAGAGAAAGCATTGTAATGCACCCAAGAATTTGAACTCGAGATTTCCTCGGAAATACATGTTTTGACACCCCCTGAATCAAAAAAATTTAGAAAATGGTCGTGTGTGTGTCAGTGTGTCCGTGAACACGATAACTCAAAAACTAAAAGTCGGTAAAATACCAAACTTGATATTTAAGTTTAGTATCTTCCAGGGATACGACACGATGCTTTTGAGAAGTATCCCCCTACCCCAAACTATCCTTTATATGGAAAAAAATTAGAAAATTTTGATTTGCTCAAAAATGGCTGCATCGATTTTGATTAAAATATCGTAAATTAAAGATATTTATATGGAAAATAAAATGTATATCTTGAATTTTCTGGGAATAGCCTCTGAAGACCTCTTTATTCTGGATGAATTTTGCCGAATTTTGCTTAACTGCTAAACCGTAACACTTACTATACATAAAGTGCAGATCTCGTCAAAACACACACTTTATATAGTTTACGTTTTTGTTGTGGAGGTAGCCGTTTCCGAGATATTCCTTGTAATTCGTTTCAATTGTAATGTACTTATACATTTCTCAGGCGGGAAGTGTCCGTTTTTCTTTTGTTCTTCTCCTAGCCAGGCAAAGAAGCGATTTGCATTGACAATCCCATAACGATAGCTTAAAAATTTGACAATCACTTTAGCATAGCGCATTCCTTTAGTTCCCTTCTACTTATAAGGAACTAAGTAATAAGAACATTCTGCTAATGTTTGTCTCGATTAGAATTTTGTAGAAAGAAGAAGAATCTTATGTAAGAAGTTTGTAGAGCAGCTAGAGAAAGTCATGTGAGCGTAACACATCTGTCCTAGGGACGGGGACGAAATTTCAGGAAGGAATATTGTAGGCAACAAAAATATTTTAACCCAGATAGCACTGCAAAACAACCCGGAAATGTTAAAGTTTAAAAGTATGTTACGGACGCACTACGGTGACTGTTTCCTCGCGGTGGGTTCGGCTGCCCGTTGTATACTCTCATATCATCATACCCTCCTGGTATGATGCCTATGGTGGCACAATAGGCCTATGGAATGTACCAACCAACAAGCTAATCTAATTCATATAAGACAGTTCTCGACGTGATGTCGATTTTGTTTCCTCTACGTACTAGGCACGTGATAGAGCAAGTAAAAAAGAAAAATCTGACTTTCTCTAGCTGTTCCGCAAACAAACCTTTTATTCAGAGCATCAATCTTCTATCTACATCATGCTATTCAAGATAAACATAAGCAGAATGGGTCTTATTCCTTATACATAGAAGGGAAATAAGAAATGCACTGGCTAAAGCGAAAGTCAATTCCTTTGAAATCTGGTCGCTATGAGAAACAATTGAAAATCCATCTCTTTGGTTGCCAGGAGTAAACAATCGAGAAGAAAGATGTCGCGTTTCGGATAAGTTCAAGTGACTGTAAATTGAAACCAACAATTCTGAATATCTCCAAACGGTTAACTCAAAAAAAAAAAAAAACAAAAAAAAAAAAAAAACATATAATATTGATATTAATAGTGTGTTTTAACTAAATCTACATTTTTTATGTAGTACGTTTTTGCTTATCTCTTATGGTTTGCCAGTTGTACAAAAGTTATCCAGAATGAAAAGGTCTTCAGAGGATATTCTCAGAAAATTCCTTTACATAAAAATACATATACATTTACATTTTGTTTGTCATAAAACTATTTTATAAGATACTTTAATCAAAATCGTTAGAGCCATTTTTGAGACATTATATAAACTTTCAACAAATGTTCCATGTAAAGGAAGATACCAAACTTAAATACCAAGTTTAGTAGGTACTTAACCGATTTTTCGTTTTTGACGGACCTTTTTCTGAAAATGCTTTTTTTCCTGACTCATGACTGCTGAAAACATATATTTCCAGTGAAATCTTGGTATCGAATTTTTGGATGTAATACAATACCTTCCGAAGCAACTATATACATTGTACGTACCTATGTGCCTACAATTTTACTAGTATTTTTATTTGTTTAAAATTATATTTTTACCTTTTATATTTCTACTTTTATATTTATAATTATGTTATCTTATATTTATCTGTAAATGATGATGTATGTATAAATGTGTAGTTTAATAAATATTAAAATCTCTCACGTGAGCCCTGGTTTAAGTATTTAGGTCCCAGGGTTATTATACACATTTTTATTTTATATATCAGTACGACATTTTGTAATCAAAATTGCAGTATCTCACTCTATTTTTCAAAGTACTCGTCATTGCTATCAAGATGCTTATTGTCACGTGGTACCGGTTTTTCAACGCAGATGATATACTCTTCCACCGCTAAAGATATGAGCCAAGATGTCACTGTCACTTTGAGGCTGGGAAATCTTTTCCAGCCAAAATGTCATGTACGGTGTCCAAAGTGAAACACACTGGTTTTTGTGAATTCTTTTATCAACATTTACTTTCAACTCCTCCATAACGATTGATGAACTTCCATTCCGGTCTTTATCGTACACACTGGTTCTTCCTTGATTACTCGTAAATTTTGCGCCATTTCCTCACTGAAGAATCGCTTATTGCATTATCACTAAACACTTGCGTTATTTGTCTATACAATTTGATTGGCCGAACATTTTGCGCATTCAAAAAAATCTGATGTGTTATATTCACATGACTTTGTCTACATATCTGTAACAAATTATTGTTAAACAGATTATGCTTCAATTTACTTCATGCTAATCCAGAAAAAATTAGCAAAAATAATCTTATTACTTGCTTCTTTGTGAGCAGAAGCGAAATAAGGGAGTACCAAAGGTTAAAGTGATAGTAAAAAACTGGTTGCTATGTGACTAAAGTTTCTTTGTTTGTATGGACATGAGTTGACAAATTCCTGTATGAGAAAAGTTAAGTTTTTCAAACCTGAAAACAAAAACAAGGAATACCTCAAAAACGATCAACTCCACGAAAAAAATGTACACAACGTAAATTGTGTGTTTTAATGTACTCTACATTTTTTGTGTGGTAAGTTTTTGTCTATTTCTTACGGTTTAGCAGTTATGCAACATTCCGTAAAATTCACTCAGAATAAAGTAGTCTTCAGAGGCTATTCCCAGAAAGTAATAATCAAATCTTTTAAAAGCTGGTTGCTATGTGGTTTAAATCCGTTTCTATGCAGAGCCAGGAGTTTACAATTTTCCGTGTGAGAAAATTTTGAACTACTTTAAATCTGAAACAAATAACTTGAAATATCTTAGAAATGATCATTTACACGAAAATAAAACGTAAATTGCCATAAATTGTGTGTTTTAATGAGATCTGCATTTTTATATTTTTGTCTATCCCTTACGGTTTACTAGTTATACACAATTCAGCAAAAGTCGTCCAGAATAAAGAGGTCTTATGAGGCTACTCCCAGAAAATTTAATATATACATTTTATTGCCATGTAAATATATTTAATATACGGTATTTTAATCAAAATCGTTAGCCATTATTGAGAAAATAAACATTTTCAAAAATGTTTCCATCTAAAGTGTGGTTTGGAGTGGGAGGATTTTTCACAAAATCTTCGTGTCGCATCCTTGGAATATACTAAACTTAAATATCAAGTTTAGTATTTTACCGACTTTTAGGTTTTGAGTTATCGTGTTCACAGACAAACGGATACACTCACATACACACGGACCTTTTTCTAAAAAATATTTTTTTGGTTATTGGGGACCCTAAAACGTATATTTCCGGTGAAATCTCGGTATCGAATTTTTAGTGGAATACAATACCTTCTCTATACACTATATACACTGTACGTGTAGATAAGGTAAAAATCTGTTGTGTTCCATTCACATTACTTTCTCTACATATCTGCAACAAATTATTGTTAAAAAGCTTATCTTCTATTTACTTCTTGCTAATTCAGAAAAATTAGCAGAAACAGCCTTATTGCTTGTTTCCTTGTAGAAACGAAATAAGGGAGTACCATAGGTTAAAATGATACTCAAAAGCTGGTTGTTATGTCAATGAAGTTCCTTTGTTTGTATGGACAGGAGCTGACAGATTCCTGTGTGAGAAAAGTATAATTTTTTCAAGGCTGAAACTAAAAACAAAGAATATCTAAAAAACGACCAACTTGATGAAAAAATGTACATAACATAAATTGTGTATTTTAACGTGCGCTACATTTTTGGTCGGTAAGTTTATGTCCAAATCTTACGGTTTAGCAGTTATGCAAAATACCGTAAAATTCATCCAGAATAAAGTAGTTTTCAGAGGCTATTCCCAGAAAATTCAAAATATAAATTTTATTTATCAAGTAAATATCTTTAATATACGATATTTTAATCAAAATTGTTAGAGTCATTTTTGAGAGATTAAAATTTTCTAAAGAAGTTCCATCTAAAGGGTAATTGAGGGTCGGTTTTTTTCCTCAATATCTTCATGTCGCATCCTTTGAAGATACTAAACTTAAGTATCAAGTTTGGTATTTTACCGACTTTTCGTTTTTGAGTTATCGTCTTCACAGACACGCACACACAGGACCTTTTTCTAAAAATGCTTTTTTTTTTGTTCATAGAAGACTCTAAAACGTATATTTCCGGTGAAATCTCGGTATCGAATTTTGGGTGGAATACAGTACCTTCTCTATACACTATGTACATAGTATGTGTAGAGAAAGTATAACTAGAATAAGGTACTGTAATTTTGTATTTTTTCCTTATTATTTAGTTATGTCAAATCGATTGTCACTGGTCCTCTCAGGCAATAAAAGAAAGGGAGTGCGGAAGCAGAGAGAAAGAAAGCAAATAAACACGCAATAACCGGAGCAATATTGTTGTGGAAGTGAGAGAAAATATCATCCTGCGCTTTTAAAATAAGTTTCCGAGTATGATGACGTAATAAATTAAAGAAGAGACGCGACTTGTTGAGTAGCTTCTAGCTCTCGGAGGGAAGTTCGCTTCTTCAATTATAAGAACAAACGTTTCCATGCATTTAAATGGATATTTTAATTGCGAATTTATAAGGCCGCTGGGATAGTGGCGTCGTGACTAATTTGTATTAAGATAGGGCGTCGCGGTGTGAGATCAAACGTTATATCGCAAGTCTGAGGTCAACTAGAGGTCCTCGACGCGATGCTTTAATCACCAGTTATCATTCATTCTGCTGAAATATTCTCTGTATCCCGTATCCACAAAATAAAATAGAACTCTATATAATAACGCTGGTACCTAGTTACTTAGCAGGGCTAATATGCCAGGTTTTTAATGTCTACTAAATTTCACATTTATACATACATCATCATTTACAGATAAATTTAAAGTAACATAATTTTAAACATAAAAGTAAACATCTGATATGTTCCATTTTCACATGACTTTCTCTATATCACTGCAACAAATTATTCTATTTACTTCATCTAATGGAACAACAATTAGCAGAAATAATCTTATTACTTGCTTCCTTGTTAGTAGGAGCGAAATAAGGGGTACCATAGGTTAAAGTGATAGTCAAAAGCTGGTTAGTAATATTACATACGGGTTAGCAAGGTCGACTAAGATAATCCTGCCACCAGGGGGGATTAAGCGCTAGTGTCGCATTAATCCACTGCATTAAGAAAATGGCGGGAAATTTGAAAAAAAATCCCAGGTGTGGTTCATCGGATTATCTCTTAATTCGTTGAAGAAGGGGACAATGGAGTAAGAGATAATCTGCTGATCCATACCTTTGCAATTTTCGAACTTCACTCCATTTTCTTAATGCGGTGGATTAACGCTACTGCACGCGTAGAAAAAAGGCAGCATTATCGGTAATCCTACTTGCCAATCCGTATGCAAAACCTAATAAACAACAAGTTCATATCACAGATATATTTATTACATATTCTTATGCAATACAATATTGAATACATGCAAAAAACTGATTTTTTTTTAAGAAGCCACACATGCACAATTGTTTATATATATTTCTGTCTTTAGCTTGCTTTGAATATCACACGCTCACTGGTCTTCAGCACAGGATAAAAAATAATGTTTATGAAAGTTTTCGTTGTAGGGGAAATAGTTTTACAAGGAGGACGATTTGTATAGGCATCACAGGCTAGATGAATGTGACGAAAATAGGGGTCGACAAGAAGAATCTGTGGGCTGTACACTAGCCATGCTGAATACTGAATGCCAAAGCTGCAATTATATGTAGCAGAGAAAGGCAAGAAGGCGATGGGTGGGGGGAGCTGTTCACACGGGACAGAAAGCGATGTCAACACTCCGACCGGTGATGGTGCAAGGTTGCGCAAGGCAGAAAAGCTCCACCGGATGTGAACCAGGCAACCACTTGGTAGGTTGTGCAATAAGCTGAGCTAATGACGTCCGGTTACAGCGGTGAAAACAAGAACAAATCTCTATGAGAAAGAAACATTTGCACAGTATAAGCATGGTATTCATTCTTTAGAGAATACATTGCTTGTACAACGAATATAATATAACATATTGAGAGAAAACCACACATTCTTTCCTAATAGTATTTGAGCCTGAAAATTTAACATACACAGACACATATACACTAGGTGTGGTTCATCGGATTATCTCTTAATCCGATGAAGAAGGGGACAATGGATTAAGAGTTAATCCGCTGATCCATACCTTTGCAATTTTCAAATTTCCCGCCATTTTTTTAAGCCGGTGGCTTAACGCGACACTAGCGCTTAAATCCCTGGTTGCAGGATTATGGATAATCCAACTTGCGAATCCGAATGCAAAACCTAATAAACAACAACACGTTTATATCACATATATATTTATTACATATTCTTATGCAATAAAATATTGAATACATGCAAAAAACTGATTTTTTAAGAAACCACATGCACAATTGTTTATACAGGTAGTTTCAAAAATACGGGGCATAATTTCAGGTATGTATTTCCCACATGTAGACAATCAAATTAGTTCATTATAACATGAACTATTTTGATTGTCTACTGGTGGGACTTTCAATGTTGTAAAGGCCATAACTCGGAAATTAAGCATTTCCGGACGCATGTTATAATGAACTATTTTGATTGTCTTCACTTGGGAAATACATACCTGAAATTATGCCCCGTATTTTGAAACATCCTGTATATATTTTTGTCTTTAGCTTGCTTTGAATATCACACACTCACTGGTCTTCGGCACACGATAAAAAAACAATGTTTATGAAAGTTTTCGATGTAAGGGAAATAGTTTCACAAGGAGGACGATTTGTATAGCCATCATAGGCTAGATGAATGTGACGAAAATTGGGGTCGACATTAACGATAATCCTGCCGCCAGGAGGATTAAGCGCTAGTGTCGCATTAATGCGGTGGATTAACGCGACACTAGCGCTTAAACCCCTGGTTGCATGATTATGGATAATCCAACTTGCAAATCCGAATGCAAAACCTAATAAACAACAAGTTCATATCACATATATATTTATTACATATTCTTATGCAATACAAAATTGAATACATGCAAAAAACTGATTTTTTTAAGAAACCACATGCACAATTGTATATATATATATATATATATATATATATATATATATTTGTCTTTAGCTTGCTTTGAATATCACACGCTCACTGGTCTTCAGCACATGATAAAAAATAATGTTTATGAAAGTTTTCGATGTAGGGGAAATAGTTTCACAAGGAGGACGATTTGTATAGGCATCACAGGCTAGATGAATGTGACGAAAATAGGGGTCGACATCTGCGTTGACCTCAGGAGCATATACAGGTGCAATAATTGAATTGCGAATAATATCACCAGCAGGTAGAAGACCCGAAAAGGTGACGATATTGTCAATGGCTGGAACTTTGTTGCGCCCATGAAGACGGTGCATCGAACATCAGGATCCGACGGCGAAGCCTTCCATGCCGAGAATCTTACGTTGACGATGTGGGCATCGGACGAGGATAACTTAATGGTAACAATTTTATGGACGCCAAAGGCGGAGATTTCCTGTGAGACGATACGGCACTCCCTGGGGTATATGCCGGCAGCATTAACGGTCTCATCGACGTCAAATAAAATCCTGGCTATTAGGTTGGGATGGATGTCGACAGGGTCAGATTTGCAGGATATGGTACAGGATAATGAAAAGGAAATATTATTAAAAATCTGAGTACTGGTTGGAACGGTGTTGATAGTCACGAGGAGAAGAGAATTTGACGATGCGTCTCTCGAATCCTGATTGCTGTAGCTTCTCCCCGACGTAAGTCAGGCACATCGGGACGGTGTTCATTTCGTCGATGACGGCTTGCGACACGGAGTCGTAGTTTGTAGAAAGAAATACTTCTCGGTTGTTGATGGTAACGGCGACCTTGCGACCATACTTGGTTGACAGTGCTCCAGCCCCTTGGATACTGTAAGGGCGTCCTTTCTGTAGCTCGCCCATGGACATGAACGGCAGGGTTTCTGCCATTTTGTTCAGAGCACGAAGAATGTTACTGGAGGTTGCCATGACGAGATGCAGACTGAGGTGAAATCGACCCACTCCAATGCTGCAATTATATGTAGCAGAGAAAGGCAAGAAGACGATGGGTGGGGGGAGCTGTTCACACGGGACAGAAAGCAATGTCAGCACTCCGACCGGAGATGGTGCAAGATTGCGCAAGCCAGAAAAAGAAGGCGCCGTGAGAGTAAAAGAACGAGACGAAAAGGCAATGTGAGCGTAAAAGAACGGTACGAGAATGCAATACGAGCGTAAAAGAACGGGACAAAAGGCAATGCGAGCGTAAAAAAAGAACGGGACGAGAAGGCAATGTAAGCGAGCGGTGAAAACAAGAACAAATCACTATGAGAAAGAAATATTTGCACAGTATAAGCATGGTATTCATTCTTTAGAGAATACATTGCTTGTACAACGAATATAATATAACATATTGAGAGAAAACCACACATTCTTTCCTAATGGTACTTGAGCCTGAAAATTTAACATACACAAACAGATGTAAACTAGTTGTGGTTCATCGGATTATCTCTTAATCCGATGAAGAAGGGGACAATGGATTAAGAGTTAATCCGCTGATCCATACCTTTGCAATTTTCAAATTTCCCGCCATTTTTAAGGCGGTGGATTAACGCGACACTAGCGCTTAAACCCCTGGTTGCAGGATTATGGATAATCCAACTTGCGAATCCGAATGCAAAACCTAATAAACAACAAGTTCACATCTCATATATATATTTATTACATATTCTTATGGAATACAATATTGAATACATGCAAAAAACTGATTTTTTTAAGAAACCACATGCACAAGGCAAGAGAAAGGCAAGAAGGCGATGGGTGGGGGGAGCTGTTCACACGGGACAGAAAGCTATGTCAGCACTCCGACCGGATGTGAACCAGACAATCACTTGGTAGGTTGTGCAACAAGCTGAGCTAATGACGTCCGGTTACAGCGGAAGGCGATGTGAGCGTAAAAGAAGAACGGGACGAGAAGGTGATGTGAGTGTAAAAGAAGAACGTGCAGAGAAAGCTATGTGAATGTTAAAGAAGAACGGGCCGAGAATACGATGTGACTGTAGAGATCAACGGGCCGAGAAGGCAATGTGAGTGTAAAGGAAGAACGGGCCGAGAGTGCAATGTGAGTATAAGGAAGAACGGGCCGAGAAGGCAATGTGAGTGGAGAGGAAGTACGCACCGAGATGGCAATGTGAGAGTACAAGGAGAACGGGATGAGAAGGCAATGCGAGCGTAAATAAAGAACGGGCCGAGAAGGCAATGTAGGCGTAAAAGAAGAACGGGGCGAGAAGGCAATGTGAGCGTATAAGAAGAACGGGCCGGGAAGGCTATGGCAGCGTATAAGAAGAACGGGCCGAGAAGGCGATGTGAGCGTAAAGCAGAACGGGCCGAGAAGGTGATGTCAGCGTAAAAGAACGGACCGAGAAGGCGATGTGAGCGTAAAGAAGATCGGGACGAGAAGGCGATTGAAGTGTAAAAGAACAACGGGCCGAGAAGGCGATGTGAGTGTAAAGGAAGAACGGGCCGAGAAGGCGATGTGAGTATTAAAGAAGAACGGGACGAGAAGGCGATATGATTGTAGAGGAGAAACTGGCCGAGAAGGCGATGTGAGTGTAAAGGAAGAACGGGCCGAGAAGGCGATATGTGTGTAGAGGAGAAACTGGCCGAGATGGCGATGTGAGTGTAAAGGAAAAACGGGCCGAGAAGGCCTTGTGAGTGTAAAAGAAGAACGGGATGAAAAGGCGATGTGAGTGTGTAGGAAGAAGGGACCGGGAGGGCTATGTGAGTTAAAAGAAGAACGGACCAAGAAGGCAATGTGAATGTAGAGGACGAACGGGCCTAGATGTCGATGTGAGTGTAGAGGAAGAACTGTTCGAGAAAGCGATGTGAATGATAAAAGAACGGGCCGATAAGTTGATGTGAATGTAAAAGAAGAACGGCCCGAGAAGAAGATGTGAGCGTAAAAGAATCACGGGACGAGGTGATTTGAGTGTAAAAGAAGAACGTGCCGAGAAGTCAATGTGAGCTTTAACGAACGGGCTGAGAAACGATTTGAGCGTAAAAGAGGAATGGGCCGAGAAGGCGATATGGGCATTAAAGAAGAACGGGCCAAGAAGGCAATGTGAGCGTAAAGAAGAACGGGACGTGAAGGACAATGTGAGCGTATAAGAATCACGGGCCGAGAAGGCCATGTGATTATAAAGAAGAACGGGCCCAGAAGGCGACGTAAGCGTAAAAGAAGAACAGGCCGAGAAGCAATATGAGCATATATGAAGAACGGGCCGAGAAGGCGATGTGAGCGTAAAGAAGAACGGGCCGAGAAGGCGATGGGAGCAAAAAGAAGAACGGGCCAAGAAGGCGATGTGATCGTAAAAGAAGAAGCGGCCGAGAAGACGATGTGAGCGTATAAGATGAACGGGCCGAGAAGGCGATGCGAGCGTGAAAGAAGAACGGGTCAAAAAGGCAATGTGAGCGTAAAAGAAGAACGGGCAGAAAAGGCGATGTGAGCAAAAAGAAGAAGGGCCCGAGAAGGCAATGTGAGCGTATAAGAACGAGCCAAGAAGGTGACGTTAGCGTAAAGAAGAACGGGCCGAGAGGGCGATGTGAGCGTAAAGAGCGGGCCGAGAAGGCGATGTGAGCGAAAAAGAAGAACGGGGCGAGGAGGCAATCAGAGCGTAAAAGTAGAACGGGCCGAGAAGAGAATGTGAATGTACTTTCTGGGCCCATTCTTCTTTTACGCTCACATCGCTTACTCAGCCCGTTCTTTAACGCTCACAATGACTTCTCGTCCCGTTCTTCTTTTACACTCAAATCACCTTCTCGTCCCGTGCTTCTTTTACGCTCACATCGCCTTCTCGGGCCGTTATTCTTTTACATTCTCATCGCCTTTTCGGCCCGTTCTTTAACACTCACATCGCCTTCTCGAACAGTTCTTCCTCTACACTCAAATCGCCATATCATCCCGTTCGTCCTCTACACTCACATTGCTTCTTGGTCCGTTCTTCTTTTTACTCACATAGCCCTCTCGGTCCGTTCTTCCTATAACCTCACATCGCCTTTTCATCCCGTTCTTCTTTTACACTCACATTTTGCCTTTACGCTCACATCGCCATCTCCGCCAGTTCTTCCTCTACACTTACATCGCCTTCTCGGCCCGTTCTTCATTTACACTCACATCGTCGTCTCGCCACCTTCATCTTTAACACTCGCAACGCTTTCTCTGCCCGTTCTTCTTTTACACTCACATTGCCTTCTCCGCCCGTTCTTCTTTTACACTTCAATCGCCTTCTCCTCCCGATCTTCTTTTACGCTCACATTGCCTTCTCGTCCTGATCTTCTTTACGCTCACATCGCCTTCTCGGTCCGTTCTACTTATACGTTCACATAGCCTTCCCGGCCCGTTCTTATACGCTCGCATTGCCTTCTCATCCCGTTCTCCTTGTACTCTCACATCGCCATCTCGGTCCGTACTTCCTCTGCACACACATCGCCTTCTCGGCCCGTTCTTCCTTTATGCTCACATTTCCTTCTCGGCCCGTTCTTCCTTTACACTCACATCGCACTCTCGGACCGTTCTTCCTTTACACTCACATTGCCTTCTCGACCCGCTCATCTCTACACTCAAATCGTCTTCTCGGCCCGTTCCTCTTTAACATTCACATCGCTTTCTCTGCACGTTCCTCTTTTACACTCACATCAACTTCTCGTCCCGTTCTTCTTTTACGCTCACATCGCCTTCCGCTGTAACCGGACGTCATTAGCTCAGCTTATTGCACAACCTACCAAGTGATTCTCTGGTTCTCATCCGGTCGGAGTGCTGACATCGCTTTCTGTCCCGTGTGAACAACTCCTCCCACCCATCGCCTTCTTGCCTTTCTCTGCTACATATAAATGCAGCATGGGCATGGGTCGATTTCACCTCAGTCTGCATCTCGTCATGGCAACCTCCAGTAACTTTCTTCGTGATCTGAAGCAAATGGCAGAAACCCTAACGTTCATGTCCATGGGCGAGCGACAGAAAGTACGCCCTTACAGAATCCAGGGGGCTAGAGCACTCTCAACCAAGTATGGTCGCAAGGTCGCCGTTACCATCAACAACCGAGAAGTATTTCTTCCTTCAAGCTTCGACTCCATCTCGCAAACCCTCATCGACGAAATGAACACCGTCCCGATGTGGCTGACTTACGTCATTCGGATTCCCGATCTTCTTTACGCTCACATCGCCTTCTCGGCCCGTTCTTCCTTTACGCTCACATCGCCTTCTCGGCCCGTTCCTATTTACGCTCACATCGCCTTCTCGGGCCGTTCTTCTTATACGCTCACATAGCCTTCCCGGACCGTTCTTCTCATGCGCGCACTTTGCCTTCTCGCCCCGTTCTTCTTTTACGCCTACATTTTCTTCTCACGCTAGTGTCGCGTTAATCCACCGCATTTAGAAAATGGCTGGCAATTTGAAAATTGCAAAGGTATGGATCATCGGATTAACTCTTAATCCACTGTCCCCTTCTTCAACGGATTAAGAGATAATCCGATGAACAACATCTTTGCAATTTTCAAATTTCCTGCCATTTTCTTAATCCGGCGGATTAACGCAACACTAGCGCTTAATCTCCCCTGGTGGCAGGATTATCGTTATTCCATCTTGCTAAACCGTAGAGCACCACTTTCAAAAGCATCTCGTATGAAAAAAGCAACGTCTGGTGATTTCCCTCCAATTTCCCCCTCCATGTGTTATCCCTCCCTCCTTCTCCCCGTTCCAGCACTTATACCACAGCATGGGTCGATTTCACCAGTCTGCAACTCGTCATGGCAACCTCCAGTAACATTCTTCGTGTGAAGACCAGTGAGCGTGTGATATTCAAAGCAAGCTAAAGACAGAAATATATATAAACAATTGTGCATGTGTGGCTTCTTAAAAAAAATCAGTTTTTTGCATGTATTCAATATTGTATTGCATAAGAATATGTAATAAATATATCTGTGATATGAACTTGTTGTTTATTAGGTTTTGCATACGGATTGGCAAGTAGGATTACCGATAATGCTGCCTTTTTTCTACGCGTGCAGTAGCGTTAATCCACCGCATTAAGAAAATGGAGTGAAGTTCGAAAATTGCAAAGGTATGGATCAGCAGATTATCTCTTACTCCATTGTCCCCTTCTTCAACGGATTAAGAGATAATCCGATGAACCACACCTGGGATTTTTTTTCAAATTTCCCGCCATTTTCTTAATGCAGTGGATTAATGCGACACTAGCGCTTAATCCCCCCTGGTGGCAGGATTATCTTAGTCGACCTTGCTAACCCGTATGTAATACTACTCTGGTTGCTCTGCGACTGAAGTTCCTTTCTTTGTATGGACACGAGTTAACAAAGTCCTCTATGAGAAAAGTATAAGTCTTTATAGTTGAAAAAAACAAGGAATATCTCAGAAACAATCAACTCCACGAACAAAATCTACGTAACATAAATTGTGTGTTTTAAGGTGCTCTACATTTGTTGTGTGGTAAGCTTTTGTCCATCTCTTACGGTTTAGCAGTTATGCAAAATTCTGTAAAATTGACCAAGAATAAAGTAATTTTCAGAGGCTATCCCTAGAAAATTCAAAATACACATTTTATTTGTCATGTAAATATTTGTAATATACGATTTTAATCAAAATCGTTAGAGGCATTTTTTAGAAAATCAAAAATTTTCAAAAAATGTTCTATGTAAAGGGTAGTTTCGGATGGGGGATTTTTTTCAAAATGTTCGTGTCGCATCCCTGGAAGATACTAAATTTAAATACCAAGTTTGGTATTTTACCGACTTTTCGTTTTTGAGTTATCGTTTTCACAGACACACGGACACACTGACACACGGACACACACACGGACCTTTTTCTGAAGATACTTTTTTTGGATACAGGGGACCCTAAAACATATATTTCCGGTGATATGTCGGTATCGAATTTTTGGTGGAGTGCAATACCTTCTCTATACACTATATACATAGCACGTATAGAGAAAGTAAAAATATAACAATTAAAATATAACTTTAAACAAATAAAACTTATAGCGGTTGTTGTTTCAACCTTAGAAAGCTTAAGTGTGAAGTTTAGCGATTTTACATTGATTAGCATTTGCTTGGCAGCCATCATTAGTGAATGCTCTCAGCGAATTTGTAAACATGGTTAAAACTCATCGTTATGTTATACAATAGAGCTGAGCTAGATTCTACTTTGGGGGAGTCTGCTCCTTTGTTTACAACAGTCAAATATTTGGTGCCAGAGATTAGGCTCGGCCGTACGAGCTGCCAAGACAAACATCGCAGTTGTCGGCCAAATGACGTTACCAGTCCAGAAATTGTAAAGAGAATCCACAAAATGGTATTGGATGACCGTTAACTGAAAGTGCGTGAGCTAGCAGACATTGCAGGTATTTCAAAAAGTTCTATACGTCGCATACTGACTGAAAATTTGATATGAGAAAGTTGTGTGCAAGGCGGGTGCCACGTTTGCTCACAATAGAACAAAAACGGTGTCATGAGGATGTTTTAGTCGAGTGTTTAGCAATGTTTCATTGCAATAAAGCTGAGTTTCTGCGTGGATTCATAACAATGGAAGAAACCTGCGCCCATCACTTCACACCTGAGACAAAGGAACAATCAAAACAGTGTGTTGGAAGGGGAAAATCGGCTCCAAAGAAGGCGAAAGGTTCCATCTGCAGGCAAGGTCATGGTGTCAGTTTTCTGGGATGCACATGGGATAAGTTTCATTGTTTATCTCAAAAAAGGAAAAGTAATCAATGGCGAATATTATGCGAACTTGTTACGGTTGAGTGATGAAATCGAACAAAAACGGCCAATTTAGCGAACAAGAAAATTTTGTTTCATCAAGGCAGTGCACCAGTCAGGTCCATTATCACCATGGCAAAAATCAATGAGTTAAAGCTCGAATTGCTTCCTCATGCACCATGGTGGCCACATTTAGCCCCCTCTGATTATTTTCTGTTTCCAAACTTGAAGAAATGCTTGGTGGTATAAGATTTGCCAACAATGAAGAGGTGGAGTCTGCAGTTGATGGCTATTTTGCAGACCTCGATAGTTCTCACTATAAACAGGGTATCGAAACTATTGAACATCGCTGGGAAAAGTGTATCGAGATGAAAGGAGACTACGTAGAGAAATAAATATGTTTTTCCTCAAAATTGTTGTGCTTTCTGTGTTAGGCCGGGTACTTCTGGGACAGCACTCCTATCTACAAAGTTCTTCTGTATGAATTGCAAATTTCCATGTAATCTACTTGAAACAAGAAATTTTACAATCTAGATTGAAGAGCATGCACCACCATCAAAAGATTTAATTACCTGTAAAGCAGTATTGTAATATACAGCATACTATACTGCTGCGTCGAGCCACGTTCCCCAACGCGTTACTACAGGTTGTTTACATGCGGCGCGTGCAATCGCCAATGGCGGTCGGTCTCTACTCAATAGGGCTGGTATCCGCATATACTCCGCTCTTGGTACCTAACATTTCTCCGTAACATTTCTAAAATATAAAAAAAATTGCTCCATTCATATAACATTGCCTACATCTCTGTAACAAACTATTGTTAATAACCTTATTCTTCTATTTATTTAATGCTAAAGCATTATCAGAAACGGTCAAATTACTTAGTTCCTTTATAAGTAGATGTGAAATAAGGGAAAACACTAGGATAAACTGACAATCAAATGTTTTAAAATGTGGTTGCTATGGGATTGAAATCCGTTTCTTTGCGTGGCCAGGAGTTGACAGGTTCCCGTAGGAGAAAAATATTTTAAAGCTGAAATAAATAACAAGGAATACTCTAAAACGGCCAACTCCACGAAAAAAAATGTATATGGCATAAATTGTGTGTTTTAACGTGATCTACATTTTTGGTGTAATAAGTTTTTGTCTATCTCTTAAGTTTTACCAGTTTGCAAAATTTCGCAAAATTCACCCAGAATAAACATGTCTTCAGAGACTATTCGCAGAAAATTAAAGATTTACATTTTAATTGACATGTAAATATCTTATATATAAGAGATTTTAATCAAAATCGTTATGAGTCATTTTTGAGAAAATAAAAATTTTCGAAATGTTTTCATGTAAAGGGTAGTTAGGGTTGGGGAATTTTCTTGAAAATCTTCGTGTCGCATCCCTGGAAGATACCAAACCTAAATACCAAGTTTGATATTTTACGGAGTTTTGGTTTGTGAGCTATGCTGTCCACAAACACACACACACACACAGACACATTCATATATATTTCTAAAAACATTATTTTTAGATTCAGGAGGTCTCAAAACATGTATTTCCGGTGAAATCTTGGTATCGAAATTTTGGGTGCAGTACAATACCTTCACTATATACTATGTACATAGTAAGTGTAGAGAAAGTAATAACATGATCACTTCGTTTTTCATTTAATTATAAAAAGAGTTCAAATCTATCTAGAGTAATATATAGAGAGAAGTTGAGGAAATTTTTCTTTTATAAGCTAGAAAAATCTGATGTGTTCCATTCACATGACTTTCTCTACATCACTGCAACAAATTATTCTATTTACTTCATCTAATCGAGAAAAAATTAGCAGAAATAGTCCTATTGCTTGCTTCCTTGTTAGTAGAAGCGAAATAAGGGGGTACCATAGGTTGAAGTAATACTCAAAAGCTGGTTGCTCTGCGACTGAAGTTCCTTTGTTTGTATGAACACGAGTTCACAAAGTCCTGTATGAGAAAAGTATAAGCTTTTATAGCTGGAACCAAAAACAAGGAATATCTAAAAAACAATGAACTCCACGAAAAATGTATATGATACAAATTGTGTGTTTTAAAGTGCTCCACATTTGTTGTGGGGTAAGTTTTTGTCCATCTCTTATGATTTAGTAGTTATGCAAAATTCCGTAAAATTGACCCAGAATAAAGTAGTCTTCAGAGGCTATTCCCAGAAAATTCAAAATATACATTTTATTTGCCAGGTAAATATCTTTAATATACGATATTTTAATCAAAATCGTTAGAGCCATTTATTAGAAAATCAAAATTTTCGAAAAAAGTTCAATGTAAGGATAGTTCGGGGTGGAAGGATTTTTCTCAAAATCTTCGTGTCGCATCCCTGGAAGATACTAAACTTAAATACCAAGTTTGGTATTTTACCGACTTTTCGTTTTTGAGTTATCGTGTTCACAGACACACGGACACACGGACACTGACACACGGACACACACACACACACACACACACACACACACACACACACACGGACCTTTTCCTGAAAATACTTTTTTTTTATACAGGGGACCCTAAAACATATATTTCCTGTGAAATCGGTATCAATTTTTTTCGTGGAGTGCAATACCTTCTCTATACACTATGTATATAGTACATATAGAGAAAGTAAAAATTGAAATGGAGTTTTATTTATGGACGCTCTATATCTGTTGATGTGTTAAGCATCCCATTCTATATTTTCGTGAAAGATGGCTTACTTTTGCTCAGAGGCCTTTTTGTCAGACTTGAGATCCTTAAATCTACAACTCGGGACCGCCAGATTTACTTCCCTTCCGAAGGAAGGCAAGTTAAGCTTTTTAAGCCCGAAAAAAAATCAATTGCCTTTCGCCGGGATTGAAATAGTGACCTTGGGAAGGAGAGGCTATCATGTTACCACTAAACCTGACGTCTCTAAAACTATACTCGCGAATAAAGCCACTGAATGAGGGGAGGACGGTGTGGGCGATGATGTAACATTGCAGTCCATTCACCCCTTCCTTGAGGCGTGCAGTAGTGAAATTACTACAACCCTCGTAGCAACAACCAGCACCACGACTGTTATTGCGGAAATCAGGTAACTCATATGATTTGGGGTCTTGTAGCTCTAACGGCACAAATCGGCGGCAATTTAACTCTAAGATATTTGTATAAGATATTATACAATTTAAGAATAAACACTTTCTGCAATTTAGATTGTTATCGTGGGATTATATTCTTGCGCGCACTACTACCGTGTTGAACCGTGGTGCACTGGCCACGAGGATTCGTTTTGGCGCGGATCAACCTAAGAGTGAATAGATTATAATAGTCCACTGAAGACGACGCTTTGTAAGCATATTCTTTTTGAGATCCAGGTATTCTTATTTTTAAAGAACTTTTGTTCTGAGCTTATTTGTCGCAAGCTGACTAGAAGCGTCAAGAGATCGAAATTACACATGAGAAAGATTTACGGGATATTCATGAGCTCCAGGCTGTAAACTGCACAGATATGTCATTTGCAGCGATTTCTAAAGAAAATTTGTCCTGGGCTTATTTGGTCGCCAGAAGAATAGAAGCATAAAAAAATAGAGATTCAACATACGAAAAACTTCTGTGATATTCTTGTTCTCCAGGCTCTAAACTGCACATATATACCATTTTTAAAGAACTTTTGCGAGACGAATTCCAGCACGGTTATGTTCCTGATAATTGACAATGTCGTTAACAAAGGAATAACTGTCAAAGACTGAAAGTGCCAATAACGATTACTATTTTTGTTAGCACAAGGTAATGAAAATGCACATATTGTCTACACTGAAGCCTGATAAAATAACAAGTTAACAGCTCATTTAATACTCACCTTACAAGAAACTTCTTCCATTTCCAATTTAAAACGAAAACATGCAACATCGACAGAGTAACTTGGATTGTGAGCAAATTGGACATTTATGAAAATGCAGGCAGGCAGCGACTACTTCAATGACGATACGCTACATTGGGTTCTGTGGTAGTGATTGCTGCTTCTGTTGTTCTGAATGTGCTGATTAGTTTTCTAAACTAAAACAGTAGTCATCTAGGTATCTTTTTTCAGCTATCAGATATAACCTCCGATAAGTAGGCAAAAGGGTTTAAAAATGGGCAAGGATTCGCTCTCTATGCCATTTGGTACTCATTTTATTACCAATAAATCATTTAAAACCCTGCATTTTTCCCTACCATTGTTTAGCACTTTTCAGACAGCATTTTGCTATTCGAACTGGCACTAAAAGGGTTAAGCAGTTCTAGAGTAACTCACAAGTTATATGATAACTTTCAATTGCTTTTAAAGTGTCTTGTCTATCAGAGACCATCTGGAAGTTGCCACCCTTGTAGCCACTTCTTAGATTCTCCTGACACAGGCTTCAATAGCAGATACAGTAAGTATGCTACAAAACTAGGCCATCAGACGCACGGTCCGTTTCCCGGTCAGGTGCTGTACACTTGCTGGCAGTCGCACGACCCGTCTCCCGGTCAGGTATTGTACACTTGGCTGGCAGTCACACGACCCGTCTCCCGGTCAGGTACTGTACACTTGCTGGCAGTCGCACGACCCGTCACCCGGTCAGGTACTGTACACTTGCTGGCAGTCGCACGACCCGTCTCCCGGTCAGGTATTGTACACTTGGCTGGCAGTCACACGACCCGTCTCCCGGTCAGGTACTGTACACTTGCTGGCAGTCGCACGACCCGTCACCCGGTCAGGTGCTGTACACTTGCTGGCAGTCGCACGACCCGTCTCCCGGTCAGGTATTGTACACTTGGCTGGCAGTCACACGACCCGTCTCCCGGTCAGGTACTGTACACTTGCTGGCAGTCGCACGACCCGTCTCCCGGTCAGGTACTGTACACTTGGCCATCAGTCGCACGACCCGTCACCCGGTCAGGTACTGTACACTTGGCCATCAGTCGCACGACCCGTCTCCCGGTCAGGTACTGTACACTTGGCCATCAGTCGCACGACCCGTCACCCGGTCAGGTACTGTACACTTGCTGGCAGTCGCACGACCCGTCTCCCGGTCAGGTACTGTACACTTGGCCATCAGTCGCACGACCCGTCTCCCGGTCAGGTACTGTACACTTGCTGGCAGTCGCACGACCCGTCTCCCGGTCAGGTACTGTACACTTGGCCATCAGTCGCACGACCCGTCACCCGGTCAGGTACTGTACACTTGGCCATCAGTCGCACGACCCGTCTCCCGGTCAGGTACTGTACACTTGGCCATCAGTCGCACGACCCGTCACCCGGTCAGGTACTGTACACTTGCTGGCAGTCGCACGACCCGTACTGTACACTTGGCTGGCAGTAGCACGACCCGTCTCCCAGTCAGGTACTGTACACTTGGCCATCAGTCGCACGCTCCGTCTCCCGGTCAGGTACTGTACACTTGGCCATCAGTCGCACGACCCGTCACCCGGTCAGGTACTGTACACTTGCTGGCAGTCGCACGACCCGTCTCCCGGTCAGGTACTGTACACTTGGCTGGCAGTAGCACGACCCGTCTCCCAGTCAGGTACTGTACACTTGGCCATCAGACGCACGACCCGTCACCCGGTCAGGTACTGTACACTTGCTGGCAGTCGCACGACCCGTCTCCCGGTCAGGTACTGTACACTTGGCCATCAGACGCACGACCCGTCACCCGGTCAGGTACTGTACACTTGCTGGCAGTCGCACGACCCGTCTCCCGGTCAGGTACTGTACACTTGGCTGGCAGTCGCACGACCCGTCTCCCAGTCAGGTACTGTACACTTGGCCATCAGTCGCACGACCCGTCTCCCGGTCAGGTACTGTACACTTGGCTGGCAGTCGCACGACCCGTCACCCGGTCAGGTACTGTACACTTGGCCATCAGTCGCACGACCCGTCACCCGGTCAGGTACTGTTCACTTGCTGGCAGTCGCACGACCCGTCACCCGGTCAGGTACTGTACACTTGGCTGGCAGTAGCACGACCCGTCTCCCGGTCAGGTACTGTACACTTGGCCATCAGTCGCACGCTCCGTCTCCCGGTCAGGTACTGTACACTTGGCCATCAGTCGCACGACCCGTCTCCCGGTCAGGTACTGTACACTTGGCCATCAGTCGCACGACCCGTCTCCCGGTCAGCTAACGTACACTTGGCCATCAGTCGCACGACCCGTCTCCCGGTCAGCTAACGTACACTTGCCTGGCAGTCGCACGACCCGTCTCCCAGTCAGGTATTGTACACTTGGCTGGCAGTAGCACGACCCGTCTCCCGGCCAGGTACTGTACACTTGGCCATCAGTCGCACGCTCCGTCTCCCGTTCAGGTACTGTACACTTGGCCATCAGTCGCACGACCCGTCTCCCGGTCAGGTACTGTACACTTGGCCATCAGTCGCACGACTCATCTCCCGGTCAGGTACTGTACACTTGGCCATCAGTCGCACGACCCGTCTCCCGGTCAGGTACTGTACACTTGGCCATCAGTCGCACGACTCATCTCCCGGTCAGCTACTGTACACTTGCCTGGCAGTCGCACGACCCGTCTCCCGGTCAGGTACTGTACACTTGGCCATCAGTCGCACGACTCATCTCCCGGTCAGCTAACGTACACTTGCCTGGCAGTCGCACGACCCGTCTCCCAGTCAGGTATTGTACACTTGGCTGGCAGTAGCACGACCCGTCTCCCGGCCAGGTACTGTACACTTGGCTGGCAGTAGCACGACCCGTCTCCCGGTCAGCTACTGTACACTTGGCTGGCAGTAGCACGACCCGTCTCCCGGCCAGGTACTGTACACTTGGCCATCAGTCGCACGCTCCGTCTCCCGGTCAGGTACTGTACACTTGGCTGGCAGTCGCACGCTCCGGCTCCCGGTCAGCTACTGTACACTTGGCTGGCAGTCGCACGCTCCGTCTCCCGGTCAGCTACTGTACACTTGGCCATCAGTCGCACGCTCCGTCTCCCGGTCAGCTACTGTACACTTGGCTGGCAGTCGCACGCTCCGTCTCCCGGTCAGCTACTGTACACTTGGCTGGCAGTCGCACGCTCCGTCTCCCGGTCAGCTACTGTACACTTGGCCATCAGTCGCACGCTCCGTCTCCCGGTCAGCTACTGTACACTTGCCTGGCAGTCGCACGCTCCGTCTCCCGGTCAGCTACTGTACACTTGCCTGGCAGTCGCACGCTCCGGCTCCCGGTCAGCTACTGTACACTTGGCTGGCAGTCGCACGCTCCGTCTCCCGGTCAGCTACTGTACACTTGGCCATCAGTCGCACGCTCCGTCTCCCGGTCAGCTACTGTACACTTGGCCATCAGTCGCACGCTCCGGCTCCCGGTCAGCTACTGTACACTTGGCTGGCAGTCGCACGCTCCGTCTCCCGGCCAGGTACTGTACACTTGGCCATCAGTCGCACGCTCCGTCTCCCGGTCAGCTACTGTACACTTGGCTGGCAGTCGCACGCTCCGTCTCCCGGTCAGCTACTGTACACTTGGCTGGCAGTCGCACGCTCCGTCTCCCGGTCAGCTACTGTACACTTGGCCATCAGTCGCACGCTCCGTCTCCCGGTCAGCTACTGTACACTTGGCTGGCAGTCGCACGCTCCGGCTCCCGGTCAGCTACTGTACACTTGGCCATCAGTCGCACGCTCCGTCTCCCGGTCAGCTACTGTACACTTGGCTGGCAGTCGCACGCTCCGGCTCCCGGTCAGCTACTGTACACTTGGCCATCAGTCGCACGACCCGTCTCCCGGTCAGGTACTGTACACTTGGCTGGCAGTCGCACGACCCGTCACCCAGTCACACATGCGTGGACGTCAAATAAAACATCAAATAACATTAACAATAATTATTAGAATTCACACAAAACATGGCTTATCACAGGATTGTATTCATTTATTGCGCACCATACCCCAATTTTTTGATCACGCAAGGGAGTTTCATAAACGAAATGTGTTTGTTTGTGGCACAATATCGGTTGCGTTGTGATGGCACGTGACCATGTACATGAAACCATGCATCGTTACACTATTAATTGTGGATCAATTGTTGCATCGTTAACATTCCTCAAAATTCAGTTACAGAAATTAACTCTACTCTGGTGATCACGTGGTAGCAATTTCTAGATAACAGTAACCTTGTATGGGTTGAGTTTTAAAATTTTTGTTGCTTTCCATGCTGAAGCTTTAGAAATGTCAGTTTCTTGTGCAAGGCACCAAAGAGATTTTCGAAGTGACCGTTCTAACCTTTCTCTGATTTCGTGTAATTTGTGCTCCTTAGGCACACACCTGTTAACCTTTCTTTTCCTATCAAAAACTGATCCCGTCTCCCTCAACTTATTTACAAGCAAACGAACGGCGTCTCTACTCGGAACACGCACGCCAGGAAGTTTAGTTTGAAATTGCCTTACAACTGCCCTACAAGATGATGTAAGCATACACGTATCATACATAAGCACTCTTTGTGGTATATTTTGAAAGCACTTCAAGCAAAACTAAACACTTCTAACCATTCCTAATGTTATTCGCGTGTGTACTAGACTAGAACAGAATTAAGACTGACGCATGTGTACGACAGAATGGATGTAGGACGCGTGCGCGGGAAATGCAGTGAAGGTCACACGGACCGCGCTACTGTCGGCCAAGTTTTGTAAGAAACGAACTGCATTTCAGCTTGGAATACAGTAGTATTGCAACCAAGAGCAACATAAATGTCACACTTTGGTGGCTCTTCATGCATTCCAAGCCGCGGGTAAAAACTAATAGCCACAGAATACCAAATCGTTTACTCTGTTCATTAATTGTAATATCTTGGAACAGTTTTCGAAGTGGCAGCTTCCGATAAACATTCGCTGAATGAACTTCATTAGAACTAACCAGAGCTTGGAGGCTCGTAACAATTTCCTTTTGCACAGAAAGAGCGGCCAGACTTCTGAATATCACGCAGCGCTACTATCAATGCATGACAGATAGGAAGTCGTCCGAATAGCAACTTTGTTCTGCTCAAATGTGAACAACACAGTTTTACAACCACAGTGTACTTGTTTAGATGACGGTTCTAGTATAGGTACAAACTGTCAAACGTCTAACAGAACAGCTTCACAGAAACATATTATTGATTGCAAAGGGTTAACCAACAACTATAACACTGCTATAGTCCAGAGGTACAGTGCTGAACTGAATCTGAGCGGCATGTGGAAGAACTATCAGGACGAATATACAATTCACGGGCATGCTACCTGAAATAAAGATGAAAATGAAAAGTGTAAATGAAAAGAATTCAGGGTTCAGTGTGATGTATCGCATACAAGCTTCCTTTTTAAGACTGCCAACAAATTCCATTTGCTTGGTGATACTGATACGGAACTGATTAAATATTTCATGCGAAGTGGAATCATTCTTCGCAATATTAATTTTGTTTGTTGGAACGTAGGATGAGGTTTTCATTTAAAAGGTAAATAGTACATATAGTTTTCAGTAATACGGCTGCAGATGAGTAAAGATTTAGTTTAATTCCTGCTTTGGGTTTTACCTAGTAAGAGTCTTAATATACAAGATGGTTCACCTGTTCCTTATTATTTTTGGAGATAGGCAACATACTCTGAAAGTAATAAGGTCGAAATTACCGTGGCTGACGGCCATGCAAATCTAGCCTGCCCTCCATAGGAAAATAGACCTTAGCAGCAATAGTTACGTCCATTCCAAAAACATGCGCTTAATAACTCCTGTTACGTACATGTTATATCAATAGGATTGCTGTTATAGGTTCTACAACGTAAATTATAATGCATGAAGGTTAAATGAACGGCTTAAGCTACAAAAAGGAGTCACACAACAGTTATAAAGAGATCAGAAGCGGAGAGGGAGACATGTGGGACACTATACCTACAGGTTTTAACCGTGCAAACGGGCGCAATGATTGTAGCCCAACTGTTTAATTTCATGTTCCCTCATCACGTCAGCGGCCGTCGGCGGTTCGGATCCCACAGACTGCGTGCACTTTATTTTCTCTTCTTTATGTATTATCCATCGAGGTGCAAAGCTAGTTTAATTTTAGCACTAATACTTTTAGATGTAAACAAAAAGGTATACGAATGAAGAATAAAGGATAATTCATTTTACGTGTTCTTCAGTCTTCGCTCCTTAATTTTCTTTCTAATTATTTTGAAAAAGAAACTTCACTAAGACTTTAAATAATAAAGGAAATTTTCAAAACGAATAAAGTTAAGAAAAACAATTTCAAAATACTAGAGAGCATGTTATAATGGTTCTTCGTAGTTAGAGAATGTTCTCTAGAAAATGTTGGCAGCTGAAACCCTCGGTGGGTTAGCGAAGACTACCAGAAGACACTTTAGGTCTAGACATGCCACATTAGGTACAAATGCACGAAGTAAATATGTAGGTATGTGCTATACCTGCAGCTAAGGTTATCTCCTAAGGAACTCACAGCCCATTAGATAGGCAGACTCTGTCGGTCGTGGCTAAACGCCTGTATGGAAATTGCTTTTCAGAAAGACGAAAACCTACACACGACACTTTTCGAACGAACAGGAGCATTTGAAAGGACAGGTCCTGTTAGAGAGGCACTAGTTACCTCTGGACACAATGAAGATATAATTTTAGACGCTGTCTTAAACAATCCCCACCTTAGCACGCGAGCACAAGACACAAACTTCAGTAGGTCATCAGTTATGCATAACAATACATTCCACCCTTACCGCTTGCAGCTACACCAGGAACTCCACAGTTGTGTCTTTGAAGCTCGAGTAAATTTCTGGCAGTGGGTATTAACGCAGTTTGAACCGTGAAACGTCTTTATATCCAGATGGATCGCGGTTTCACAACAATGGCACTGTGAATCGCCACAACATGCACTACTGGGGTGTCGATAACCCTCATTGGGCAAGATAGACAGCTTTTCAAGACCAGTGGGGATTAATATATGGTGTGGCTTTTTCGGTGATCATCTAATTAGGCCACTTTTTTTTCGAAGGTCACCTCACGGGAGCACGCTACCTTCACTTCCTCCAAAACGATCCCCCCCCCCAATTGCTGGAGCTTGTACCATTAAATGAAAGATTATGAATGTGGTATCAGCATGATGGTGCTCCCCCGCACCAGTCCAGGATCTTCGTAAATTATCTTCACGGCACACACCCTCAAAGATGGATAGGTAGGCGAGGATCTGTCTCGAGGCCTGCCACATCTCCTGATCTTACGCCACTTGATTACTTCCTATGGTACAGCCAACTGCCGCATAACCTTAGTCATCAGATGTTACTACTTGCCAGGTTGTCACTGCAACTTCGCGCACAACTCAGAATCAACGAAGAAGGTCATCATTTCGAACAGTTGCTGCGATAAATGAAAAAAGTTTCATCCCAAAGTTTCATGTCGGAAACACTTTATCTAGTGGATATTAAGAAGTTTGTTAAGTTATGGGAATTAAACCTAATTTTCTTTTCGACTGAAAGTTTTCGTGAATACCTATGTATTTAGCACAGTTTGTTATTGTCAGCCTAGGTATTTTGTGTATTTTTCGTTTTAGAGATGCCCGGAAAATGGGTCTAGTGCTGTAGTATTATCTGATATACTATATTAGTTTTAAAACATTGTAACGATATCTTCATTTTTAGAAACTGCACGAATATGCCTCAGAATGTTCATTTTCATTTGTGTTTCCTGTAACTGGACTGATCAAGTTAGAATAAATAAAGAGAACAACAATAATAGTAACAAATAGGCAAGTTAAAAAATGTTCCGATATCCCATCTAGCTTTGTGCCAAATCAGGAAGAAAGAAAGCGGGAGAAAAACTTTTGGTAAAATTCGAACCTTTTAGAGCTGATGCTAACATCACGCGTTAATCAAATACGCTACTGTTCAGCTATAACTTGTAGCGTACTTTCAGGTTAGACTGTACTCTGCGGGTTGCATAAAACCAGAGGATAAGGGGCAAGTGATATTTTGATTATTATTTTACACCCAGTCAGTAAATATTACAATTCGTGTTATAATAGCGTGGTGTTTTCATAATGTACAGAAAGAAATCATTCAGAGTCAGCCTGCATATGTAACAATTTGTATGTTGGATAGGTACAGTCAGATTGAAAAATGCAATGCCATAGCCGGGATTTGAACCGCGGATCTGCTGGTCTCTAACCGGTTGCTCTACCATTGAGTTTTCATGGCAACATGCCGGCATAGCATTGCATTTCTCAACTGACGTGCATGTTTCCCGGCAACCGGCTAGAGTCCGGGAGATCCATGGTTCACATCCCGGCTATGGCATTGAATTTCTCAGTCTGACTTTACCTATCCAACTTCTGTCCTACACACGGCTTGTGTGAATAAACAATTAAATCAATACCAATTTGTATGTTGTACATAATTAATGATCTAAATAGATGTGCTTTTACGAATGCCTCATTTAAAAGTTCTCTGGAAACGGTACTGTTTACTTGACAACAGGTTTACATCTCCACCATGCGTTCTTATCTATAACTGCGCCAAAACGGTCGGTCGCAACATATATACAGCGCGGCAAACGGTCGGAACTTACTAGCTCTGGAGAAAACCGTGTCCGTCTGGTTTTGAGAGCTTCGAGTCTGCCATGTGTCTGTATAAATTCATTTGTTTGAAAGGGTTTTTGTAATACACGAATGCTTCCTCTGTAAGGCGTTTTAATTAAACTGGCAACAGTGAAACATTTATCTTTCTTCTTGCTAACCTTAACAATGCAGTGAACGTATCTTCGAAGATATTTTAACTGCAGGAGGTAGAAATAAAGCGCAGAACATGTTAACAAAAGACTCTTTCTTTCTTATGAAAGCTGCATTATTACATTTTTTGTTTGGTTATTAAAAGCCGTTATTATTTCTTGGAATTCTCTGTAAGATTTTCAATTTCTTCTGAGAACTCATTATTTGTCGAACAAGGGGTTTCGTTTCTTCCATTCTATTGCTGTTCTGTGCAGTACCTTCGCCTTTCTTTATTGGCTCCCGTTTCATAACTGCCTTTGGTGTTCCGTTCCTTTTTTTCCTCCGATAGCTTAGGTTGACTTGTTTCTCTTCAATTATGTGAAGTAAAATATTCTCTAAAGCAGTTTTTCAATTCAAATCTTTTCGTTTCTTCGAGAGTGTAGTTTGTTCCTTAACAAAACACTTTATTGATATTTGTCTATTGTTAGCAATTCTCCATGTTATACGCCACTCAACTCTCCCTCTCTTATGCCCCCTCTCTTTCTTTCAGTTTCTTCGTTCTTTGACAGCAGTGCCCGGTAACTAGAGAGAACACTACTTTCTCTACACGTAATATGCACATAGTCAATAGAGAAAGTTTTGTATTGCACCTAAAAATTCAATACCGAGATGTCACTGGAAATATATGTTTTCAGACCCCCTGAATTAAAAAAAAAAATCATTTTTAAAAAAATGTCTCTATGTACGTCTGTGGGCAGCATAGCTAAAAATACCAAACTTGGTATTTACATTCAATATCTTCCAAGGATGCGACATGAATATTTTAAAGAAAATCCCCCACCCCTAACTACCCTTTACATGGAAAGAGTTTCAAAATTTTAATTTTAATTGCTAATGCTTTTGATTAAAGTGTTGTATATTAAAGATATTTACATGAATATATAATGTATACCTTGAATTTTCTGGGAATAGCTCTAAAAACCTTCGTATTCTGGATAAATTTTTTTGAATTTTGTATAACTAGTAAACAAGACAAAAGAATAGACAAAAACTTAATAAACAAAAAAATGTAGAGATCCTTAAAACACACAGTCACATTCATTTTTTCGTGGATTTGATCGTTTTTAAGATGTTCCTTGTTATTGGTTTCAGTTTCAAAATATTTAAAATTTTCTCATACAGGAACTTCTCAACTCCTGACCACACAAAGAAACGAATTTAAATTCCATAGCAACCACATTTTAATTCATTTGACTGTCATTTTAGCCTAGTGTATTCCCTTATTTACCTTCTACTTATAAAGGAGCTAAGTAATAAGACAGTTTCTGCTAATGTTTATCTCAATTATCATGAAGTAGAACAATAAGCTGGTTATCAATAATTTGTTACACAGATGCAGAGAAAGTCATGTGAATGGCACGCACCATTTTTTTTATTTTCAACATAATCTCCTTTTTGCTCAATATGCTTTTTCTAGAGTTTCTCCAAGCTGTAAGCTTTTCAAAAATTAGAATTTTGGAAGGTCCTCAAAATAGGCAACTTTTTCCGTCGCCAAATCTGGTGAATACGGTGGATGTCGTAGTAATTTGAACCTTAATTCTACAATTTTCGACATTGAAACTGCGCAGGTGTGCACCCTTGCATTGTTTTGATGGAAGAGAATACTTTTCTTTGCTAGATGAAGGCGTTTATTCTTCATTTCCCCGTTCAACTGGTGCAATAACGATGTATAATTCTTTTCATTTATCGCGCTTACTTTCTGCAAGTAATCAATGTAGATGATTCCACGTGCATCCCCCCCCCCAAAAAAAAAAATCAGGACCATCAACTTGTCTGCAGATTTCGCTACCTTTGTTTTCTTCGGAGCCGGTTCGCCATAAAAAACCCACTGTTTGAACTATACTTTCGTCTCTGGAGTGTAGAAGTATATCCATGTTTCATCCACAGTTATGTATCGACGCAGACACTCGTTAGGATTGTAATAAAATTATGCCAAACCAGCTTCCGAATCAATCACACGATTGCGTTTATTCTCCATTGAGAGCACCCATCTTGCCGACACCTTTGTCAGACCTAATTTTGAGAACACTGTACCTTGTGATATGCCTGTAACCTTTACTATTTAGCAAACTTTGATTCGTCGATCACTCAACGCCATATCCTTCCTGGATTTTGTAAATATTAATAATTTAAGTCACTTCTACTGGACATCCGGAACGATGTACATCATTTGTGGATGTATAGCCACGTTTAAATTCATTTATTCAATTGTAAATTGTTAAAACTGCAGGAGCAGATGTGTCATGAACTACATATAACTCGGCTTTTATCTCTGTCGGTGTTAATCCTTTTAAATAAAAGTGTATATTGGCCGCATGAAACAAGTTTTTTTTTTCCCCCTTTCTAAACAAGCACAAGATTGTTGATTCAATCGCCTATGGCAAGGAAACCACGTGATGGATATAGTTGAAACTCTAACTGCCATCTAGTAAGAGACGACGGTTACTAAATACAAACAATATTCGATGTTACGAGTGTATTTCTTGGCTTTTCTAAGGATTTATTTAATGCCCCTTGTATATGCTGTTAAATTAAAATTGTTTGTTCCGCTAAAAACGATTCCATTGTTGACTACAGCATCACGCATACTCCCCAAAATGCTATTGCAGCAGCATTATACAAGATGTCTAACAGCGATGTATTTCACATGAGCAAATATCTCTTTGTAACAGAGCTCAACGGGACAAATCCAAATGAACATCGGTAGGTAAGTGACGAGCGACTCACGCTTTACTCCACTTACATATCAGCGGAAATTGTGAGAGAATCGTGCTCATTGAGATGCGTTCCCAACAAACACGATTAATCAAATGTTTTAGTATGTTTAGTAGGCTTCTTTTCTAATTTCGTGATACACTAATTTTCAACAATAAAATAGGCTATTTCCGGCTGTTTTATATTATATACATGCTATTATTTTTGCCATAAAACTGTATTGTTTTTGCTTTCTCTACACGTACTACCTATGTATAGTGGATAGAGAAGGTATTGTATTGCACCCAAAAATTCCATACCAAGATTTTACCGGAAATACATGTTTGAGACGCCCTGAATCCAAAAAAAAAAAAAAAAGAAAAAAAACAATTTTATAAAAATTTCCATGTGTGTGTGTGAGCGTCTACGGGCAGCTTAGCTCAAACACCAAAAGACCGTTAAATACCAAACCTGATATTTAACTTCAGTATCTTCCAAGGATGCGACACGAAGATTTTCAAGAACCCCCCCCCCAACCATAAACTACCTTTTACATGGAATGCATTCGAAAATTTTGATTTTCTCAAAAATGGCTCTAACAATTTTGGTTAAAATCTCTTATATTTAAGATATTGACATGACAAATAAAATTTATATCTTGAATTTTCAGGTAATAGCCTCTGAAGACCTCTTTATTCTAGATGATTCTATTGAATTTTGCATAACTGATAAACCGTAAGAGATAGACAAAACTTGCTACGCAAACAATGTAGATCTCGACAAAACACATAATTTAATCGTATACATTTTACTTATGGAATTGGCCGTTTTCGAAATATTTCTTGTTATGTATTTCAGTTTTAAAATATTTACATTTTTCTTATACGGGAACTTGCCTACGCTTGGCCACGCAAAGAAACGGGAGTCACAACCACAACCACATTTTAAAACATTTGACTGTCTGTTAAGCCTAATGTATTCCTTTATTTCCCTTCTACATATAAGGAAGCAAACAATAAGACTGTTTCTGCTAATATTTATCTCGAGTAGCAATTAGCTTATTAACAAATCTTTGTTATAGAGATGTAGAGAAAGTCATGTCAGTGACACACATCAGATTTTATAATAAAGAGCAGAAACCATGCAACGGCAGTCAAATGTAACCGCGTCATTATTGAAGTGTGCTACCACACCGGTTATTTTATTTGGGCCCTTCCCGTCATTTACCGCAGGCACAAATGTGTAGTCGCTAGGACTCGAACTCCGAACTTTTGACATTAAATGGATCGTATCTCACTAACGATCACGGCTATTCAAGGTCTTCGGTTATGGTGCCGTTGAAAGGGATCTAAAACCGTTTCCGAATTAGAGGAAGATGTATTAAAATAATTCTTGCAATAGAGGGTAATTCCTCTGGCATAAACGGTGAAAGAATCATGCTCATTGAGATGAGTTTCTAAGCTTGTATTGGAGTCCATGATCTCGCATACAGCTACATGCAAACAGGTCGAAAAGGTTAACATGCTTTCCACTTCAGTTACAGAGTTTTTTTTTTAGAGAGAGAGAATAATAAAATCATTTATAGATTGAAAAATTAATTAAAATATCTTCATTTCCCCTATCAGTGTCCGTCAATACCTAGTTACTTTCTTTATACGTACTATGAACATAGTTTATAGAGAAGGTAAAAATCATTTTTAGAAAAATGTCCATGTGTGTCTGTGGACAACATAGCTCAAAGACGAAAATTCCGTTAAATACCAAACTTGACATTTAAGTTTAGTATCTCCCAAGGAAGATTTTAACTTCCTACACCTCCAAATACATTTTACATGGAAAAATTGCGAAAAAAATAGTTTTCTCAAAAATGACTAATGATTTTGATCAAAATGTCTCAAATTTAAGATATTTACGTGACAAATAAATTGTGTATCTTCAATTTTCTGGGAATAACCTCTGAAAATCTCTTTATTCCAGATTACTTTTGCTAAATTGTGCATAACTGGTAAACCGTAAGAGACAAACAAAAACATACTGCACAAGAATTGCAGACCTTGTTGAAACACACAGTTTATATTATATACCTTTTTTTCGTGGAGTTGACCGTTTTGTAGGTATCCTTTGTTATTGGTTTCAGTTTAAAATCCCTATAATTTTCTCATACGGAAACTTCTCAACTTATGGCCACGCAAAGAAACGGATTTCAATTCCATAGCAACTGCATTTAAAAACATGTAACTGTTGGTTTAGCCCAGTGTATTCCCTTATTTCCCATCTGCTTACAAGAAACTAAATAATAAGATCGTTTCTGCTAATGTTTATGTCGATTAGCATGAAGTACCTAGGTGGTCTGAAAAGTTCTCGGCCTGATAGTGAAAAACGACAATGCATGCTTTCAAAGTAGTTTTATTTTTCAACATAATCTCCTCTAATATCAATACAGCGGTGTTCCAATGCCATTAGCCCCTCTCTGTAGTGTTCCTCTGGAAGTGCTGCAAAGTACCCATTTACAGCCGCAATTGCTTCTTCATTGGATGAAAAGCGCCTACCAGAGAGGAATTTCTTCAGTTTTGGAAACAGATGGAAGTCCGAGATAGCCAAATCTGGGGAGTAGGATGGATGTTCCAGCACTTCATAGTGCAGACCTCTCAATTTCCCCATTGCCAAAACACTGGGCAGGTGCATTGTCCTGATGAAAAACATTTTTTTTTTTTTTTTTTTAATCCGGGTCTGTTTTCACAAATGCTTGCATTCAGTTTGGTTAGAAGCTGAGAGTAATATTCTCCAGTAATGGTTTTACCTTTTACGAGATAGTCAATCAACAAAATCCGTTTGGCATCCCAAAACACTGACACCATGATCTTGCCCGCCGATGGCACCATCCTCGCCATCTTTGGAGTTGAAGAACCAGCTTCTGTCCACTGCCTCGACTGCTGCTTGGATTTGGGTTTGTGGTGGTGAATCCATGTTTCATCTATTGTGACGTATCGGCGTAAAAATTTGCTTCTGTTCTTCTGAAAATGTGCCAAGCACTTTTCAGAAAATGTCGTGCTAATGTTTTTCTTATCCACAGTGAGGATAGGCAGCAACCATCTTACGCAAAGCTTTTTCATGTTTAAGATGTGACCAATACTTCCTTTGATTATTATCAATTTCACGCAACTTTTTACGCCGATCTTCCAAAATCATATTAATCACTTTTTTCAATGATTCACGGTATGGCTGCAGGCTTTGGACGTCCTTCGCTGGATCGTCTTGGACGCTTTCACGGCCACGTTTAAAATCGGCCGCCCATTTCTTCACAGTGGAAACTGAGGTGAAGAGTTACCATAAACATTTACAATCCGCAAATGAATTTCTGTTGATGTTAAACCTTCTTTTAAGAAGAATTTTATCACAGCACGATACTGGAATTTCTCCATTTTCAAAGCAATGCGCACTTCCACAACTTCAAACAACTGTCTACTGTCAACTATTGCCTGGAATGACTTGTAATTTTATATAGGGTCTATAAACATGTGTACCAACGTTAGGGAAAACATCATGCTAGTAGTGCCGTAATCTCTGGGAGAGGCCGAGAACTTTTCGGAACACCCTCGTAGATAGAAGAATACTTTTTGGAGGGGGGGTATCTTAACGTCCTTTGACCTGGTTTGGTCATAACGGACGATGAATGAAATTGGTGAAATGATGCTCAAATGTTCTCGGGGTCCACGGAGCTTTAAGTTACTATACATTTGTCTTCTCAGGATAAGGGAAAACCCCGAACAAAAATCTTACGCGGGTAACTCACCCTAAGCGAGATTCGAACTCACGACCTTTTGAATGGGAGGCAGACACGCTACCACCACACCATCCAGGCGGGCCAAGAAGCACGTGTTTAACAAGAAAGATAAACCCATTGTAGGGTTAAATAAAAACATTCAGGTCCGTAACAAAACCATTCATGTGAACGCGCAAAACTTCATTGTATTATTGTTGTTATTACTATTATTATAATTATTATTCATTACCATTATTATTAAATTTAAGGGGGAAATAAGGGAATACACAAGCTAAAGTGATGCTCAAATATTTTAAAAGCTAATCGCTATGTGAACAATTAAAGGTCGGTTCGCTTTGCAATGCCAGCAGTAAACAAAAGAGAAATGAAACGAAAAGTGAGCCGTTTGAAAAAAAGTACGTAGTTTGAAATTGAAACCAATAACAAGGATATCTCTGAAAGAGCCAACTCTACAACAAAAACATATATATCATAAATTGTGTGTTTTAATGATATCTACATTTTTTACTTTCTCTACGTGCACATAGTGTATAGAGAAGGTATTGCATTCCACCCAAAAATTCGATACCGAGATTTCACCAAAAATAGATATTTTAGGGTACCCTGTAAAAAAAAAAAAACATTTTTGGAAAAAGATCCGTGTGTATGTGTGTTTGTGTATGTTTATGTGTGCCCCTGTGTTTGTGTGTGTCCGTATGTCTGTGAACACGATAACTCATAACCAAAAAGTCGGTAAAATACCAATCTTGGCATTTAAGTTTAGTATCATCCAGCGATGCGACGCGAAGATTTTGAGAAAAATCTTCCCACCCCAAACTACCCTTTACACGAAAAAAGATTCGAACATTTTTATTTTCTTAAATATGGCTCTATTTTGATTAAAATACCGTATATTAAAGATATTTAAATGGAAAATAAAATACATGTCATACATTTTCTGGGAATAGCCTCTAAAGACCTCTTTATTCTGAATGCATTTTGTTGAATATTGCGTAACTGGTAAACCGTAAGAGATAGACAAGAACTTATTACACAAAAAATCTGATGTGCCACATTCACATGACTTTCTCTACATCTCTGCAATAAATTATTGTTAAAAAGCTTATGCTTCTATTTACTTCATACTAATCGAGAAAAAATCGGCAGAAATAGTCCTATTATTTGCTTCGTTGTAAGTAGAAGCGAAGTAAGGGAGTACCATAGGTTAAAGTGAAAGCCAAAAGCTGGTTGCTATGCGACTGAAGTTCCTTTGTTTGTATGGACAGGAGTTGACAAATTCCTGTATGAGAAAAGTATGTTTTTAAAGCTGAAAACCAAAATAAGGAGTATCTTAAAAACAACCAACTCCACGAAAAAAATGTATATAAGATAAATTGTGTGTTTTATGGTGCTCTATATTTGTTGTATGGTAAGTTTTTGTTCATCTCTTACGGTTTAACAGTTATGCAAAATTCCGTAAAATTCATCCAGAATAGAGTAGTCCTCAGAGGCTTTCCCAGAAAATTCAAGATATACATTTTATTTGTCAGGTAAATATCTTTAATATACGAAATTGTAATCAAAATTGTTAGAGCCATTTTTAGAACATCAAACATTTCGAAAAAAGTTCCATGTAAAGGGTAGTTTGGGGTGAGGGGATTTTACTCAAAATCCCTGGAAGATACTAAACTTAAATACCAACTTTGGTATTTTACCCACTTTTCGTTTTTGAGCTATC
Source organism: Hymenopus coronatus (assembly GCA_030762935.1). Lineage (NCBI taxonomy): Eukaryota > Metazoa > Arthropoda > Insecta > Mantodea > Hymenopodidae > Hymenopus > Hymenopus coronatus. The sequence continues at coordinate 163,678,934 of CM060897.1, forward strand.
GTGTTCACAGGCACACGAACACACACACAAACATATGGACCTTTTTCTTAAAATACTTTTTTTTTTTTTGGATACGGCGACCCTAAAACATATATTTCCGGTGAAATTTCGGTATCGAATTCTTGGGTGAAGTGCAGTACCTTCTCTATATACTATGTACATAGTACGTATAGAGAAAGTAAAAATATAGATCTCGTTAAAACTCACAATTTGTGTAATAAACCCTTTTTTCGTGGAGTTGACCATTTTAGAAATATGCTGCAGTTTTAAAACACTTGAACTTTTCTCATACGGGAGCTTGCCAATTCCTGACCATGCAAAGAATCGGATTTCAATCACATATCATTCCCTTATTTCCCTTCTACGTATAAGGACGCAAGTAATAAGACTACTCTGCTAATATCCTGATTGGTGTGCTGTAGATAGAGGAATACACTTTGTAAGAATATTTTACTACCTACAGAGATGTAAAGAAAGTCATGTGAATGGAACATATAATATATTTTTGGATTCAGGATTTCCAAAAACATGTATTTCTGGGAATGGCCTCTGAAGACATCTTCATTCTGCATTAATTTTGCGGAATTTTGCATAACTGGTAAACCGTAAGAGATAGATAAAATATACTAACAAAAAATGTAGAACTGGTTAAATTACACAATTTATTTACAATATTTTTTCGTGGAGTTAACGGTTTCCAGATATTCCTTGTTATTAGTTTCAGCTTTAAAATACTTATACTTTTCTTATATGGGAATTTGTCAACTCCTGGTCATACAAATAAAAGAACTTCAGACTGCCTCCGTGGTCGAGTGGTCAGCGAGCTGACTTCCAACCAGAGGTGTCTGTGTTCGATTCCCGGCTGGGGTGGGGAATCCTTCTTTAACCATAATTATTCCCTATCCCCCACAGAGTGTGGAATTATTTATGTGAGAGTGGATGTGTGTGTTTGAGGAAAATAAAACGATTAAAACCCAACGTTAAGAATTTACAGACAGCGAGTTGTTTCTACTGCAAAGCCCCCGATATGACCTTAGATGTTAAAGGTGGCTATGAAAAAAACTTCAATTACATAGCAACCGACTTTTAAAAGATTTGATTGTCGAGGCTATGGTTCTCCCTTATTTCGCTTCTACTTACAAGGAAGCAAGTAATAAGACTATTTCTGCTAATTTTTACCCGATTAGCCTGAAGTAAATAGGAGCATAAGCTTTTTAACAATAATTTGTTGCAGAGATGTAGAGAAAGTCATGTGAACTTAACACATCAGATTTTTTAACTTATAATGCTTCAAAGTTTAAACGACCTAGTAAAGGCATTATAGTTATACTGCTTCAATCGATTGGACAAAAGTTTGCTTTTTGTTATAGTGTATACTACTCGTGGCGATGACACACGTTTAATGAAGGTGGAGCACCGGTGGAATGCGATGGCGGGAGAAACCGGAGAAACCGCTTTGTGCACCACATGCGGTCGCTTGGGATCGAACTCGGGCCAAACATATTTTGCTGTGTGAATGAACTGCAACATTAAAATCAGAAGCACAATTTTTACCCAGTAAAGTGGATTTGATGCAAATACTTTAGCCTCTACTATCATCTGCTAATCGGATGATTTTTAAACACATAATACCAGACATAAAGCGGCCGACAAGAAAATCTCGAAAAACAAAATAACGGTTCTCTCTTTATACGGTTGGAATTAACAAGTGTGCAAAACTCGATGAAAGCACTTTGTTATTTTCTTCACTGCCATCAAATCCGATTTTATTGTTTGCTACGGAAATGCTTTCCATTTGACTAGCATTTTGGTGGGGTTTAAAACGCACCTGGCGTGGACAAGAGCGCGCCTGGTGGGAAACCGCGATAACACTGCGTGTAGCTTCCAACCGAATAATAAATCTCGAGTCAACTAATAGCCCTTGTTGTGTTTGCATATTTCTGTGGACTCGCCTTGATTTATAATATTATCCGAGCAATTTAATCGAACCTATCGGTCGTTGCAGCATTCCCTTATATCACTTGCGATTACCACCCTAATAACGGTCTTCTCTTCTCTTCACGACCCTCTTCATTTCCACCAACTTCTACTCATAAAATTTTATGCCAAAATTATGGAAAAAACAGCACGTTACGGAAATTGTGAATTACTGCATTAGGGTTTCAGTGTTATAACAGTTTTCCTTAAGGTGATTTTTTTACTTCCCCTAACAAACAGATTGGGGCAGAGAGAGAGAGATGTGAAAAAATCTGATGTGCTCCATTCACATGACTTTCACTAGCTGTTACACAAGCAAACCTTTACTTCAAAACATTAATTTTTATCTACTTCACGCTAATCAACATAAACATTAGCAGAATTATCTTATTACTTGTTTCCTTGTAAGTAGAAGGGACATAAGAAAATACACGGGCTAAAGCGAGAGTCAACTCCTATAAAAGCCGGTCGCTATGTGAAACAATTGCAATTCTATATTTGCTTGACTGGAGTAAATAAACGAGAAAAGTTTAATTGGCTTAAAATGAAACCAATAATACGGAATATCTCGAAAACGGTTAACGCTACAGAGAGAGAGAGAGAGAGAGAGAGAGAGAGAGAGAGAGAGAGAGAGAGAGAGAGAGAATGCATATCACATTAACTAGGGGTTTTAATGCTATCCGCAATTTGTGCGTATTACGTTTTATATCTCTTATGGTTAGCCAGTTATACAAAAGTCAACCAAAATGAAGAGATCCTCAGAGAAAATTCCCAGAAAATTTAATATATATCTATACATTTCGTTTCTCATGAAAATATCTTAAACATAAGTTATTTTAAACAAAACGTTAGAACCATTATTGAGAAAAAAAAATTGAAAAATGTTCCACGTAAGGGGTAGTTAGGGGTGGGGGAATTTTCTTAAAAATCTTTGAGTCGCATTCTTGGAAGGTGCTCAACTCAAATACCAAATTTGTTATTTAACTGGTTTTTCGTTTTTGAGCTATGCTGTCCAAGGACACACAGACAGACACACACGTGGACATTTTTCTGAAAATGCTTTTTTTTCGGACTAACATATATTTCCAGTGAAATCTCGGTATCAAGTGGAATACAATACCTTCTCTATCCACTATGTACATTGTACATACTGGCTAGAGAAAGTAAAAATCTGATGTGTTGCATGCACATGACTTTCTCTACCTGTTACACAAACAACTTTCCTTACAAAAGATAATTCTTTTATCTACAACATGCTAATATAGATAACCATTAGTGGAAACTGTCTTATTACTTACTTCCTTGTAAGTGAAACAGAAAGAAGGAATATACTAGGCTAAATCGATAATCAAATCTTTTAAAACCTGTTCTTATGTGAAACAACTGAAATTCAGTTCGCTTTGCATGGCCTGCAGTAAAAAAGAGAGATGAAACGAAACGTCACTTCCCGTTTGAGAAACGTTTAAGTAGTTTAAAATATATATCAAAAAACCGGAATATCTCAGTAACGGTCAGCTCTACTTTCTTGTGTAGTATGTTATTGTCTATCTCTTACTGTTTAACCGTTATACAAAATTCTGCAAAAACTCGTCCAAAATAAAGAGGTCTTCAGAGGCTATTTCCCAAAAATTTCAAGGTATAAATTTGTTTTAAGATATAAATATCTTTAATACGTGATATTTTAATCAAAATCTTTACACAAATTTTAGAGAAAAACACAATTTTTAAAAACAAAAATCCATTAAAAGGGTATTTGGGGGTGCGGAAACTCTCTTAAAAATATTCCTGCCACATCCTTAGAAGATACTAAACATAAATACCAAGTTTGGTTTTTAACGATCTTCTCATTTTTGAGCTATGCTGTCCACAGAAACACAAACACACACACACACACACACACACACACGTGGACCTTTCTCTAAAAGTCTGATGTGTTCCACTCACATTACTTTTTCTACATCTCTGTAACAAATTACCATAACCATATTCTTCTTTCTACACCGTGCTAATCAGATAAACATTAGCAGAAACGGTCTTATTACTTAGTTCCTTATAAGTAGAAGGGAAATAATAATAATAATTTATTTCACCATTTGGCGTACATACAATGCAATAGGTTTCGTCAGTAAGTCATTAAAATGAATCTATATTTAAATATTCTTGAATATTGTAAAAATTAAATCGCTTAGTTCTGTTTTTAACACCGATTTTAAAATATTTTGCATTTACAATTTATCTTATATTTAAAGGTAGTTTATTATACAATTTCACTTCAAAATGAAGATGAGAGATAAGAGATATCTGTAACCGAAATTTAGGAGGTACCATGTTGTTTGTACACCTTGTGTAATGGTTATGTATGCCAGACAAAAGTAACTCATCTGTCTTTTGGAGATGAATAAAATTCAAGTATGCAAATACATACAAAGATGCCACAAAGAAAATTCCAAATTCTTCAAAAATAGGTGCACAATGTTGGTGATAATTATCATTTTTTATTATTCTCAGAGCCTTCTTCTGGAGCAAAATACTTGACTGGCTTCCCCACTGCTACACCAGAGTCAAACACCATAGATTAAATGGCAATGAAATAAACAGCCAATAAAGTGCTAATGGAAACACACGTTCTAAGTCTTCTTAAGATAAATACAACACTTGACAACTTTTTTCATATTTGCATTATGTGGAATTTCCAGGAAAGCTTGTATTCCAACCATAAACCAAGAAGTTTAACTTTTTGCTCGCTACTTTTATTTTACTAAATAAGATAGTTTGTGTTTTTCTTTACTCATATGCGTCAAACCAATCAGAAATTTGATCTAAATTATTGGACCAATCAAAAGTATTTGCAGAAACAATATTTAGCACAGTGGTGTCATCTGTATAAGAGAGCAGCGGGCAAAGGAATACACTAGGCTAAACCGACAGTCAAATGTTTCAAAATATGGTTGCTATGGGATTGCAATACGTTTCTTTACATTGCCAGGGGTTCACAAATCCTCGTATAAGAAAAGTTTAATATTTTAAAACTGAAATCAATAACTAGAAATATCTCAAAAACGGTCAAATGCATGAAAAAAGTGCATGAGATAAATTGTGTGTTTTAAGGAGATCTACAGTTTTTGTTTAGAAAGTTTGTGTGTATTTCTTACGATTTACCAGCTATGCAAAATTCAGAAAAAATCATCCAAAATAATGAGGTCTTTAGAGATTATTCCCAGAGAATTCTATAGGTGTACATTTTATTAGTCATGTAAATATCTTAAAAATAAAAGAATTTAATCAAATTTGTTAGAACTATTTTTCAGAAAACCAAAACTGGCGACATTTTTTTCATGTAAAAGGTAGTTAGGGGTGGGGTAGATTTCTTGAAAATCTTCTTGTCGCATCTTTAAAAGATTCTGAAGTTAAATATCAAGTTTGATATTTAACGGACTTTCCGTTTTTGAGCTATGCTGCCCCCCGCCACACGGACATTTTTCTAAAAATGTTTTTATAGGATTTAGGGTGTCTCAAAACATGCATTTCTGGTGAAATCTCGGTATCAAATTTTATGGTATAATACAATATCTTCTCTACACTATGTACATAGTACGTGTAGAGAAAGCAAAATTGCCTTTTTCGGGCTCAACGGACCTCAAAATATATTTCCGGTGGAATTTGGACATCAAATTTTTGGATGGAATACAATACATAATAGAAATAAAGAAAAATTGGGAGAGAAGGTTATGCTCGGGCAGGAACAAGTGTATTAACATTATGGGGGCTTAGAGGGGATTATGAAATTAATATATGTCCAATGTGTGGGGAGAATAAGGAAGCAGTGTATAATGTTTCAAAGTGGATTTTATACCTTGTGCGATTTTATATTTATTTTTTTTTTCACTTTCTTTTTATTTCTATAGCACGTGTTCAATACAGGGTGGTCAGAGAAGGTACTTGCTTCCATAAGTAGAAGTGAAATAAAGGAGTACCATAGGTTAAAGTAATAGTCAAAAGCTGGTTGCTATGTGACTGAAGTTCCTTTGTTTGTATGGACAGCAGTGGTCAAATTCCCATATGAGAATACATTTTTAAAGCTGAAACCAATAACAAGGAATATCTAAAAAACAGTCCACTCCACGAACAAGTGTATATAAATAAATTGTGTGTTTTAATGAGCTCTACATTTTCTGTTAAGTAAGGTTTTGTCTATCTCTAACGGTTTTCCACTTATGCAAAATTCCGTAAACTTTATCCAGAATAAAGTAGTCATCAGAGGCTATTCCCAGTAAATTCAAAATATACATTTTGTTTGTCAGGTAAATATCTTTAATATACGACATTTTAATCAAAATCGTTACAGCCATTTTTGAGAAAATCAAAATTTTCCAAAATTTGTCCATGTAAAGGGTAGCTGGGGGTGGGGCGATTTTCTTGAAAATCTTCATGTCGCATCCTTGGAAGATACCAAATTTAAATACCAAGTTTGGTATTAAACGGTCTTTTCGTTTTTGAGCTATGCTGCCCACAGACACACACACACACACACACACACACATACACAAACATACCCACAGATACACACATTGACATTTTTCTAAAAATGCTTTTTTTTTTATTCAGGGGGTTTCAAAACATATATTTCCGGTGAAATCTCGGTATCGATTTTTTGTGGGCAACATTAGACACTGTGTACATAGTACGTGCAGAGAAAGTAAAAATTCTAGGTTTTTCTAATTTTTTATTTTCTCAAAAATGGCTTTAACGATTTTGGTTAAAATACCAAATATTAAGATCATTTCCATCAGAAATGAAATGTATATCTTGAATTTTCTGGGAAGAGCTCCGGAAGACTATTTTGGAAGAGTTTTCTATAACTGGCAAACCGTAAGAGATATAAAGTAACATACTACACAAAAAATGTAGATCTCATTAAATTATACTCTATACATTTTTTGTATTCAACCGTTTTCGAGATACTCCGCATTATTGGTTTCAATTTTAGCCACAGACTTTTCACAAACGGGAAGACAGTTTTCTTTACTCCTGGCAGGCAAAGAGACTGGAATTTAATTGTTTTACATAGCGACCGCTTTAGCCTGTGCTTTTTCTTAATTCCCTTCTACTTACAAGGAAGCTAATAATACTACTAATTCTGCTTATGTTTATCTTAATTAGCATGATGTAGATAACAGATTAGAGTTTTGAATAAAAGGTTTGTTTACCGAACAGCTAGAGGACATCATGTGAATGGAACACATTAGATATTTTCTCTTCTACTTACAAGGGTCTAAGTAATAAGGCAATGTTTATTAATGTTTATCTGGATTAGCATGAAGTAGAAGAATAAGCTTTTGAACAATAATTTGTTACAGAGATACAGAGAAAGTCATGTGAATAGAACACATCAGGTTTTATATATTGTTTGAGTGTGTTGCTTAATAATTCGTAAACACGTCCGAAGAAGCGCTCGCCTATTGGAAAAAGCTAAGGATAAACAGTCAAAACACGGTTAGGCCGTGAATTTCGGCTAGTAGAATAACATTTGTGGTGGTCAAAGCGACGTCTGGGTGGGTTTTCTCCGGGTCCTCCAGTTTCCCCCGCCATTCATTCGACCAATTATTACCTTTCCTGTCATCCATTTCGCTTGCATTTAATATCATCCACTGGCTACGAGCCAGTTGGCTCCCCGACAGGCTTCTGACCCCTAGGCATCTGCTTGTGAGTCCTAACTGGGGTGAAGGTAAGCTGACTACGAAAAAGAATAACATAAACTAGTTTTACTATCTTGAGAAAATTCACCTTCAGCTTTTCTCATTTGTGTTTTGTTGGAATGAAGACGTATAGCTGCGGTCATACTGCATTATTGTTATTATTATTATTATTATTATTATTATTATTATTATTATTATTATCATCATCATCTACATACCAAACTTTTATAAACTACGAATATTTCATCTGTTGTATGCAAGGGTTGGCAGTGCGAAGAAGAAAACAGTAGTGTTTTGATTTGCGTACTGTCTGTCAGTGTTGAGGTCGGGAGCGAGAAGGGAAACCAATTGTTGCATCAAGTCTATATGTGGTATATTTACAAATAGAAATCACAAAATCAGTAATTATTAGCAGTTTGAGGTCTTTGAGTCGAGAACTTTGGCAGTGGCCGTAGTCGTAAGTTGGTTATTGTAATGTCTAGTCCTGTGTTACACTGTTGCAATGATCACTTCCAAGACATTGTGTAAATAGAGAGTTTTGAAAATTTAATTACGCCTTGAAGAGAGTGGAATTGAATAATAATGCTAAGAGCACTTCTCTTGAACTACGCAGGGTTTATTTCGTGCTGTTGAATATTTCTTTTCACAGCCGAGTTCGCGCAAGAAACCCCACAGCAATCCCCCCCCCCCCCCCGCTATTGAAAACAGGTGAGCAACATGGCGGCGTTATTGTAATAAATACACATAAAAGCGTTCCATCATGCTGACGCTATGGGCCGGGTTTCTTTTCACCGCCTTCTCAATATTCCCCAGTAGTCGTTAAGAGATTTCATCGGCAGCGTTCCTTTCAAACGCTCCGTGGCCCCCTACAATCGATAAAGGTGATACCACTGTAGTGGTCCGCTCTTCTGTTATAGTAACGGGAAAGTTTTTAAACTCGCCAACTTTGTAACGTACTGGCTTTTCAATGTTCATTTTTCTTTCCTTGCTTCTCTTGTGTAGATAAGCTTTCTTTACCTCTTTGTACTTTCACATTAAAACTGCACAAAGTTGTTTAGTTGACAAGGCAGAGCAAAAAATGTGCATCATGAACATTATTTTCTCATGAGCAGGCAAACAGGCAATTTAGGTCCTGAGGGAAACATGTAGATGGCATGTTGTAATGAATAAAAAAATCTGATGTTATACACTCACACGACTTTCTCTAGCTGCTCTACAAACCTCCTACAAAAGATTATTCTTCTTTCTACACCATGCTAATCGAGATAAATATTAGCAGAATGTTCTTATTACTTAGTTCTTTATAAGTAGAAGGGAATAAGAGAATGCGCTATGCTAAGGAGATTGTCAAATGTTTTAAAAGATATCTTTATGCGATTGTCATCGCAAATCATTTCTTTGCTTGGCCAGGAGTAGAACAAAAGAAAAACGGACACTTCCTGTCTGAGAAAAGTTTAAGCACTTCACAATTGAAACCAATAACAAGGAATATCTCGGAAGCGGTTACCTCTACAACAGAAACGTATAGGACAAAAATTGTGAGTTTTGTCGTGATGTACATTTTTTGTGCAGTGAGTTTTTTTCTATCTCTTACGTTTTAGCAGTTAAGCAAAATTCGGCAAAATTCATCCAGAATAAAGAGGTCTTCAGAGGCTATTCCCAAGAAATTCGAGATATAGATTTTATTTCGGACATAAACAGTTTTAATATACGGGATTTTAATCAAAATCGTTAAAGCCACTTTTTAAGAAAATCAAAATTTTCGAAATTTTTTCCATGTAAAGGGTAGTTTGTGGTGGGGGGATTTTTTTTGAAAATGTTCCTGTCGCATTCTTGAAAGATACTAAACCTAAATACCAAGTTTAGTATTTAACGGTCTTTCCGATTTGGGGCTATGCTGTCCACAGACAGACAGACACATTCACACACACACACACACACACACACACGGACTTTTTTTGAAAAATGTTTTTTTTCGGTCTCAGGGGACCCCAAAACATATTTCCGGTGAAATCTCGGTATCGAATTTTTGGGTGCACCTTCTCTATCCCTATGTACATTGTACATATGTGGCTAGAGAAAGGAAAAATCTTATATGTTCCATTCACATGCCTTTATCTAATCTCTGTAACAAATTATTGTTAGTATACTTATTCTCCTATCTATCTAATCAAGGTAAACATTGGCAGAAACGGTCTTATTACTTAGTTCCTTATAAATACCGGCTGTTCCAAAAACGTCTGAACCGGCTGCGCGGTGTTTTGCCTGTCCGCGCCCTCGGTGCACGTTGCTGTGTGCCGCTGTCATAGAAACGCGCGGATGAAACGAAGCAACATTTTTAAAACTACTTACCAGGCATCGTCGTTGTCCATACATTTTTGGCACTTCTTTAGGAAACTATCCATCAATCGTCATAGTTCACAATGAGAAATGCTGTTGCCCTATGTAGTATTGCTCACTGCCCGGCCTCGTTCAGTTTCTGCTAGTAGATAAACCAATGAACAGTGACAGAAAGCACACATTGAAACATGTCAAAAATACGAAAGGATAGACGTTTGGCACTGAACAAACTTGTGGATGATTCAAACATATTTTGAGTGACAGGAGGAGAGCCTTTTCTTTCGATACAGTAAACATGTATCTTGTAATTCACTACAATGAATTCTGAGTGCGTTTGGTTCATTTATGTTCATTGTCATTTCAAATCTCTCCACATTATTATCCTGAATTTCTTTTATACTTTTATTTGTAAAATTACAAGACGTTTTATTTACTAATCATATTATGAAGCAAATGTTTTATTGTGTTACTTTATGAATTATAACGATGTATATAATATCAATACATGTAATGAGCAACTTTTGGAACAGATTATACCTCAACGTGTGCATGTTTACGTTACATACTCCTCCCCACTTTACTCTCTCTCTCTCTTTATACAGCTGACTGCTCTGTGTGTTCGTAACTGTGCGAGCTTTGGAACCCAAAACGGAGCTCTACTTATGATAGTCTGCGGTATTTTTAAACTCTACACGACCATCAGAGGGTTACATAGGATTGCCGATCTTTATTGGAGAATCCTAATAAATAAATGGCAGATTTTTTATTTATTTATTTTTTTTTTTTTGCATATACCGGGTGATCCAAAAAAGTCCGCACCTTTGGCTTTGGTTGCCGTCTGTCGCTATCATAGAAAGGCGCGGATGAAACCATACAACATTTTTAGAACTACTTTTAAAGGCTTTAGTTACCAATTTTATTGAAGGACATGCTGAAACTGAACACCGCCATCTTTAGGAAACAATCATCACTCGCCGTAGTTTACGTTGAGAAATGCTGGCAATTTCCTGGCGGATATTTGGTTTTAATTCTTCCAGGGCGTGGGGGTTTGTCTTGTACACTTTATGCTTTACCCAGAGGTACAAATCGCGGGAGGTTTGGTTGGGAGACCGAAGTGGCCACAAATCTCTACTGATTATTCAGTCTTGAAACACACTTTCAATTGTTCTCATTGAAAGATTGTCTGTATGAGCTGTTGCAGAATCTTGTTGAAAAAAGGCAAAATCACGCTACGAGTCTGTTAATTCTCTAAGAAAAGGGGACAAATTGGGCCTATAACCCTTTCTACCCCATGTTTATCGTCATGAAGGGGTATTTCATGAGCAATATCAGAGCTTCAATAATGATTATTTTGTGCACACACATATCCATGAAGCTGGAACCAAGCCTCCTCCATGAAAAATATTAAATATGGCTTAATTTCACCATTGTATACACTATTGAGAGTTCATTGACAAAATGCGGTAACACACACAAATCATACAAATGCTGAACCATAATACACTTTGTGACTAAGTGCAGACAAAATAATAAAGCACACTGTTAATAAATCAACCACAATGATATCGTCAGCTCAATACTGCACTTTCAGAGCAGAGAAAAACAAGTCAGCACCGTGACGTTGTATACAGCAGCTGTGTGTTATGTTTCCGAATGTGCAGTGGAAAAATACCGCGCAGCGAGTCGCATGTATTTGGGCTTTTGAAATCCGTTTCTTTGCGTGGCCAAGAGTTGTTGACTAGTTCCTGTATGAGAATAGGTTCAAGAATTTTAAAATTGAAACCAATAACAAGGAATATCTCGAGGATAAATTCGAGGAAAAAAAAAACGTATATAACATAAATTGTGATTTTTAAAATATTTTGTGTAGTAAGTTTTGCTTATCTCTTAGGGTTAATTATTCATGGAAAATTAAAAAAAAAAAAAAAATCATCCAGAATAAAGAGGTCTTTGAAGGCTATTCCCAGAAAATTCAAGACATACATTTTATTTGTCATGTAAATATCTTTAACATATGATATTTTAATCAACATCGTTACAGCCATTTTTGAGAAAAACAAAATTAAAAAAAATCTATGTAAAGGGCAGTTTGAGGTGTGGGGATTTTCTTGAAAATCTTAGTGTTACATCCTTGGAAGTTAATACATTTAAATGCCAAGTTTGGTATTTAACGGTTTTTTAAGTTTTGAGCTATACTATCCACAGACACACACTCACACTGACATTTATCTAAAAATGTTTTTTTCTGGATTCAGGGGGTCCCAACACATATATTCCCGGTGAAATCTCTGTATGGAATTTTTGGGTGCATTACAATACTTTCTCTACACACTATGTACATAGAATAACATATGTTACGGGAAACTAATAACGTAATGGTAGAGAAGCTACTGCATCAATAACGGTTGTTTAAATGAAGGACAATCCTTGGAAAATGCACAAATTGTACCTGCATTTTTACTTTCTCTAGCCGTATGTGCACACACTATACATAGTAGATAGAGAAGGTATTATCACACAAGTGTAACAATCACAGCTTTAATGTCAAAGTAACTTGTTGACAGCACACGTGTCCACTCACACAAGTGTAACAATCAGAGCTTCAAAGTCAAAGGAACTTGTTGACAACACACGTGTCCACTCACACAAGTGTAACAATCAGAGCTTCAATGGAACTTGTTGACAGCACACGTGTCCACTCACACAAGTGTAACAATCAGAGCTTCAATGTCAAAGGAACTTGTTGACAACACACGTGTCCACTCTCACAAGTGTAACAATCAGAGCTTCAATGTCAAAGGAACTTGTTGACAACACACGTGTCCACTCTCACAAGTGTAACAATCAGAGCTTCAATGTCAAAGGAACTTGTTGACAACACACGTGTCCACTCTCACAAGTGTAACAATCAGAGCTTCAATGTCAAAGGAACTTGTTGACAACACACGTGTCCACTCACACAAGTGTAATAATCAGAGCTTCAATGTCAAAGGAACTTGTCGACAACACACGTGTCTATTCTCACAAGTGTAACAATCACAGCTTGAATGTTAAAGTAACTCGCCGACAACACACGTGTCCACTCACACAAGTGTAACAATCAGGGCTTCAATGTCAAAGGAACTTGTCGACAGCACACGTGTCCACTCACACAAGTTTGGCAATCAGAGCTTCAATGTCAAAGTAACTCGCCGACAACACACGTGTCCACTCACACAAGGGCTTCAATGTCAAAGGAACTTGTTGACAACACACGTGTCCACTCACACAAGTTTGGCAATCAGAGCTTCAATATCAAAGTAACTCGCCGACAACACACGTGTCCACTCACACAAGGGCTTCAATGTCAAAGGAACTTGTTGACAACACACGTGTCCACTCACACAAGTGTAACAATCAGAGCTTCAATGTCAAAGGAACTTGTTGACAACACACGTGTCCACTCTCACAAGTGTAACAATCAGAGCTTCAATGTCAAAGGAACTTGTTGACAACACACGTGTCCACTCTCACAAGTGTAACAATCAGAGCTTCAATGTCAAAGGAACTTGTTGACAACACACGTGTCCACTCTCACAAGTTTGGCAATCACAGCTTGAGTGTTAAAGTAACTCGCCGACAACACACGTGTCCACTCACACAAGTGTAACAATCAGGGCTTCAATGTCAAAGGAACTCGCCGACAACACACGTGTCCACTCTCACAAGTGTAACAATCACAGCTTGAATGTTAAAGTAACTCGCCGACAACACACGTGTCCACTCACACAAGTGTAACAATCAGGGCTTCAATGTCAAAGGAACTTGTCGAAGCACACGTGTCCACTCACACAAGTTTGGCAATCACAGCTTGAATGTTAAAGTAACTCGCCGACAACACACGTGTCCACTCACACAAGTGTAACAATCAGGGCTTCAATGTCAAAGGAACTTGTCGACAGCACACGTGTCCACTCACACAAGTTTGGCAATCACAGCTTGAGTGTTAAAGTAACTCGCCGACAACGCACGTGTCCACTCACACAGGTGTAACAATCAGAGCTTCAATGTCAAAAGAAGTCATCGACGGCACACATGTCTGCTGACGAAAGAATCAGCTGGAACTTCCAAATCTAGCTGTTCACACACGTGCGGCGATTACGGCTGCAGGGCATAGCCGCAATATAATGCATATAGTAAGTAGAGAAGCTATTGTATTCCGCCCAAAAAGTTTGATACCGAAATTTCATCGGTTACATATGATATGAGGTCCCCGGAATAAAAAAAAAAAAAACCAATAAAGCATTTGTGCGAAAATCTCACCACCCATGGAGTGTTTGTCTTGATGTTCCTGGGAATAGCATCTGAAGGCCCGTTCTTTCTGGCCGTCGCAATCCCCTGATTTAACTGAATGTAAAGTCGTCCAGAACGAACAGGATTTTGGATGCCATTCCCAGAAAATTTAATATATAGGTACATTCCATTTAGCATAAAATATCTTAAACACAAAAATTAATAAAACTTTTGAGCCATTTTGAAAAAATAAAAGTTTTGAAAAGTGTTTCCCATCATCAAGATGTGAATGAATAAGAAACTGAAGTGAATGTGATGGGAGAGATGTACGTTCTCGAATTGTCGATGGCTAAAAACCCGAGAACACCTTGAATATGCGTCGTCAGGAAAGCTTCAGCTCTTATTTTTGTGTAGCATTCTTAGAATATGCTGGTCTTTAACTGTCGTTTCGTTTCTGAGTTTCTCTGTTCACATACATACAAACGGAATTTTTTCTAAAATGATTTTATTTACTCCTGGTCATGCAAAGAGAACCAAAGTTTTAAGTCAATTGCAGACTTACGGCTTTTAAGATATTTGACTATCACTTTAACCTATGGTATTCCCTTATTTCCCTTCTACTTTTAAGGAAGCAAGTAATAAGACTATTTCTGCTAATGTTTATCTTGATTAGCAAGAACTCGGTAAAAGAATAAACTTTTGTTATGAATATTTTTTACAGAACAGGTATAGAACGTTTTGTGAATGGATGTCAGATTTTTGCTTGCTCTACATGCACTATGTACATGGTATATAGAGAAGGTATTGCATTCCACCCAAAAATTCGATACCAAGATTTCACCGGAAATATACGTTTTAGGGTCTCCTGTATCCGAAAAAAGTTATTTTTAGACAAAAGTCCTATGTGTGTGTATGAGTGTGTGTGTGTGTGTGTCAGTGAGTCCGTGTGTCTGTGAACATGATAATTCAAAAACGAAAAGTGGGTAAAATACCAAACTTGATTCAATGATTTTGAATAGAATACCGCATATTAAAGATATTTTCCCGACAAACACAATGTACATCTTGAATTTTCTGAGAATAGCCTCTGAAGACCTCCGTATTCTGGATTAATTTTGCTGAATTTTGCATAACTAGTAAATCGTAAGAGATAGAGAAAAACTTACTGTGTAGAAAGTATAGATCTAGTTAAAATACACATTTTATGTTGTATCAATTTTTTTCGAGAAGTTGATCGTTTTTAAAATATTCATTGTTATTGGTTTCAGCTATAAAAACTTATACTTTTCTCATACAGGAATTTGTCAACTCCTGTCCATACAAACAAAGGAACTTCAATCACATAGCAACCAGCTTTAGACTGTCACTTTAACCTATGGTACTCCCTTATTTCGCTTCCACTTACATGGAAGCAAGTAATAAGACTATTTCTGCTAAGTTTTTCTCGATTAGCATGAATTAAATTAGAATAATCGCCTTTTTAGCAATACTTTGTACTAGAGATGTAGAGAAAGTCATGTGAATGGAACACATACAGTTTCTTTCCAGACTTGTTTTGAATTTTGGGGAATTATTCATAGGAGGCTCCACGTTTGGCTTCTACAAAGGATTACTGGTATGATGCTGGGTTTAGGATCTCGAACCTTAGTTTGCACTTGAATGATTTGTCCAAAAGTATAACGTAAGTTCAGGATGACCTCCAAACTAACGATATACTATGTTTTATCTCGATGTTGGTGTTCTGCTTAAAGACTGTATATTCTCTTAACTACCCTTAAAGTGTTAGTGCAATATTTGAGTATTTTACTTAACCTAATGAGCCATTCTCTGTTAGTTACACAGGGAATGGGAAGGTTATGTAACAATTAGCTAAATTATGTTATAGTGCTTACCAATATTGCTAAGGTACACAAAACAGTATCAGCTAGATGGAATACGTCTCAATAGATTAGATAACGGGGCTTTTGTTCGAGTTTTATCGACCTTCCTCACGACTGCCTAAAATAGTGTTACTAAAAGTGATGTTTCGGATTACAAACTTGAATAACTGCCATTAAGATACCGTTAGAAACAGGATATTAGTATCAATTGAAGGAGAAACTCAAATGGTTTTTGTTATGTTGGCGATCCTGTGTCTTATTTATTAATTTTGTTACAAGGAGATGATATAACAGAAACATCTGACGTGTTTCATTTCACTACATCTCTGTAACAAATTGTTAAAAACCATATTCTTCTATTTACTTCATGCTAATCAAGCAAAACGCTCTTATTACTTGCTTCCTTGTAAGTAGAAGCGAAATAAGGGAGTACCATAGGTTAAAGTGAAAGCCAAAAGCTGGTTGCTATGTGACTGATGTTCCTTTGTTTGTATGGACAGGAGTTGACAAATTCCTGTATGCGAAAAGTACAGATATATTTAAACTGAAACCAATAATAAGGAATATCTAAAAAACGATTCAACTGCACGAAAAAAAAAATGAATATAACATTAATTGTGTGTTTTATCGAGCTCTACGTTTTTAATGTCTAAGTTTTTGTCTATCCCTTTCGGTTTACTAGTTATGCAATATTCCAAAAATTCATGCAGGATGAAGAGGTCTTTAGAGGCTATTCCCGTAAAATTCAAGATACCTATATATTTTGTTTGTCATGTAAATATCTTTAATATAATATATCTTTTAATCAAAATCGTTAGAGGCATTTTTCAGAAAATCAAGGTTTTGGAAATTTTTCCATGTAAAGAGAAGTTTTTTTTTTTTTTTTTTGTAAATCTTCCAATCATATCCTTAAAAGATGCTAACTTAAATACCAAGTTTGGTATTTAACGAACTTTCGTATTTGTGCTACGGACGTTTTTCTAAAAAAAAATTTTATTAAGGGAATCTCAAAACATGTATTTCCTGTGAAATCTCGGTATTGAATTTTGGGTGCAATACAATACCTTCTCTATGCACTATGTACATAGTACGTGTATAGAAAGTGAGAATGGCTGCAAACGTAGACAGGAGGTCGTTTTACATGCTAGATGTTCCTATTCTGTTGTCACCGAACAACGCAATTGCAGAGGAAATTTGGCGTTGATACGCCCAGTGGGCCCAGTAAGTGGTACGCTGACTTCAAAACGAGGGGATGCGAAATCTCGAAATGGAATTTTTGGGTGGAATACAATAACATCTCTATCCACTATGTAGGGGGGAGGTTCCGACCTCTTCAGTTGCCTTGGTGCGAGCGCAACGGACCCCGAGCATCTGCGTTACTTCTGACGCTACTAGAAGTAGCCCGTTCTGCAAGATTCAGATTGGGTTGTACTCGACAGGGTAGAGGTCTCGATACGCGTGAGAGTTTAGATGCACCTGGGCGGGATTGTGAGGCACGTCATATCCTCCGGCACTAACCTGGATAGCTAGTAGACTAGTATACTAGATATCGAGGTTGACACGCGTAAGTGGCGTATTCAGTTCCATCCCGCTATGTTCCAATACCAGGGGGGGCTTTCTAAAATAGTAAGGTATTGCCCTAAAGGAAAAAGCCAAGGAGCCTCGTACTCCTTCGGTAGTTACGCCCCCCCCCCTGGTGCTTCAAAAGTCTCTCGACCTTAGTGGCCACTCGTAAAAATGCTTTTTTTGTATTCAGGGGGCCCCAAAACATGTATTTCTGGTGAAATCTGGGTATCGAATTTTTAGGTGCAATACATTACCTTATCTATTCACTTGTACGTTGCAGTGTGGAGGTAGCGATCTCTTCAGCAGCTCCGGTGCGAGCGCTCCGGACCCCGAGCACCCGTGGCACTTCTGACATTACTAGAAGTAGTCGGGCCGAAATATGAAGCCGTCCCAGAAGGGAGATTTTCGGATTGGGTTGGACTCGACGTGGAAGTGGTCCCAATACCCTGGCAGATTTGTGAGACACCTCAAGTGCTCCTGCACTAACCAGGATGGCTAGTAGACGGTATGCTAGACATCTCTCGGTCCTAACGAGGTTCTTCGGTCTTCCCTTTGGGGTTAACGCCCACAATAGGCATATCCACTTCCGTCCCGGTACGTTCCCATACCGGGGGTGGGGGGTTTTCAAAGTAATAAGGTATTGCCCTAATGGAAAAATCTACTGAGATTAATTTCCCCTTGGTCTGAGAATGGAGGTCTTGTAGCCCTGGGTAGACGCTCGCGATACATGCATCTACATATGGGCTAGAGAAAGTAAAAATCTGACATGCTTTATTTACATGACTTTCTCTACATATTCTATTACAAAAATCGTTACAAAAGCTGATTCTTCTATCTATTTCTTGAAAATCGAGATAAACATTAGCAGAAATGTTTATTACTCAGTTCCTTATAAGTAAAAGATAAATAACTGAACACTCTAGGCTATAACACTATAGTCAAATCTTTTAAAAGTTATCGAAATGCGAATGAAGGTCTGTTCTTTTGTGCATGACCAGGAGTACCTCAAATACTTTAATATTTATAACCGTTTAAAGATTCAAGCGATTTTTGAAAGATTCTACGTATAAAGGATACTAGGGGAGCTTAATAAGTTCTTGCAAAATCCAAGAAATTACACTCGCAGCATCGAAAAAAGTTTTTATTTAGTAACCGTCGTCTCTTACCAGTTTCAGTTATATCCATCAAGTGAGTACACCGCGCAGTTCTCATGGCAAATATTGTAGAACTAAGATTCGAATCACTACGCCACCGTATTCACCCGAATTGGTCCCGAGTGACTTTTTTCTTTTATTTCCAAACTTAAAAAGCGGCTCGGCGAAAACGAGGACGTCATCTCCCAAACAGATGCCTGTTTTGAGGACCTTCCTTTTTGGAGGAGTTAAAACAGAGAAATGCTGAAAAAGATATATTGAGCCAAAAGGAGATTACAAAAAGATAAAAATACCAAAAATAATTTTTATTATCTTTTTCTAACGACTTATTGAACGCCCCCGCATTTATATGACATTTAAAAAAAATCTGATGTGTACATTCACATAACTTTCTCTAAATCTCTGCAACTAATTATTATTAAATAGCTTAAGTCTCTGTTTACTTCATGCTTATCGAGAAAAATTAGCAAAAATAGTCTTATTACTTGTTTCCTTGTAAGTAGAAGCGAAATAAGGGATTACCATAGGTTAAAGTGATAGTCAAAAGCTGGTTGCTATGTGATTGAAGTTCCTTTGTTTGTATGGACAGGTGCTGACAAATTTTTTATAAGAAAAGTATGTTTTTCAAAGCTGAAACTAAAAACAAGGAATGTCTTAAAAACGACCAACTCCACGAGAAAAAAAAACGTATATAACATAAATTGTGTATTTTAATGTGCTTTACATTTTCTGTGCGGTAAGTTTTTGTCCATCTCTTACGGTTTAGCACTTATGCAAAAATCCGTAAAATTCATCCAGAATAAAGTAGTCTTCAGAGGCTGTTCCAGAAAAGCCAAGGTATAAATTTTGTCAGGTAAATATCTTAAATATAGAGCTTTTAATTAAAATCGTTAGAGCCATTTTTAAGAAAATAAAAAGTTTTGAAATTTTTTCCATGTAAAGGGTAATTTCGGGTGAAGGGATTTTCTTGAAAATCTTCGTGTCGCATCCTTGGAAGATACCAAACTTAAATACCAAGTTTGGTTTTTAACGGTCTTTTCATTTTTGAGCTATGCTGCCCACAGACACACACACAGACAGACTGACAGACAGACACACATACGGACATTTTTCTAAAAGTGCTTTTTTGGATTCAGGAGGTCTCAAAACATATATTCCCAGTTAAATCTCGTATCGAATTTTTGGGTGCAGTACAATACCTTCTCTATACACTGTATATAATAGGTGTAGAGTAAGTAAAGCATATCTTGAGTTTTCCGGGAATAGAATCTGAAGATGACTTTTGCATAACTCTTAATACCTACGAAATAGATAAAAACGTACTGTACAAAAATTTAGTCATATACTTGTGTCATGGAGTTAATTATATCCGAGATATTCCTTGTTATTGATTTCTGTTTTAAAGGAAACTTTTCTCAAACAGAAACTTGTGATTCTGCTTTCTTTTGTTTTACTCCTGGCCATGCAAAGAGAACTCTTTTCAATCATACAGCGACATTAAAATATATGACTATTGCTTTAGTCTAGTGTATTCCTTATTTCTCTTCTACTTACAAGGAAGTAAGTAGTAACATCATTTCTGTTAATGTTTATCTTGATTAGCATGAAATAAATAAACGAATAAGCTTTTTAATAATAACTTGATACAAAGATGTAGAGAAAGTCATGTGAATGGAACACATAAGAGTTTTAAACATTTCACTATTGTTTTTTCTTTATGCTTGCAACGAAATATGTAGATCGGTATTGAGATTATTTTGCCTCACCTTGTCGAATAAGGTTATGTTTTAGAAGAATGAATAGAGAAGTTGGTGTGAATGGAGCACATGAGGTTTAGTGAAAAGCGCAGCAGCTGACGAGGACAATAATGACTGCCTTGAGCCACCTGCTGGTACGGTCTGTCAACACGATGAAATGAAATTCTGATTTTTAATTTAACATGCCCAGCAGCAATTTGGGTTGATATCAGTATTGGCCTTATGAAATGCTTTTCGCGGAGGCCGGCAGGGTTTCTCACGGTTAATTTGAATCAGCTTTGGTTCATATAAAAGAGGAATTCATCGCCAGCACAATGGAGCGCTGTGCCTTTTGTTTTCAAACTGCAAATCAGAGAAGTCTATATTTGGTTCAAGAAGCTGAATGCATAAGTGACACTAGTCACTTTGATTGTTTAGGAAAATCTGATATTTTCCATTCACATGACTTTCTCTACATCTCTGCAACAAATTATTCTTAAAAACCTAATGCTATTTACTTAATGCTAATCGACAAAAAATAGCAGAAATAGTCTTATTACTTGCTTCCTTGTAAGTAGAAGCGAGGTAAGGAAGTACCATAGGTTAAAGTCATAGTCAAAAGCTGGTTGCTACGTGACTGAAGTTCCTTTGTATGGATAGGAGTTGACAAGTTCCTGTATGAGAAAAGTATAAGCATTTAAAGCAGAAACCAAAAACAAGAAATTGTATAAAAAATGATCAACTCCACGAAAAAAAATTATGTAACATATATTGTGTGTTTTAATGGAATATACATTTTTTCTGAGGTAAGATTTTCTCTATCTCTCTATTTAGCAGTTATGCAAAATTCCGTAAAGTTCATCCAGAATAAAGTAGTCTTCAGAGGTTAGTCTCAGAAAATTCAAGATATACATACTAAATGTCAAGTAAATATCTTTAATATACGATATTTTAATCAAAACCGTTAGAGCCATTTATGAGAAAATAAAAATTTGCGAAAAAAGTGTCAGGTAAATGATAGTTGGTGATGGAGGAATGTTCTTGAAAATCTTCGTGTCGCATCCTTGCAAGATACCAAACTTAAATACCAAGTTTGGTATTTAAGGGTCTTTTCGTTTTTGAACTATGCTGTCCACAGCCACAGGGACTTTTTCCGGAAATGTTTTTTTTTTGGATTCAGGGGGACCCAAAACATGTATTTCCGGTGAAATCTCGATATCAAATTTTTGGGTGCATTATAATACCTTCTCTATACACTATGTACATATTACGTATAGAGAAAGTAAAAATGGTAATGATATTAGAGAGTGTTTAGACAAAATACCAGGGTTAGAAAGAGTATACGAGGGTCGGATGATAAGTCTCGGGCCGCTAAATGAAAACAGATTTTAATTTTTTTATTTTTTTTTTTTACTTTATATCTCAACATTTGTCATATTGGCGTTCTAATTTAATTAAACCATCTCTGTAATGCGATTTGTCCAGGTCCTCAGAATAGCTGTTCACCGCATCGTTGCTGTGAAATCTTGGTCCTCAAAACATTTTTTGAGCTTTGGGAGCAGGTAGTAGTCACTGGGTGCTAGATCTGCCGAATAGGATGGATGTTCCAGCAATTCCAACTTTAATTCGCAAACTTTTACCATTGCAATGACTGAACAGAGCATTGTTGTGATGAAACAAGACCAAATGAGATCTTTTTCTTTTCACCTCATCACTGAAACGTTGCAGCAAGCTTGTATAGGAGTCGCCAGAGATACTTGCACCCTTTTTCCAAGTAAGCAATAAAAATAATTCCCTCTGTATCCCAGAAAACTCTCGCCATAACCTTGTTAGCTGACAAAATTGACTTTGCCTTTTTTGGAGTTGGTTCACCTGGCGCAATCCACTGTTTTGACTGTGATTTATTTTATGGAGCGTAGTGATGTATCCAAGTTTCATCCATGGTAATAATTCGTCTCAAAAATTCACTGGGATTTTTACGGTAGAGCTTCACATTCTTAACAGAAACAGTTTTTCCTTTGCAACTTTTGATCAGGTGTCAACAAACGCTTCACCCATCTTGCTCAGACCTTGTGAAAGGCCAAAACATTACTTAAAATATTACCTGCACGTTCTTGTGATATGATTACAGCCTCTGCTATCTCAAACAACTTTATTCTGCGGTCTCCCAGTACTAAACGATGAATTTTTTCAATGATCTCTGGAGTTATCACTTCTACAGGGCGTCCAGAGCGAGGCTCATCACTAGTGCTCGTACGTCCCATTTTAAACTGTACAACCCACCTTTTAATCATTGAATATGAAGGGGCAGAGTCTTTCAATGTACTGTCCATTTCCTCCTTGATTTCTTTATGCGTTAAGCCTTTCAAATGGAAGTATTAAATCGCTGCTCGTTTTTCTAAATCCTACATTTTCGTGAAAACTCTAAAGTTGTCTTGTTTAAAATGCTCTATGGTGCGGAAATTTGGGGTATAGAGGAGGGATGGGAACATATAAAGAAGGTGCTTAGGGACTTTTGCAAATTAATTTGGGGTTTACCCAGAGCTTCACCTAATGGGGTTGCACAAATGGAACTAGGGAGATATGGTAGTAAAGAAAAAAAAATGTGTTCCATTCACATAACTTTCTCTACATCTCTGTAACACATTATTGTTAAGAAGCTTATGCTTCTATTTACTTCATGCTAATCGAGAAAAATCAGCAGAAATAATCTTATTGCTTGTTTCCTTGTAAGTAGAAGCGAAATAAGGGAGTACCTTAGGTTAAAGTGAAAGCCAAAAGCTGGTTGCTAAGTGACTGAAGTTCCTTTGTTTGTATGGACAGGAACTGACACATTCCTGTATGAGAAAAGTAAAAGCTGTTCAAAGCTGAAACCAATAACAAGGAATATCTAAAAAATGTATATGACATAAATTGTGTGTTTTATCGTGATCTACATATTTGTGAACTCGGTTTTTGTCTATCTCTTACGGTTTGCCAGTTATACAAAATTCCGTAAAACTCATCCAGAATAAAGTAGCCTTCAGTGGCTATTCTCAGAAAAGTCAAGATATACATTTTATTTGTCAGGTAAATAGCTTTATTTGCGATATTTTATTAAAATCTTTAGAGACTTTTTTGAGAAAATCACAATTTTCGAAAATGTTTCCATGTAAAGAATAGTTGGGGTGGGGGATTTTCTTGAAAATCTTCGTGTCTTTTTTTTTTTTATTCAGAGGGACCCAAAACATATATTTCCGATGAAATCTCGACATTGAGTTTTTGGATGCAATACAATACCTTGTCTATACACTATGCACATCGTAGTGTAGAAAAAGAAAAAAGAGTTTTAGATGAAAAACGGTTTGGGGATATTTGGAAGGACAGACAGGCAGGTGAGAAAGGGCTTGGAAAAGAGTTAGATTGAGAATTGAAGATATGGAAAGACAGGACATAATTGGTAGTTTCAACTCCAAAAGTTCATTGTATATATACGGAACTTAAAACGACATGGGGAGAGAAAATTGTGTTAATGTTTGTAGTAAACCAGCAAGAGAGGGTTTTGCAGAGGCTAGGACAGGCGTGTGAGGTTAAGAGGCTGAGCGAAGGAGCAAACAAAGGTATACGTCTATTGTGTAATAGGAAGTTTAATGACTATTGGCATTTAATTCTAGAATGTGAAGAAACAGTAAGTATGAGAGAATTACCAAATGTAATTATAGGTAAAAGGATGTTAAGAGTTAAATCAAGATTTTATAAAGATTGGAAAATATTTAAGTGTAATAAGCAATAAATGGATGAAGGAAATTTAGGAAGAAATGTGGATTGGTGAACGCCAGAAGTAAATAGGACCCGATAGCTAGGTAACCATGGTGTTGGATGTTATGGGTCCTCAGCAACTCAGGGAAGTGAGAAAATGAGATAGGTAAAATGTAGGGAATTGTAGGTGTGAATTAAACCATATAATGATTGAAGTGGGTTGTAATAGCATAACTGGGTAGCTCAGTTAGTATACCACCTACTCGCTGTACGAGAAGTGCCGGGTTCAGTTCCCGGCTAGAGGGTGGGTATACGAGGCGTGTTTGGAAATAAAGGCATAAAGTATTCGTTTTCACAACATTTATTTGTACATGAAAGCGCATTCATTAATCTATCTATGGATTTAGTTTTCAGGCATTTGTTATAGCTGGACATCAACTTTTGTATGTCTTCTTCAAAGTAAGCTGCCGCCAGTGAAGTCAGCGATTACTCAACACCGTGTTTTGTGGGAACACATCTCAAAGCATTCTTATTGTGAACCTCTGTTTTCACAAATTGCCTCATTCACTTGTTCAACAAAGCCATCGGTGACAACAGAAGGCCTCCCACTACGTGCTCTGTCATGAGTATTGGATTGTCTATCATTGAATTGCCTAATTCACTTTCTCACCATTCCATGTGTTATTACACTTTCACCATAAATCTGTACAAGTTGATGATGCGTTTTAGCTGGCTTAACATTCGTTGTGTTCAAAAACCATATTACGGAATGCACTTCACTATCGGCGGGATCAGAAATTGTCTTAAACATTTTAAACCATCACTAAAAGCTGAGAACACAAACGGCTGTAATGGACAGTGGACAGTGGACAGACCAATAACAAGGAATATCTCAGAAACGGCCAGCACTACAACAAAAATCTGACGTGTTCCATTCACATGATTTTCTCTACATCTCTGCAACAAATTATTGCTAATAAGCTTATTCTTCTGTTTACTTCATGCTAAGTGAGAAAAAATTAGCAGAAATGGACGTATTACTTGCTTCCTTGTAAGTAGAAGCGAAAAAAGGGAGTACCATAGGTTAATAGTCAAAAGCTGGTTGCTATGTGACCGAAGTTCCTTTGTTTATATGGACAGGAGTTGACAAATTCCTGTCTGAGAAAAGTAAGTTTTTCAAGGCTGAAACCACAAACAAGGAATATCTAAAAAACGATCAACTCCACGAAAAAATGTATATAACATAAATTGGGTGTTTTAATGTGCTCTCCTTTTTTGTTTGATAAGATTTTTTCTATCTCTTACGGTTTACCAGTTACACAAAATTCCGTAAAATTCATCCAGAATAAAGTAGTCTTCAGAGGCTAATCCCAGAAAATTCAAGATATGCATATTATTCGTCAGGTAAATATCTTTAATATACGATATTTTAATCAAAATCGTTAGAGCCATTTTTTAAAAAATCAAAATTTACTAGAGGTGGGCCCATAGTTAGGCATGAACACCAAGAAGTGAATGATATAAAATGTAAACGAAATTGATGATTGGAAAGGGGATGATAGAACAATTGGTGGAATGAGTGGCGGGGGAAACCAGAGGACTTGAGAAAACCCGTCCAGAGGGACATTAGGGCGTTTGGGTTATCTTTAATGTATGGTACTTTAAGCAAACTCCGTAGAGCCACCTCTCCTGCTATACATTATACATAAAGTATAATGTCGATATAACTTGTTATATTCTTCTCTTCTGATGCACGAAGGCCATCCAGAAAGTGACAGACTATTTGGCATAACTAAACAATAACGAAAGTTATCATAAGTAATATAACGAGAGCCCACTTTTACCTCGAGAAAAATTGTTAGCTCGAGTTGTATTTAACAAGACTATTGCATGAATAAAATAACAATGATTATCCTATATGAACACGAAGAATAATATTTCCATTTGTTTTGACGTATATTTGCACTGAAATCACTGCAACTTGATGTCCATATCATAAATCATGGCCTCATTGCTTACAGAATTCTTTGCTTAACTGGTTCCACACACTCTGTCTGTTGTTTGAGTATCCTGCGGATTTCAGTTTTCAATTAATATGTATATTTCAGCGATAGAACTTTGATCAAAACGTTTTGGAACTTCCGCTATTATGTACAGGAATATCACTACACAATGATATTATTATTATTATTATTATTATTATTATTATATAAGACGAACATTAGTTGAGAAGAGAACAAATGCACATAGATGTGATACATTTAGAAAAATCTGATGTGTTCCATTCACATGACTTTCTCTACAACTCTGTAATAAATTATTGTTAAAAAGCTTATGCTTCTATTTACTTCCTGTTAATCGAGAAAAAATTAGCAGAAATTGTCTTATTACTTTCTTCCTTGTAAGTAGAAGCGAAATAAAGAGAGTACCATAGGTTAAAGTGATGGTCAAAGTCTGGTTGCTATATCTTTAATATACGATATTTTAATAAAATTGTTAGAGCCATTTTTTAGAAAATAAAAATTTTCGGAAAAAGTTCCTTGTAAAGGGTAGTTTGGGGTGGGGGGATTTTCCTCAAAATCTTCGTGTCGCATCCCTGGAAGATATTAAACTTAAATATCAAGTTTGGTATTTTACCAACTTTTCATTTTTGAGTTATAGTGTTCACAGACACACGGACACACTGACACACGGGCACACGGGCACACGGACACACACACGGACCTTTTTCTGAAAATACTTTTTTTGGATACAGGGGACCCTAAAACATATATTTCCGGTGAAATCTCAGTATCGAATTTTTGGTGGAGTGCAATATCTTCTCTATACACTATGTACATAGTGCGTATAGAGAAAGTAAAAATAGTTGCACGTGGATTTGATAAAAAACAATATAAAGTGCAGAGAAAATGAGTTGCAATTAGTTGGAATTTTACGCACCAATGAGTTGGAATTTTACGCGCCAATGTACTGGTGATCCTTGGAATGAAGCTGGAGCACTGGTGGGGTATACCGGAGAACCCGGAGAAAACCCACTATGCCGCTTTGTCCACCACAAATCTCACCCAGATCGTGTAGGTGAGAGGCGAGTAGTCTAGCAGCGGCCCGGCCTATGTCATGTACGAAATAGTCAACACAAAACTTTATTTACAAAGTTGCAGTACCTTACTCTATTTCTCAACGTAATCTCTATTGCTATCAAGGCATTTATTGACATGCGGTGCTGGTTTATCAGTACAGATGTTATATTCTTCCACCGTTACAGATCTGGTCAAAGATGTGACTGCCACTTCGACCTCTCCATCGGTTGGAAAATCTTTTCCATCCACACGGCATCCAAAGAGCAACACCAGTTTTTACTTTCTCCATACGCACTATGTACACAGTGCATAGAGAAAGTAGTGCACTCCACCAAAAATTCGATACCGAGACTTCACCGGAAATATATGTTTTAGGGTCCCCAATATCCAAAAAAAGCTTTTTCACAAAAAGGTCCGTGTGTGTGTGTGTATGTCCGTGTGTCCATGTGTCCGTGTGTCTGTGAACACGATAACTCTAAAACGAAAAGTCTGTAAAATACCAAACTTGGTATTTAAGTTTAGTATCTTCCAGGGATGTGGCACGAAGATTTTGAGAAAAAAACCCCCACCCCCAACTACCCTTTACATGGAACTTTTCTCGAACATTTTGATTTTCTCAAACATGCCTCTAACGATTTTGATTAAAATTTCGTATATTACAGATATTTACCTGAAAAATAAAATGTATATCTTGAATTTTCTGGGAATGGCCTCTGAAGAGTGGTTTATTCTGGATGAATTTTACTAAATTTTGAATAACAGCTAAACCGTAAGAGACGGACAAAAACTTATTACACAGAAAATGTAGAGCACATTAAAACACACTATTTATATTATATACATTTTTTTCTTGGAGTTCGTCGTTTTTGTGACATTCTTTATTTTTGGTTTCTGCTATGAAAAACGTATACTTTTCTCATACAGGAACTTGTCAACTCCTATCCATATAAACAAAGGAACTTCATTGACATAGCAACCAGCTTTTGACTATCACTTTAACCTATGGTTGTCCCTTATTTCGCTTTTACTTACAAGGAAGCAAGTAATAAGACTATTTCTGCTAATTTTTTCTGATTAGCATAAAGTAAATAGAAGTATAAGCTTTTTAAGAATTATTTGTTGCAGGAATATGGAGAAAGTCATGTGAATGGTACACATCAGATTTTTTTTAATTCTTTTATCAACATTTGCTTTCAATTCCTCCACGACGATTGATGAACTTCTACTCCATCTTTGTCGAGTACACCGGTTCTTCCTTGATTTCTCGTAAATTATGCACAATCAGCTTACTGAAAACGTTTCACTATATTATCAACATACACTTGCGTTATTTACTACTCAATTGGATTAGCTGAACCGTTTATGAATACAAAAAACGAATATGTTCTTTGGTAGTAGAAACGTATAACTTCGACATTGAAAAGTGGTACCACGTGTCAATAAACATCTTGACAGAATGGAGATTTCGTTCAGAAATAAAGTAAGGTAGTGCAACTTTGTAAATAAAGTTTTTTGTTGATAACTTTCTTTACTGTTTAATGTTTAATTATACTGAATTGTTCGTTACTTTCTGAATTGCCCACGTACCTCTACCAACTCTATGATTCTGTAAACTACCCAGCTACTCTTCAGCGAGTCCATTAGATAATAAAGTAAAAAATTTAGGTACTTAATGCTGCGAAGAAAAGTTTTCGTAGAAAATCCTTTCCGCTCATAGAATATGGCTGTGCTATTATGAATTCTAGATGCGAACCTTTTTCAAGAGGAAAGTAATGAAGACCAAACATCAAAGAGGCTAAAGTTACTCTTGATGAATAAATTCTGGTGAAGTGACTCACCTTTACTCCATCGGCAAAGGAAGAATGGAAGGGGAAGGTCTTTACCAACAACGTAACGTCAATATGATGGTTGAAAGCTAAAAAAAAGTGTATCAAACTTAAAAAGGTTTCATGAATTATTGAAGGCTTCTTTCGCAACCAATATCTGCGGGCGAGTAATGTGTGGTACACGTAACAAAATTTTGACGTGTTCCATTCACATGACCTGCTCCACATCTCTGTAACAAATTATTGTTAAAAACCTTATGTCTCTATCTACTTCATGATAATCCAGATAAACATTAGCAGAAATCGTCCTATTACATGCTTCCTTAAGGGAATACATTGGTAGGCTAAAGCTATAGCCAAATACAGCGTGTCCCGTCGAATGCAATGTAAATATCTCCTCACACAGTAAAGTTATAAATAAGGGTGCCCAATCTCTGTTCTTATGAGCTAATGACGTCACCTAGTCGTGTTACCCGCCTCCTTCGTTTTGTGTATGGCCAGATAGGAAGCGCTTCCCCTTCACTCACTGAACGGTTCGACTCTTGACACGACGGCAGGTTTCAAGCGAACCAAACATATCGTATTACAGAAAGAATGGGGAAGAAGAATACTTTTTTGTTAAATGTGTAATATCTTATTCACTTATTTTGGGGTTCCGAGGTAATATTAAATGACACTTCAAAAATATCATCATACTGATTATGGCAAATATGTTTTATCAGGTATGCAATCAGTAATATCACTTAAATTTGAATTTTGCCAGCAAAGATGCTCCCGACGATCTACAAATGGAACTAGTTGCTTTGCAAAATTCAACAGCAGTTAAATATTCTAAAAATTATGGGATTTATTTAAATTTGTTTCCAATGAAAAATTACCAAAGTTGTGAAATTTTGCTGGAAAGTTAATATCAATATTTGGTTTTACATATATTTGTGAACAGATGTTCTCCAAAATGAATTAAATAAATAAAATTAAAATATTGTATTAGGGAAGGGAGGACAGGATCATTTGGTCTGTTTTTAGGACTCTGTTGTTGATCCCTGTCGGCAAACATTGATGAATTGGTTACAAGTAAACAGTGCCAACCAAGTCACTAAGAAGAATGGCGTTCAAGAAGGTTTGGTTTTTTAGTTTTTGTACTATCCCATATAACATTTACGTTGCTGAGGCCCACGCCACTGATAGAAAACGACGTCATAGATACAGAGGTATTTATTTACCTGCCACTATCAAAGAAATGGGTCGAGGTAAATCTACCGCTGTAGGTTGGGCACCAATGGTTATAAATATGCTTTTCGTTTGTCTCGTGTAGAAACTCTCAAGTTCGGTGACAATGAAAATTGTGGAGCTACTGCGCATGCGCGTGGTACGCCAACACATAGAGTTAAAATGGCGGAATTCACGGTAAAGCAGAAAGTGAAATGTTGTAATTGGTTAGCCGAATTGAAGTTCTCAATTGCAGTACAAAGAAGATTTAGACTGGAATTTGGTCCAAATGTTCCAGGTGGTGTTGGAAATTGGATCTGTGCTGCGGAAGAAGGGAGGCGGCAAAAAACCAGTGTCCGCAGTTACAGTTGGAGATGTAAGGCTAGCATTTCAGTGTAGC
The DNA here is from genome assembly GCA_030762935.1 of Hymenopus coronatus. Lineage (NCBI taxonomy): Eukaryota > Metazoa > Arthropoda > Insecta > Mantodea > Hymenopodidae > Hymenopus > Hymenopus coronatus. The sequence continues at coordinate 163,709,808 of CM060897.1, forward strand.
CAAAGGAAGTGAATTCGACGGGCCAGTTTAGAGCTAGGTATTCCGAAGACGATGTTGACACGGTTATCCATAAAAGACAGCGATTTAGAGCGTACAAAATCCAACTTATGCAAAAGTTGCAGCGGCATGATAAATCCAAATGGGCCGAGTTCGCTAATGCACTTACCCCGCATTGATGATGACAATGAATTCCTCAACCAGAAGAAGCAACCTTTTACACAGCACCACCATAACTGTAGAATACGGTGAGAAGAAATCCCACGTGTCGTAATGGGATAAGAACGTGATAGCGCCAAAGCTATCTATGATGTGCTTTAATTTGGATACAATAATCGGACCTTTTCTCTTAGCTGAAAGACCGTGACAGGGACAATTGGAGAACTATGCACTCCCACACATACTGTTCCAGGAAGAGAGTCACTCCATGAAGTTGGACACTATCTCAACACATAATTTCCAAATAAGTGGATTGGAAGGAAATTGAATGGCCTCCAAGGTCACCAGACTTAACCCCTTTAAATTTCTTTTTAGAGAGGTAAGTAAAAAGCATTCTTTATCGAGCTCCAGTACAGGACCCGGCAGGCCTACGAAGTCGCTTGGGCTACCATCATACCAATAATGCTGCGGTTCACATTATGGGGGGGGGGATACAGTGCCGTCTTGATATTCTTCGGGACACCAAAGGCGCACAAGTGGAGATTTATTGAAACTTAGTGAGTTTGTCTAACATACATCACAATTCCAGGTTTTCTATGCCTATTAGTTTAGGATATATGAAGGTTTCTTTGTGGTAGGGATTCAACGGCATTCTGTATTATTATAGGAGGACATACCACATGAATATGAAAAGCAAAATATTATAATATTAAGCAAAGCGATGTTAATACAGTTGAGAATATTCAGATGTAGAAAGATGTGCAAAACCAAATTGTAACCTAGCTAATTAAAGAAAAGGCGAGCTAGCTTAATTCCAAGTAACCCTCAGGTATTGGGCACAGGATTAGGCTAACTAACGGAAAACAGAAAGAGAAAAAGATAGGAAAGAAACAGACAAGGGTAGAGACTTGACTTCCGGGAAACAGAGGAATTTGAAAAATAGAAAAACAGGGATATAGGTTAAAGAAAGACGGAAACATTGGGTTTTTTGCAGACGCGGCATTCACGAAACTTGGTGCAATTTATTTTCATAATATGTAATGTGATGCAACCAAGGGACCAATCACAGGTGTTGTTATATTTATGGCGCGAAGGTTGGCAGCACCCAACCACCACATCCTTCAATTTCCTCAACTCCTCACCTATACTCCGCTACGGGGACCAGCTGGGCCTCGGTCAAGCCGGTCTGCTAGCAGAACCCTCTCCCCTGGCGGTCACACAGCGGGCCAGTTCACCTTCACCTTAGACTGCGCGGGTGCAACAGCGGCACCGCAGCATCCTCACCTTCCAATACCGCTAGAGGGTTTTTTTAGTCGGTAGGCCCACTCTGGGAGACCCCGACTCCTGGGTTAGTCCTTAAGGTGGATTTTTCCCCTCTACTCGAAACTATATAAAAAGACTTTTACTTTCAATCTGTGTTGATACTTACTTGTGATCAAAACGTGTGTGAAACGACGAAGGCACGTCCACATGCTTAAAGAATGGGGAACAATTTGCTTAGAGATTAGGCTCCTGGTTAATTTGTTGGGGAGGTTAATAACTTAACAATGAGGTACGTCCAGAAAGTAAGTTCCGTTTGGTAATAAAATTAAATTGTTTACAGATACAGAATAATTATTTATTGCACAAAATTCTACAACTCTTAAACTACTTTTCCACATAACTGCCGAAATTTTGCAGCCATTTTTCATAGCGTGGCACAAGTTTTTGTATACCTTCTTCATGGAAGTTTGCCGCCTGTGTCTTCAAAAAGTTGGAAACATTTTCTTTCAGCTCTTCGTCATTGTTGAAGTGTTGGCCGCCAAGGAAAGACTTGAGATGTAAGAACAGATGGAAGTCGCTCGGTGCGAGGTCAGGGCTGTACGGAGGATGGTCAAACACGTCCCAGCCAAATCCCTGTAGGAGGTTTTTCATCACATTTGTAGTGTGTGGTCGTGCGTTGTCGTGAAGAAAAACAACACCTTTTGACAGCAATCCTCGGCGCTTATTCTGTATTGCTCGGCGCAATTTCCTAAGTGTTTCGCAATAAACATCTGCTTTGATTGTTTGACCACGCGGTAAGAAATCAATGAGTAAGATGCCTTTCCAGTCCCAGAATACTGTGCACATCATTTTTCGAGGTGTCAAGATTTGTTTCGGCTTAACCTTTGCTGGGGATGAAGTGTACCTCCATTCCATTGATTGCCGCTTAATTTCAGGGGTGTCGTAAGAAACCCAAGTCTCATCTCCTGTGACTATCTGTGTTAGAAATTCTTCGCCGTCTTCATCATAACGGGTTAAAAACTGAAGTGCACTACCCATCCGTCTTGTTTTGTGTTGCTCAGTAAGAATCTTTGGTACCCAACGTGAGCACAGTTTACGAAATTTCAGTTTTTCGGTAACAATTTCATGAATTAGCGCTTTGGGGAAATTCCATAGCGAGAGCACTATTTGTAAACTTGCGGTTTTCCTGGATCTTGTCATCAATCGCGTGAACCAGTTCTTCTGTAACCAAAGATGGACGCCCACTTCGTTCTTCATCGTGCACTTCACTACGTCCTTCATTGAACTGTCGGACCCATCTTCTCACCATTGAATCACTCATCGCATTTTGTCCGTAAACTTCGCAAATTTGCCGATAAATTTCAATTGGTTTCACTTTCCTAGCATTCAGAAAACGAATCACAGATCTGATTTCACAAGCGGCGGGATTTTCAATTAACACCGACATTGTAAACAAGCACAACAAAGCGTATGTGGCTGACAGCGATCTGAAAATGGCACACGTTTCTTCCCCTTGATACAGAGCGTCTACCGCGCATGTGCGGAACTGCGATCGCAGCGCTGCAGCGGAGATAAATTGAAACGGAACTTACTTTCTGGATGTACCTCGTATATTGTAAGGAAGCAAGCTAACGGCCTGTTAAGGTTTAAAGTATCTTCAGAAAGAAATACATTCAAGTATAAAGGGGAAATGCAGTGTTTATTACAATCTTGCCTCACCTATAAAAAGTACCTTGAGGTAATTATCCAGGCAATACCAGGAGTGGAGTTATCATCAACCGCTGAGCCGAGTGCGCCGGAGACAAACCACTGCATTGGAGACCTTCCAGCATCCAAATGATAACACCGCTATATTATGTGTAACGAGCTGTCTCAATTTATATTCCTTTTTATCTGCATCATTTGTTTTTTACTTTCTCTACACGTACTATGTAGATAGTGTATAGAGAAGGTATTGTACTCCACCAAAATTTTTATACCGAAATTTCACCGGAAATATATGTTTTGGGGCCCCCTGCATCCAAAAAAAGTATTTTCAGAAAAAGGTCCGTGTGTGTGTCCGTGTGTCCGTGCGTTAGTGTGTCCGTGTGTCCGTGTGTCTGTGAACACAATAACTCAAAAACGAAAAGTTGGTAAAATACCTAACTTGGTATTTAAGTTTAGTATCTTCCAGGGATGCGACACGAAGATTTTAAGAAAAATCCTCCCACCCCAAACTATTCTTTACATGGAACTTTTTTCGAAAATTTCGATTTTCTCAAAAATGGCTCTAACGATTTTGATTAAAATATCGTATATTAAATATATTTACCTCGCAAATAAAATGCATATTTTGAATTTTCTGTGAATAGTGTCTGAAGATTACTTTCTTCTGAGTGAATTTTACAGCATTTAGCATAACTGCTAAACCGTAATAAATGGACAAAAACTTACTACACAAAAATGTAGAGCACACATTTTATGTTGTATACATTTTTTTCGAGGAGTTGATCGTTTTTGAGATATTCCTTGTTTTTGGTTTTAGCTTTGAAAAACTTAAATTTTCCCGTACAGGAATATGTCAACTCCTGCCCTTACAAATAAAGGAACTTCATTCACACAGCAACCAGTTTTTGACTATCACTTTAACCTATGGTATTCTCTTATTTCGCTTCTACTTACAAGGAAGCAAGTAATAAGCCTATTTCTGCTAATTTTATCTCGATTAGCATGAAGTAAATAGAAGCATTAGCTTTTTGGCAAAATGTCTTGCAGAGATGTAGAGAAAGTCATGTGAATGGAACACATAAGATTTTCTTTATTGACAAGACAATCTCAAAATTGGAAAACTGAAAGGTTTCTTTCAAAATGGAAAGCTGAATAATCTAGCATTCTCGCAAAAGCCGATTGTGTTTAGTATGTCGATACTTTCCGAGACTGTAACATCGATCCTGTCGAAGGACAAACGATCTGAAAACAATATTTCACAGTTTTCCAATCCGTTTGTTTGCGATAGAACTGGATGTCACCCGATTGAATAAAATTGACAGAAATCACATGGACGGACAGAAAAGAATAAATAAATAAATACTATATAGGTGTCGATGTGGTAAGTACTAGAAATATATTGTCTTGCATGACCCGCTGGAAACCGTGGCTTTGAAAACAGCCAGCTTTGTTTGTTGATTGTTCGCCATTGACATGCTGCGACATTTTATTTGCAGCTTGCCTTTCAATATGATTTTAATGCAGTATTCAATATGTCTCCATTGTGTGTATATTCTGGCAGGAGGGAGATAAGAATGGCGTACGCCTTACCTGCAGCTATTGATTGACGCGACTTGCGATGAATGAAGACAGATTGACTTGCTTGTGTTCACCAAACATCAGCTCCAAGACTCCTGCACACGATAATGCCAAGGTGTCTCCAAGGAGAAGATGTCTTAGAGTCTAAAATCCCTTAAAACAGACTTGTCCAAGGAAAACAAAGAACATTAAAAGTATTATAGGCATCCATTAAAGTATGTGGTGAAAATATGGCAATATCAATTTTTACTTTCTCTACACGTAATATGTACATAGTGTATAGAGAAGGTATTGCACTCCACCCAAAAATTGAATACCAAGGTTTCGCCGGAAATACAGTTTTAGGGTCCCTTGTATCCACAAAAGCTGATGTGGTACACTCACATGACTTTCTCTAGCTACTCTACAAACAAACTTCTTACGAAAGATAATTCTTCTTTCAACACCATATTAATCGAGATAAACATTAACAGACTTTTATTATGTAGTTCCTTATAAGTAGAATGGAACTAAGGGAATGCACTAGGCTAAAGTGATAGTCAAATGTTTTAAAAAACTGTTCTTAAGCGATTGTCATTGCAATGCGCTTCTTTGTTTTGTCTTTTTATTATTTATTATTTTTTTTTTACCTTGTTTCGCAGTATTATTACTGGATTACTGTTTTCTTACTTTTACAACACACACATATACACAAACATATAACACCCATGCCCAAGGCGGGACTCGAACCCACGATCCCCAGCGCTACGAAGCACCAAAGCGGGACGTCATGGCGAGCGCGGCCATGGGGACCGGCTTGCTTGGCCAGGAGTAGAACAAAAGAAAAACGGGCACTTCTGTCTGAGAAAAGTATAAGTACTTCACAATTTAAACTAATAACAAGGAATACCTCGAAAACGGCAAGATCTACGAAAAAAAAATTATATGACTTAGCTTGTGTATTTTAACAAGATCCAAATTTTTTGTATAGAGAGTTTCACCCCTTACGGTTGACTGGTTATGCCAAATTAAGCAAAATCCATCCAGAATAAACTGGCCTTTAGAAGCTATTCCCAGAAAAGTCAAGATATACATTTTATTTATGACAGAAATGGCTTTAATTTGTGGCATTTTATTCAAAATCGTTAGAGCTAGTTTTAAGAAAAACAAAATTTTCGAAAAATTTTCAATGTAGAGGGTAGTTAGGGGTGGGGGGATTTTCTTGAAAATCTTCGTGACGCATCCTTGGAAGATACCAAACGTAGATACCAAGTTTGGTATTTAACTGTCTTTTCGTTTTTGAGCTATGCTGTCCACAGACACACACACCCACACCCACAGACACACACACACACACAAACACACTCACACGGACGTGTTTCTGAAAATGCTTTTTTTTTTTTTTTTTTTTTTTTTCAGGGGGTCCTAAAACATGTATTTCCGGTGAAATCTCGACATGAATTTTTGGGTGGAATACATTACTTCTCTAACCCTAGCATACGGGGCTAGAGAAAGTAAAAAGTGTTATCAGAAAAAGGTCCGCCAGTGTCTATGAACACGATAACTTAAATATGAAAGGTTGGTATTTGAGAAAAATCTCCTCATCCAAACTGCCCTTAACATAGAAAAAAAATTGAAATTTTTGATATATACGTATATTAAAGAAATTTATATGACAAATATAATGTACATCTTTATTGTGAATGACTTTTGCTGAATTTTGCTTAGCTGGTAAACCGTAGATCACGTTAAAACACACATTTTAAGTCATATACATTTTTTTGGTTGAATTGATTATTTCTGAGATATTCCTTGTTATTTGCTTTAGATTTAAAATATTTCAACTTTTTTCACACGGAAAGCTGTAAACTCTTGGCCCTGCATAGAAACGGATTTCATCCACATGGCAACCGGCTTTTAAAATATTTGACTATCGTTTTAACCTAGTGTATTCCCTTGTTTTTCCTGGTACTTACAAGGAAGCAAGTAATAAGACCATTTCTGCTAATGTTTATCTTGATTATCATAAAGTAGATAGCAGAATATGCTTTCAACAATACTTTTTTTACAGCGATGTACAGAAACTTATGTGAATAGAAAACATCATTTTTTTTTTACTTTCTCTATCATGTACTATGATGTATTAGGCAAAGAAGGTATTGCATTGCAACCAAAAAATTTGATACCTAGATTTCGCAGGAAATGCATATTTTCAGGACACCTGATTCCAAAATAAGTTTCTGTTCCATTCACATGACTTTCTCTACATCTCTATTACAAATTATTGTTAATAAGCTTATTCTTTCATATACTTCATGCTTATCCAGATAAACATTAACAGAAACGGTCTTATTACTTAGTTCCTTATAAGTAGGAGGGAAATAAGGGAGTACACTAGACTAAACCGACAGTCAAATGTTTTAAAATGTGGTTGCTATGGGATTGTATTCCGTTTCTTTACGTGAGCAGGAGTTGGCAAGTTCCTGTATGATGAAACTAAGTATTTTCAAACTGAAACCAATAACAAGGAAAATCACGGAAACTGTCAACTGCACGAAAAAAATATTTATGTGACATAAATTGTAGTAAGTTTTTGTCTATATTTTACGGTTTACCAGTTATGTAAAATTCAGAAAAAATCATCCAAAATAAAAGGATTTTTGAGGCCATTCCCAGATAATTCAAGATATGCATTTTATTTCTCATGTAAACGTCTAAAAAGATTTTAATCAAAGCCGTTAGAACCATTTTTGAGAAAATCAAAAAGTTCGAAAAGTGCTCCACGAAAAGGTTAGTTTGGGACGGGGAAATTTTCTTACCAAGTTTGGTATTTAACGGTGTTTTCGTTTTTGAGCTATGCTGTCTACAGACACTCACACATGGGCGTGCGCGCGGATCATTTACTAAAAATGCCATTTTTGATTCAGGGGGACCCAAAACTTATATTTCCGGTGAAATTTCGATATCGCTTTTTGTGGGTGGAATACAATACCTTCTCTATACCCTATGTATATATTACGCGTAGAGAAAATAAAGGTGTTCGAAAATATTGATTTTCTCAGCAATGACTAAAGATTTTGATTAAAATAGTATATTAAAGATATTTATATGAAAAAATGCAAATCTTTAATTTTCATTCTTTTCCACTGGTACTTGCTGGTTTAAAAACTTAAATCTTAAAATCATGTGATCATTACTCCTTTGAGAATGGAACATATAAAAAAATCTGATATGTTTCATTCACATGACTTTCTCTACATCCCCACAATAAATTATTGTTAAAAAGCTTATTCTTCTATTTCCATAATACTAACCGAGAAAAAATTGCCAGAAAGGGTTTTATTATTTGCTTCCTTGTAAACAGAAGGGAAATAAGGGAGTACCATAGGGTAAATCGATAGTCACATGTTTTAAAAACTTGTTGCTATGTGATTGAAGTACCATGTTTGTATGGACAGGAGTTGAAAAATGTCCATATGAGAAAAGTTAAAGCTGAAACTAATACATGGAATATCCCAAAAAAGGTCAAACCCATGAAAAATATGTACATAACATAAATTATGTTTTTAACGAGATCGACATTTTTTGTTAAGTATGTTTTTTGCTATCTCTTACGGTTATGAGTTATGCAAAATCCTGCAAAATTCATCCAGAACAAACATCTCTTCAGAGGATATTCCCAGAAAATTGAAGATATATGAACTTTAACACCAAGTTTGATATTTTACCGACTTTTCGTTTTTGAATTATCATGTTCACAGACACGGACACACACACACACACACACACGGACCTTTATCCAAAAATGCTTTTTTTGTTGGATTCAGGGAACCCAAAAACATGTATTTCCGGTGAAATATAGGTATCTAATTTTTTATACACCATACAAAGTATATGTAGAGAAAGAAAAAAATATAATTTTTCTGAAATTTCAGGAAACAAAAAAAAAAAACAAAAAAAAAAAAAAAAAAAAAACTGATGTGTTCCGTTGTTCACATGACTTTCCTTAAATCTCTGCAACAAATTATTGTTAAAAAGCTTTTACTTCTATTATTTCATGCTAATAGAGAAAAAATTAGCAGAAATAGTCTTATTACTTGCTTCCTTGTAAGTAGAAGCGAAATAAGGGAGTACCATAGGTTAAAGTGAAAGTTAAAAGCTGGTTGCTATGTGACTGAAGTTCCTAATTTGTATGGACAGCAGTTGACAAATTCCTGTATGAGAAAAGTGTGAGTTTTTCAAAGCAGAAACCAAATACAAGGAATGCCTAAAAAACGATGAACTTCACAAAAAAAAAAAAAAAAAAAAAAACCATATAACATAAACTGTGTATTTTAACGTGCTCTACATTTTTCGTGTAGTAAGCTTTTGTGCATCTCTTACGGTTTAGGAGTTATTCAAAATTCCTTAAAATTCATCCACAATAAAGTACTTTTTGGAGGATATTACCAGAAAATTCAAGATATACATTTTTTTTGTCAGGTGAATAGCTTTAATATACGATATTTTAATCAAAATCATTAGATTCATTTTCGAGAAAATCAAAGTTTTCGAAAAAAGTTCCATGTATAGGGCAGTTGGGGGTGGGGGCACTTTTCTCAGAATCTTCGTGTCGCATCTCTGGAAGATACTAAACTTAAATACCAAGTTTGGTATTTCACCAACTTTTCGTTTTTGACCTATCCTGTTCACAGACACACGGACACACACACACGGACCTTTTTCTGAAAATACTTTTTTTGGACACAGGAGGCCCTAAAACATATAACGTGTAGAGAAAGTAAAAAGTTAAACGAGACCATGATGTCATATATATGTGAAGCTTAGCAATTAAATGGAGGGATGAAACAAGTGACAACAGAGTGGAATGCTATAGCATGAGTAATTATGTGCGTTAATTGGGCGAGTTGAGAAGGAATGGTAGCATGAACAGGGCTGGTTGTGAACCGGGAATTGTGGCTTCAACTGCCGAAGTAATGATGCCACTTAGCTCAGCGAGCGAGCGAGCGAGCACCTCGGATTCAAAGGTCAAAGACATTAAGGAAGACGGAGCAAATGACAAGATCTTTAATCAAAAGTAAGGTAGACGATCCCTCGAGAAGACGTGGAAAAGTGCACTCAAACCGCTCAGGTCCGCCGAGACCATCTCACTCACATCTCTGCAACATATTCCTTCTCCTCACTTGCTACATTTTCTACATCTCTGTAACAAATTATTGCTAAAAAGCTTATGCCTCTATTTACTTCATGCTACTCGAGAACAAATCAGCAGAAATAGTCTTATTACTTGTTCCGTAATGAGTAGAAGTAAAATAACCGAGTACCATAGGTTAAAGTGATAATCAAAAGCTGGTTGCTATGTAACAAGTTCCTTTGTTTATATGGACAGGAGTTAAGTTTTTCATAGCTGAAACCAAAAACAATGAATGTCTCAAAAACGATCAACTCCACGAAAAAAATGTATATAACATAAATTATGTGTTTTAACGTGCTCTACATTTCCTGTAAGGTACGTTTTTATCTAAGTCTTACGGATTAGCAGTTATGCAAAATTCCGTAAAATTCGTCCAGAATAAAGTAGTTTTCAGAGGCTATTCCCAGAAAATTCAAGATACACATTTTTTTTTGTCAGGTAAATATCTTTAATATGTTATATTTTAATAAAAATTGTTAGAGCCATTTTTCAGAAAATCAAAATTTTCGAAAAGACTTCCATGTAAAGGGTAGTTGGGGGTGGGGGGATTGTTCTCAAAATCTTCGTGTCGCATCCCTGGAAGATACTAAACTTAAATACCAAGTTTGGTATTTTACCGACTTTTCGTTTTTGAGTTATCGTGTTCACAGACACACGGACACACGGACCTTTTTGTGAAAATGCTTTTTTTGAATATAAGGGACCCTAAAACATATATTTCCGGTGAAATCTCGGTATCGAATTTTTGGGTGGAGTGCAATACCTTCTCTATACACTCTGCACATAGTGCGTGTAGAGAAAGTAAAACGCTCACTTGCTACATTCACAGGACTTTCTCTACATCTCTGAAACGAAGTATTGTTAAAAAGCTTATTCTCCTATCTACTTATGGAATCGAGGCAAACAGCAGAAACGGTCTTATTACTTAGTTCCTTATAAGTAGAAAGGTAATAACTGAATACACTGGGCTAAAGCTATAGCCAAATCTTTCAAAAGCTGATTGAAGTGCCTTTGTTTCTATGATTAGGACTTGCGTTTGAGAAAAGTATGCATATTTTAAAACTAAAACCATTAAAAAGGGATATCTATAAACGGCCAACTTCACTAAAACAGTTACATAACATAAATTCGTGTTTTATAGGGCACTATTTTCTGTTACGTAAGAATTCATCCAAAATAACATGTCTTCAGAGGCTATTCCCAAAATATTCAAGACTTACTTTTGTCATATAAATATTTCAATATACGACATTTTAATCAAAATTTTATAGCTGAGAAAATCAAAGTTTTCGAAAAATTTTCCATGTGGGCGGATTCTCTTGAAAATATTCGCGTCCACTCTTGAGAGATACTGAACTTAATGCCAAGTTTGGTATTTAAAGGACTTTTCGTTTTTGAGCCATGCTGCGCACAGACACACACACACACACACACACACACACACACACACATACACACACACGACATTCTCTAACATGTTTTTTTTGTGTGTGTGTTCAGGAGGTCTCAAAATATGTATTTCTGGTAAAATCTCGGGTTCGAATTTTTGGATGCCATACAATACCTACTCTATGCATTATGTACGTTGTACATACGTGACAGAGAAAGTAAAAATCTGATGTACTCCAATCACATGATTTTCTCGACATTGCTGTAACAATTTATTGTTAAAATGCAGGTTCTTTTATCTAATTTATAATAATCGAGATAAACATTAGCAGAAATTCTTGATTACTTGCTTCCTACTAAGTAGGAGGAAAATAAGGGAATTCACCAGGCTATAACGAATGCCAAATATTTTAAAAGCTGGTTGTCATGCGGTTGAAATCCGTTTGTATGCAGGGCGAGGAGTTTACAACTTTTCGTGCGAGAAAATTTTAAGTATTTTAAACCTAAAACAAATAAGAAGGAATATCTCAGAAATTGCCAATTCCACGAAAAAAACTCATATGACATAAATTGTGTGTTTTAACGTGCTCTACATTTTTTGTATAGTAAATTTGACTGTTAAGCAAATTCTTTCAGAATAAAGAGGTCTTTAAGGACTATTTCCAGAAAATTCAAGATATACATTTTATTTTTTCATATATGTAAATATCTTTAATAAACGACATTTTAATCAAAATCGTTAGAGCCATTTTCGAGAAAATAAACATTTTCGAAATATTTCCCATGTAAAGGGTAGTTTGGGGTGGGGGAATTTTTCTCAAAATCTTCGTGTCGCATCTCTGGAAGATAGTAAACTTAAATACCAAGTGTGATATTTTACGGACTTTTCGTTTTTGAGCTCTGCTGTCTACAGACACACACACACAGATAAGTTTTGTAAAAGTGTTTTTTCGGACTCAGGGGACCTCAAAACATACCTTTTTGCGAAATATCGGTATTGAATTTTCGGGTGGAATACAATACCTTCTCTATGCACTATATACGTTGTACAACGTTTTAGAGTAAGTAAAAAGGAAATTGTCGCCGGGTAGTTAAATTTCTAACAAGTTGGAATGCTTAGTTACAAATGACTTTACATTGTTTAAGGATTTAACATATGGAAAACACAGAGATTTTGTAAACACATTATTATGATTTGACGCCATAGCAGCGGGTGAGTTATACGAACCATGTGTAACATAACTAACCAATTTTTCCTTAATCGACTGTCATTTTCTTTCTAAGCTTTAACGTTTATCGAAGGGCTAACATAAATGCAAGACACGCATGGTTAATCATTTTTATTGGAAAACGAAAAGCCATAGTAAAGAAGGGGAGGGAGGAATCGGGAAGTTATGAGCCTGGCTAAATGGAGTTTAAAGAGAATAAGTTTTCCACCTCATTGGTTTCAGAGACAACCAGTCTTCCAAGGAAGAAAGTATCAGACAAAACATTCACACTCACATGACTTTCTCTACCTGCTCTGTAAATAAACTTTCTTTTTTCTACACGTGCTAATCGATATAGACATTAACAGAATGTTCTTATTGCTTAGTTTCTTATAAATAGAAAGGAATTAAGGGAGTGCACAAAGCTAAAGTGATAGTCAAATGTTTTAAAAGCTGTCGTTATGCATTGTCATTACAAATCGCTTCTTTTCTTGCCAGGAAGAGAACAAAAGTTAAAGGAGCCAATCTGGGTAGTGTGGTGGTAGCGTGGGCGAGTTATTCGGATACGGTTTTTATCGGGGTTTCTCTTATTCTGAGAAGAGGAATGTGGATTAACTTTAAGCTCCATGGACCCCGAAATCATTCGAGCATCATTTCACTAAATTCATTCATCATCCGATATGACCAACCATTTAAAGAACGTTAAGCTAAAACAGGTGTGTTTTGATGAGCTCTACATTTTCTGTACAGCAAATTTTTGTCTATCTCTTCCGGTATACCAGTTATGCAAAAGTTATTATGAATAAAAAGGAAATTGTAGAAATGCATTTTATTTTTCATGTAAATATCTTTAATATACGAAATTTTAATCAAAAGCGTTAGTAATTTTTCTGACGTTCAATATTTTCAAAAAATGTCCAAGAGGACAGTTTGGGTAGGGGAGATTTTCTTGGAAATCTTTGTGTCGCATCTTTTTCTAAAAATGTTTTTTTCGGACTCAGGACACCTCAAAGCCCATATTTCCGGTGAAATCTCGACATGGAATTTATCAACATGACGCAAAATTCTTCCAGAATAATCATTCTTCGGAGGTTATTCCTAAACATTTTGAAATATATATTTTGTTGGTCATGTAAATAACTTTAACATACGATATTTCAATCAAAATTGTTAGAGCCATATTTGAGAAAAACAAAATTTTCGAACATTTTTCCATATAAAGGTAGTTGGACGTGGGGGCATTTTCTTGAAAATCCTCGTGTCGCACCCTTCGAAGATTCTGAACTTAAATACCAAGTTTAATATTTGACGGACTTTTCGTTTTTGAGCTATGCTGCCCACAGACAAACACACACACACACACACACACACACACACACACTTGTCAGGCAGACTGACAAACACACACACGGACATTTTTATTAAAATGCTTTTTTAGGATTCAGGGGGTCTCAAATATGTATTTCTTGTGAAATCTCGGTATCAACATTTTGGGTACATTACAATATCTTCTCTACACACTATGTTAATAGTACGAGCAGAGAAAATAAAAATCTGATGTGTTCCATTCACATGACTTTCTCTACATCTCCGCAATAAATTATTTTTAAAAAGCTTGTGCTTCTATTTACTTCATGCTAATCGTGAAAAAATTAGCAGAAATAGTCTCATTGCTTGCTTCCTTGTAAGTAGAAGCGAAATAAGGGAGTGCCATAGGTTAAAAGTGATAGACAAAACTTGGTTGCTTTTTGACTGAGGTTCCTTTGTATGGACACGAGTTCACAAAGTCCTGTATGATAAAAGTATAAGTTTTTTATAGCTGATACCAAAAGAAGGAATATCTCAAAAACAATCAACTCCACGAAAAAAAAAAGTATATAATATAAAATGTGTGTTTTAAAGTGCTCTACATTTGTTTTATGGCAAATTTTTGTCCATCTTTTACGGTTTAGCAGTTATGGAGAATTTCGTAAAATTGACCCAGAATAAAGTAGTCTTCAGAGGCTATTCCCAGAAAATTCAAAATATACATTTTATTTGTCAGGTAAATAACTTTAATATACGATATTTTAATCAAAATCGTTAGAGTCATTTTTGAGAAAATCGAAATTTTCGAAAAAAGTTCCATGTAAAGGGTAGTTTGGTGTGGGGGGATTTTTCTCAAAATCTTCGTGTCGCATCCCTGGAAGATACTAAACTTAAATACCAAGTTTGGTATTTTACCGACTTTTCGTTTTTGAGTTATCGTGTTCACAAACACACGGACACACGGACCTTTTTCTGGAAATACTTTTTTTGGATACAGGGGACCCTAAAACATATATTTCCGGTGAAATCTGGTGGAGTGCAATACATTCTCTATACACTATGTACATAGTGAATATAGAGAAAGTAAAAATTGTCGTGTAAGTGGAACACCCGATTTTTCAGAGTTGTTATTATTCTGAGTTACCGTTAGGTTGAAAATCCATGGGAACAGAAATATACGATGGAAAGAACTCGTTAAAGAATTAAAACTTTCTTCGGTTTTATCTAATATCGAAGTAGCATTGCGTACTTTTATTGGAGAGAGCTCAAGAGTACATTTTTACCACCATCTTTTGCTATCTTTGGTGCAGTTTGACAACGAGAAATCCATTATTTTGATTGCTCTTTCTCCACAGAGTGCAGTAATGGGTCCACCTAACTTTCATCAACATTACACAAACAAAAGGTGTCCATGGATTATATTAAAACAGCTGCAAAGATTCCTTTTAAATATTTTTACTTTCTCTACACGTACTATGTACATAGTGTATAGAGAAGATATTGTAATGCACCCAGAAATTCGTTACTGAAATGTCACCGGAAACATAGTTTTTGGGGCCTCCTGAATCCCAAAAGAAAGCATTTTTAGAAAAATGTTCGTGTGCTTGTGTCTGTCAGTCTGCCTTTCTGTGTGCATGTGCGTCTGTGTGTATGTGTGTGTATCTATGGACAGCATAGGTCAAAAACCAAAACATCATTAAATACCAAACTTGGTATTTTAAGTTTGGTATCTTCCAAGGATGCGACACGAAGATTTTTAAGAAAATCTCCCCAACCCCAACTACCCTTTATATTGAACAATTTTCTAAAATGTTGATTTTTCAAAATTGGTTCTAACGATTTTCATTAAAATATCATATATTAAAGATATTTACCTAACAAACAAAATGTATATCTTGAATTTTCTGGGAAAAACCTTTGAAAACATTTTATTTTGAATGAATTTTGCGGAATGTTGCCTAACTGGTAAACCTTAAAATATAGACTAAAACCTTACTTAATAGGACATTTAAATTTCCTTAAAACGCACAATTTATGTTATTTACATTTTTTCGTGGCGTTGATCGTTTTTGAGATATTCCTTGCTATTGATTTCAGCTTTAAAATAATTCTACTTTTCTGATACAGGAATTTGTCAACTCCTGTCCATACAAACAAAGACACTTTAATTACAGAGCAACCAGCTTTTAAAAATTGGCCTATCACTTTAGCCTATAATACTCCTTTTTTCCTTTATTTCGTTTCTACTTAAACGGAAACAAATAATAAGATCGTTTCTGCTATTTTTGTTGTTGTTGTTGATTAGCATGAAGTAAACATATGAATTAGCTTTTTAAGAATAATTTATAGCAGCGATATGGAGAAAGTCATGTGAATGTAACACACAAGAATTTTTTAAATTAGATCTTTAATCTAATAACATAACTCCATGGCACGACAGCTCACGGGGAACCTTGGCCTACCGCCCGGCCGCTGCGTCCCCCATCTCGGTCCACTACAGACGTCATGGATGGGGTGCAGTATTGGAGGGTGAGACGTGGTCAGCGCCTCGAGCCCCTCCCGGCCGGTTAATGCGGTCCTCACGACCTGGAGCCGCTACTTCTCCATCAAGTAGCTCCTCAATTGGCCCCCCAGGGACCTCACGAGGCTGAGTGCACCCCGGTCCAGGTCTCCCAGCGGGGGAAAAATCCCCACGCCGGTACTGGGGATCGAACCCAGGTCTCCCGCTTGGTAGGCAGCTGCGCTACCACCGCGCTAAGGAGACGACCCAAATCTTTAATCTCTTACTTGAAAATGTAGGGGTGGATGATACGAAAATAAAGCGAAATGGATAAGAGAAGAGTTGAAGAACGAGTTGGAGGAGTGACTGGCGGAGAAACCGGAGGTCCCGGAGAAAATCCGCCAGACGCCGCTTTGTCCACCACAAATTCCACATGCAGGCCTTGGGTTCGAATCCGGGAGATAGCTCTAACCGCCACGGCGCAATTACCATTTGCTTAAGTGGAAAAGAAGCTGATAGGTTCCATTCACATGAATTTCACTACATATCTGCAATAAATTATTGTTAAAAAACTTATTCTTCTATTTATTTAATGCTCATCACTTTTTATCACTTGCGTACGTAGACGGGAAATAAGGGATTATCATAGGCTATAGTGATACTTTAAAATCTGGTTGCTACGTGGTTGAAGTTCCTTTGTTTGAATGGGCAACTGTTGACCAATTCCCGTATGAGAAAAGTATAAGTTTTTTAAAGCTGGAAGTAATAACAAGGAATATCTCAAAAACCATGACCTACACGAAAAAAATGTATGAAACATAATTTGTGTGTTTTAACATTTTCTGTTAAGTTAGATTTTGTCTATCTCTTATGGTTTACCAGTTAAGCAAAATTTCGTCAAATTCATCCAGAATAAATGAGTCTTCAGAGTCTATTCCTAGAGAATTCAAGATATACATTTTATTTTTCAGGTAAATATCTTTAATATACGATGTTTTAATCAAAATCGTTAGAGCCATTTTTGAGAAAATCAAAATTTTCTAACTTTTTCCTATGTAAAGGGTAGTTTGCGGTGGGGGAATTGTTCTCAAAATCTTCGTGTCACATCCCTGGAAGATACGAATCTTAAATACCAAGTTTTATATTCTACCGACTTTTCGTTTTTGAGTTATCGCGTTCACAAACACACGGACACTTGGACACAAAGAAACACACGGACCTTTTTCTGAAAATACTTTTTTGTTTTTGGATAAAGGGAACCCTAAAACGTATATCTCCTGTAAAATCTCGGTATGGAATTTTTGGGTGCAATACAATACGTTCTCTATACACTATTTACATAGTACGTGTAGAGAGAGTAAAAAAATGTAAATCTATCGCTGCTTATAGCAAGGACATCTAAATTCATGTATTGTTAAACTCATGAATTGTATTCTGCACATTTGTGCACTCTTGTTCATTATTATTATTATTATTATTATTATTATTATCATTATCATTATTCTTGCTTAAACATATGTATGACTGAAATTTCATGAAAAATCACAAGTCGACTTTTTTATTTTAATTCCATATAATAACTTAAATATTCTTGAATACAAAAAAGCTATAATTGGGCGGCAGGTACCATTTTTAAATGTCTTCAGTAAAAACATTAGAAATAAAACTATACTGGACACGGCAACAAGAGTTTCAGTCCAACGAGGTCTTATTCGCACTAGGGAAAATATAAAACGTAGTTATGCAGAAGAAAAGCAGCAATGCAATAAGAAAAGCACAGAAAAGCTAGCAGCAGAGGAGAGGAAAAGGAGAGCTGAGGGTGCAACCTACCAACCTGGTGGATTTTAATGTTAACCATGTATTCAAATCTTTCCCTGTTTTCTCGCTATTGATATTTTCCGTGTTTTTCTTCCTGTAAAATGTTACTTGCGGAGCAGTTTTTCTGTTATAAAAATACAATTTGATGTACATGTTCACAAAGGTACAATAAATAATAATTGCTCTAGTTTTTGCTTTCAGGTGTTTTTATGCACATGTTTTCAGTTTTCAAACACAAATATTATATTTTGTATGACAAAAAATCAGATTTATAACTATTAAATGTTTTTGGAACCTAAACCAAAGAAGGCACAGAGAAATCTGGGGCGATTTAAAAAAGTATATGTATTGTTAACCTAGGGTTAACCAAAATTTAAGTTTTTTGTTACAATGACTTTTTTGTGACGTGACAAAAACAAACACATTAACCATGTGTTCTGAACCATTAGAGAAAAATCTGATATGTTCCATTCACATGACTTTCACTACATCACTGTAAAAAATTGTCGTTAAAATCATATTATCCTATCTACTTTATGATAATCATTAGCAGAAATTGTCTCAATTACTTGCTTTCTTGTAGGTTGAAGAAAAGTAAAGTAACATACTAAGATAAAAAGATAGTCAAATGCTGTAAAAGCTGGTTACCATGTGGTTGAAATCCGTTTCTCTGTAAGGCCAGGAGTTTACAACTTTCCATGTGAGAAAAGTTTGATTATTTTAAATCTGAAACAAATAATAAGGAATATCTTTGAAATTGTCAATTCCACAATTGTGTGTTTTTACGTGATCTACATTTTTTGTGTAATAAGTTTTTGTATATATCCTACGGTTTACAAGTTACGCAAAATTCAGCAAAATTCATTAAGAACAAAAGAGGTCTTTAGAGGCTATTCCAAGAAAATTCAATATATACATTTTATATGCGATATAAATATTTTTAATATACGGTATTTTAGATAACTATGTTTATATACGATGTTTTAATCGGAATCGTTAGAGCCATTTTTGAGGAAATAAAATTTTTCGAATTTTTTTCCATGTAATGGGTATTTTGGGGTGGGGGAATTTTTCTCAAAATCTACGTGTCGCATCCCTGGAAAATACCAAGTTTGTTATTTACCGACTTTTCGTTTTTGAGTTATCGTATTCACAGACACACGGAATATACACACACGGACTTTTTACCAAAAATGTTTTTTTTTTGATACAGGGAACTTTAAAAAGTGTATTTCCGGTGAAATTTCGGTTTCGAGATTAGAGAAAGCAAAAATGAATACGACATTGTTTATTTCAACGAGGTCTACATAGTTTGTGAAATACGTTTTTGTGTGTCTTACGGTTTCCTAGTTATACAAAATTCATCCAGAATTAAAGTGTCTTCAGAGCAAATTCCCAGAAAATTCAAGACACACATTTTTTTGCGATTTAAATATCCTTAATATACGGCATTTTAATTAAAATCGTTATAGTCATTTTTGAGAAAATCCAAATTTTCGAAAAATGTTCCATTTAAGGGAGTTGGGGTGGGAGTATTTTCTTGGAAATCTTCGTGTCGCATTTTTGGAAGATATCAAATTAAAATACCAAGTTTGGTACTTTACGGACTTTTTGCTTTTGAGTTATCGTGTTCTTAGACATACGTACACACACCCAGGACCTTTTTATAAAAATGCTTTATTTGGATACAGGGGACCTTAAAGCGTCTATTTCCGGTGAAATCTCAGTATATCGATCTTTTGGGTGGAATGCACTATGTAGCATCACGTGTAGAGAAAGTAAAAAGGACATAACAATGGAGTTCAATACAATCTGTGCGATGCAAGACAGGCCAACTATGAAATGGGTCACGTGACAACAAGATGGATGGTTCATGGTTTCCTCCATAAGATGTGCTCCAAGAAAGTGATACGAGGATCTATGTTGTGATAAATCTGATGTGTTCCATTCACATGACTTGCTCTATATTACTGCTACAAATTATTCTATTTAATTCATCTAATGGACCAAAATTAGCAGAAATATTATTATTACTTGCTTCCTTGTTAATAGAAGCGAAATCAGGGGGTACCATAGGTTAAAGTGATAGTCAAAAGCTGGTTGTTATGTGACTGAAGTTCCTTTGTTTGTATGGACACGAGTTCACAAAGTCCTGTGTGAGGAAAGTATAAGTCTTTATAGCTGAAAAAAAGGGATATCTCAAAAACAATCAACTCCACGAAAAAAATGTATATAACATAAATTGTGTGTTTTAAGGTGCTCTACATTTGTTGTGTGGTAAGTTTTAGTCCATCTCTTACGGTTTAGCAGTTACGCAAAATTTCGTAAAATTGACCGAGAATAAAGTAGTCTAGAGGCTATTCGCAGAAAATTCAAAATATACATTTTATTTGTTATGCAAATATCTTTAATATACGATATTTTAATCAAAATCGTTAGAGACATTTTTTAGAAAATCAACATTTTCGAAAAAAGTTCCATGTAAAGAGTAGTTTGGGGTGGGGGGATTTTTCTCAAAATGTTCGTGTCGCATCCCTGGAAGATACTAAACTTAAATACCAAGTTTGGTATTTTACCGACTTTTCGTTTTTGAGTTATCGTGTTCACAGACACACGGACACTCACACACGGGCCTTTTTCTGAAAATACTTTTTTTGGACACAGGGGACCCTAAAACGTATATTTCCGGTGAAATCTCGGTATCGAATTATTTGGTGGAGTGCAATACCTTCTCTATACAGTATATATATAGCACGTATAGAGAAAGTAAAAATACCATATACTCAAGTGCGAATCTATCGCTGCTTACAGCAAGGACAAATAACTTCATGTATTGTATTCTGCACAGTTTGTGTGTTCTTCTCTATCATTATTGTCATTCTTGCTTAATGTAAACTTAGTCACGTTCCTTCCTGTCACTCGAAGCCTGCACTCTAGCAGTACTTTACCAATACAGTGTGAACCGTTTTAATAGGCCACAATTTCTCTCTGAAAGCTCATAGAAACGTAAAATATGTTTTAATGACCTCAGTGGCTCAGGGAGAATCGACAACAATCGATCAATGCCATCTGTTGACTTTATTGATGATTTCGATGGAAATTACAAGCATTTTCATGACATTGTTGACAGTCTTTAGTTTTCAGTCACAACAGCAACATTCAGTACTCACTTGGAGAGCGTGACGACAAACTGGAAGACAAAGTCCTTGGTTACTGCATATCGAGAATTTCGTAGAGAATTTAATATACGGGATGTTCCGACAAAGGCAACAATTTTGTCGCTAGCAAGAAAGCTGGAGAGTATTCGTTAGTGAGAGTGGAAAATATAGACCACCATTGAGTGCAGAAGACTAGTGAACTCTCCAAACAAATCGTTGCGTCGATTGCGCCAGGAATCAGGCTATTCATATGGCACATGTCAAAGAGCTGCGACTGCCAACAATGCCATGAAATTTCATCAATATAGTCAACAGATGGCATTGATAGACTGTTGCCATGATTATTGTCAATTCTCTCTGAGGTACTGAGATCATTAAAACAAGTTTCACATTATTCTACCAGCTTTCAGAGAGAAATTATGGCATATTAAAATGGTTCTGGTTTATATGGATCGTACTGTATATTGCTGCTGGTATTTCCACGAATGCCAGTTTTGCGAGATATATCGATTTGTGATGGTGACAGAAGAAGAAGCAGCGAGAGGAAAAGAACGGCTGGATAAATATTTTCCCACTCTGCCGCGGCAGACAATGGCGGTTGATGGAAAAACAACAACGCAGCGCTTCGCGACGCGACGCTCCACTCTCATGTTTGTTCGTTTGTGCTCTCCTCCTTGCTCTCTTGTTAAATTATTAAATTGTTATTTTTGTGTTTTCTTTATAATACATATGTTGCGTGGAAACAGAAGGACGTTTGGGAACAATGTCAACAGGGGATTTTTGTTAGGTTAGTATTAATCAAGTTTCTGTTTACGTTCATTCTTGCTCAAAGCGCGCAGGCGGAGTAGGAATCGAACGAATAGATTTTGTTTCCAGTCCATTGGGAATCGGCTACACACAGAGCGAGCGCATTCTAATAAAAGAACCCTTTCTAGTTACGCACTGCAAACATTTTCATATTGCCGATTCTCATACCATTTCCTACAAATCCCGATTTGTAAAATTAATTAATAATATATTTTATTGCTAAACAGTTCTGATATGTTACACTCACACGACTCTCTCTAGCTATTCTATAAACAAACATCTTAAAACAGATTATTCCTTCGAGATAAACAATAGAATGTTTTTATTACTTACTTTCTTGTAAGTAAAGCGGAACCAACAGAATACACTAGGCTAAAACGATAGTAATATGTTTTAAAGCCCGCCTGGGTAGCGTGGTGGTAGCATGTCTGCCTCACGTTCAAAAGGTCGTGAGTTCGAATCTCGCTTAGGGTGAGTTACCCGGGTAAGGTTTTTTTTCGGGGTTTTCCCTTATCCTGAGAAGACGAATGTCGAGTAACTTTAAGCTCCATGGACCCCGAGATCATTTGAGCATCATATCATCAATTGCATTCATCGTCCGATATGACCAAACCAGGTTAAAGGACGTTGAAACAAAAAAATGTTTTAAATCGTTCTTTGCTTGGCCAGGAGTAGAACAAAAGAAAAACGGACACTTTCTGTCTGAGAAGAGTACAAATACTTTACAATAGAAACCAATAACAAGGAATATCTCGGAAACTGTTACTTCCACAACAAAAATGTAAAGGACATAAATTGGTGTTTTGACGAGATCTAGATATTCTGAGTAATAAGTTTTTGTCTATCTCTTACGGTTTAGCAGTTAAGCAAAATTCGGCAAAATTCATCCAAAATAAAGAGATCTTCAGAGGCTATTCCCAGAAAATCCAAGATATATATTTTATTAGGGGATATAGATACATTTAATACATGGTATTTTATTCAAAAACGTTAGAACCATTTTTTTGAAAAATTTTCCTCGTAAAGGGTAGTTTGTGGTGGGAAGATTTACTTGAAAATCTTCGTGTCGCATCCTTGGAAGATACTAAACCTAAATACCAAGTTTGGTATTTAACGGTCTTTTCATTTCTGAGCTATGCAGTCCACACCCACACACGCCCCTTTTTCTAAAAATTATTTTTTGGACTCAAGGGACAACAAAACATATATTTCGAGTGAAATCTCGTCAATCGAATTTTTGGGTGGAATACAATACCTTCTCTATCCACTATGGGCATTGTACATACGAGGCTAGAGAAAGTAATAGTGAGTTACATAGCTTAATGTAGCCCAAAGAAAGCAATGAATACCAAAATACTTATATTTTAGTAACAGTTCAAATGTAATTTGCGACGGTTCCCTAATATAGATATTCCGGGTTTGAATCCCGGGTGCAGGTTTAGGATATTTAAGGAATAGTGTGGAGATGTGCTCAGGATGTGTTGGCATGGAATGTTTCTCAGGTGTGATAAGATACAAGTGGTTTCCTTTGAGTTCTGGTTTGTTATTGAACTCATTTATTTATATTCTTCGACCTCTTCTGCCGTCGAACATGCACGCATTCCTCTTAAATTTTCCCCTTTCCAGCTACTCCTTACGCGACCGCGTCTATAATTTCTTATTAATCTTGGCCGTATTCTGGTGTATTAAATAAATACTGTTTCTATCGCGGCCATATGTAGCCTATTCGTTTCCACCGCGGACTCAAATATCACGTCTTAATCCATCGAGTCTTCCATAGCAAGGTGAAGTCGCGTCGCTCGAGCAACAAGAGAACCGTTTGTATTTGCTTTGTTTATGTTCACCCTCCAACATTGGAACTTCCAACTCCCTCGGTTCATTGTTCTGCCCTTAACGGTACTCTCCTACCTGTATCGTGTGCTCGCTGGTAGTAACTTTGTATTTTCACTTTTAGACGTGTTTCACATTGCTTCTCTGGCATTTCCAATGTATATTTGTCCCTTCTTGCTTTAATTTATATATTATATTGGATATAATGTATATCTCCCTTTCAGAGATCTTTTAATTCCATGACACGACATGTTCTGAGTCAGATTCAAAAGCCTGCTAATTAAGTCACTCAAAAAAGCGCGCTAGTGTTGAATCCCTTGGTAAATTTTTGTTTGTCGGTTGTCAGCTTTGTTTAATATTGTTGCCTTAGTTCACATGTATACAGGATGTTAATGAACTATACCGAAATATTTTCACAGAATATGTAGATTACTTAAATAAGAAATTTGAGATAGGAGACTTATGGCCTGTTTATTGAAGTGCCGAAGTAACGGCTACAAGTTTCTAAAGTGCCAGTACGCCACTGGCTAACCATTCGAGAGCATAACACGAAAAACGAAGGGACATATTACAGCGTAGCTCTCTAGCGTAGTGGTTATGATACTGGCTTTCAAGTGAAAGATAGTTTCCGAGTTCGGGTCTCGTTCACGTATCGCGGCACTTCGTCTGGAATGAAAAAAATAATAATAAACATTTACTCTAGGACAGGATCGAACTCATGACCTTTGGGATAGCAGCTTCCCAAGCAATCAGAGCAGTTGAAAAAACGCCCCCAGAGTAGGCTACATAACTCAAGAACGTAGTTAATGAACGCTCAGTGTCGCACTGTCAAGTGATAAGTTCGAGATTTTATAGGTTTTTGCGACGCTAAACCTTGAGAGTACTGCTAACGAGCTGATAAAAGTCGATATTTCTATACTTGGGCATTAAAGACTTTCTAAGCCATTGTTTCAACCTGGTTTGCTTTAACACCGACTTATCAGCACCTGATACCCTCACGTTTAACGTTATGTTTATCCGGGGACCATGCATCGCCGATCTCAAATTACTTATATCAGTCACGTGCACAATCTCGCAAATTATTTCGGTGTACTTCATTAACATTCATTAGATTGGAAATGCCCAATCCTTATGTATTGTGCTGGTGAAGCAGGATTTTCTGGCAGCCGCTATAGTTAGTCACTACACTTTTGAGATGAGCACACCATGCGAGGGTCAAATGTGCACACACATTAAGATTTTGTGGTGGATAGGTAGAGTCAGACTGATGCCATAGGCGGGATTTGAAACCATGGATTTCCCGGTCTCTAGCCGGTTGCTGTTCCACTGAGCTACCATGGTAACCGACCGACACAGCATTGAATTTCTCAACTGACTCGCATGTTGCCCGGTAAACCACAAACTCATCTCAAATTGCCGTGGCAGCTCAGTGGTAGTACAACCGGCTAGAGACCGGGAGATCGGTGGTTCAAATTCCTGCTATGGCATTGATTTTTTCAGTCTGACTCTATCTATCCAACTTCTGTTATTTTTATTGCACAAATTTGTTACGACTCGGAGTTAACACTTTTTGAGATATTACTTTATTGGTTTCAATTTTAAAATACTCGTACCTAACATTTCTCAAACCTCAATTATTTTACGTGGCAACAGGCCTTTGAAACATTTGACTATAGCTTAGCCTAATGTATTCCCTTATTTCCCTTATAATTACAAGGAAGCAAGTAATAAACAAATGAAATGAAATGGTGTGTTATTTATGGAAGCTCTTTAACTGCTATGATTCTCAGCAACCCATTCTATACTGGGCGTGAATGACCACTTAATTTAGATCTCTATCAGGCTTGACGTTCTTTCACATTCCTTAAATCTATCAAAAACAAGGAATGCCTAAAAAAAGATGAACTCCACGAAAAAAATGTATATAACATAAATTGTGTGTTTTAACGTGCTCTATATTTTTCGTGCAGTAAGTTTTTGTCCATCTCTTACGGTTTAGCAGTTATTCAAAATTCCGTAAAATTCATCCAGAATAAAGTACTCTTCAGAGGCTATTCCCAGAAAATTCAAGATATGCATTTTATTTGTCATGTAAATATCTTTAATATCCGAAATTTTAAACAAAATGTTACAGCCATTTTTGAGAAAAATTTTCGAAAAAAGTTCCAAACAAAGGGTAGTTGGGGTGGGGGTATTTTTCTCAAAATCTCGTGTCGCATCCCTGGAAGATACAAAGCTTAAAGACCAAGTTTGGTATTTTACCGACCTTTTGTTTATGAGTTGTGGTGTTCACAGATACACTGACACACGGACACACACACGCACATACACACATGCGCGCGGACCTTTTTCCGAAAATGCTTTTTTTAGATAAAGGGGACCCTAAAACATATATTTCCGGTGAAATCTCGGTATCGACTTTTTGGGTGGAGTGTAATACCTTCTCTATACACTATGTACATAGTGCGTATAGAGAAAGTAATAAATATGAATAAAATACATCTGATTTTATATGTTTTTTTTTTTCTTTATTAGCATGAAGTAGATAGAAGAAGCTTCTGTAAGAAAAATGTGCTGCAGAATGGACAGAGAAAGCCATGTGAATAGCACACATGTGATTTTTCATTCGACGATCGTACAATACGTTAGTGAAATGTGACGTGACTGCGCCTTTATGAGATACAGCAGTTCATTAAGGTACTGCAGCTATCGATTTGCAGCTAAGCGATAACGATTACTCTCGCACTCGCAACAATCCGCAAGCCTTGAAATGGCAGGTGTGAGTTTTGAAACTGACGTTCATTTCGAATCGCTGGCAACGTCGGAAGTGACGCACAAACAGTGAATTTACTGCCGCAAAATTCCTCCGTACTCCTTTTTAATTCTCCGTTATTACTTTCTCTACACGTACTATGTACATAGTGAATAGAGAAGGTATAGTATTTCACCCAAAAATTCCATACCGAGATATCACCGGAAATACATGTTTTAGGGTCCATGAATCCAAAAAAAGCATTTTCAGAAAAAGGTCCGTTTGTGCGTGTGTCTATGAACACGATACCTCAAAAACGAAAAATGGGTAAAATACCAAGCTTCGTATTTAAGTTCAGTATCTTCCAGGTAAGCGACACAAAATTTTTGAGAAAAATTCTCCCATCCAAAACTACACCTTCCATGGAACTTTTTTCGAAAATTTTGATTTTCTCAAAAACGACTCTAACAATTTTGATTAAAATAGCATATATTTAAGATATATACCTGACAAATAAAATATATATCTTTGATTTTCTGGAAATGGCTTCTAAAGACTACTTTATTCTGGACGAATTTTACGGAATTTTGCATAACTGCTAAACCATAAGAGATGGAAAAAACTTACCAAAAAAAAAAAAAAAAATGTAGAGCACATTAAAACACACAGTTTACGTTATATACATTTTTTTTCGTGGAGTTGATCGTTTTTTTTAGATATTCCTTGTTTTTGGTTTCAGCTTTGAAAAACTTGTACTTTTCTCATACAGGAATTTGTCAACTCCTGTCCATAGAAACAAAGGAATAATCTTTTTAATAATATTTTTTGCAGAAATGTAGAGATAGTCATGTGAATGGAACATATCAGATTTTTAACTCTGGGTTATTACTTTCTCTACGCGTACTATGTACATAGTGTATAGAGAAGTTATTGCATTCCACCCAAAAATTCCATACCGAGATTTCATGGGAAATAGACGTTTTAGCTTACCCAGTATCCAAATAAAGCGTTTTTAGAAAAAGATCCGTTTGCGTCATCAGTGTGTGTCTATGAATACGATAACTCCAAGTCGGTGAAATACCAAACTTGGTATATAAGTTTAGTATCTTCCAAGGATGCGACTAGAAGATATCGATGAAAATCCCATTACACCAACCTACCCTTTATATTTGGAAAGTTTTGATTTTTTCAAAAATAGTCTAACGATTTTGATTAAAACATCATATATTAAAGATATTTTTACGACAAATGCAATATGTATGTTGAATTTTCTGGGAATAGCCTCTTCCTTTATATTCTGTATGACTTTTGCCTGATTTTGCATAATAAGTAAATCAGAAGAGATAGACAAAAATTGACTACGAACACAAAACATGTAGGCCTAGTGAAATACATAATTGTGTCGTATCCATTCTTTTGTGGAGTTGACCATTTTTGTGAAATCCCTTGTTGTTGGTTTCAGTTTTAAAATACTTAAAACTTTTCACATAAGGGAATTTGTCATTTCTTGGCAATGCAAAGTAAAGGATTTCATCCACCTAGCAACCAGCTTTTAAAAGTTTTGACTATCGTTTTAGCCTAGGGCATTTCCTTATTTTCTTTCTACTTACAAGGCAGCATCTCTGCTAATCTTTATGTTGATCAGTATTAGGTAGACAGAAGAATAAGCTTTTTAACAATAGTTTTTATAGAGATGTAGAGAAAGTCATGCGAATGGAACACATCAGATTTTTAGAAAAAGATCTGTGTGTGTCTTTAGACAGCACAGCTCAAAAACGAAAATAACGTTAAATATCAAAATTGGTATTTATGTTTAGTATTTTTCAGGGATGCGACTCGAACATTTTGAGAAAAATCCCTCCACCCTAAAATACCATTTACGTGAAACAAATTTCGAAAATGTAGAGTTTTATTAAACTACCGTAAATTAAAGATATTTACATTGCAAATAAAATGTAAATCTCGAATTTTCTGGAAATAGCCTCTAAAGACCTCTTTATTTTTAAATGACTTTTGCTGAATTTTGCGTAACTGGTAAACCGTAAGAGATAGACAGAAACTTGCTATACAAAAAATGTATATCACGTTAAAACACTCAATTTGTGTCATATGCCTTTTTTCGTTGAAATAACCATTTCTGGGATATTCCTTGCCATTTGTTTCATATTTAAAATACTTAAAATTTTCTCACGCAGAAAGTTGTAAACTCCTGGCCCTGCATATAAACGGATTTCAACCACATGGCAACTGGCTTTTAAAGATTTGACTATCGTTTTATTCTAGTGTATTTCCTTATTTCCCTTTTGCTTACAATGAAGCAAGTAATAAGATCAATTCTGTTAACGTTTATCTCGATTAGTATAATTTACATAAAAGAATAATCTTGTGTAACAAAAGTTTTTTTATGTTAATAGAACACATCATGTTTTAATTTTTTTTTAATTCTGGTAGCCTCAAAACGTGTACTTTCGTGAAGTCTCGGTATCAAAATTTCGGTTGGAATACAACATATTCCCTACTTTCTTTCCACAACAGAGAAAGTGAATAATGCGGTTCGGAAATTAGTTTTAGTTGTTGAGCTGTTCTTTTACGACAATGCGTATTTTAATTCAACTTATCACAACAGAAACATCCTGCAGTCCCTGGCGAATAGAGTATGTACTGCAAATAAACACGAAACATGCATTCGCTTTTTATTGCGAAAGTTACTCTCCATGCAAAGTAAAGTAATTTGTTCTTCTGTGAATACAGTAACCTGCCTTTTTAAATAAAACTTGAAAGTTTTAGTGTTAACCAAGTTGTTACGCCCTGACGCCGAGGTAAAGGAGAAATAACACACAATCACATCTTGGAACGTAAGGAAGTGTATATTCCATAGCTCTGTGTTCACTTGAAGACTAAACGTAATGTTCAGTATGAGCATAACCAAGTCCTTACTTGCACGCTATCTGTGGCCTGTTCCGCAATATTTACAATCCTTGTAAACTGTAAAGGGTGTTTCTAATTTTTTAGAACTTTTTCACATTGGAAGTTCGTAAAATTGAACTTTACAAATTTAAATTTTGTGACTGCGTCTTGCCGGTTCAAAATAGTTGATAATATTAAAAGAAATAACACTTGAAGAGCAGCGGCACAACCTCAAATCCTTGTAATCCGACACGTGAGAGAATATTCGCTTTTTCTGGAAATTTCTGTTGAAATCAACAGCTATAAAAGGAAGAGCTGCAATCCAGGTTCCCTTCGAAACTTCATACTGCAAGGATCTCTTCAATAGGAAGGAACAAGCATCGCCGACGATCTGCATCGACCGGACCAGACGGGACCGCTGTCGAGGAACCAGCAATCGTTGATTTCACCGCTGAAGCTGAGTCTCTTGCGCTTTCCTCGTCGCTGTCAAGTCGGACGTCAGGGGGAATACCAGCATAGGAACCTCTGTCACAACTGTTCTCGGTGGATGACCCGCCCGGCTGCTATAGTCAGTTTAGCGCCACTGTTGAAACTACACAAATAGCTAACAGCACAGCTTCTCCTGGGCTAAGCCTAGCAACTCTGGCCGCCTGTGACCAAGGCCTCACGGATCCGGTCACGCAATGGGCCAACTCCGCTGAAATACCCATGTCTTTCGGGACCAGGCGCACTATGATGTCCCTGTCCTCAGACCTCAACCTCCGAAGCTAAGCCCTCCGGATTGAGCCTAGCCGCGCTCTATGGACTTCACCCTGCCGCCACTACTGGTCATATGTCGAAAGTTTGTACCGCTGCCACTACTGTAGTGAACCGAATCCGACTTCTGTCTGCAAGCAGCACGATTTGACTCATCTCCGTCGCTTCTGTACCAACAGTTGCATACAGGCTCCCTTCACCTGGCAGTCCTGCTGCCCACTACATCCACGTGGACTTACGTCCACAGCTCTTCTGCCACCACCAATCACTGCAACAGCTCGCCAGCAGCAGTCTCGTCTGCCCGCACCTGGCTGAACCTGCCAGTAGCCAGTACACCAGCAGCACGGGGTCCACCTGCTTTAGGTAATCCGCAGCTGTGAAGCTGCACCTGAAGTTCTCCAGAAGCATGCAGGCAGATCTCATCAAAGATAAGCCAGCTCGACGGCATACTCCAGTGAGCTAGAATATGCACGAAGATGACGGTACTACCATCAAGGTAGTTAGCGTTGTCGACTGATCGACTCACTTAAACGTAATCTTCTCTCCGTAAGAAGCTCATCGCCCTTCAGACGATGCTGGATGGCCAATAGTATTCATCCCTACACCCTTCGAGCAACCGAACGCCCGGAGGCAACGTTCCAAAAGCTTCGGAAAGTTCAGTAACACTCCTGAGCTCCTAACACTTCTTTTCATATCCTTCAACCTGAATAGCACACTCTAGCGTCCCTTCCGAATAGCTCCAAATATCACCCTGGGCCTCCCGGTCAAGACTGTCCCCTAGCCTCCAATCTTTCATGCCCTGGCCGCTACTCCGGTCCAGCATCCATTACCCAGAATTCACGGGTGCTTTACCCTGTGCCGCGGACCCTTTCTCTTCCAATACCGATGGAAGGGTTTATTACTTTCTCTACACGCACTATGTACATAGTGTATAGAAAACGTATTGTTTTGCACCCAAAACTCGATACCGAGATTTCACCTAAAATACATGTTTTGGGACCTCCTGAATTAAAAAAAAAATTTTTTAGAAAACTCTCCGTGTGTGTCTGTGGGTAGTATGGTTCAAAAACGAAAACTCTGTTAAATGCCAAACTTAGTATTTAAGTTGAGTATCTTCCAAGGATGCGACACAACGTTTTTTAAGAAAATCCTCCTCCAACTATCCTTTACATTTTTAAAAGAAATGCTTTTCTCTTAAATGGCTCTAACGATTTTGATTAAAATACCTTATGTTTAAGATATTTTTATGAGAAATAAAATGTACAACTTTAATTTTCTGGAAATAACCTGTGAAGACCTCTTCATTCTGGATGGCTTTTGTATAACTGGCAAACCGTAAGAGATACACAATAACTTACTACATAAAATGTAGATCTCGTTAAAACACACAACTTATGTATATGTAAGGTTAATCGTTTTCAAGATATTCTGGAATATTAGTTTTAATTTTAGCCACTTAAACTTTTCTCAAACGGGAGGACACCTTTCTTCTCGTTTCTCGTTTATTTACTCCTGGAATGCAAAGAGATTGGAATTTCAACTGTTTCACATAGCGTCTGGTTTTTAAAGGACTAGCCTATCGCTTTAGCCTTTGCATTCCATTATTCCCCTTCTACTTACAAGGAAACTAGTAATAAGACTAATTCTGATCTCTTGATTAGCATGATGCAGATAAGAGATTAATGTTTTGAATAAAAGGTTTGTTTGCGGAACAGCTAGAGGACATCTTGTGAATGCAACACATATTTTTTCCGTTCTACTTACAAGGGGCCAAGTAATAATTACCATTTCTGTTAATGTTTATCTCGATTATCATGAAGTAGTTAAAAGAATAACCTTTTTAACAAAAAGTTATTACAGAGATGTAGAGAAAATCATGTGAATGTACTGTTGTTTTAGACTGAAGATGGAACTTTGGATCGTGATGTTGAGGTATTGAAGCCCAGGACACCCCGAATGTGGGCAACAAGCGATACAGCCTGTGTCATCCAGCTGTTATGACTCCAAGATATACAGATCCCAGTAAATATTGTTTTCCGTTGCAGGGGAAACACACAGAAACCCCTACGTGATAGTGTCCCCGAAGGCTCTGTCTTATCACCCACCTTTTATAGCTTCTTCCATGACAGACTTCCCTACAGTGCAAGACATAAACATGATGCAGTTTGGTGATGACGTCCTGCTTTACCGAACAGAACCTATAATCCGTTACAGACTCACCTTCGTCTCGTCCAGGACTGGTGCACACAGAGGCGGATGTCCGTCACACCGGGTAAAAGTCATGCTATTCTGTTCACCAGAAAATGCATCCCCGCAGTTCAAAGACCGAATTTCTCATACTAGGGCTAAAGAACAGGGTGGGTAAATTCCATCCAGTATCTGCGCGTCACTCTTGACAAGGGCCTGGCTTTTTGAGCAGGGAACGCGAACAAGCTAGGGGGGCGGTGGCCACCACCCTACAACCTATTATAGCCTACTGATTCACTTAAAGTTATGCAATCTGTTCTGTTTTCATTATCAATAGCTTTAAAGTGGATTAATTGGTTTTAACTGTGAACGGCGTCGTAGAGTTACCCTGTAGCTTCGGACCTATCAAAACAGGCACCAAACTCATTGCAGGGGCTCGCGTGGACTAGACTAGGAGCATGACGGAGCACAAAAATTGCTGACGGTATGAGAATCTGTCCCATTTGCGAGGAGAAAGAGTCGTGGACCTATCTATATCTTGGAAGATGTTGGGGTATTGAGGAGTGGAGGAAAAATATTTACCGCCGTCCTTTACAACCACGAATGTAGAGCTAGAAGCATGTGGACGCTACTGGCAGGCTCGGAAAACGCCGACTAGGTAAATTTATACTTAAGGCAAGACAGCTGGGATGTGAAAAAGCTGACAATAGAGAATTGGGGGGGGGGGGATAAGAGTTAAACACATGTGATCATAATGTTTTACATACATATGTTTTATGTCATTCTTCTGTCGTTGCTGTGTTGTCGTGTTATATAGTGTGTATATATTAAGTGTATTGTCTAATATAATAGGACACTTAAAGCATCAAGGTGTACTCTGTATGATATAAACACACCTATTCATTCATTCAGTCACTTAAAATTACGCGTTTTCAAGGTACTCATAGTCTATCAGCGAATATAATATAAAGGGCTCCGGTCCATCCACTTTGTATTTTGTCGCTTCCGAGTGAGGCTACTACATGAAGCTTCGGCTCTCCCATGATTAGGCGCCGGGCTCAAAATTTCTACGCCAGATTGGCCCAACATGAGAAGGCCCTTGTTGGATGTCTACGGGACTACTTACCAACTGTGCGCCCATCAGGCAGTTCTGAGTTCTTCGCATGGCTTGAAAGCAACCCTGGTAACAAAGGTTTTAAATAAGCCAACAGAAACAAACTGAACTAAGTGCCTCCTCTCCCGATCATCGAAATTAAAAGAAACTGAACTAAAACATCAGCGGAGCAGCGGCAAGGATGATGCTGCTGCTGAAAAAGCAAACATTGAGTAGTCTACCTGTAGTGCTACCTCCTTAATGCCACCAATGTAAACGCCATCAAACGAAACCTCAACCCATGCTCTACATTCCTGGTACACCTAGGTACACCTGCTATACCTAGGCTCACCGCGAGTCTCTCATACACGCACGCACACGTGTTGTCTGCAACTTATGCGAAGCTACATATCCTCCTGGTCGTCTTTTTCATTTTCTCTAGCCCCTTATGTAGAATAGAGAAGCTGTTATAATGTAACCAAAAATTAGATATCGAGATTTCACCTAATGTATCTTTTGGGGTCTCCTGAGTCAGAAAAAGCATTTTTAGAAAAAGGTCCGTGTGTGTCTGTGGACAGCATAGCTCAAAAACGAAAAGACCGTTAAACACCAAACTTGGTATTCAGGCTTAGTATCTTCCAAGAATGCGATACAACGACCCTCAAGAAAATTCCCCCCAAACAAAACAACGCTTTACATTGAAAAATGTTCGAAAATTTGTATTTATGCTAAAATAGCTCTAACGATTTCGATAAAAAGTGCCGTATATTAACGATATTTACATGGCAAATAAAACATATATCTTGAATTTTCTAGGACTAACCTCTGAAGACCTCTTTATTCTGGATGGATTTTGCCAATTTTTGCTTAGCTGCTAGACTGCAAAAGATAGAAACCTACTACATAAAAACATGCAGATATCGTCAAAACACACAATTTATGTCCTTTACGTTTTGGTTGTGAAGGTAACCATTTCTGAAATATTCTTTGTTATTGGTTTCAATTGTGAAGTACTTATACTTTTCTCAGTCAGGAAGTGTCCGTTTTTCTTTTGTTCTACTTCTGGCCAAGCAAAGAAGCCATTTGCAATGACAATCGCATAACGACAGCTTTCAAACATTTGACTATCACTTTAACCTAGATTATTCTCCTTTAGTTCCCTTCTACTTACAAGGAACTAAGTAATAAGAACATTCTGCTAATGTTTATCTCGATCAGCATTGTGTAGAAAGAAGAATAATCTTATGTAAGAAGTTTGTAGAGCAGCAAGAGAAATTCATGTTAGTGTAGCACATCAGATTTTTCTGCTGATGGATTTGTTACTTCGCAATTGGAAGAAGCAGGTTGTATGCTCCCTTCCTTCCACTCACATTAACTTCACATGATTTTTTCGTATCTGACATCTCTTCTTCACTGTCGCTATAATCTAGCGTGAAATCTTGCAGCAAAAATGCCATTATAATCGTCGACCTTTTCCTTCAGGCTATGAAACAGTCCCTGTTACTTTCTGTTTAAGTCTCAATAAAGGTATGGGTTCAAGTATATACTTGGCATTACTTTCTCTACATAGTGTACAGAGAAGGTATTGTATTGCACCCAAAAATTCGATACCAAGATTTCACAGGAAATATATGTTTTCAGACCCCCTGAATCCAAAAAAAATAAACATAATTGGAAAAAGATCCCTGTATGTGCGAGTGTGTGTGTGTGTGTGTGTGTGTGTGTGTGCGCGCACCTGTGGACAGCATGGCTCAAAAGTGAAAAGTTTGATTTTCTCAAAATGGCTCTAACATTTGGATTAAAATATCGTATATTTAAGATATTTATCTGACAAATAAAATGTGCATGTGTGTGCATGTGTGTCTGTGTGTGTCTGTGTGTGCATGTGTGTCTGTGTGTGTCTGTGTGTGTATGTGTGTCTGTGTGTGTCTGTGTGTGCATGTGTGTCTGTGTGTGTCTGTGTGTGTGTCTGTGTGTGTCTGTGTGTGCATGTGTGTCTGTGTGTGCATGTGTATCTGTGTGTGCATGTGTGTCTGTGTGTGCATGTGTGTGTGTCTGTGTGTGCATGTGTGTGTGTCTGTGTGTGCATGTGTGTGCATGTGTGTGTCTGTGTGTGCATGTGTGTCTGTGTGTGCATGTGTGTGTGCATGTGTGTGTGTCTGTGTGTGTCTGTGTGTGTCTGTGTGTGCATGTGTGTGTCTGTGTGTGCATGTGTGTGTCTGTGTGTGTCTGTGTGTGCATGTGTGTCTGTGTGTGTCTGTGTGTGTCTGTGTGTGCATGTGTGTGTCTGTGTGTGTCTGTGTGTGCATGTGTGTGTCTGTGTGTGTCTGTGTGTGCATGTGTGTGTCTGTGTGTGTCTGTGTGTGCATGTGTGTGTCTGTGTGTGTCTGTGTGTGCATGTGTGTCTGTGTGTGTCTGTGTGTGTGTCTGTGTGTGTCTGTGTGTGCATGTGTGTCTGTGTGTGCATGTGTATCTGTGTGTGCATGTGTGTCTGTGTGTGCATGTGTGTGTGTCTGTGTGTGCATGTGTGTGTGTCTGTGTGTGCATGTGTGTGCATGTGTGTGTGTCTGTGTGTGCATGTGTGTCTGTGTGTGCATGTGTGTGTGCATGTGTGTGTGTCTGTGTGTGCATGTGTGTGTCTGTGTGTGCATGTGTGTGTCTGTGTGTGTCTGTGTGTGCATGTGTGTGCATGTGTGTGTGTCTGTGTGTGCATGTGTGTCTGTGTGTGCATGTGTGTGTGCATGTGTGTGTGTCTGTGTGTGTATGTGTGTCTGTGTGTGCATGTGTGTCTGTGTGTGCATGTGTGTGTGTCTGTGTGTGCATGTGTGTGTCTGTGTGTGCATGTGTGTGCATGTGTGTGTCTGTGTGTGTCTGTCTGTGCATGTGTGTCTGTGTGTGTCTGTGTGTGCATGTGTGTCTGTGTGTGCATGTGTATCTGTGTGTGCATGTGTGTCTGTGTGTGCATGTGTGTCTGTGTGTGCATGTGTGTGTGTATGTATGTGCATGTGTGTCTGTGTGTGCATGTGTGTGTGTCTGTGTGTGCATGTGTGTGTGTATGTATGTGCATGTGTGTATCTGTGTGTGCATGTGTGTGTATGTATGTGCATGTGTTGTCTGTGTGCATGTATGTGCATGTGTGTGCATGTGTGTGTCTGTGTGCATGTATGTGTATGTATGTGCATGTGTGTGCATGTGTGTGTCTGTGTGCATGTGTGTGTATGTATGTGCATGTGTGTGTATGTATGTGCATGTGTGTGCATGTGTGTGTCTGTGTGCATGTATGTGTATGTATGTGCATGTGTGTATCTGTGTGTGCATGTGTGTGTATGTATGTGCATGTGTTGTCTGTGTGCATGTATGTGCATGTGTGTGCATGTGTGTGTCTGTGTGCATGTATGTGTATGTATGTGCATGTGTGTGCATGTGTGTATCTGTGTGTGCATGTGTGTGTGCATGTGTGTGTCTGTATTTTTCAGACATGTATGTAGTGGTTTTAATTAAAAACCATATATTGAAGATATTTTCATTGCAAATGAAATGTGAAATTATTATGTTATGATTGGTATGTGCTATTTGTATTTGATTTTAAGTTTATCATTGTTAGTTTGTAATGTTTTCTATATTTACTTTTATCATTGTAAATTATTTTTAAAAATGTTTAGTGTGTAGTTATACTTTGTTTACATGGTGGCCCTCATCTGAGGAAATTAATTAATAATAATATATATATTGTGTTAATATGAATTTGAATAAACCGTGTCAAGTTCTTGCGTTACTCTACGCTGGTGTTCTGAATAAAAAAACCAAAACAACATTTAACGATTTATTCCTGTAATACAATGAATTGTAAATGACAGTATAACATGAACGGGAACCTTTATGTGAGGCATTCAAAAAGAAAGGGGAAAAAAAAGATATACAATAATGACTGCATTCATCTTTCGTTCAGGTTCATTTTCATATGATAAATCATAGCCAGGAAGTTTGTCAGACTATAGTATTGAACCTGTTGCCGTAAACTAGGGCTAGTTTGGTTTTTAATGGGTAACTTACCCCTAACTTGGGTAATATAATAATTTTTAAATATACAGATATACATATTTTATTTTATATTGAATTCAATAAGAAAATCGGAATAATTGTTCTCATGTTCCATAGATGAGCTTAAATCTAAACAATATCGCATTTCCCCGATTTTGAGCTCTCTGTTATACGAGAGTAATAACGCACTATATTTTACATTTGATGCATAACCAAAATAAAGATTATATTTAGGAAATATAGTTTTTATTTTATACTGTATCGAATAGGAAATATAATGAATGTAATATATAATAGGGGGACTTTCTCGAAGACAATCATGTAATCTTTAAGAAATAAGTCCAATAATCATACTTGACACAATTTTAAATACAAATATGTATGTTTATGTTTATAAAATAATGTATTTTCCTAAGTTGGACCAAAGTAACAAAGGCCCGATACAATGTAATGGTAAAACTTCTGATTAGAGCTTATAAAATAAAAATTATCCTTAAAGTGTTAAATGCAATATTCAAATTTGAAAGTTAACTTAACTAAAGGCTTGTCCAAAACTAATGTCAGTACTGCCCCCTGTAACTAACGGAGCCAGCCGCTAATGAAATGTATATCTTGAAATTTCTGGGAATCATCAATGAAGACCTGTTCATTCTAGGTGACCTTTGCACAGCTCGTAAACCATAATAGGTGTATTTATTGAAATTCAGTATACACACATTGATCTCTATCACTCGCACGGGTCCACAGACCGTACGTGCTTTTGCAATACACAAAATAGTAAACAATATTAAAAAAAAATCTGATGTGTTCCATTCACATAACTTTCTCTACATCTCTGCAACAAATTACTCTATTTACTTCATTTAATCCAGAAAAAATTACCACAAATAGTCTTATTTCTTGCTTTCTTGTTAGCAGAAGCGCAATAAGGGAGTACCATAGGTTAAAGTGATAGTCAAAATCTGGTTGCTATGGGACTGAAGTTCCTTTGTTTGTATGGAGACGAGTTCACAAAGTCCTGTATGAGAAAAGTATGTTTTTTATAGCTGAAACCAAAAACAAGGAATATCTCAAAAACAATCAACTCCACGAAAAAATTTATGTAACATAAATTGTGTGTTTTCAAGTGCTCTACATTTGTTGTGTGTTAAGTGTTTGTCCATCTCTTACGGTTTAGCAGTTATGCAAAATTCCGTAAAATTGACCCAGAATAAAGTAGTCTTCAGGGGCTATTCCCAGAAAATTCAAATTATATATTTTATTTGTCAGGTAAACATCTTTAATATACGATATTTTAATCAAAATCGTTTCAGCAATTTTTTTAGAAAATCAAAATTTTCGAAAAAAAGTTCCATGTAAAGGGTAGTTTGGGGTAGGGGGATTTTTCTCAAAATCTTCGTGTCGCATCCCTGGAAGATACCTAACTTAAATACCAAGTTTGGTATTTTACCGACTTTTTTTTTGAGTTATCGTGTTCACAGTCACACACACACACACACACACACACACACACGGACCTTTTTGTAATGCTTTTTTTGGATATAAGGCACCCTAAAACATATATTTCCGGTCAAATCTCGGTATCGAATTTTGGGTGGAGTGCAATACCTTCTCTACACACTATGCACATAGTGCGTGTAGAGAAAGTAAAAATTAATGTATTCTATTCACATGATGTCCTCTAGTTGTTCGGTAAACAAACCTTTTATTAAAAATATTAATCTGTTATCTACATCATGCTAATCAAGATAAACATAAGCAGAATTAATCTTATTACTAGCTTCCTTGTAACTAGAAGGGAAATAAGAAAATACACAGGCTAAAGCGAGAAACGAGAAAAAAGATGCCTTCCCATCTGAAAAAAATAATCCGAAATATCTAGAAAACGGTTAACTATGCAAAAAAAAAAAAAAAAAAATGTATATGACATAAATTGTGTGTTTTAATGAGATCTACATTTTTTGTGTAGTAACTTTTTATTTATATCTCTTACGGTTTGCCGGTTATATAAAGTCATTCAGAATGAAGATGTCATCAGAGGCTATTCCCAGAAATTTTACATTTCGTTTGTCATAAAAAGATCTTGAGCATAAGGTATTTTAATCAAAATCGTTAGAGCCGTTTTTGAGAAAATCAAAATTTGCGAAAAGTGTTCCATTTAAAGGGTTGATAAAAATGGGGGGGATTTTCTTGAAAATCTTCGTGTCGCATCCCTGAAAAATATCAACTTTAGTACCAAGTTGTGTTTAACCGACTTTTCGTTTTTGCGCCGAAAAATCATTTAATAAGTACAATAACCTGTGTATTGAAATATTTCACTAAGTAACCACCGAAAAACCACTTAAATAATGGCATTAACTTACGTAATGAAACATATTTCCCTTTCCTCGTTTATGCTTGTGCTATTCGAGAAACTACAACCAAACACCAAACACTTACTGACCATTATACTGATTTAAAACTTATACATTTAACACCATAAAAATCACTTAAATAGGTATCCTAACCAATGAATTGAAACACATTTCCCTTTCCTTGTTTATGCTTATGCTATTCGAGAAACTACAACCAAACACCGCACACACATTATACATTATACTGGTTTAAAACTTACAGTTTAAATTTATTGCTTAGTTGAACATTTAACACAACAGACTCTTTTTTTTTGTGTAAATTTAACCCACATAAGGCGCACTCATCTCAAATGTGTAAATCTAAAATGGCAGCTTGACATAAACGTGCTTCACCAAGCATAATGCATCAGGACAAGACATTTCCTATCTATTTTCTCCATATCTGTGCTGCCTCTTGAATTAAACAAACCAACGTCAGGCGCGACAACATTTTAAAGAAATGAACATCAGCTGCGATAAGCTGTTTCGACAATATCGCTCGTCAGATGACCGAAATAAGTTGAAATTGCCTATTCTAGGCCCTTGCATGTGCGCTTTAATAGTTGAGCTGAATTGTTAAAGATATTCTATGCACTGGAAGGAATATAATGTCCCCGAGCCACCACTGAACTGACGCCGCTGAAACCATAATTTGCTGGCATAGTGGCAAGCCTCCAATTGTGCAGTTTACCTCTTAAAACGATTTAACGATAATAGGTTAATTAAATATTATGTAAACTTATTCGAAATTAATGGTATAACATCGATACGCTGATAAATTTGCGCTTTCCCGCCATAACGACTGACATTTGCTATGGTTCCCGAAACAATTGATTGCCTTGGGACAAGGTGATTTAATGGGTTTTTATTTAAGAGAAAGCACATGTCACGTGTTCCATTCATATGACTTTTTCTATCAGTTCTCCAAACAAACTATTCTAACAAAAGTTTATTATTTTATCTACATCATGCTAATCAAGGTAAATATTACCAGAAATGGGCTTACGAGGGTCAGCTGATAAGTCTGGGCCTCACACAGATATGGCGCCACTAGGCCAGTTAGACAGTAGCAATGTACAGTTTAACTCTAGACTAGCTTGTATCCATAGTTACAGGTCAATAACTTGTTTAGTTTTCAAATGACAGCATTTTAAACAAGCAACTTTAGAGTTTTCATGAAAATGAAGGATTTGGAAAAACGAGCAATGATTAAATACTTCTATATGAAAGGCTTAACGCCTAAAGAAATCAAGGAGGAAATGGACAGTTCATTCATTGTATTTTCAAAGCTCTGAACATTATTATCCTGAATTTTCTGTATAAAGCTTCATACTTTTATTTGTAAAAGTACAGGCGATTTTATTTACTAATTATGTTATAAAATAATTGTTTTATTGTAGTACTTTATGGATTACTAAGATGTATATAATGTCAATACTTTTGGAACAGATTACACCTCAACGTGTTCAAGTTTACACTACAAACATCTCCCCACTACACTCTCTTTATTCCGCTGACTGCTCTGTGTGTTCGTAACTGTGTGCGTTTCGAAACCCAAAACCGAGCTCTAGAAATGCCACAGAAAGAATGCCAAGTGAAACTATTTTAAGATTCGTAGCTAGAGAATTATATATATGGCGTGTGTTTTAGCACTAATTTAAAGTAGTTTAAATCTTGTGTTTGAGAACAATAACTAACTATAAAATTTTAATATTTTGAGAATGCAATCTAAGCATTGTATACAATGTGACACAGGTTATAACACCTAAGTGATATCATTTTTACTTTCTCTACCCAAAAGAATCTGATGTGTTCTATTCACATGACTCTCTCTACAACTCTGTAACAAATTATTGTTAAAAAGTTTATTCTTCTATTTGCTTCATGACAGTTGAGATAAACATCAGCAGAAGCGCTCTTATTACTTGCTTTCTTGTAAGTAGAAGGGAAATAAGGAAATATCATAGGCAAAAGCGATAGTCAACTATTTTAAAAGCTGCTTGCTAAGTGATTGAAGTTCCTTTGTTTGTATGGCCAGGAGTTGACAAATTCCCGTATGAGAAGAGTATA
Source organism: Hymenopus coronatus (assembly GCA_030762935.1). NCBI lineage: Eukaryota > Metazoa > Arthropoda > Insecta > Mantodea > Hymenopodidae > Hymenopus > Hymenopus coronatus. The sequence goes on from CM060897.1 coordinate 163,751,902, forward strand.
AGTATTTTATAGCTGAAACCAAAAACAAGGAATATCTAAAAAAAACTATCAACTCCACGAAAAAAAATGTATATAGCAAATACAGTGTGTTTTAACGAGATCTACATTTTTTGTGCAGTAAGTTTTTGTCCATTTGTTACGGTTTGCCAGTTACGCAAAATTCGGAAACATTCATCCAGAATAAAAAGGTCTTCAGAGGCTATTCCCAGAAAATTAATTATATACTTTTTATTGGAGTTGTAAATAGATTAATTTACGGCATTTTAATCAAAATCGTTAGAGCCATTTTGAAAAAAGAATCAACATTTTCAAACATTTGTTCATGTAAGGGGTAGTTTCTGGTAGGGAGATTTTCTTGAAAATCTTTGTGTAGTATCCTTGGAAGATACCAAACCTAATATTTAATGTTGTTTTTTTCAGGCCGCGCCGTGGCCGAGTGGTCAGACAACTCGCCTCTCACCTACACGGCCCGTGTTCGATCCCAAGCGACCGCATGTGAGATTTGTGGTGGACAAAGCGGCGCAGGGGCGGGTGTTCTCCGGTTTCTCGAGCCATCTCTTTCCACTGGGGCTCCATCTTAATTTCATGTACCATCAGTGTCGTCGCCTGAGCTGCCAGAGCAGTAAAAGCGGGCATTAAACACTATGCTGCCCACAGACACACACGGACGTTTTTCTAAAAAGTAATTTTTTTTATTCAGGGGGTCTCAAAATAGCTATTTCCGGTGTAATCTCGGTATCAAATTTTTGGCTGCAATACAATACGTTCTCCACTCACTATGTAGATCGAGAAAGTAAACAAAAACGCTTACCTAGTTTTATTGCAGGGGACGTTAAAGTTTATATTTTATTTCGGTTTGAATACAACCTAGTATGAGTATTAAAAATAATAACACAGAAACCATTATACAATAAATGTTAATGCTACAACGTTTTTCCGGTATGAAAGTTTACAAGTTTTGGAGAAATTTGCCGAGATTTTGAAGGCTTCTGTGTGCTAAAAGAATGTAGAGTAAGGTGGAAGCAGAAACGTGGTAATGATAATAAAAATGGATGACAAAGAAGGCAGCAGGAGTGGCAACATGGGCAAAGAAAACATAATGCAAACACTTGCATTAATGGAGGACCCGCGCAACACAAAGGAGCATCCTACATATGATTAAAACACTCTGTCGCGTTACTCGGTATTTAATGCAGAAAGCCTTACTCTGCTCGACGTTATGCCTCGTTAAGCGGAATGGTGGGCCGCTCGAGTCGAGGAGGCGCGTTCAGAAACGTTAAAAGAGGAAGGAGGTTGTAATCTTGCTTCCGCATCAACGACTGCTGCATATAGGAACAAGAGGCCCAATAGCGCCTCAAGTGGGAGTTTGATTAAACTTGTTGTGTGCTGTTGCTTGTTTTTTCTTTCCCTTGCACGGCGATGAGACACTTGCAGCTCGTGTCGTATAGTCCCTATTAACTTTCATATTGTGCTGTAGGATGTACCCTAATTTGCTTTCCAGCAGCAGGCGGGGCCATAAACGTTTTTATATAGTCCAAGGTAAAATGCATCATATTAATTAGAAGGACACTTTAGCGCAATGCATTGGTCGAGATTAGGCAATTATAACCAATCGCGGTCCTTTAACTGCAGCTGATGTTCATTTCTTTGAAATCTTGTCGCTCCTGACGTTCGTTTGTTTAATCTCCCGTCTTGGTTATTAGCAACAAGGTGGCAATGCAGTCAGGTAACCTTCACTTTTAATAACAGCCAGTTCCACAATTGTACTTTCAATTAATTCAGTTACAATGCTTATTTAAAGTTTAATCCAGTTCATAATGTATTTAGTTCAAAAAAGGAGTGAACATAATCATTATTCGTATTTCTTGTGTATGAGAAGAGTGCAATAACCTCAACTAAAATAACGTTTCATGTATTTGTTAATAAAAGTCAAAATAAAATCACTTTTCGCGTTTCTATTGTTGTTATCGACTTTCGTACATTGGGTGTAGACACGGTCGGACATATAATTCAGGAGGCAGTGAAGAAAGAAAGAAAGAAAAAAAAAAAAAAACGTTCGGTAAATAAACATGGTGGAATGCGTCATGTACCATTTGAGAACTAATGTAAGTATTACAATGATAAAATCTCCCTTCCTATATAGTATAAAGTATCAATATTCCATTTCGCTGAATTGTCTTATCAAATACAACTCGTGTTTTCATATCTTAGGACAATTCACCTCGGTCGTGAATTATTCACAAGATGAAAACACCTCTTGGAATTTCCTATGAAAACATTTGATGTGTTCCATTCACATGACTTTCTCTACATTCTTTGTAACACATTGTTGTTAATAAGCTTGTCCTTCTATCCCTTCATGCTAATCCACATAAACATTAGCAGAAACATTCTTATTGCTTAGTTCCTTATAAGTAGAAGGGAAATAAGGGAATAGACTAGACTAAACCGACAGTTAAGTGTTTAAAAAAAATTGGTAAAGCTATACGAGAGCACCATCATATAAATATATCTTTAAGAATTGAAACTAACCTTATAATCCACTTCAGAGTATCAAGGAGTTAATATGTTTTGATCTAGAATTGGAATATCCCACCGCTCCTGCCCTGTAAATACTCTTTCTTAAAGCAAAATTATCATGGTGGGGGAAGATTTAACAGCTGTTACTAGGCGGGAAGTAACTATTTATGGTCTAGAAACAATTAAATGTGTATGCTACCAACGTAGATAAAGTCACCAAACAAGAAAGAAAAAAAAAGTGAAGCTCAAAAGTCACCAACACTCACACATTAACAATGGAGTGCTAAGGCTCAGTTGGTGAAACCGGTGGAAATTATTAAAACCAAAGTACAGGAAAGTCAGTTTATTGATACACACTAATCTAAACCTCACACAACTAATGCTTGCTTCGCTCGCATGCTTTGGTTGGAACAATCGAAATGATTAAAACCAAAATGGACGAAAACTAAGTAGTTTATTTAACACACTGGTTTAAACCTAAGAAAGCGCATGCTCGCTCCGCTCGCATGCTTGGTAAAACCAGTAGAAATTATTGAAATCAAAGTACAGGAAAATCAGTTTCTTTACACACAAACCCAAACCTATTACAGCGCATGCTCGCTTCGTTCGTATGCTTTGGTGATACCACTGAAAACTACTAAAAACAAGTTACACAAAAATTACGTATTTACACAACAATAATGGATTCAGAACTCTAAAAACACAGAATCGCTTTTAGAATCGGCAGGATGGCATATCGCGGTATATTTTGTAAAAATGTTGCAAATCATCGCCATGATGTAATAAAAAAAGGCAACTCAATTATAAAGTGACTCTGGTGATCTAATAACAAGCCACCTATGATGGTTCCACAACTTTTTAATGGCTAATTATAAGCAGTTTTCAAATATTGGTAGTTCTGAATTTTGCAACATAAACGTCAAATATGAACGATTTAGACACCACCTCTCTGATAGCTAGTGAAACAATAGAAATTGTAAAAAACTTAAGCAAAGGAATACTTTTGGTATATTTTAATGTAAATCGCGTACATTATTGAAACTTAAAGTCCAAAGATAAACAAGATATGTTTTTAAAAGATAGTAATACAATGTTACGGTGAGTAAAAGTGAAAAAACTAATACCTAATTAGTTTTAGTGGTAGTTAAAACGGTGAAACCAAGATATAGTAGTAATAAATTTTTTTTTGGCAGTGTTTAACGCCCACTTTTACTACTTGTGGCACCGCAGGCGATGCCACTGGTGATACATGGATGAAGATGGAGCACCGGTGGAACGCGATGGCAGGAGGAGCCGGAAAACCCGCCGCTGCGCCGCCTTGTCCACCACACATCTCACATGCGGTCGCTTGGGGTCGAACCCGGGCCGTCTAGGGGAGAGGCGAGTGGTCTAACCATTCGGTCAAGGCGCGGCCACGTGTTTTGAAATGTGATTGAGATGGGATTCAAATCCGTTTCTTGGCGTGGCCAGGAGTTGACAAGTTCTCGACATGTTTAAGTACGAGATTTTAAAACTGAAACTAATAGCCACGAATATCTCAAAAACGATCAACTCCACGAAAAGAATGTATATGACATCAATTGTGTATTTTAACGAGATCTACATTTTTAGTACTAAGTTTTTGTCTATTTCTTACGGTTTACTAGTTATGCAAAATTCAGAAGCATTTATCCAGAATAAACAGGTGTTCAGAAGCTATTCCCAGAAAATTCCAGATATACAATTTATTTGTGATAGGAATGGCTTTAATATGTGGCATTTTAATCAAAATCTTTAGGACTATTTTTGAGAAAAACAAAATTTTTGAAAATTTTTCCATGTAAAGAGTAGTTTGGAGTTTTCTTGAAAATCTTCGTATCGCACCCTTGGAAGATACCAAAATTAAATATCAAGTTAGGTATTTAACGCTCTTTTCGTTTTTGAGCCATGTTGTCCACACACACGGACCTTTTTCTAAAATCCTTTTTTTGTTTGTTTCAGGGGGTCCTAAAACATGAATTTCCAGTGAAATCTCGGTATCGAATTTTTGGGTGGAATATAATACTTCCTCTATATACTATGTGCTTAGTATGCGTAGAGAAAGTAAAAATCATGCCAAGAGTCTCTAAGGTGAGGGTGGGGGTTAACCGGATGCTTTGGGGTTCTTCAAAATGCAGATTTTGAGGTAGCTAGTCGCTCTCCGTGGTATAATGGTTTCCTAGCTAGCCTTATATACCCAAGATCACGGATTCAAAACCGGCGGAGAACGGTGGATTTTTTTTTGGGCGTAAAAGTAGTTTTTGGCAAGTCTTCCTTCAGAAGAGAAATAAAACCTTTGGTCCCATGTCTTAGATTTACGGCATGTAAAAGAACCTAAGGCCTGATAAAGAGACCTCTGAGTAAAATTAAACAATCATTCACGCCCAATATAGAATGCGACGCAGAGTCCCGCAGTAAAATTGTATACACAAATACAACTCTATTTCATTTTATTTCTTGAGGTAGCAAAAAATTGGAGGAACCAATCCTAAAAGAGGTGAAATAATATTTTTTATATTTTGAGCCGCTAAAGAGAAGATATTACAGTAAGAAAGACATTCCAATATATGTTGTCCTTTAACCTGGTTGGTCATATCGGACGATGAATGAAATTGGTGAAATGATACTCAAATGATCTCCGGGTCCACGGAAAACCCTGAAAACCCCTTATCCGGGAAACTCACCCGGATTTCAGATTCGAACCCGCTACCTATTAAATATGAAGTAGACACACTACCCAGGTTGACTAACAAGATGTTTATGTTTTTTGTTTTTTAATACTTGTTTATTTATTTATGCTAAGCAGGTGAATATGACCGGTGTTCAGCCCGAGCTCTTTACTCATATTTTACAATAGTTTCTTCATTCTAGTTTATTACACCATTTTTTCTATTTACTGTCCATATCCATTTATTTTTCACTGTGTAAGTATTGTCCAATCTTTTTACTGTCTTTTTGAAACATTTCAACTACTGCTACATTTTAAACCATTTCTTATTAATATACTCTTTTCTCCAAACTTCAGTCCCTTTACAGTTTTTTAATATACTTCCGGAGGCTTGTCGAGACTCCGGCCCTGTATTCTTTTTTCCCAACATTTCTTTTGTTTATCTATTACCGATTTTACTTCCAATACATACACATTTACAAACACACAAACACCCATGTCCAAGGTGGGACTCGAACCCACGATCCTCTGTGCCACGAAGAACCAAAGCGACACGTTTCCTTGTCGGCTCTTCTCCTCCCATTTTAGAACTTACAAGCAGATGCCTAAGGGTGGCCGGTCCCCATGGCCACGCTCGCTAAAGCGTCTCGCCATGGGCATGGATGTTATATGTTTGTGCAATGTGTCTATGCTTGTAAAGGAACAGTAAAAACAGTAAAACAAGTAATCAGTAAAACCTACGGGGGGAAATTTAATGTAAATGGGGATACAGCGCCGGAGTCCTGGTCAGACTCCGGTACTGTTTAAAAAAAAAAAAAAGGGTCAGAAGCCTGTCCGGCAGCCAACGGCACTGGAGCATCGGTGGAATGCAATGGTTGGGGAAATCACAGAACTCGGAGATAACCCGCCCCTGCTCCGCTTTGTCCACCACAAGTCCCACATGCGGTCACATGGGATCGAACCCGGGCCGTCTAGGCAAGAGGCAAGTAGTCTAACCACTTGGCCACGGTGCAGCCCGCCTAGATAGTTGTGAATTAAAATGTACAAGAAAAAAACTCCTTGTTTTACTTTCTCTACACGTACTATGTACCTAGTGTATAGAGAAGGTATTGTATTGCACCCAAAAAATTCGATACCGAGATTTCATAGAAATACATGTTTTGGGACCCGCTGAATTAAAAAAAAAAGCATTTATAGAAAAAGGTTTGTGTATGCCGCTGTATGTATGTGTGTGTGTGTGTGTGGACAGCATAGCTCAAAAACGAAAATTCTTTTATATACCAAACTTGGTATTTAAGTTTAGTTTTCAAGAAAATCCGCCCTCCCCACCCAAATACCCTTTACGTGTAAAAATTGCCAAAAATATTGATTTTCTCAAAAAAGACTATAACGATTTCAATTAAAACATCGCATAGTAAAGATATTTACAAGACTAATGAAATGTATAGCTTGAATTTCCTGGGAATAGCCTCTGAAGACATTTTTATTCTGAATGAATTTTGCATAACTGGTAAACCGTAAGAAATAGACAAAAATTGACTCCACAAAAAAGGTAGGGTTCATTAAAACACACAAAATAATTTATATGGTTATTTAAGATATTCCTTATTGTTGATTTTAGTTTTAAAATACTCAATACTTTTCTCATACGGGAACTTGTCAACACCTGACCACCCAAAGAATTGGATTTCAATCCCATAGCAACCCCATTTTAAAACATTTGACTGTCGGTTTAACCTAGTGTATTCCCTTATTTCCTTCTACCTATAACTAACTAAGGAATAAAACCATTTCTGATAATGTTATCTCAATTAGCATGAAGTAGATAGAATAATAAGCTCATTAACAATAATTTGTTACAGAGATATAGAGAAAGTTATGTGAATGGAACACATCAGATGTTTTTACTATCTCTACGTGTACTATGTACATAGTGTATAGAGAAGATATTATATTGCACCCAAAATTTCGATACCGAGATTTCACCGGAAATAAATGTTTTGACACCCCCTGAACAAGAAAAAAACAGTTTTAGAAAATCTCCGTGTGTGTGTGTGTGTGTGTGTGTGTGTGTGTGTGTGTGTGTGTGTGTGAGTGTCTGAGAGCAGCATAGCTCAAAAATAATAAGTTCGTTAAATACCAAATTTGGTATATAAGTTTGGTATCTTCCAAGGATCCGACACAAAGATTTTCGAGAAAATCTCCCCATCCTCAACTACTCTTTACGTGGAACTTTTTTCGAAAATTTTGATTTTCTCAAAAATGGCTCTAACGGTTTTGGTTAAAATCTCTTTCGTTTAAGATATATATCTGGCAAATAAAATATATATCTTGAATTTTCTAGGAATAACCTCTGAAGATCTCTTTATTTTGGATGAATTTTGCTTAACTAGTAAACTGTAAGAGATAGACAAAAGCTAACTAAACAGAAAATACAGAGCTCGTTAAAACACACAATATGTGTTTTATACTTTTTTGGTGGAGTTGATTATTTTTGGGATACTCTTTGTTATTGGTTTCAGTTTTAAAATACTTATACTTTTCTCATACAGGAAGCTTTATATGTTTTGTTTTTTTCTGGATTTGTATGAAGTAAATAGAAGAATAAGGGTTTTTAACAATAATTTATTGCAGAAATGTAGAGAAAGTTATGTGAATGCAACACATCAGGTTTTTTCCCTATCTTTACCAAGGGTGCTAGTGACAGATTAGTGTCCCAAAGAATCAGCTCGTCTTCCAAAAATACTTGAAAGTAAAATGATAAACCTAGCCTAGTGTTTATCGCCTATAGTTTAAACATGCGAGGTGGAAAGTAAAATGTTATTTGGAATCGCCGTGTTGCAGGGAATTCAGCGCTAAACGCAATGGGCCCTTAAGGCGTTCTGCGCCCTCACTGAATTACACCACTTGCAATACGAATAGTTGCACGTACTCTGCTGGGTGGGGTCAACAAAACAAGGGTAGAAATAAAAAGGGAAAACTGGAACTTTCAGCCAGTTGTTGGAATATATATGGAAATACCGAGCAGTATTTTCATATCTGCCACCCGAATATGAAATAAACATATTTTGAGGTGTCGGTGGAATTCGACAAAAATGCGAAAATGTAGAGTTATTTGCAATTTTGTTATACGTATCATTTATAAAAATATGAAGACATAGGGTTTTTGTTCAGAAAGTTACTAAAAGAATATGATAAATAGGATTTGAAATTACATTTATAAAAAAATGTTATGTATTCCATTCATATGACTTTCTCTAACTCTGTAACATACTTGTGTGTACTTCATGCTGATTCGAGATGAACATCACCAGAAATGCCATTATTACTTAGTTCTTTAAAAGTAGAAGAGAAATAAAGGAATACAATAGACCAAACCGGTAGTCAAATGTTTTAAAATGTGGTTGCTATGGCATTGAAATCCGTTTCTTTACGTGGCCAAGCGTTGACAAGTTCCTGTATGAGAAAAGCTAAAGTATTTTAAAATTCAAACCAATAATACGGAATATTTCGAAAACTCCATGCAAAAAAGCATATGACATAAATTGTACGTTTTAAGGATATCTAGATTTTATGTGTAGTACGTTTTTGTTTCAGGAAAATTCAGATGTCTTCAGAGGCTATTCATAGAAAATTCAAGATAAACATTTTATTTCTCTTGTAATTATTTTAAGTATAAGAGATTTTAATAAAAAAAGTTAGGGTTCATTTTGGGAAGAACTTTTTTCCATATAAAGGTCAGTGGCGTTGCGGGAATTTTCTTGAAAATCTTCGTGTCGTATACTTGGAAGATATTGAACTTAAATTCCAAGTTTGGTTTTTAAAGGGACTTGTCGTTTTTGAACTATGCTGTCCTCACACACACACACACACACACACACACACACACACACACACACACATTCAGCTACATACAGACACAAACGGACATTTTTCTAAAATACTTTTTTAATTTCTCTACACGTACTATATACATAGTGTATACAGAAGGTATTGCATTGCACCCACATTCTTAATACAGAGATTTCACCGGAAATATATGTTTTCAAACTCCCTGAATTCCAGAAAAATGTCCGTGTTGAGTGTGTGTGTCTGTCTGTTTGTGGGCAGCATAGCTCAAAAACGAAAAGTCCGCTAAATACCAAACTTGGTATCTTCCAAGGAAGCGACACGAAGATTTTCAAGAAAATCTCCCCACTTCCACTACTCTCTATATGGAAACAAATTAGAAAATTTTAATTTTCTCAAAAAGGACTAACGATTTTGATTAATATTTCGCACATTAAACATATTTACATGACAAAAACCATGTATATCTTGAATTTTCTGGGAATAGCCTCTGAAGGCATCTGTATTCTGGATACATTTTCCGTAATTTGGTAAACAAAGAGACAGACCCTCTCTTTAAAATACACAACTTATGTTATATACAGTTTTTTCGTGAGTTGACCTTTTTGAGATATTCCTCGTTAATGGTTTCAGTTTTAAAATACTTATGACATTTTATGTGGGATGTGGATCAGAAAACATATATTTAATTTTGGAAGAACAGAAAGGTTGTATTAGATGATGTGAAGAATATCAGTACTTGGGGATAAAAATAGATAAGGAAGATGTAGAGAGCAGTATCAGTAAATATAAAATGATAACTTCAATGCTGAATAGTATCCTGTGGAACAGACATAAAAGTTCGAAGACTAAATTACAAATATATAATACAACAGTGAAAACTATTGTCACATAGAAACATGGAAGCTCAATCATGGATACTTAATAAACACTTAGAATTAAAATTTCTCTATGGAAAACTACTTTTAAAGAAAGTCAGCGATAAGCGTCATTTCAAGTTCGAAAAAGTAATGCTATAAGAGACAATTTTTGATGTGTTCCATTCATATAGCTTTCCCTATCACTTCGTCAAAAAAAAAAAAAAAAAAAACTTATGGAAGATTATTCTTTTATCTACATCATGCTAATAGAGATAAACCTTATCAGAATTACTCTTATTACTTGCTTCCTTGTAAGTAGAAGTGAAATAAGGGAGTACACTAGGCTAAAGGGACTGTCAATTTTTTGAAAGCTTGTTGCTAAGTGATTGATATTGAAGTTTCGTTTTCTTTCCAAGACCAGAAACAAAACAAAAGAGAGATGACTTCCCGTTTAAGAAAAATATGAGTAATTAAAATTATAACCAAAACAAGGAATATTCGAAAGCGGTTAGTTTTATAAAACCCTGTATATGACTTAAATACTTTGTTTTAACGAGATCTACATTTTTGCTAGCAAGATTTTGTCTAACTTTTACCAATTATGCAAAAGTCGTTCAGAATCAACCGGACTTTAGAGGCTGTTCCCAGGATATTCAAGAAATACATTATATTTGTCATATAAATATATTTAATTTAGTGTAATTTAATCAAAATGGTTAGCGCCGTTTTGAGAAAACAGCAAACCTTTCGTTTTTACTTCCTCTACACGTACTATGTATATGGTGTATGGAGAAGGTATTGTATTGCACCTAAACTTTTATACAGACATTTCACCGGAAATACAGGTTTTGCATCCCGCTGAATCCAAAAAATGCATTTAAAAAAATCTGATGTGTTCCATTCACCTTCTCTACATCTCTGCAACAAATTATTGTTAAAAAGCTTATGCTTCTATTTACTTCATGCTAATCAAGAAAAAAATTAGCACAGTCTTATTACTTGCTTCCTTGTAAGCAGAAGGGAAATAAGGGAGTACCATAGGCTAAACTAATAATCAAAAGCTGGTTGCTATGTGACTGAAGTTCCTTTGTTTGTATGGACAGGAGCTGACAAATTCCTGTATGAGAAAAGTATGTTTTTCATAGCTGAAACCAAAAACAAGGAATATGTCAAAAACGATCAACTCCAAGAAAAAAATGTATATAACATAAATTGTGTGTTTTAATGTGCTCTACATTTTTTGTGTGTTAAGTGTTTACCCATCTCTTACGGTATAGCAGTTATGCAAAATTCCGTGAAATTCATCCAGAATAAAGTAGTCTTCAGAGGCTATTCCCAGAAAATTCAAGATATAAATTTTATTTGTCAGGTAAATATCTTTAATATACGATATTTTAATAAAAATCGGTAGAGCCGTTTTTAAGAAAATAAAAATTTTCGAAAAAAGTTTTATGTAAAGGGGAGTTGGGGGTGGGGGATTTTCTTGCAAATCTTCGTGTCGCATCCTTGGAAGATACCAAACTTAAATACCAAATTTGGTATTCAGCGATATTTTTGTTTTTGAGCTATTATGACCTCAGACACACACACACACACCTACAATACCTTCTCTATACACTATGTACATAGTACGTGTACAGAAAGTATGTGAATGTGTGTATATACAGGTGTTAATAAACTATACCGAAATATTTTTACAGAATATGTAGTTTACTTAATTAAGTAAAGTGAGATAGGAGACTTATGTCCTGTTTATTGAAGTGCCGAAGTAACGGCTATAAGTTTCTAAAGTGCCAGTACGCCACTGGCTAATTTATCAACCATTCCAGAGCATAACACGAAAAACGAAGGGACATATTACAGCGTAACTCTCTAGCGTAGTGGTTATGATACTGGCTTTCAAGTGAGATATAGTGTCCGAGTTCGGGTCTCGTTCACGTATCGCGGCACTTCGTCTGTAATGAAAAAAAAAAAAATAATAAACATTTACTCTAGGACAGGATCGAACTCATGACCTTTGGGATAGCAGCTTCCCAAGCCACCAGAGCAGTTGAAAAAACGCCCCCAGAGTAGGCTACATAACTCAAGAACGTAGTTAATGAATGCTCAGTGTCGCACTGTCAAGTGATAAGTTCGAGATTTTACAGATTTTTGCGACACTAAACCTGGAGAGTACTGGTAACGAGCTGATAAAAGTCGATATTTCTATACTTGGGCATTAAAGACTTTCTAAGCCATTGTTTCAACCTGCTTTGCTTTAACACCGACTTATCAGCACCTGATACCCTCACGTTTAACGTTATGTAGCTGCGTTATGTTTATCCGTCGCCTATCTCAAATGTTCCATTATCACCTTTCCTTTATCCATTTCTCCTTCATTTTATATCATGGTTGTCTTCACTCTCAGACCCGGGCACGTAAACAGGTTAAACATAGTACATTTAATCAATATCGTTAGTTGCATTTTTGAGAAAATAAACAATTTAGAGAACAAGTTCTAGAAAAGCGTAGCGTGAGGTATGGAAGTGTTCCTGACAATACAGCTCAACTATTAAAGCGCCAATGCAATGGCCCAGATTGGACAATCTCAACCAATAGCGTTCATCTGACTGGAGCGATATTATCGAAGCATCTTATCGTAGCTGAGGTTTACTTCTTGGAAATCTTGTCGCACCTGATGCTCGTTTGTTTAATCTCCTGTCTTGGTTATTAGTAACAAGGTGACAATCCAGTCAGCCAACCTTCACTTCTCAGTTCCACAATAATTGTACTTTCAATTAATCCAGTTACAATGTTTTTTTTTTTTTTTTTTTTAAGTTTTATCTAGTTCTTAATATATTTAGTTAAAAAAAAGGAGTGAAAATAATCAGTATTTGTGTTTCTTATGTATGAAATGAGTGCAATAACCTCAAATAAAATAATGTTTCTTTCCATTTCAAGTATTAGTTATTAACATCTGAAATAAAGCAATTGTTCCCTATTTCTGTTGTTACTATCGATATTCGTACATGGGTATAGGCGCGGTCGGCCATATCATAATTCAGGAGGCAGTGAAGAAAGAAAAAAAAAAAAAAACATCCGGTTACTAAACATGGTCGAATGCGTCATCTATAATTTGAGAACTAATGTATTACAATGATAAAATCTCCCTTCCTATTATTATAAATTATTAATAGTCTATTTCGCTGAATTGTCTTATGAAATACAACTCGTATTTTCATCTCTTAGGTCGTCGCTTCCTTCCGGTCGTGAAATATCGACAAGATAAAAACACTCAGGTATTACTTAAGTGCCAAGTTGAGAGTTTACTGCTCATTTTGTTTTTGAGTTATTCCGTACACAGTCACACAAATAGCCACGAATCTTTTTATAAAAACTTCCTTTTTCAAATTTGACCAAACATTGAGAAAAAATAAATTCTTCATAATGAAATTATATGAATTCAAAATTGAATAAATATTTAGTCTTTCTCATTTGCGCATTTGAACTACACATTACCTGAAACCGTCCAGTTTCCTACTATCACTTATCTCCGATGTTTATTTGCGGAGGGCCTCCATGTCGAATCCGTGAGATGCTAAAGTTAAATGACAAATTTAGTATATAGATGAGGTCCTCAAAACATGTATTTTTGTTGATATTTTGGTATCGAAATTTGGGTGCAATGTAAATGTTTCTCTACATGCGGTAGAAAAGTAATTATATACTGTAATATTTTAATTTCCCGCTGGAGGTATGAGAGTCATCCAGAAAGTGACAGAAGATTTGGTATAACTAAACAATAACGAAAGTTATCAACACGAAACTTTATTTACAAAGTTACACTACCTTACTCTATTTCTCAACGTAATCGTCATTGATATCAAGGTGTTTATTGTCACGTGGTACAGGTTTTTCAATGCAGATGTTATACTCTTCAACCGCTGAAGATCTGAGCCAAGATGTTACTGTCACTTTGAGGTCTTCATCGTTGTCTAAAGTGAAACACCGGTTTTTCTGAATTTCTTTTATCAACATTTGTTCTCAACTCCTCATATCGATTGATGATCTTCCACTCCGGTCTTTATCGAATACACTGGTGCTTCCTTGATTACCCGTAAATTATGTGCCATTTCCCACTGAAGACTTGTTCATTGCGCTATCACTTGTTAATTGTGTTAATTGCCTATAAAATTCGATTGGCCGAACATTTTGTGCATTCAGAAAAAGAACAAGTTCTTTAGCTGCATTGAAAAAATCTGATGTGTTACACTCACATGACTTTCTCTAGCTGCTCAACAAACAAACTTCTTGTAAAAGATTACTCTTCTTTCTATACCATACTAATCGAGATAAACGTTAGCAAACTTTTCTTATAATTAGTTCCTTATAAGTAGAAGGGAACTAAGGGAATGCACTAGGCTAAAGTGATAGTCAAATGTTTTAAAATCTGTCGTTATGCGTTTGTCATTACAAATGGCTTCTTTGCTTGGCCAGCAGTAGAATATACGAAAAATGGACACTTCCTGCCTTAGAGAAGTATATCACACAGTTGAAACCAATAACAAGGAATATCTCCGAAACGGTTACCTCCACAACAAAAACGTAAAGGAAAATTAATTGTGTGTTTTAACGAGTTCTACATTTCTTGTGCAGTAAGTTTTTGTTTATTTCTTACGGTTTAGCAGCTAAGCAAAATTCAGCAAAATTCATACAGAATAAAGAGGTTTTTAGAGGCTATTCCCAGAAAATTCAAGATATGCATTTTATTTGGGATGTAAGTATCTTTGATATATGGAATTTTAATCAAAATCGTTAAGCCATTTTTTGAGAAAAGCAAAATTTTCGAAAAATTTTCCAGTTTAAGGGTAATTTGTGGTGGGAGGATTTTCTTGAAAATCTTTGTGTCACATCCTTGGAAGATACTAAACCTAAATACCAAGTTAGGTATTTAACGGTATTTTTGTTTCTGAGCTATGCTGCCCAAAGACACACACACACACACACACACACGCACAGACAGAAAAATGCTTTTTTAGGATTTAGGTGGTCCCAAAACATGTATTTCCGGTGAAATTTCGTTATCAAATTTTTGGGTGGAGTGCAATACCTCTCTATACACTATGTACATAGTACGTGTAGAGAAAGTAAAAATGGTACCGCGGGACAATAAATATCTTTACAAATGGAGATAGAGTAAGGTGGTGCACCTGCGCCGTCACGTAGTATATGCTGCAACAGTGAATACAGTTGATTGGAGTAGGGAGACGTTTCAATGCACTCGTTCCGAGGCGACAGACTGCGCATGAGCTGTACGCAAATATCAGCAATTGTGTTCCACTTTGTGCTGAATGACTGGAGTGCTTATTGAGAATACGCGCTTCCTTGCTGTCAAACCCCAAACTAATTAATTAATCAAAGTCCAGTTGTTTAATCGTTCGGACTTCTCCTAATCAACTGCAAGTCCAGCGCCATAATAAACGGTGGTCAGACTGTACAGAAACACTTATTATGCATTTGTTTTAACTTGAAACATGGTAAGTATAGTTTTCTCCAAAACATGATGGCCTCTGAGGCAATATTTATATCCTAATCACAAAATATACCGACATCTTGTGAGTTTCATTTCCATTTTTGTAATATTCTATGATCAAGTGTTTTATTCTGTTGCATTCCGAAGTTGAAATCGCATTGTGCAATTTTTATTACTCCTTGTGCTTTCGTTGTATATAAGTGTTGATTTTCTCTCTGCGATTTTGTTTTCTTATAAACAATATCATAGTTACAGGTTAATTTTCTTGGTTGTGAAGCCAGAAGAAGCTTCTCACAAGCAAGTAATTGGTCACTTGGAGATCAGTATCCGTCGAGTGGGGTCGAAAAGGCCACTTTGAGATCATTAGCAAGAATACCCATACATTAAGGTATTCGCGTGAAATCTTATACAAATATTTGCAGCGGGATCGTTGAGTAATTTACGCACATTTTTATTAAAAAATGAAAGCACATTATTTCGAGGAATTAGATTTTCCCGTCGGAACTTGTAAAAGAGGTTAGAGTTGCGTTGGAACAAAGCACATAATTGCATCGACCGATTGCAGTTTCGTATAAGAATTGTACGAAATTAATTGTAAACAAACCACAATTTCACAAAGAAAACCCTAGTGCTGGATTATTTAAGAAATCGCCAATTAGTCAGCATCAGTAAACCCAGCAAGCACATTAAAACGCCCTGGGTAAAATGTCGTATGCTACTTCAAACTAGGCACAAGCGCGAGCAAATGTCTACTTCAAATTTGTCGCGAATTCTAAGGGTCTTAATACTTCAAATGTGGCGCTGAACCCGAAGGGACTCGAGGAAAAGCAGATCTAGGAAATAAAAGACTGATTAGTTACCTTCACATGACTTTCTCTACATCTCTACAACAAATTATTGTTAGAAAGCTTTTGTGTCTATTTACTTCATACTAATCGAGCAAAAATAATAGCAGAAATAGTCTTATTACTTGCATCCTTGTAAGTAGAAGGGAAATAAGGGAGTACCATAGGTTAAAGTGATAGTCAAAAGCTTGTTGCTATGTGACTGAAGTTCCTTTGTTTGTATGGACAGGAGTTGACAAATTCCAGTATGAGAAAAGTATAAGTTTTTTAAAGCCGAAACCAATAAAAAAAAAAAAAAACCAAAAAAACAAAAAAAGAGCTACTCCACTAAAAAAAAATCTGATGTGTTACACTCACATGACTTTCTCTATATCTTCTATAAACTTCTTATATAAGATTATTCTTATTTCTGCACCTTGCTAATTGAGATAATCATTAGCAGAATGTTCTTACTACTTAGTTCCTTACAAGTAGAAAGAAAATAAGGGAATACACTACATTAAACGGATAGTGGTAAAATGTTTTAAAAGCTGTGGTTATTCGATTGTCATTGCAAATCGCTTCTTTGTTTGGCGAGGAGAAGAACAAAAGAAAAACGGACACTTCCTGTCTGAGAAAAATTTAAGTATTCACAACTGAAAACTAAAACAAGGAATATCTCGGAAACGGTTACGTCCACAACAAAAATGTAAAAGACATAAATTGTATATTTTAATCAGATCAATATTTTCTGTGTAGTAAGTTGTTGTCTATCTGTTACCGTTTAGCAGATAAGCAAAATTAAGCAAAATTCATCCATAATAAATAGCTCTTCAGAGACTATTCCCAGAAAATTCAAGATATACATTTTATTTGGTATGTAAATATCTTTAATATACGGGATTGTAATCAAAATCGTTAGAAGCATTTTTTAGAAAATAAAAATTTTCGAAAAATGTTCCATGTAAAGGGTAGTTGGGGGTGGGGGATTTTCTTGAAAATCTTCGTATCGCATCCTTGGAAGATACCAAATCCAAATACCAAGTTTAGTGTTTAAAGGTATTTTCGTTTTTGAGCTATGCTGTCCACAGACACACACACAGACACACAGATACACACGGACCTTTTTCTGAAAATGCTTTCTTTGAATTCAGGGGCTTCTAAAACATGTGTTTCCGGTGAAATCTCGGTATCGAATTTTTGGGTGGAATACAATACTTCCTCTATACACTATGTACATAGTACGTACAGAGAAAGTAAAAATGAATGTTTCAACGTGGTCTACTTTTTGTGTGGTAGTTGTTGTCCATCTCTTACGGGTTAGCAGTTATGCCAAATTTCGTAAAATTCATGCAGAATACAGTAGTTTTCAGAGTTATTCCCAGAAAATTCAAGAAATACATTTTATTTGTCCGGTAAATCTCTTTAATGTACGGTATTTTAGAGCCATTTTTGAGAAAATCATTTTTTTTTCGAAAAGCCTTCCATGTAAAAGGTAATTGGGGGAGGGTGTATTTTCTTGAAAAATCTTTATGTCGTATCCTTGGAAGATACCAACGTTTGATATTTAACTGTCTTTTCGTTTTTGAGCTATACTGTCCACAGACACACAGACACGGGAATCTTTTTCTAAAAATGCTTTTATGGGATTCAGGGGGACCCAAAACATATATTTCCGGCGAAATCTCGGTATCGAATTTTTAGGTGGAATGCAATACCTTCTGTAAACACTATGTACATAGCACGTGTAGAGAAGTAAAAAATCTGATGTGTACCATTCACATGACTTTCTCTATATCCCTGCAACGAATTATTCTTAAAAAGCTTATAATTTATGCTAATCAGAAAAAATGAGCAGAAATAGTCTTATTACTTGCTTCCTTGTAAGTAGAAGCAAAATAAGGGACTACCATAGGTTAAAATAACAGTCAAAAGCTGGTTGCTTTGACTGCTCCTTTGTTTATATGGATAGGAGTTGACAAGTTCCTGTATGAGAAAAGTATATATTTTTCATAGCAGAAACCAAAAATAAGGAATGTCTCAAAAACGACGAACTCACGAAAAAAATGTATATACCATAAATTGTGTGTTTTGACGTGCTCTACATTTTTTATGTAGTAAGTTTTTGCCCATCTCTTACGGATAAGCACTAATTCTAAATTCAGTAAAATTCATCCAGAATAAACTACTCTTCAGAGGCTATTCCCAGAAAATTCAAGACATATTATTTGTCAGGTAAATATCTTTAATAAACGAAATTTTAATCATAATTGTTGGAGCCAATTTTGAGAAAATCACAATTTTCGAAAAACGTTCCATGTAAAGGGTAGTTGGGGGTGGGGGGATTTTTCTCAAAAGCTTCGTGTCGCATCCCTGAAACATACTAAACTTAAATACCAAGTTAGGTATTTTACCGACTTTTCGTTTTTGAGTTAATGTGTTCACAGACACACGGACACACACACATACACATACGGACCTTTTTTTGAAAATGCTTTTTTTTGGATATTGGGGACCCTAAAACATATATTTCCGGTGAAATCTCGGTATCGAATTTTTGGGTGGAGTGCAATACCTTCTCTATACACTATGTACATAGTGCGTATAGAGAAAGTAAAAATGCACTTTTCACTACAGTTAGGCGTGCATATGGGAACGCAGCTCTATTCAATATTTTACAACAGGGAAAATAGCCTACATAATCCAGTTAAGGGACGTGGATGGGTTAACTAAACTACTGATTTAAAGATGAACACTTCTAAATTAAAAATCTTATGTGTTTCATTCACATGACTTTCTCTACACCTCTGTAACAAATTATTGTTAAAAACGTATGCTTCTATTTACTTAATGCTAATTGAGAAAACATTAGCAAACATCTTAATATGGCTTCCTTGTGAATAGAAGCGAAATAAGGGAGTACCATTGGTTAAGTAAGTTTTTGTATTTGTATTGTATTGGTTTGGGAAGCAAGTTAAGGTGATAGTCAAACCTGGTTGCTATGTGACTGAAGTTCCTTTGTTTGTATGGACAGGAGTTGACAAATTCTGTATGAGAAAAGTATAAGTTTTTCAAAGCTGAAACCAAAAACAATGTTTAAAAAATCTGATGTGTACCATTCACATGACTTTCTCCATATCCCTGCAACAAATAATTCTTAAAAAGCTTATACTTCTATTTACTTTATGCTAATCAGAAAAAATTAGCAGAAATAGTCTTATTACTCGCATCCTTGTAAGTAGAAGCGAAATAAGGGACAACCGTAGGTTAAAGTGATAGTCAAAAGCTGGTTGCTATGTCAATGAAGTTCCTTTGTTTATATGGATAGGAGTTGACAAGTTCCAGTATGAGAAAAGTATACGTTTTTCATAGCAGAAACCAAAAATAAGGAATGTCACAAAAACGACGAACTCCACGAAAAAAATGTATATAACATAAATTGTATGTTTTAATGTGCTCTACATTTTTTGTGAAGTAAGTTTTTGTCCATCTCTTACGGTTTAGCAGTTATTCAAAACTTAGTAAAATTCATCCAGAATAAACTACTCTTCAGAGGCTATTCACAGAAATTTCAAGATACATTTCATTTGTCAGGTAAATATGTTTAATATCCGAAATTTTAATCAAAATCGTTAGAGCCATTTTTGAGAAAATCAAAATTTTCGAAAAAAGTTCTATGTAAAGTGTAGTTGGGGTTGAAGGGATTTTTCTCAAAATCTTCGTGTCGCATCCCTGGAAGATACTAAACCTAAATACCAAGTTTGGTATTTTTTACCGACTTTTCGTTTTTGAGTTATCGTGTTCACAGACACACGGACACACGGACAAACGGACACACACACACACACACACACACACACACACTCACACACACACGGATCTTTTTGTGAAAATGCTTTTTTTGGATATTGGGGACCCTAAAACATATATTTCCGGTGAAATCTCGGTATCGAATTTTGGTGGAGTGCAATACCTTCTCTATACACTATGTGCATAGTGCGTAGACGGAAGGAGGAAGAGAAGAAGCGAGATGAAACTCCAGGAGGTCGGGTGACGAGAATTCTGAAGGAAGCTGAGAGCGGACAAACAGGAGGACGATCGGCTAGCAGTCGCAGAGGACGGAGTAAACCATTGCACTTGTCAGTTACCACCAGGAGTGATCATTGTATTCTCTGTTCCACCTTCAAACGGGACCACTCCCCCTGCCACTGGGCAATAACTATTAGTAAACAAAAATCGACCCTGAAGTATGGGTTAGAGGCAAAAGAGGCAAGGTAGTAAAATCTCTGTTTCCTGGAGACTTGAAGACTCTGCTTGCAAGGTGAGATTCGCGTCTCAGTTAAGGGACCACCAGATAAAGTAGAAAACTTGGCAACTGCGAGGGTTGGATTCTAACACCAAACCTCCTAATCCCAAACTTTAGAAGTCACGCCACCCATGGCAGAAGGTTGCCATGTTCTGAAAAATACTGTATAAAGAGATAACAATATATTTCACAGGGCAGTTGAAAATACAGTAGAAACTTATTAATCCAGACAGCCGTTTGATACGTGACAACCTTCACTTGCACGGCCTCCTATCAGTCTCGGTCGCCTGTTTTTGGCGCGTCTTGTGGCAAGTTGTTGACTTTCCCAAGGTTGCAGATAACAACGATGAAAAATATCTGCATATTAGGAACATTTGATGCATCTGTGCGAGTTAATTATATATTGAAGCCATTAATGTCAAAGGAAGACAACAAAAGATCAGCATTTTCTTCAAACTGACAGTGTGAGCAATGACAGTGTGCCTTGATTGCCATGATCTAATTCTGTACTGCAGAACAGCGATATCTTGTATACTAAATAACTTTTGTATTTCTTAAATTTAAAATACTCGTTCTGTTTACGGCACAGAGTGTTCAAATGTATACCTTGGCCCATTTCATAGGCTATTTTGTTTAATCCGGACTTTCATTAATTAGGGCAAGCTTAAGCCCTAATTAGACCGGATTAATGAGCTTCTACTGTACTTAAACGGTTTAATCTCAAAACCTGGGATAGATTAAACATGAGATTAGAAAGAGAATATGACTCAAGGTTTCCCTCGTTTTCCAACACCCACTTGGTATAGGTAATACTAAAGCCAGAGAAACAAGGACGGTGAAAGATATCAGCATATTTTCCATATTTCATTGCCAGGAAACAAGTACAATCGGTAACGACACAATTATAACTGACCCTGGCAGGATTTTCCAGCCGTCTGACCGTCACTATGCCCCCCCCCCCACTTCTTAGGACGGACAAGTAGCAGAAAAATGTTCATGTTTCAACACAAACCTCACGTGCACTGCTTTTAGTCGGTATCTAGCAAATATTTTATAATCGCATTAAATAATGTGATAGGACGATAGTCTGTCGTATATTTTGGAGAGGATGTCTTTAGAAACAGACAATGACTCCTTCCATGAAGTGTTCAGGACAAGATGTGGCGGATAGGATATCATTTAAAGCTGCAGTGAAGGCTGGTCCAATGAGTATCCAGTGTTGTGTTTTGAAGGCATACGGGAGAGCATCTAAACCAGGTACCGAATGTTTCCGTGCAGTGGCTAACATCTGAAATGTCTCACCCTGCGTGATCGGTTTTACCAAACTGCTGCTGTTCGAGGTGTAACTTGCACATGGGTGTGACCACCTATATTACGAGTGTTTGTGACCGGCTCACGCTCAAAGGAGAATTGGAAATGTTTCTCAAATACCTTTAAAATTGAGGATGTCCCTGTTATCTCTTAGTTTTCAGAAAGAATTTGATAAATGCAGTATTTACTGACCCGCGTCAGTTCCTTATCCGTATGGAAAAAAGAAAGACGCTCGTCGTCCAGGACTTTTCGAATGTGTTCGCTAATTGGCGTGTCTTCCAATCAATTTTCCTGCAGTCTATGAATCTGCTCTTGAACAAGTTTGAGAGCCCGAATCACGTCCTCTCCTCTGCTACTAAACAAAGTCCACATTACATTGTCATAACATTTCTTGGTCGCTCTTCATAACCACCTGCCTGTAGTGTTCTGATAGCGGGTTTTGCCACATTGTTCCACTAGGGGCACGCTTTGAGGGAATGATTCTAGGTACAGACTGGGGCTGTCTATTACACTGTTGGGTATTTTCCAATAACCTCTTCCATAGGACCGAGAAGTTTTATTTTGATATAGAAAGAGAATTACAGCATGATGATCACTAAATGCATGCTTACTATGATCTCATGAAGTGAGGGGCCCAGAAAAGATCTAGCCTAGACGCTGACGGACCTCGATGGAAGTGTAGCCACAGCGAGATCTGTATTGGTGTTCCCATACGTCTGTCAGTTGCAACTGTCTGACAACTTGGGTAAATATAGGGCAAATGTTTGGACAAACCTTTTGATCCTTTGCTGTAAGTGTACAGTTAAAATCCCCACCTAAGACTTTCTGTTGTGCACGACATACCTATATGAACTTGCGAAGCATTCCTGAAGACAATTTCGTGTTCCCGCCAGTTATGTACTGGCTGGCGCATGAATATGAATGAAAACGGTATCTCCACACAATGCTGATAAAATGCAACCAGAGGGATCCATTAAGAATTCTGTTAGTTTCAAACCATGACGATAGACAATAGCAATACTCTGTCACTTTCGCCATGATTAATAACATAATAGTAGCGAGATAGAAACATCCAGATGTAGAACCTGTAAAAATAAGCTACATCAAAATTATGTGCATACAGAAATTGATCCAATAAGCGTTGAGTAGACGCAGGCCTATTACTATTTACATTAATTGTTGCATAGGTTGTAGAGTGATTAACATATTTGTGATGCCAGCGAGAGCAAGGGAGGCGACGAAAGCTTAGTTCTGTTCTGAGGAATATTGTGAATATTTTAAAGGTTGTTCTTTATGTGTATTGTTTATTGGCGTTTAGGGCAGATTCCGCTGGCGGTCTGTCATCTAAGTTTTCTGAGAGAAAGCTTTCCGTATCATCAGTAGCACACAATATAATCTCTTGGACTTCCATTTGCATTTCTGTTGCGTTAGTTCGTTGAGTATCACCACGTTTAGAATCTTGAGAGTCCAAGCCTGTTGCAGCTGCGGTTATATCATTTACGTCATTCCCAGTGGTCACATGATGCTGATGCAACATCCAAATGTTCACTTCTGAGAGAACTGGATCAGGCGCCTGAGGTGTTGCATTGAGTTCAGTTACTGTCACCATTTCTACTGGAGCTATTCACAACTAGCGCATTCAGAGCTGACACCACTGGTACTACCATCCCTTTATCATCTTGTTTACTGCATCGTGGTCTTGATTTGCTGCGGACTTTACAATATCCTCATTACCACGCACGGCAGCACTATCGGTGAAAGTCAGACGCTCTCTGGGACGTCAGCTCTATATATCCTGCGGGGACAGTCGTCATTAAGATATTCAGTACTCTTACATACGAAACATTGTGCTAGCTGTCCTCCATAAGAGACCAAAACCTGTGCACCTTCGATGCGTATATAACTTGCTATCTACATAGTTGTGTATGAGGCTATTACGTAGTATCAAAAAGAGCTATCTCCACCTACATACATTTTTCAGTAGAACCAAATTTGTGATACAGCTTTTTCTTCCAACTTGGTCTGCTTGATTTTTGTCTTGTATATTCATCAAGTGATTTTAATGTATTAAAGTTCGAAGGCTTTCACGGCCGGTGTTAGAATCACTTATAGAAAACAAAACCGGGCTTGTAGGCCGTGGTCCACTGGGCTTCTCCCTTCGTTCCCCAGACGTTTCGCCTGCGTCTGCGGCAGGCATCATCAGTGGCGTGTACATCTCCGTGGTCTCTCAGTAGCGACTACTGGTACGTTGTCCGGAGCGCTCGGCTTATATAGTGTGGGAGGTACCGGATGATTTTCCGGATGATATTTTGGCACTATTCTATCAAGTTTTAACGACCACATTTTTTCAATGGCAGGGTGAATTCTATGAACAGTGTGACGGAGTGGCTATGGGTAGTCCACTCAGCCCAGTAATAGCCAATTTCTACATGGAAATTTTCGAAGCCAAAGCTCTTGCTTCTGCTCCCCAGAAACCAAAGTGCTGGTACCGATATGTGGACGATACCTTCATCGTATGGAGCTTAGGCGATTCAGCTCTAGATGATTTCCTTTGCTACATTAACAGCATAAATTCACACATACAATTCACCATGGAGAAAGAAAATTGTGATAGTCTTCCTTTCTTAGACGTTCTCGTAACCAAAAAAAGTGATGGCACTTTGGGACATAAGGTCTACCGCAAATCCACACACACTAATCGCTATCTCCATAAAAATTCCAATCATCATCCGAGACAAAAGAGAGCCATGATAAAAACATTAGTGGACAGAGCAACCAGAGTATGTGAACCACAACATCTTCGCCAGGAACTACAGCTCTTAGAACAGGCCCTACATGGTAATGGGTACTCGAAAAACGAATTAAGACGAGCCTTACATCCAAAAATACAGTCTAAAACACAAACACAGCAACATAATCCCAAAAACAAAGGAGTGGTTTATCTCCCCTTCTTTAAACGCATCACAGACCGTATTTCCAAGGTGCTCAAGACCCACAACATAGACACCATTTTCAAACCAACAAAACAAATACGAAGTTTCCTTCGCTCAGCCAAAGATCCCAGAGACCCATTTACTTCGGCAGGCGTGTATCGGATCCCCTGTTCATGTGGCGCAGTCTACGTGGGGACCACACAACGGAGCATCAACACCAGACTTACAGAACATCGTAGACATTGCCGTTTGGGTCAACCAGAAAAATCGGCGGTAGCACTTCATGCTCTAGAAGCAGAAGGGGAACATGAGATCCGTTACGACGAAACTGACATCCTCTCTTCCACTACTCATTACTACACACGTTTGCACCGTGAAGCTATTGAGATCTATAAACATGCCAACAATTTCAATAGGAAAGAAGAAACATTCAGACTAAATAAAACTTGGCACCCAGCCCTACAGAACAGACCAACCAAGAAAGCACGTACACCAATCAGAAACAGCACGGACACAGGGGGCCGCAATCCGGACCAATCAGGTCATGCGAGGGCGGTACCTCCCACACTATATAAGCCGAGCGCTCCGGACAACGTACCAGTAGTCGCTACTGAGAGACCACGGAGATGTACACGCCACTGATGATGCCTGCCGCAGACGCAGGCGAAACGTCTGGGGAACGAAGGGAGAAGCCCAGTGGACCACGGCCTACAAGCCCGGTTTTGTTTTCTATAAGTGATTTTAATGTAAGTAACTTAAGGAACTCAACATTGGATTAATAGTTTATTAGATATTTAGCCTAAATTTTGGAGATAGTCTATTTTGATTCACACCTTAGGGTTCTTGTGGAGTTTGCTCCTTTGATACCAACACGGAAGAAGATTGTACTTGCTGTTAAGGGAAGAAGGGATTACTGTACCTGAGCATTTAGTTTAGTAAAACTATAATCATTTAATTATGTTACTACTTTGCAGTGAAATACAGTCAATGATGGCAATGTAAGTTAGACTGCTTAGTATTCTTAGAAAAGTGAAATAGATTATAATCTAAACTGTGGTGGGGGGGGGGGGGGGGAGAAAAGAGAGCTTCCATTGAACTGTTCCCCATTGAGAGTTAGAAAGCTTAGAATGATAAACCTACTTTACACAATTGCAGTTTGGTTATCTATCTTAGTCAAAAAACATTTCCACTTAGAATACAAAAATTATCTCAGTCTTTTAGCAACAACTGATTTCCATTTCTTTGCCTCCCGAACCCGTTTCCTAGCCTTTGTGGGAGTGACAGGTATTGCATTTTAAGGCACCGTATCCATCTCAGAGCACTTAGAAGAAAACTAGCCCTTGTCTATATGATATAATATAGACTGATACTGCACACAGTTAAAAGAAATTAAAATATCTCTAATATAATTACCAATGTTATAATATAGCGCACTTGAGCAGAAAACACACTATTATTTCCACCACTGCGGCAGAATTGCTGGCAATCACGTGACCAGAATGAAAACATCCTATAGGTAGTTGTGGAGATTGCGTTTCTTGATTCCAACAGATGATGGAAATTGTCCTGTTTGAAACCAGCATTTGATTTTATTGCACTGAAAAGATGAGAATTTTGTTGGTTTAGAAACAAACAAGCACTACAGCAAAGCTAGTAGTACAATCCAGTGGTACCAATATCTCAATGTCGCAAAAAAGTGAAGATTGCTCTATTTGGTATTAATGACCTCACATGTATGCCTGAATCAACCGGAAATGGTATATCGCCGAGACCAGAATTCATCTGAGACGTTGTAAACAGTGTCATACTGTGACAAGTCTCTAATGGGCGACTGACTTCAAGAGGAATATCTCGTACTAAAGTACAAATCTCTTCAGCAGTCCTATCTTCACAGGTATTTCAGTTCCATCTGAGAGAGTACACGTGGAACGCCATGATGCAATTGTAATGGCCGTTCATAAATCTGGTTATTACACACTTCAATATAAACTGTGTTCTCTCTACCCACAAGCTGAACTGTAAGTAGGGGGAATGGTGTAATGGCGGTCACTTAAGCAAGGTCGTGTGAACGTCTTGAGTATGAGTTTAAACATGTTATTTTTATGTCAATCGTTAGTTTGGTTCCTTACCGATATGAATGCCAAGTAAAACTTTATTTAAGAAATTACTTCTTACCTTAATGACACAAAATTCTACCCGCATGTATGGGTAATTTTGGTCGCTATATTTGAACCTTGTAGTTAAGGTTTAAAACCATTAAAATGCATATAAAAGAAAACTTTTCATTTTAGTACTTCAGTACACTGTAATTTGAAAAGAAAAATCATCCAGATTGTCCCAGCCACTACAGTCCAATGAGCCCACCCGCTATATGTCCCTTAGAAAGTGATGTCCAAGAGGCTGAAGCCTGTTGGCTGCGTCTGGAGGAATAGAAATAACAATACTAATTTCGTTGTTTTTGAAGATGTCGAAAGTTTCCATAGCAATATGGCTGCCATGCTTATCCAATAACAGCAATAACGAATTCTGTTTATCAGGCTTTACATGTCTGATGAAATGGTTCAACCAAATCTTAAATAATATGTCTTTTGACCATCCATTTTTTGAATACCGTTATCTTTCATCCGGAGGTTCAGCTTTCACCAAAGTGGGGTTCATCCTTTGCCGTGGAACCTGAAGAAGTCATTGCGCATATCACTGTTATGTTCTTACTTCGCTCCCAACTGGTCACAGAAACTACCCTTTGCTGTCCCTTTAGAGCTCAGATCTACCCAGTCTATGCCAGTTTCATCTACATTGCCGAACAGTTGAGCGTAACGACGGATATTTGACGATCGGCTTGAGGCATTACCCCAACATTCACATTTTGCTTTAATAATGCGTCACTACCAACCATATTGTTTAAAACTAATTCTCACATTTGCTACATTATTAAGACAATCATGACATTTTTGGGAAACCCTATAAACAGATTTAATTCATTTAATACGGAACATTTATCTTGTATTGTTCTTCAAACAAAAATTGCATCAAAAATGCGTTTAACATATTACTTTCTCTACACATACTATGTTCATAGTGTATAGAGAAGGTATAGTAGTGCACCCAAAAATTTGATACCGAGATTTCACCGGAAATACATGTTTTGGGTTCCTCTGAAACAAAAAAAAAAAGCATTTCTGGAAAAATGTCCGTGTGTGTGCGTGTGTACCTGTGTGTGTGTCTGTGGACAGCATAGTTCAAAAACGAATAGACCGTTAAATATCAAACTTGATATTTAAGTTTGGTAAATTGCAAGGATCCAACACGAAGATTTTCAAGAAAATCCTCCACCCCCCATCCCAACATGGAACTTCTTTCGAAAATTTTCATTTTCCCAAAAATAGCTCTAATGATTTTGATTAAAATGTCGTATATTAGAGATATTCACCTGACAAATAAAGTGTCTATCTTGAATTTTCTGGGAATAGACTCTGAAGACAACTTTATTCTGGATGAATTTTACAAAATTTTTGCATAATTGCTAAACCGTAAGAGATAGACAAAACTTACCACACAAAAAATGTAGATCACATTAAAACACACAATTTATATCATATACATTTTTTCGGGGAGTTGATCATTTTTGAGATATTCCTTGTTTTTTGTTTCAGCTTTGAAAACTTTTACTTTTATCATACATGAATTTGTCAACTCCTGTCCATACAAACAAAGGAACTTCAGTCACATAGCCAGCAGCTTTTGACTATCACTTTAACATATGGTACTCCCTTATTTCGCCTCTACTTACAAGGAAGTAAGTAATAAGAATATTTCTGATAATTTTTCTACATTATCATGAAGTAAATAGAAGCATAAGCTTTTTAACAGTAATTTGTTGCAGAGATGTAGAGAAAGTCACGTGAATGGAACATATCAGATTTTTTTTCTCACTACTGCTCACAATTCTACTAAGGAAGTGGTGACTATGGCTAGATGTGTTTTAAGGATGAACTTACAGAGGGCAACACAAACCAGTAGACCACTGCTGCAATGGTAATCCAGATAACTACGCGAGCGGCATTGCCCGTTGCCGGGGTTACCCGTGCTTCCCCTACTTGTTCTACACTAACCTGTAATTTCTCTGCTATCGAAACAAGTACGACATAAAGATCGGGTCTTGCACAGTTCCGTGGGAGCTGCCTGCAATTGTATTCACTTCAACCTCTTCTCTTGCCATGGTTTATATTTCTGATATATTTTGAATAACACTAAGCTATTAAAGACGGTTAAACACTACGCAAGAGTTTATGCGAAACCTCTCTTCACCCCGTCAAAGTCAAAATTCTTTTAGGTATTTAATCTATATTTTTTGTTATTAATAAAAATCAAAGCCTATTCTATGAGTCCTTTAAAAGCCGGTCGCCATCTCTTTGCTTGCCACGAATAAACAAAGAAGGGAGGAAAAAAAGTCTTCCCATATGAGAAAAGTTTAAGTAGCTTAAAATTGAAATCAATAATCCAATAAACTCTATATATATTTATATATGAAATGAATTGTTGTTTTAAAGATATCTATATTTTTGTGTAAATATATACATTTAGTTTGTCGTAAAATATCTTAAACATAAGGTATTTTAAAAAAAATCGCTAGGCATTTTTGAGAAAATCAATATTTTGAAAAATGTTCCATATAAAGGGTAGTTAGTGGTGGGGGAATTTTATTGAAAATTTTCGTGTCGCTTGCTTGGAAGATACAAAATATAAATAAATGGCCTGTTATTTATGGACGCTCTTTAACTGCTGTGGTTTTCAGCGTCCCATTCTAAATTGGGCGTGAAAGACCACTTAATTTTGCTCAGAGGCCTCTCTATCAGGCTTGAGGTACCGTAAATCTACGACACGGGACCAACGGATTTACTTCCCTTCCGAAGGAATCCATGCTAAGGATTTTTACGCCCAAAAAAATCCATCGTCTTCCGCGGGGTTTGAACTCGCATATGAACTCAGCATGGAAACCATTACACCACGGAGGGCGACTGCTTGGAAGATACTCAACTTTATTACCAAGTTTGGTATCTAACCGACTTTTCGTTTTTGAACTATGCTGTCCACAGACACGGACATGTTTCTAAAAATACTTATTTTTTGGAATCAGGAGATCTCAAAACATATATTTTCGGTGAAGTCTCGGCATTGATTTTTGGATTGCAATACAATATCTCTTCTATACACTATACGTGTAAGTAAAGTAAAGATAGTTTTTTTTGTAGAACAGGTAGAGAAAACCATGTGATGTAACACTTCAGATTGTTCTATTTGCATATAAGTAACTATTATGAATTATATATTGGACAATTTTCACTACTTTTAGCGCTCACATAATTCTGGCTGTAGCATAGTTCTGATAAGTTGCACGTTGTGAAATGGTTATATGTAGACAGCTGTTGATAGATTGAAGGCTGCCTGTCTCAAGCAGCTGGGTACTCTGGACACTCACCGCTGGCAGAACATACCGCAATCAATATTCATTGCTAAAGGTATTCAGGAACCGGGAGAATAAAACAAATTATTCCCAAGGAAGAGAAGAGCAATATTCAAAGTTAGTTTATTGGTTTCTGTTAAAACCTCTTTCCTGATAAAGGGTCTGCCCAAGGCCTCCTGCATCCGTGAGATGTTATATTTTCCATGGCTGCTCAGTTCGGTGGGAGATTTTGAAAGAGGGGATGCCTTCCCCGGGGGGTTGCTCCCCTCCCCCCATTCTGTTACACTGCCGGTGTGTATTTAGCCAGACGGATAATTGGATGTGGGGATTGGAATGAAGGAACAGAAGAAAGGGTTCACAGTATTTTTTCTCTCTCTCTTTTTTTTTTGTAGCTGGGTCTTCGTGAGAGAGAGGTATATATGATAAAGCTTTAAATCAACATTACAATGGCTTTCTGGATCTACATCTTATTTTAGTCAATGAATGTTAAAACCCTGATTTGTTGTGAAAATGGAGTTGATGATAGTGTAAAGGGGAAGCTACTCCGTGATGGTTATTCTGATTATCCGCCTCTCTCTCTCTCATTCGACATGCAAAACCTAGCACGAATGCCAGCAACGCTCTCCGAATTAAAAATCCATTTATGAGCCGATGCAGTGGCGGCTAGTTCTCCTTTGTTTCACGAAAACCATTTCTTGTTTTACAGCGGATATGAACAAATCCTGAGCCAGCACGAAAACTCGGCTAATACCACGTAGTTCAGCCATTATTTTTGCTATGATACCGATATATAATACGATAAATAAACGATCTAAGTAGTATTGATTTATTGCTTTTACTTTCTCTACACTTACTATGCAAATAGTGCATAGAGAAGGTATTGCATTCCACCCAAAAATTCGATACCAAGATTTCACTGGTAATGTATGTTTTGGGTCCCCATGAATCCAAAAAATATCTGATGTGTTCCATTCATGAGTTTCTCTACATCTCTGCAATCAATCATTGTTCTACTATTTACTTGATGTTAATCGAGAAAAAAATCACAGAAAGAGTCTTATTACCTGCTTCCCTGTAAATAAAACGGAAATAAGAAAGTACCATAGGCTAAATCGACAGTCAATTGTTTTAAAAGCTTGTTGCTATGTGATTGAAGTTTGTGTGGACAGAAGTTGACAAATTCCTGTATGAGAAAAGTATAAGTATTTTAAAGCCGAAACTAATAACAAAGAATATCTCAAAAAAGGTCAACTCCACAAAAATATGCATATAACATGAATTGTGTGTTTTAGCGAGCTCTACATTTTTTGTATGGTACGCTTTTGTATATCTCTTACGATTTACTAGTTATTCAAAATTCAACAAAATTCATCCACAATAAACATGTCTTCAGAGGCTATTCTCAGAAAATTGAAGATATACATTTTATTTGTTACATAAATATGTGAAATATAAGAGCTTTGAATCAAAATTATTAGAACCATTTTTGGGAAAATAAAAAATTACGAAAACTGCTCCATGTAAAGGTTAGTTGTTGGTGGGGCGATTTTCTTTAAAAACTTCGTGTCGCATCCTTGGAAGATATCAAACTTAAATACTAAGTTTGCTATTTAATGGTATTTTCGTTTTTGAGCTGTACTTCCCACAGACACACACGGACAGACAGACAGGCAGACAGAGAGCCAGACATAAACGTACATATTTCTAAAAATGTTTTTTTTTTTTGATTCAGGAGGTTTCAAATCATGTATTTTCGGTGAAACCTCGGTATCGCTTTTTTGGATGCAATACAACACCTTCTCTAAACATTATGTAAATAGTACATGTAAAGAAAGTAAAAAGCATTTTTGGACAAAGTTCCGTGTGTATGTGTGTGTATATATATATATATGTCTGTGTGTGTATGTGTGTCTTTGGACAGCATAGCTCAAAAACGAAAAAGCCGTTAAACACCAAACTTGGTATTTAAGTTCATTATCTTTCAAGCATGCGACTAGAAGATTTTCAAGAAAACCTACCACCCCAAACTACCCTTTATATGAAAACATTTTCAAAAATTTTGATTTTCTCAAAAACGGCTCTAACGATTTTGATTAAAATATTGTATATGAAAGATATTTATCTGACAAATAAAACATATATCTTGAATTTTCTGGGAATAGCCTCTGAAGACTACTTTATTCTGAACGATTTTACGTAATTTTATATAACTGGCAAACCGTAAGAGATGGAGAAAAACTTACTTAACAGTAAATGTAGAGCCCGTTAAAACACACAATTTATGTTATATACATTTTTTCGTGTGGTGGATCGTTTTTAGATATTCCTTGTTATTGATTTCTGCTTTAAAAACATACCTTTCTCAAACGGGAATTTGTCAACTCCTGTCCATACAAACAAAGGAACTTCAATCACATAGCAACCAGCTTTTGACTATCACTTTAACCTATGGTACTCCCTTATTTCATTTCTACTTACAAGGAAGCAAGTAATAAGACTATATCTGCTAATTTTTTTCTCGATGAGCATGAAGTAAAAACAAGCATAAGCTTTTTAACAATAATTTGTTGCAGAGATGTAGAGAAAGCCACATGAATGGAACACATCAGATTTTTCACACAAGCCGTGTGTAGAACAAGAGTTGGATAGAATAGTCGGACTGAAACATTCAATGCCATAGCCAGGATTTGAAGCACGGATCTCCCGGTCTCTAGCCAGTTGCTCTACCACTGAGCTATCATGACAACATGCCGGCACGGCAATAAATTTCTCAACTGACTCGTTTGTTTTCCGGTAATCTACAAGTTAATCGCAAATTATTTTGAGATCAAATTCAGCAGTGGTAGAGACCGGGAGATCCGTGGTTCTAATCCCGGCTAAGGCATTACATTTTTCAGTCTGACTCTACCTATCCATGCTAAATAATAATCATAACTCCAGGTTCTCTGGATAGTGTGGTGGTAGCGTGTCTGCTTCACGTTCAAAAGGTCATGAGTTCGTATCTCGCTTAGGGTGAGTTACTCGTATAAGGTTTTTTCGGGGTTTTCCCTTATCTTAAGAAGACGAATGTCGAGTAACTTTAAGCTCCATGGACCCCGAGATCATTTGAGCATCATTTCACAAATTTCATTCATCGTCCGACATGACCAAAAAAAAAAAAAATATCCAGGTTGTAAATTGTTGCAGATTATTCTAATGTACGTATTGATGTTAGTGGTGTGTGTGTGTGTGTGTGGTGTTTAACGCCCGCTTTTACTACTATGCCAGCGCGAATACTGATGAAACATAGAACAAAGATGGAGCACCGGTGGAATGCGATGGCAGGGGAAACCGTAGACCAGAGAACCCTAGGGTCGAACCCTTGGTGAGGGGCAAGTGGTCTAACCCCTCGGCCACGGCGCGGCCTGAAGTGGCGTATTGTACGTCAGACACCAGGAGAATAGTAAATGAATTTATTATTGATGGGTGGCCAAAACCGGACCGCGGGGAACGAGCCACCGAGGATGGTATAGTTGCTTCATTTAGGTCGTCAGGCGACTCCAACGCCACGCACCCACCGAGAGGTGTATTTACAAAGCGTATTCGCCAGGTCTCGCCGACACTTACAACCCTGAAAGAGACCAGTTGGCTGAAATGGAGGGGCAGGAAGATAGCTCCCCAGCTTTCCCCTGGTGATCCAGGAACACTCCCGCGATTGCTTCAGAGAGATTGGCCGCAGGAATTCCAACCACGAGCATGAGCACCTGGTTCGGCAATGTTAAGTCGTAAAGGTAGTGCAAGGTCTTCTAAACAAGTAGAACTCAGTAGACTGGGGGCTGATACAAAGGAGCGAAAAGACAGAATACGTTGTCACACTTTGTGAACTTAGAAAATCAGTACGGGGCAAATACCTAAAGTGGAGAGAAAAACATTTTTTTTTAAATTTTTACTTTCTCTATACCTTTTATGTGCATAGTGTATTGAGAAGTTATTGTACTGCAAAATATTGATACCGAGATTTCACCAGAAATACATGATTTGAGATCCCGTTAATCCAAAAAAAGAATTTTTAGAAAAATGTCCGTGTGTGTGTCTGTTTGTCTGTCAGTCAGTGTGTTTGACTGTGGGTAGCATAGTTCAAAAACGAAAAGTTCGTTAAATATCAAACTTGATATTTAAGTTCAGTATCTTCCAAGGATGCGACACGAGAATTTTCATGAAAACCCTCCCGTCCCCAACTACTCTTTACATGGATAGGTAGAGTCAGACTGAAACATTCAATGCCATAGTCGGGATTTGAACCATGGATTGCCATTGGGGTTGTCATCTCAAAATAACTTGAGAACACCTTGTGGTTTACTGGGAAACATGTGAGTCAGTTGAGAAATGCAATGCTACGTCGACATGATAGCTCAGTGGAAGAGCAACCGGCAAGAGCCAGGGAGATCCGTGGTTCAAATCCCAGCTATGACATTGAATTTTTTAGGTTGACTCTACGTATCCAAAATTTATATACCTTGAATTTTCTGGGAAGAGCCTCTGAAGATATCTTTATTCTGAATACCTTTTTACTTTCTCTATAAGCTTAATATTTAAGTTTAGTATCTTCCAGGGATGCGACACGAAGATTTTGAGAAAAATCCCCCCACCCCAACTACCCTTTACATGAAACTTTTTTAAAAAATGTTTGATTTTCTCAAAAATGGCTCTAACGATTTTGATTAAAATTTCGTATACGAGTATTAAAGATATTTACCTGACAAATAAAATGGATATCTTGAATTTTCTGGGAATAGCCTCTGAAGAGTAGTTTATTCGGGATGAATTTTACTAAATTTTGAATAACTGCTAAACCGTAAGAGATGGACAAAAACTTACTGCACAAAAAATGTAGAGCACATTAAAACACTCAATTTATGTTATATACATTTTTTTCGTGAGTTCGTCGTTTTTGAGACATTCTTTATTTTTGGTTTCTGCTATGAAAAACTTATACTTTTCTCATATAGGAACTTGTCAACTCCTATCCATATAAACAAAGGAACTTCATTGACATAGAAACCAGCTTTTGACTATCATTTTAACCTATTGTAGTCCCTTATTTCGCTTCTACTTACAATGAAGCAAGTAATAAGACTATTTCTGCTCATTTTTTCTGATTAATATAAAGTAAATAGAAGTATACGCTATTTAAGAATAATTTATTGCAGAGATATAGAGAAAGTCATGCGAATGGTACACATCAGATTTTTTCATTTTTCATAACTAGTAAACCGTAAGAGATAGACAAAAAGTTATTACACAGAAAATATAGATCTCTTTAAAACACATCTCGTAATTTATGTCCATATATATATTCGTGGAGTTGACCTTTCCGAGATATTCCTTGCTATTGGTTTCAGTTTTAAAATACTTAAAACTTTTCCCATTCGGGAACTTGTCAACTACTGGCCACGGAAACAAACGGATTTCAAACCCAGAGCAACCACATTTTAAAACATTTGACTGGGTTTAGCTAAGTGTATTCCCTTCTATTTAGAAGGAAGCAAGCAATAAAACCGTTTCTGCTAATGTTTATCTCAACTGGAATGAATTAGATGAAAGTATAAGCTTATTAATAATAATAGTTTGTTAAAGAGATGTAGAGAGAGAGCCATGTGAATGGACCACATCAGTGTTCTATAGTGTTTAACGCTCGATTTTACTACAGGAACAAAGTGATTTTACATGACACTTGAAGATATAAGAAATGAATTTGAAACCGGAAAATCGGAGAAAACCCGTCGCTTTGTCCACCAGAAATACCACATGCGGTCGCCCAGAATGGAACCCAGGCCGCCTTGGTGAGGGGCGAGTAGTTTAATCACTTGGGCCAGGCGCTACACACTGGAGGGGGGTTTCACAATGCAGCCACCATGGGCGTTAGATCCCAGGATGAGACATGTGCTATCCATGGGCGGCTGAAACCGGATGGCGAGGAAAGAGTCACCGAGAAGGGTCCCTAAAACAGTTCAAAAACATAAAAATAAATTTTATTTAATCTACAAAAAGTAAAATATAATTAACAATATTAAAATTATGAATAAAATAATTTATTACAAAATTCTGATCTTGACGCGGAGCTCGAGTTATAATAGAACAGAGAACAAACTGGTTCACTGTGCAGCGGGGTCAACATCGAATCTCAAAACTACGTGACTTGAGCGAGTAATATCGGCATTTAAACAGTTGTGATTCCGCGCGTATCGTTATAATAAACGGCATATATTATGCTGCTTTTAAGAGTTTTATACCATTAAAAAAATGTGATGTGCTCCATTCACATGACTT
Source organism: Hymenopus coronatus (assembly GCA_030762935.1). NCBI lineage: Eukaryota > Metazoa > Arthropoda > Insecta > Mantodea > Hymenopodidae > Hymenopus > Hymenopus coronatus. The sequence continues at coordinate 163,788,476 of CM060897.1, forward strand.
TCTCTTCATCTCTGCAACAAATTATTGTTAAAAAACTTATGCTTCTATTTACTTCATTCTAATCGAGAAAAAAAATAGCAGAAACATTGTTATTACTGGTTTCCTTGTAAGTAGAAGCGAAAAAAGGGAGTAGCATAGGTTAAAGTGATAGTCAAAAGCTGATTGCCATGTGACTGAAGTTCCTTTGTTTGTATGGACAAGAGTTGACAAATTCATGAATGAGAAAAGTATGTTTTTTAAAGCTGAAACCAATAACAAGGAATATCTCAAACGATCAACTTCACGAACAAAATATATATAACGTAAATTGTGTGTTTTAACGTGCTCTACATTTTTATGTGGTAAGTTTTTGTCCGTCTCTTACGGTTTAGCAGTTATGCAAAATTTCGTAAAATCCATTCAGAATAAAGTAGTCTTCAGAGGCTATTCCCAGAAAATTCAAGATAAACATTTTATTGAGAAAATAATTTTTGAGAAAATCAATACTTTCGAATATTTTTCCATGTAAAGGGTAGTTTGGGATGGGGTGATTTTTTCAAAATCTTCTCTGGAAGTTACAAAGCTTAAATACCAAGTTTTGGTATTTTACCGATTTTTCGTTTTTGAGTTATCGTGTTCACTGTCATATGGACACCCCCCCCCCCACACACACACATACAACATTTTTCTGAAAATGCTTCTTCTGGATACAGGGGACCCTGAAAGACATATTTCCGGTGAAATCTCGATATCGAATTTTTGGGTGGCATGCACTATCTACCTTCTGTATGCACATAGTTTGTGTAGAGAAAGTATCAAGTGAAATGGTGCAATATTGCTGCTGCTTTGTCTGTAATGAGAAATTGGCGAAAGGAGGGATGATTTGTCATTCGCATGAACGCCTACTTGATGCTTGAAGACGTTGCTGGTTAGTTACCATACCTTTTAAAATAGAAAACTGTCAGCTAAAATAGGAATTTACGCAGGTATACGTGAGGAAAGAGTTATGCATTAAACGTGCTCATAAGGAGCATTTATTCGAAACAGCTTTCTAATCTTAAATTACATATCTTAAAGAAGAAGCAAGGAGGAAAGCTTAGATAAAGAATATAAATATGTTCCTTCAGCTTTGTCAAAGATGTTCTTGCAGTTTGCTGAAGCTTGTTTTGATACAGACATTTTTATAGGCGTGTGGTTGAAAGCAGATACGGTACCAATGCTCTTTAATTTCCCAGAGAACCTAACCCCTAAGTCTTTTAAGGGGACAAGCTACTCTGAAATGGTAAAAAATAACATTTCTTGTTTAGACACCAATAAAACCTCTATTATTTCTACTTTCAGAGGATTTTAATCAGTTTAAATATAATTTAAATGCTAGCCTCTATTTCTTTAAAGCTGTTATATAATGCTCATTTGCATATTTAAATTCAGTTTTCTCAAAACAGCATTTTTGGAAACTCATGTATCTTTTTCTCAGAGACTATGAGAGCTAGAAAGCTGAAATTTTCAGCACATAGTAGAACTTTCTGGACCACAATTGTGACGTTATACAGAGTGATTTGTGTACAACTGACACATTTCTTTCTTTAATTATTCCGTTAAAAGTTCATTCAATGACCCAATTTTAGCACCAAATTAAGCAGAATGTTCTGCAGTTTCGATTCCTTGACACTAGATGCGCAGATGTTTATGTTTTAACCCTAATTGCATTGTTGGCAGCTGTTTCGACATTTTGTTCTTGTAGTCAACGTGAAAATGCAGTACACATTAAATCAACGACTCTTCCTTGTGAAGCAATACTGGATTACATCACTTGTTTGCCATACATCAAATGAATCCATGAACCTGCAAGTTTCTTTGACGACTGGATAATTTCCAGGAACCTGTGGCCTCCGAGATCTCCGGATTTGACATCGCCGGACTTCTTTCTATAGGGTTACTTAAAAGGTAGGGTTTGCGCCACACGTCCCCAGACACTGGACGATGTGAAGCTCAACATCACAAAGGAGATTCAAGCTAATGACCACAGAGTCCTCCAACAAGTGGCCAGTAACAAGGAACGACGTGTTGAGTTGTGCCTTATGCAGCATAGAGGACATTTTCAACATTTGCTATAGAGGTAAATAATCTCCCAAAATTCCTCTACAATTTAGGTATAATAAGTTGTCGCTAGCATAACCCGTTTTGAAACAATTAGTGAAAAAAAGTTTCAGCTCTATATAAATCACCCTGTAGTACCCTCGTATATATTGATGATAAGAACGCAACAACATTGCACATTTTACACATTTTTACTTTTTTTGAATTTGCAAATACTTTTCTTTTTTAAATTCTACTGAAATTGTATCATAGTTAAATGATTAAGGTTCAGAAGATCGCTGATTATACTAAGAACAAGCATGCAAAAGTGTGACTATGTATTGCTAGCAGTATCAGAGAAAAACGTACATGCATTCACATGCTTTAAGACTAAGTTTTATTACTTTTCTGGTGAATGAAATACTTTTTATAGACTCAGCTATTAATACAAACAACCATTTGAAATAATTGTCATGATTTATAGAATGATTGATACAAATTTCTGTAAAAACAATTGAACACTTTAAGAGCATTGGTAATTTAACTCACTTACGGTGTAACTTCCGTATGTTCAGACTATCTTGTCCCCTTAATAGCAAACGTGCTGCATATGGACGTTTTGAAAGTGAAAACCGCTTCACAGGACGCTTTTAATTAGCATTTTTTCTCCACTGATTCCCACATGTGATACGATGTGGATCTTCTGCCATTACTGTCGCTTTCTTGCTACTTATAGCACTGTTAGGGCCTTAAGCCGCAAAGCGTAGCCGAGATATGGGTTTACTTTCTCTAGCATATATACACACAATATATATAGCTTCTAGAGAAGGTACCTATTATATTCCACCCAAAATAGTCGATATCCAGATTTAACCGGAAATATGTTTTGAGCTCCTCTAAGCCCGAAGAGAGCATAGAAAACGGTCCATGTGTGTGACTGTGGACAGCATAGCTCTAAAACGCAAAAACTGTTAAAAACCATACTGGATATTTGTATTTAGTATCTTCCAAGGATGCGACACGAAGAGGTAAAGAAAAAATCTGATGTGTTCCATTCACATGACTTTCTCTACATCTCTGCAAAAATTATTGTTAAAAAGCTTATGCTTTTATTTACTTCAGGCTAATCGAGAAACAATTAGCAGAAATATCTTATTACTTGGTTCCTTGTAAGTAGAAGCGAAATAAGGGAGTACCATAGGTTAAAGTGATAGTCAAAAGCTGGTTGCTATGTGACTGAAGTTCCTTTGTTTGTATGGATACGAGTTGACAAATTCCTGTATGATAAAAGTACAATTTATTACAATGCTGAAACCAATAACGAGGAATACTCAAAAACGATCAACTCACGAAAAAAATGTATATTGCAAAATTGTGTGTTTTAGTGAGCTCTACATTTTTTGTGTGGTAACATTTTGTCCATCCATGCAAAGTTCCTAAAAGTTCATCCAGAATAAAGTAGACTTCTCAGGTATTCTCAGAAAATTCAAGATATACATTTTATTTATCAGGTAAATATCTTTAATTTACGATATTTTAATCAAAATCGTTAGAACCATTTTGAGAAAATCAAAATTTTCGAAAAAAGTTCAATTTAAAGGGTAGCTGGGGGGGGGTGAGGGGATTTTCTTGAAAAGATTCGTGTCGCATCTTGGAAGATACTAAAAATGAATACCAAGTTTGTTTTTAACGGCTTTTTCGTTTTTGAGCTATGTGCCCACATACAGACACACACAGACGCACACACACGGAGATTTTTCTAAAAATGCTTTTTTTATTCAGGGGGACTCAAAACATGTATTTCCGGTGAAACCCCGGTATCTAATTTTTGGGTGTATTACAATACCTTCTCTATACACTATGTACATAGTACGTGTAGAGAAAGTTAAAAGAGATAGATACTTAATGAATAAAAAATTCAGATCTCGTTAAAACACATAATTTATGGCACCAACGCCTTTCTTACAGAGTTGACCGCTTTTTAGATATTCCTTGTTATTGGTTTCAGTTTTAAACTCCTAACTTTTCTCATACAAAGCAAACTGAACAGCAATTGTTTCAGTTAGCGACCAGCTTTTAAAAGATTTGACTATCGTTTGAGCCTAATGTATTCGTTTATTTCACTTGAACTTACAACATAGCAAGTAATAAGTCGGTTTCTGCTAATGCTATTAGTGTGATCATGTTTTGTAAGAATAGTTTGTATTTGGAAAAACTTATGTGAATACAACAAATCAGCTTTTTAGTTTCTCTACATACATAGTAAATACAGAAAGTATAATAATGCACCCAGAAATTTGATACCAAGATTCCAGCGGAAATACATGTTGTGGCCCCCCCCCCTGAATCCCCCCCAAAAATCATTTTTATAAACATGTCCGGGTGTGTTTGTGGTCTGTCTTTTGATTTTCTCAATAATGGTTCTAACGATTTGATCAAAATATCATATATTAAAGATATTTACCTGACAAAATAAATGTATATCTTGAATTTTCTGGGAATAGCCTCTGAAGACTACTTTATTCTGGCTGAATTTTGCGGAATTTGGCATAACTGCTAAACCATAAGAGATGTAAAAAATTTACCACACAAAAAATGTAGAGCACGTTAAAACACACAATTTATGTTGTATATTTTTTTTCGTGGTGTTGATCGTTTTTGAGATATTCATTTCTTTTTTAGTTTCAGTTTTAAAATTTTTATAATTTTCTCATACGGGAATTTGTGAACTCCTGTCCAAACAAGCAAAGGAACTTCAGTCACATAGCAACCAGCTTTTGACTATCACTTTAACCTATGGTACTCCCTTATTTCCCTTCTACTTACAAGGAAGCAAGTAATAATACTACTTCTGCTAATTATTTCTCGATTAGCAAGAAGTTAATAGAGGCATAAGCTTTTTAACAATAATTTGTTGAAGAGGAGTAGAGAAAGTTATTGAATGGAACGCATCAGATTTGTTTTATAACAAAAGAAGTGAGTGGAGCAAGTCGTGGCTTCGGAGAGACGGTAAAACGCAGCCAAGGGATTTTTATAAAACGGAAACCCGAATAATCCTAAGAAATAAAAACCTCGGCAATGTAGCGGATTTAATATCTGAATATGTTAATATTTTCAACAGTTTTAAATTTGGATCGCCTGTGGAAGATTAATCACTGTTTAACTTCTCTACACTTACTATGTACATAGTGTATAGAGAAGGTATTGCTCTCCACTCTAACATTCCATACAGAGATTTCAAGGAAATACACGTTTTAAGGTCCCCTGTATAAAAACAAATAACATTTTTAGAAAAAGGTCTGTGTGTGTCCTTGTGTCCGTGAACACGATAATTCAAAAGTTGATAAAATACCAAATTTGACATTTTAAATAGGTATCTTCCAGGGATGCGACACGAAAATTTTGAAAACATTTCCCCACCCCAAACTACTCTTTATATGAAAAAAGTTCGAACATTTGGATTTTCTCAAAAATGGCTTTAACTTTTTGATCATAATCTCTTATATTTAAGATATTTATGTCAGAAATAAAATATATATCTTCAATTTTTTGAAGACATGTTTATTCTGACTGAATTTTGCTAGTAAAACGTAACAGATAGACAAAACCTATCACACATAAAATATAGAGCTCACTAAAACACACAATTTATGTTATATGATTTTTTTTTTTCGTGGAGTTGATCGCTTTTGAGATATACCTTTGTTATTGATTCTGTTTTGAAACACTTATACTTTTCTCACATGGAAATTTGTCAAATCCAAAGTTACTTCAATTACACAGTAACCAACTTTTAAAAGATTTGACTGTCGGTTTAGCCTAGTATATTCCCTTATTTCGCTTCTACTTACAAGGAAGCAAGCAATAAGGCTATTTCTGCTAATTTTTTCTCGATTAGCATGAGGTAAAAAGAAGCATAAGCTTTTTAACAATAGTTTGCTGCAGAGATCTAGAGAAAGCCACGTGAGTGGAACACATAAGATTTTTTAATAATAAAACTAGTTTAGTTTGAAAAATACTTCATGTATTGCGGAAGCCACCGGAGTTATCTATTAAGTGCTACTGTTATACCACATTGATTTTGTGGTAAGAGTGTGCCAGTTAACTTAAATTTAGATCCAAGTAGGATAGCTCCAGGATATCAGTTATATACGTATATCAGTGCTTTATTGTGAATGAGTCATCAATATTATGGGAATTGAGCACATGTACCGGATATTTCACCGGCAATATACGTTTTAGAGCCCCCTGTATCCAAAAAAAGCATTTTTAGAAAAAGACCCGTGTGTGTCCGTGTGCCTGGAACACCAAAGCTCAAAAACGAAAAGTCGTAAAATATCAAGTTGGTAATAAAGATTAGTATTTTCCAAGGATGCAACACGAAGATTTTGAGGTTACCTCCTCCACCCAAAACTACTCTTTACCTAGAAATATTTTTTTCAGAAATTAGTTAAAATACCGTATATTAAAGCTATTTACATGATAAATAAAAAATGTATATTTCGAATTTTTTGAGAATAGCCTCCAAAAATGGCGTGTTATTTGGACGCTCTTTACCGACTGTGTTTCTGAGGGTCCTATTCTAAATTGGGGGAGATAGACATTTAATTTTTGTCGTAAATATACGACACAGGTCCAACGGCTTTACTTCCCTTCCGAAGAAGCCATGCAAAGGGTTTTTACAACCGAAAAAATCCATCTTTCTCCGCCGGGGTTGAACTCGCGACCTTGGGTAATTGAAGGTAGTATGATAAACTTTACACCACGGAGGGCGACAGAATAGCCTCTGAATATCTCTTAATTCTGGATGAGTTTTTAGAAGTTTGCATAAGGATTAAACCGTAAGAGATAGATAAAAATGTAACAGAAAACGTACATCCCGTTAAAACACATAAATTATGTCATATTCATGTTTACTTTCTCCATACGCACTATGTGCATAGTGTATAGAGAAAGTATTGCACTCCACCAAAAAATTCGATACCGAGATTTCACCGGAAATATATGTTTTAGGGTCCCCTTTATCTAAAAAAAGCATTTTCACAAAAAGGTCCGTGTGTGTGTGTGTGTGTGTGTGTGTGTGTGTCCGTGTGTCAGTGTGCCCGTGTGTCTGTGAACACGATAACTCAAAAACGAAAAGTCGGTAAAATACCCAACTTGGTATTTAAGTTTAGTATCTTCCAGGGATGCGACACGAAGATTTTGAGAAAAATCCCCCCACCCCAAACTACCCTTTACATGGAACTTTTTTCGAAAATTTTGATTTTCTAAATAATGGCTCTAACGATTTTGATTAAAATATCATATATTAAAGATATTTACCTGAAAAATAAAATGTATATCTTGAATTTTCTGGGAATTGCCTCTGAAGACTACTTTATTCTGGATGAATTTTGCATAATTTCTAAACCGTAAGAGATGGATAAAAACTTAACACACAAAAAATGTAGAGCACGTTAAAACACACAATTTATATTACAAACATTATTTTCGTGGAGTTGATCGTTTTTGAGATATTCCTTTTTCTTGGTTTCAGCTTTGAAAAACTTATACTTTTCTCATACAGGAATTTGTCAACTCCTGTCCACACAAACAAAGGAACATCAGTCACATAGCAACCAGCTTTTGGCTTTCACTTTAACCTATGGTACTCCCTTATTTCGCTTGTATTTACAATAAAGCAAGGAATAAGACTATTTCTGCTAATTTTCCTCGATTAACATGAAATAAATAAAAGATAAGCGTATTAACAATAATTTGTTACAGTGAGATAGAGAAAGTCATGTGAATGTAACACATCAGAGTTTTCTTGTAGAGTTGACCATTTTTAAGATATTACTTGTTATCGGTTTCAATTTTAAACTAAGTAATTTTTGTCAAACGGGGTTACCTTTCCTTGCATCTCTCTTTTGTTTACTCCTGGCCTTGCAAAGCGAACCGGAGTTCAATTGTTCGCATAGTGACCAGATTTTAAAAGATTTGAATATAGCTTTAGCCTAGTTGTTCCCTCATTTCCCTCCTAATTACAAGAAAATAAGTAATAAGACAATTTATGTTACTGTTTATCTCCATTAGTATTATATAGAGATTTTTTATAAGATATTTGCTTTATCTAGCCCGCATGTACATAGTGGATAGGGAAGGTATTGCATTCCATCAAAAATATCGGTACCGAGATTTCACCAGAAACACATGTTATGAAATCTCTGAATTCAAAAAGGTATTTTTAGAAATATGCCTGCATGTGAGTGTGTGCGTGTGTGTGGATAGGTCGAGTCAGACTGAAAATGTCAATGCCACAGTCAGGATTTGAAGCACGGATCTCCCGGTCTACCACTGAGCTACTATGGCAATAACACTGAATTTTCTGAACTGACTCAACTGACTCCCGGTAAACCACAAGGTGTTCTCAAATTATTTTGAGATGACAACTCCAATGGTGACTTACAATGTTGTAAGTACTTTAAGTCCCAGGATTCATAGCATAGCCAACTATTAAGATCAATTGGTATTGAATTAATGGTTTTTTTTGTTTTTTTTTTTTTGTTTTTACATAAGCCGTGTGTAGGACACGAGTTGGATAGATAGAGTCCTACATATGGTTTATGTGAAAAAACAATTAAATCACTTTTCAAGAAGATTATCCACCACAAGCTATCCTTTACATGCAACTTTATTTTGAAAAAGGTACTAAGGATTTTAATAAAATACCATGTTTGAGATATTTTCATGGCAAATGAAATGCACACCTTGAATTTTTTGCAACAGTCTCTGAACTCCTTTTCATTCTAGATGACCACAAAAAGAATGTAGATCTCGTTAAAAACTCAATTTTTGTCATATACAGTTTTTTACCTTCTCTATACGAACTATGTACATGGTGTATAGAGAAGGTATTGCACTCCACCAAAAAATTGATACCGAGATTTCACCGGAAATATATGCTTTAGGGTCTCCTTTATCTAAACTAAGTATTTTCAGAAAAAGGTCCGTGTATGTGTGTGTCCGTGTGCCTGTGAACACGATAACTCAAAAACGAAAAGTCGGTAAATTATCAAACTTGTTATATAAGTTAGGTATCTTCCAAGGAAACGACATGAAGATTTTCAAAAAACTCCCCTCACGCCAACTACCCTTTACATGCACAAAATTTCGTTAATTTTGATTTTTCCAAAAATGGCTGTAACGATTTTGACTAAAATCTCCCATGATTAAGATATTTACATGCCAAACAAAATGTAAATCGTGATTTTTTGGGGAATGGCCTCTGTAGACTTATTTATTCTGGGTTATTTTTAAAAAAGTTGCATAACTAGTTAACCATAAGAGATAGACAAAAACTTACTACATAAAAATGTATATCTCGTTAAAACACACATACATTTATGTCATATACATTTTTTCGTGGAGTTGGCCGTTTTCGAGTTATTCGCTGTTATTGGTGTCAATTGTAAAGTAGTTTTATTTTTCTCAGACAGGAAGTGTCCGTTTTTCTTTTTTTTATACTCCTGGCCAACCAGAGAAGCGATTTGCAATGACAAATGCAAATTATAGTTTTTAAAATATTTGACTATCACTTTACTATAACACATTCCTTTAGTTCCCTTCTACTTATAAGGAACTAAGTAATAAGAACATTCTGCTAATGTTTATCTCGATTAGTAATGTGTAAAAAGAAGAAGAATCTTTTCTAAGAAGCTTTTAGAGTAGCAAGAGAAAGTCAAGTGTGTGTCACACATCAGATTTTTACTTTCTCTATACGAATTATGTACATAGTGTATAGAGAAGGTGTTGCACTCCGCCAAAAAATTCGATACCGAGATTTCACCGGAAATATATGTTTTAGGGTCACCTTTATCTAAAAAAAGTATTTTCAGGAAAGGTCCGTGTGTGTGTGCGTGTCCGCGCGTGTGTGTGTGTGTGTGTGTCCATGATAACTCAAAATCAAAAACGAAAAGTCGGTAAAATACCAAACTTGGTATTTAACTTTAGAATCCTCCAGGGATGCAATACGAAGATTTTGAGAAAAATCCCCCCACCCCAAACTACCCTTTACATGGAACTTTTTTCGAAAATTTTGATTTTTTAAAAAATGGCTCTAACGATTTTGATTAAAATATCGTATATTAAAGACATTTACCCGACAAATAAAATGTATATTTTGAATTTTCTGGGAATAGCCTCTAAAGACTACTTTATTCTGAGTGAATTTTCTGGAATTTTGTATAACTGCTAAACCGTAAGAGATGGACAAAAACTTACCACACAACAAATGTAGACCACTTTAAAACACACCATTTATGTTATATACATTTTTTTCGTGGAGTTGATTGTTTTTGAGATATTGCTTATTTTTGGTTTCAGCTATAAAAAGCATACTTTTCTCACACAGGACTTTTTGAACTCGTGTCCATACAGACAAAGGATCTTCAGTCACATAGCAACCATCTTTTGACCATCACTTTAACCTATGGTACTCCTTTATTTCGCTTCTACTTACAAGGAAGCAAGCAATAAGACTATTTCTGCTATTTTTTTCTCGATTAGCAGGAAGTAACTAGAAGCATAAGCTTTTTAACAATAATGTATTGCAGAGTTGTAGAGAAAGTCATGTGTGTATAACACATCAGATTTTTTATGCTTGTAAAGTTCAACATTTTAATTCACTTTTTGAAAATAATTTTTAAGAATTACAAAACTACAATTTAGAAGTATTGCAAACATTATAAAATAGGTCCTAGAGGTTAACGAACCTTTCCCTTCAAAAACAAGTGCGTGTAGAGAAGGCGTAAATAATGGCATTTTACACAATAGCCGAACAGTTTGTATTATTTAATATTATTAGCCTATTGATGATGTAGTACATGGAAAGTCAGAAAGGTCGGACTAACCGATTGGGGAAATAAATGGCGTTGACATGCTGAATAAAAAGCAATTCGTATCAGAGAGTAATTGGACATAATCGCCGTGCAGGATGAAGGACGGAAATCAGAATGAATCGTCTATTACGCGCATCCCCTGCTGTTAGTTATATCAGCTGCTGTTGCGGTAAATTGTGCATCGGATGGAAATTGCCAAACGGTTAATACTGGAAATGACTCATTCATTTCTCATAATTAACGTCGATTTTCCCCAGAGTCCGGAGCTACATCGGAGACATTAAATTCCCACGCTGGGGCCATTAAATGCAGGTTTTTTCTCCCCTCCCCACTGTTACTCATTACGGAAGTGGCATTAAGTGTAATACAAACATAATGCCCTTCAGACATTGCTTACATGTTGTAAATGTTTAATGTTTGCAAATTTGGTTGCTCTGAGTGGGCATTCTTGATGGCAGCTTCAATTATATTGCAATTAAACCATTGCGTCTAATGCACGGAAGTGATATTGTCATTAACTCCCTGGTACGCAAACCAGAGACTGGTGGTCCTCAAAGTCAATTATTTCTTATACTAAATGCTGATATCCATCTAATGTACCCTCTGTGCCTGTAATACGAGGTTCATCCAGAAAGTAAGGATTTGCCATAACTAAACAATAACGAAATTTATCAACACAAACACTACCTCACTCTGTTTCTCAACGAAATTGTCTTTGCTATCAAGGTATTTATTGTCACGTGGTACCGGTGTTTCAACGCAGATGTACTCTTCACCGCCAAAGATCTGAGCCAAGATATGTCACTGTCACTTTGAGGTCTTCAGCGGTTGGGAAATCTTTTCCATCCAAAAAGTCATGTACCGTGTGCAAAGTGAAACATAAGTTTTCTGAATTCTTTTAATGACGTTTGCTTTCAACTGCTTCATATCAACCGTTATCGTACACACTCGTTCTTCCTTGATTACTCGTAGAGTATGCACATTCGTTCATTACATTCATCATTTGCATATGAAATTCGATTGGCGGAACATTATGTATTCAAAAAAATCTAATGTGTACCATTCACATGACTTTCTCCATATCCCTGCAACAAATAATTCTTAAAAAGCTTATACTTCTATTTACTTTATGCTAATCAGAAAAAATTAGCAGCAATAGTCTTATTACTCGCTTCCTTGTAAGTAGGAGCGAAATAAGGGAGAACCGTAGGTTAAAGTGATAGTCAAAAGCTGGTTGCTATGTCAATGAAGTTCCTTTGTCTATATGGATAGGAGTTGACAAGTTCCTGTATGAGAAACGTATACGTTTTTCATAGCAGAAACCAAAAATAAGGAATGTCACAAAAACGACGAACTCCACGAAAAAAAATGTATATAACATAAATTGTGTGTTTTAAAGTGCTCTACATTTTTTGCTTAGTAAGTTTTTGTCCATCTCTTACGATTTAGCAGTCATTCAAAATTTAGTAAAATTCATCCAGAATAAACTACTCTTCAGAGGCTATTCCCAGAAAATTCAAGATATATTATTTGTCAGGTAAATATCTCTAATATACGAAATTTTAATCAAAATAGAGGCATTTTTGAGAAAATCAAAATTTTCGAAAAAAGTTCCATGTAAAGGGTAGTTGGGGGTGGGGGGATTTTTCTCAAAATCTTCGTGTCGCATCCCTGGAAGATACTAAACTTAAATACCAAGTTTGGTATTTTACCGACTTTTCGTTTTAGAGTTATCGTGTTCACAGACACACGGACACACGGACCTTTTTGTGAAAATGCTTTTTTTTGGATATTGGGGACCCTAAAGCATATATTTCCGGTGAAATCTCGGTATCGAATTTTTGGGTGGACTGCATACTTTCTCTATACACTGTACATAGTGCGTATGGAGAATGTAAAAAACGAGTAAGTTATTTGGCGATCAAGTGAAACACCGATTCAGCTGCAGTTTTTTATTAACATTTGCTTAGGGTGACCTACCCGGATAAAGAGTTTTTCCTGCTTTTCTCCGGGGTTTTCCCATATCCTGAGAAGACCAAATGTCGAGTAACTTTAAGCTCCATGAACCCCGAGATAATTTGAGCATCATTTCACCGATTTCATTCATCCTCCAATATGACCAACATGGTTGAAGAATGTTAAGCTAAAAAAGAAATGCCTTAAACTTTTCCATAACGAATGATGCATTTCCATTGCAGTCTTCGTCGTGCGCATGGTTACTCATAAATTACGTTTCCTCTCGGAAAAATCGTTCACTACATTATCGCTATATACTTGCGTTATTCGTCTATAAAATTCGATTGGCTGAACATTTTGTGCATTCAAAAAACTTAAAAATCTGATATGTTCTATTCACATGACTTTCTCTATATCTCTGCAAAAAAATTGTAGTTAAAAAGCTTATGCTACTATTTACTTCAAGCTAATTAGCAGAAATAGTCTTATTACTTGTTTCCTTATAAGTAGGAGCGAAATAAGGAAGTTCCATAGGTTAAAATGATAGCCAAAAGCTGGTTGCTATGTAACTAAATTTTCTTTGTTTGTATGGTCAGGAGTTAAGAAATTCCTGTATGAGAAAAGCATAATTTTTCAAAGCTAAAATGAAAAACCAGGAATATCTTAAAAATGACCAACTCCACGAAAAAACTGTATATGACATAAATTGTGTGTTTTATCGTGAGCTACATTTTCTGTGTAGTAAGTTTTCCCCATCTCTTACAGTTTAGCGGTTATGAATAATTCCGTAAAATTCATCCAGAATAAAGTAGTCTTCATGGGCTATTCCCAAAAAATTCAAGATATACATTTTATTTGTCAGGTAAATACCTTTAATATACGATATTTTAATCAAAATCGTTAGAGCCAGTTTTAAGAAAATCAAAATTTTCAAACATTTTTCCATGTAAAGGGTAGTTTGGGATGGGGGGGATTTTCTTGAAAATCTTCGCGTGTCGCATCATTGGAAGATACCAAACTTAAATACCAAGTTTGGGCTTTAACGATCTTTTCGTTTTTGAGCTATGCTGCCCACAGACACACACACACACATACAGGCAGACAGACAGACAGACAGGCAGACACACGGACATTTTTCTAAAAATGCTTTTTTGTCTACACGTACTATGTGCATAGTGTATTGAGAAGGTATTGTAATGCACCCAAAAATTCGATACCAAGATTTCACCGGAAATACATGTTTTGGGTCCCCCTGAATCCCAAAAGAGCATTTTTGGAAAAAGTTACGTGTGTGTGCCTGTGTGTGTGTGTGTGTGTGGGGGGGGGGGTCTATATGTCTGTGGACAGCATAGCTCAAAAACGAAAAGACCGTTTTATACCAAACTTGGTATTTAAGTTTGGTATCTTCCAAGGATGCGACACGAAGATTTTCAAGAAAATCTCCTCACGCCCAACAACCCTTTACATGGAACATTTTTCGAAAATTTTGATTTTCTCAAAAATGGCTCTAATGATTTTGATTAAAATATCGTATATTAAATATATTTACCTGACAAATAATATGTATATCTTGAATTTTCTGGGAATAACCTCTGAAGACTATTTTATTCTGGATGCATTTTACGAAATTTTGCATAACTGCTAAACCATAAGAAATGGACAAAAACTTACCACACAAAAAATGTAGAACACATTAAAACACACAATTTATGTAATTTAATTTTTTGTTCGAGGAGTTGATTGTTTTTGAGATATTCCTTGTTTTTTGTTTTAGGTTTAAAAAAACGTACTTTTCTGATACAGGACTTTGTTAACTCGTGTCCATACAAACAATGGAACTTCAGTCATCTAGTAACCAGCTTTTGACTAACAGTTTAACCTATAATACTCCTATATTTCACTTCTACTTACAAGGAAGCAAGCAATAAGACTATTTCGGCTAATTTTTTCTCGAAGAAAATAGAAGAATAAGCTTTTTAACAATAATTTGTTACACAGAAGTAGAGAAAGTCATGTGAATGGAACACATCTGACTTCTTGAAGAGCTTCCTACAAAAGTGAGGGGAAATGCATCTTTTGATATTGGTCCACGGGAGCATTTCTTCCATTGGATATGGACTGCCCGGCATGCAGCTTGCAAAGGCTTGAAGCCACCTACATATAAGTGCTGTTAGCGGCAACGAAATGGAAGAGATTTTTTTTGTTCTCACATTTATCAATCACTCTTAGCGAAATTGACTTGAGAGGTTGTCTCCCATCATAGCTTTCTCCCCCTCCATTGTGTTTAACATTTTGAGGGCCACAATTACACCTCAGAAAAGCACCAAGTCTCCGTTTATTAGTCTGTGCCATTCCACCAATGTACATAGAAAACTCTAAATAGTACAAATGACATGAGCTCTCAGATAAGAAAATTGTGAGGAAAAAATCTGATGTATTCCACTCACATAACTTTCTCTACACCTCTGTAACAAATTATTGTTAAAACGCTTATGCTTCTTTTTACTCCATGCTAATCGAGAAAAAATTAGCAGAAATACTCTTACGACTTGCTTCCTTGTAAACAGAGGCTAAATAAGGGAGTACCATAAGTTAAAGTGAAAGCCAAAAGCTGGTTGCTATGTGACTGATGTTCCTTTGTTTGTATGGACAGGAGTTGACAAATTCCTGTATGAGAAAAGTAAGTTTTTAAAGCTGATACTAATAACAAGGAATATCTTAAAAACGATCCACTCCACGAAAAATAAAAAAAATCTAATGTGTTCCATTCACATGACTTTCTCTAGCTGTTCTACAAAGTTCTTACATAAGATTATTCTTCTTTCTTCACCTTGCCCAATGTTCTTATTATTTAGTTCCGTGTAAGTAGGAAGAAAATAAGGGAATACGCTAGGCTTAACCCATAGTCAAATGTTTTAAAAGCTGTCGTTATGCGATTGTCATTACAAATCGCTTCTTTGCTTGGCCAGGAGTAGAAGAAAAGAAAAACGGCCACTCCCGTCTGAGAAAAGTAGAGTACCTTACAACTGAAACTAATACCGATGAATATCAGGAAAATGGTAAGCTCCAGGAAAAAATGTATGTGGCATAACTTGTGTATTTTAATAAGTCCAACATTTTTTGTATGGTAAGTTTTTGTCTATCTCTTACGGTTTACTAGTTATGCCAAACTAAGCAAAATTCATCCAGAATAAACAGGTCTTTAGAAGCTATTCCCAGAAAATTCAGGATATACATTTTATTTGTCAGGTAAATATCTTAAATACGATATTCTAACCAAAATCGTTAGACCCATTTTCAAGAAAATCAAAATTTTCGAAAAACGTTCCATGTAAAGTGTAGTTTGGGGTGAGGGTATTTTTCTCAAAATCTTCGTGTCGCATCCCTGGAAGGTACTAAACTTAAATACCATGTTTGGTATTTTAGCTACTTTTCGTTTTTGAGTTATCGTGTTCATAGACACACGGACACACACACACACACACGGACCTTTTTCTGAAAATTATTTTTTTGGATACAAGGGGTCCTAAAACATATATTTCCGGTGAAATCTCGGTATGGAATTTTTGGGTGGAATACAATACCTTCTCTATACACTATGTACATAGTACGTGTAGAGTAAGTAAAACTGCTAACATATTTTCCGCCTCCAGTGCAGTGAAGAAAGTATTCACGTAAGGATAATTATTAGTTTTCGCTGCAGTATACAATTGTTGTTCTACACCTCAGTCTAAACTTCCAAATGCGACAATGTATATCTGAATGTGCACAACAATGTGCAAGGTATAAATAGAACAACGCGCGCGCGCTGTAGCAGCTGGCATTCAGTGATACCAACGTAAGAAAAGAAATATACTTTTCCCGTTCGAATTTATCACTGTTTCCAATATTTCCCCATCTTACACTACCTTACTCTGGTTCTCAACGTTATCGTCATTGCTATCAAGGTATTTATGGTCACGTGGTACCGGTTTTTGTTATACTCTTCCACCGCTAAAGATCAGAACCAGGATGTCAGTGTCATTTTGAGGTCTTCATGACTGAGAAATCTTTTCCATCCAAAAAGTCATATACATCAAAATTTCAGTGGAAGGAAATACACGTTTTCGGTCCCTCTGTCTGTATGTCTGTCAGTGAGTGTGTGTTTGGGCAGCATTGCTCCAAGGATGCGACACGAAGATTTTCAAGAAAATCCCCCCACCCCCAACTACCCTTTACATGGAACATTTTTATTTTATCTAAAATAGCTCTAACGATTTTTATTAAAGTCGCGTATGTTTAGCATACTTTAAGACAAACGAAATGTATATTTTGGATTTTCTGGGAATAGTCTCTGACCACTACTTTTTTCTGGATGAATTTTCGGAATTTTGCTTAACTGCTAAACCGTAAGAGATGGACAAAAACTGACAGCACAAAAACGTAGAGCACATTAAAGCACACAATTTATGTTATCTACATTTGTTTCGTGGAGCTGATTGTTTTTGTGGCATTCCTTGTTATTGGTTTCAGCTTTGAAAAACTTACACTTTTCTCATACAGGAATTTGTCAACTCCTGTCCATACAAACAAAGGAACTTCAGTCACATAGCAACCAGCTTTTGACTATCACTTTAACCTATGGTACTCCCTTATTTCGCTTCTAATTACAAGGTAGCAAGTAATAAGACTATTTCTGCTGGTTTATTTCCATTAATATGGGGTAGATAGAGGAGCAAGCTTTTTAACAATTATATGTTACAGACATGTAGAGAAAGTCATGTATATTTTTGTAACCTCTTTTATCAACTTAGGGTGAATTACCCGGACAAGGTTCTCCCTTATACTGAAAATACGAATGTCAAGTAGCTTTAAGCACCATGGACTCCGAGATTATTTCAGCCGCATTTCACCGATTCCATTCATTCTACGATATGACCAACCTGGTTAAAGAATGTTAAACTAAATAAAAAACTTTAAAGTCTTCCATAACGGTTGATACGTGCGCATAGTTATTCATAAATTATGCTCCGTTTCCTCACGGAAAAATCGTTCACTGCATTATCGCTTTACATTTGCGTTAGTTGTCTATAAAATTCGATTGGCTGAACATTTTAAGCTTTCAAAAAATCAAATAAGTTTGTTGGCGGTAGAATAGTGTAACATCGGAATTGAAAACTGGTACCACGTGACAATGAATGTCTTGACAGAATGGAAATAGAGTAAGATACTGTAACTTGGTAAAAAAAGTTTTGTGTTGGTAGCTTTCGTTATTATTTAGTTATGTCAAATCGTCTGTCACTTTCTGAATGTCCCTCGTATGAAAAGTTATTCGGTTGGTAGCTATGTTGCGAGTCTATGAAACTTGCACTCGGCCACAATTTAGCGACATTTATACTCAGGAATTCAGTTCAGGGTAAGCGTTATTGCTCCAAAGTGGAGCCTAATTAGGACTAACCTAACCATTTTATCTGCTTTTTGTAGTAAATGTAATACTGTATCATTGTAGCCTGAAAGGTTTAGACATAAATTACATGATGGTCGTTTAGTTTTGTTTAAGTAGTTATAGTTCTTCAGGTTTCTGATTTTGTAATTGCATGTGGTAAATGAAATGTGTTTGTGTGGTTGCAAGTTGTTTTAACGCTCTGTCAATATCTGCAATAAAATCTTCTTATTTACAAGAAAAAATACATATACGTTTTTAATCCATTTTTTTTCCGTGTTTGTATCTCTTTACGAGTCAAAATTTGATCCGATAGGTTTATTACTTTTATATTTTTTTACTTTCTCTACACGTACCATGTACATAGTGTATAGAGAAGGTATTGTATTGCACCCAAAAATTCGATACCGAAATTTCACTGGAAATACACGTTTTCGGTTCCTCTGAATAAAAAAACAAACAAACAATCAAACCATTTTTAGAACAATTTCCGTGTGTCTGTCTGCCTGTCAGTCTGTCTATCAGTACGTACGTGCGTGTGTGTGTGTGTACCTGTGTGTCTGTAGGCAGCATAGCGCAAAAACAAAAGATCCGTTAAATACCAACTCGGCATTTAAGTTCAGTATCTCCCAAAGATGCGACACGAAGATTTTCATGAAAATTCCCCCACCCCTTACCACACTTAACATAGAACAATTTTTCAACTTTTTAATTTTCTCAAAAATGGCTCTAACGGTTTTGTTTAAATACCACATATTAAAATATTTAAATGACAAATTAAATGTGCATTTTGAATTTTCTGGGGATAGCCTCTGAAGTCATATTTATTCTGGATGAATTTTACGGAATTTTATAAAACCGATAATAAGAAATGGACAAAAACTTACAACACAAAAAATGTAGAGCTCGTTAAAACACACAATTTATGCAATATACATATTTTTCGTGGAGTTGATCATTTTTGAGATATTTTGCTTATTATTGGTTTCAGTTTTAAAATACTTATACTTTTCTAATACGGGAATTTCTCAATTCCCAGGCTTACAAACAAAGGAAGTTCAATCACATGGCAACCAGCTTTTAAAACAATTGACTGTCGCTTTAGCCAATAGTACTCCCTTATTACCCTTCTATTTACAGGGAAGCAAGTAATGAGAACATTTTTGGTAATTTTTTTTTTCTCGATTAGCATGAAGTAATAGATGAATAAGCTTTTTAACAATAATTTGTTACAGAGATGTAGAGAAAGTCATGTGAATAGGGCACATCAGATTTTTGTATTTTCTTATAAATATATATTATTTGACCTAGTTGTTCTTCATTTAAGAAGTTAAGTTTTCATTTCAGTCTCATTTTTATTCTCATTTGTAATTGTAAATTCTCATATAAATTTTATTCAAATTGATTCCACCAGATAACATCCTTATTTAAGAGTGAATGTAGATGATATAATTGTAAAGTACTTTCCTTTAGTTTTTGATACGAGGGGTGTTCAATAAGCCGCTAGAAATAGATAGAAAAACAAATTATTTTTCTTATATATATTTTTTTATTTTATAACATAATCTGCTTTTAGCTCAATGCACTTTTCCCAGCGTTCCCCAATTGTTTTAAACCTTCCAAAAAGTAGAATTGGGTAAGTTCTCAAAATAGGTTTCTGTTTGGAGATGACCTGTTCATTAGACGTGAACTGTTTTCTACCGAGCCACTTTCTCAAGTTTAGAAATAAAAAAAAGATCACTGGGGGCCAACTCTGGTAAATCCGGTGAATGTTGTAATTCTAACCTTAATTCTACAATTTTCGCCATCAAACTCCATAGGTCTGCATCCTTGCATTGTCTTGAGGGAAGAGATCCTTTTTCTCGCCTTTAAAAACTCACAGTTTCGACTGTACTTTTATCTCTGGAGTGTAGTTTATCCACAGTTATGTATCGACGCAGAAACTCGTCAGGATTGCGACGGAAAAGTCCAAAACCAGCTTCCGAATCGATCACGCTATTATATTTATTTTCCATTGAGAGCAAACGCAGCACCCATTTGGCCGACACCTTTGTAAGACCTAATTTTTAGTGAAAAATTGAGAACACTACCTTGTGATATGTGTGTGGCCTCCTCTATTTCGGGAACTTTGATTCGTCTATCACTCAAAACCATATCCTGGATTATGTGAATTGTTTCTGAGGAAGTCACTTCTAATGGATGTTCGTCATATGTGGATTAAGTTCATCTATCCAAATGTAAATTGTTACAAACGCAGGAGGAAATGTGTCATGAACTTCATCCAAGTCGACTTTTATCTCTTTTCTAAGCCTATTAAATAGAAGTGTTTAATCACAGCATCTTTCTAAAGAAGCACAAGATTGTTGATTCAATCGCCTGAT
The DNA here is from genome assembly GCA_030762935.1 of Hymenopus coronatus. Lineage (NCBI taxonomy): Eukaryota > Metazoa > Arthropoda > Insecta > Mantodea > Hymenopodidae > Hymenopus > Hymenopus coronatus. Next base: position 163,809,172 of record CM060897.1, read on the forward strand.
GCAACGAAACCACGTGATGGATATAGCTGAAACTTTAACTGCCATCTACTAAGAGACAGCGGTTACTAAATATAAACTTTTCGATGCTACGACTGTAATTTCTTGGATTTCGGAGGAAAAGTTGAACGCACCTCGTAATGTTCGCATTTCTCTGTTTTAATCGCCCCTTTTACGGTCATTTTTTTTTTTTTTTTTTTTTTTTATAAACGATTGCCATTGTATTTGATAGTTTCTATAAAATCTGGGTGCCACTATCTTACATAAGCACATATCTAGCACATATGTCCTAAACTAAAATGTTCTCTTTTCAAAGGTTGGCATTTTGACTTCACTTCACAAGCACAACCAGATACCTAGTAATGAACTTGAAGGAAACATTTCTCACAGTATTATTCAATGCTCCTGCTCCATAGCTCCGTTACCAACTTAACAACAGCCAAAACGTCCGAAATACAGCGGAGACTCTTTTGAGACACCCGTTATTTACAACTAGGCAGTTTTTTTTACTTTCTCCATACGCACTATGTACATAGTGTATAGAGAAAGTATTGCATTCCACCAAAAATTCGATACCGAGATTTCACCGGAAATATATGTTTTAGGGTCCCCAATATCCAAAAAATGCATTTTCACAAAAAGGTCCGTGTATGTGTGTGTGTGTGTTTGTGTGTGTGTGTGTGTATGTGTGTGTGTTCGTGTATCTGTGAACACGATAACTCGAAAACGAAAAGTCGGTAAAATATCAAACTTGGTATTTAAGTTTAGTATCTTCCAGGGATGCGACACGAAGATTTTGAGAAAAATCCTTCCACCCCCAACTACCCTTTACATAGAACATTTTTCAAAAATTTTTATTTTCTCAAAAATGGCTCTAACGATTTTGATTAAAATTTAGGATATTAAGTATATTTACCTGACAAATGAAATGTATATCTTGAATTTTCTGGGAATAGCCTCTGAAGAGTAGTTTATTCTGGATGAATTTTACTAAATTTTGAATGACTGCTAAACCGTAGGAGATGGACAAAAACTTACTCCACAAAAATGTAGAGCACATTAAAGCTCACAATTTATGTTATATAAATTTTTTTCGTGGAGCTCGTCATTTTTGTGACATTCTTTATTTTTGGTTTCTGCTATGAACAACGTATACTTTTCTCATACTGGAACTTGTCAACTCCTATCCATATAAACAAAGGAACTTCATTGACATAGCAACCAGCTTTTGACTTTCACTTTAACCTACAGTTGTCCCTTATTTCGCTTCTACTTACAAGGAAGCGAGTAATAAGCCTATTTCTACTAATTTTTTCTGATTAGCATAAAGTAAATAGAAGTATAAGCTTTTTAAGAATTATTTGTTGCAGGGATATGGAGAAAGTCATGTGAATGGTACACAACAGATTTTTTTTGGTAGTGTTTAACGCCTGCTTCAACTACTTATGGCACCGCATGATGAATGATGATGGAGCACCGGTGGAATGCGATGTCGGGGAAAACAGGAGTACCCGGAGAAAACCCGCCCAGCGCCTCTTTGTCCACCACAAATCTCACATGCGGTCGCTTGGGATCGAACCCGGGCCGTCTAGGTGAGAGGCGAGTATAACTAGGTAGAGATAGTAAACAGGACTACTTGTACAATATGGGTAAGACAGCAAGTGCGCCTGCTTCAAACGATACGCAAAGTAATAAAAGATATTTCCAGAACTATCTCATGTGTTCCATTCACATAACTTTCTCTAGCTTTTCCAAATGCAAAATATTCTTACAATAGATAATTCTTTTACCTACAACATACTAATCGAGATAAACATTAGACGAAATGTTCTTCCTTGTAAGTAGGAGGGATATAAGGGAATACACTAGGCTAAAGCAATAGTCAAATATTTAAAAATCTGATGTGTATCATTCACATGACTTTCTCTATATTCTTGCAACAAATTATTCTTAAAAAGCTTATACTTCTATTTACTTTATGTTGATCAGAAAAAAAAAAATAGCAGAAATAGTCATATTACTTGTTTCCTTGTAAGTAGAAGCGAAATAAGGGACTACCATAGGTTAAAGTGATAGTCAAAAGCTGGTTGCTATGTCAATGAAGTTCCTTTGTTTATATGGATATGAGTTGACAAGTTCCTGTATGAGAAAAGCATACGTTTTTTATAGCAGAAACCAAAAATAAGGAATGTCTCAAAAACGACGAACTCCACGAAAAAAATGTATATAACATAAATTGTGTGTTTTAATGTGTTCTACATTTTTTGTGCAGTAAGTTTTTGTCCATCTCTTACAGTTTAGCAGTTATTCAAAGTTCAGTAAAATTCATCCAGAATAAACTACTCTTCAGAGGCTATTCCCGGAAAATTCAAGATATATTATTTGTCAGGTAGATATCTTTAATATACGAAATTTTAATCAAAATCGTTAGAGCCATTTTTGAGAAAATAAAAAAATTCGAAAAAAGTTCCATGTAAAGGGTAGTTGGGTGTGGGGGGATATTTCTCAAAATCTTCGTGACGCATCCCTGCAAGATACTAAACTTAAATACCAAGTTTGGTATTTTTTACCGACTTTTCGTTTTTGAGTTATCGTGTTCACAGACACACGGACACAGACACACACATACACTGACCTTTTTGTGAAAATGCTTTATACTATGTACATAGTACGTGTAGAGAAAGTAAAAAGCTGGTTGTCATGTAAACCAATTGAGGTTCGGTTCGCCTTGCAAGCTCTCGTTAGAAACAAACGCTTATGAGTTGCATTCAATATCTATCTCTACTTGTTCTGCAAACAAAATATTCTTGCAAAATGTTATTTTTACTTTCTCTAGCCCGCATGTACAATGTACATAGTGGACAGAGAAGGTATTGTATTTCACCCAAAAATTCGATGTCGAGATTTCTATGGAAGTATATGTTTGGGGTATCCTGATTCCGAAATAAGCATTTTTAAAAAAGGTCCGTGTGTGTGTGTGTGTGTTTGTGTGTGTGTGTCTTTCATTCTGTCTGTGTGTCTGTGGACAGCATAGCTAAAACGCGAAAAGACCGTTAAATGCCAAACATGGTATTTACTTCTGGTACTTTTTACACTCCAACTTTTACGTATCACTGAAAACATCACCAGAGGGTTCAACAACAATCGATCTACAGGCGCGGTACTTCTTGACATACAACGCGCCTTCGACAGAGTATGGCATGCAGGCCTACTAAATAAACTGACGACATACGGAATCAAGGACTCGTTGGTCGCCATCATTAAAGACTATCTACGAAATAGAAGCTTCAAGGCAGCAGTGGATGAGGCAGAGTCAACACTCCGCCCCATCAGAGCTGGCGTACCCCAAGGAAGTTTGCTGGGGCCCACGCTATTTAACATATACATAAATGATCTCCCACCACTAATCCGGGTAGAGAAATATATCTACGCCGACGACACTGCCCTAGTAACAACATCACTGCAGCCACGGATTATACACCTCAGGCTCCAAAATGCCTTGAATTCATTGGAACCGTGGTTCAGAAAATGGAGGGTCAAGTTAAATGCCAGAAAGTGTAAAGCCATTGTTTTCACAAAACGCCACACACATAGGCAACAAAGGCACGCTCTCCCACCACTTATGTACCGGCAAGAGCCGATTGTGTGGGAGAGCATGGTCACTTACTTAGGGGTAAGGATGGACGAAGGCCTCACGTGGAAACAACACATCAACACGGTAAGAGCTAAAGCCAACGGTCAGCTCAACAAGCTTTACCCAATCATTAACACGAACAGCCGCTTGAAACTAAGCATGGGCCTAACCCTCTACAAAACGCTAATCAGACCTATACTAACATACGCCGCCCCCGTCTGGGGATATGCGGCAAAAACCCACATTAAGAGACTCCAAACGCTTCAAAATCGAATTTTGCGAATTATTGCACAAGTGCCCGCAGTAGTTCCAACCTTTGAACTACACGAGGAGCTCAAAATCTGCTCAATTGAGACCCATATAAAGCAACTGGCATTTAACATCTACAAGCGGAAAAGTAATAATCACAACGTTCTCATCCAAGAACTTGGCGAATATGACACCAGAAACGACAAGCACCTCCGCCCTCTATCGCTCTTCAACCGGAACATCGGTTTAGGGGAACCAGAAATCAATATTCAGGAATACTTAGACAACCTCATTAGGTAACTAATGGCAATGTCAGAGAGCATTTCACTCCAGACAAACACACCACACATATGCACATCTTCTCATTTTCAGCAGTCCTCTAAGTCCTTGTGCTACTCAGCCAAGGCGGCTCCCGGGGGATGAGGGCCCCCCCGCGAGTGGCACGGGTCCGCACCTGCACCATGATAGGCAGGCAGCCAGCCGTGTGCGCACTCTACACGACCAGGACTTCCACAGGCCAACGAGACAATCAACACTTAGACGAGGCCGTTAGGCTGGAAAGAAACCACAATTTAATTATAAAAACTAAAATAACCTGTAGTGTTAGTTTTTCATTTCAGATATACGACGCAGCCCGCGGCTGAAATATCACTACCAATTGTACATAGGATAAAATATACTCACTGACATGGAATGGAACTCACCATCATTCCTTAGTTTGTTTCAGAGACTCGGCCCCATAGGCAGAAGACACACAAGCCAAACTACGACGCTAGAACTGCACCTCATCTAGAGACCAGTCTTCAGCAATGTCACCAATAAACATAGGGAGAGAGTGGCACCTCTCCCTACACTCCTTACCACCAACGCTAAATTCCTATAATCCTTCATTATCCCTACCTCTGAATCCGCATAGGAGACCGGCTGGGCCCTGGTCAAGTTGGTCTGCTAGCACTACCTTACCCACTGGTGGCCGCACAGCGGGCCAGTTTCATTTTCCTTTCCATCACTACGCGGGTGCAACAGCGGTACCGCAACAATCCTCAACTATCACTTTAGCATAGCGCATTCCTTTAGTTCCCTTCTACTTATAAGGGACTAAGTACTAAGAACATTCTGCTAATGTTTATCTCGATTAGCATTGTGTAGAAAGAAGAAGAATCTTTTATAAGAAGTTTGTTTGTGGAGCAGCTCGAGAAAGTCATGTGAGTGTAACACATCAGATTTTTCTGTCTACATCTTGATAAACACAAACCGGTTTATTTTTCTACTTACTTCCTTATAAACAGACTCGCCTTCCGTGATGTAATGGTTACCATGCTATCCTCATATACCCAAGGTCGCGGGTTCCAACCCGGCGGAGGACGATGGATTTTTTGGCTTCCTGCGGAAGGGAAGTTGGTCCCGTGTGGTAGATCCGCGGACGTAAAACAACCTCAAGCCTGATAAAGAGGCCTATGACCAAAGTTAATCGCTCTTTCACGCCCAGTATAAAATGGGACACTGAGAACCACAGAAGTTAAACAACGTCCAAAAATAAAGCTCCATTTCCGTTTCCTTATAAGCAGAAGAGAAATAAGGGTATATACCAGGCTAAATCGATAGTCAAAACTTTCAAAAGCCGATTGAAATGAGAACACTTGAAATTTAGTTCACTTTGCATTTCCAAGAAAAACAAAAGAGAGATGAAACGAATGACCCCGTCGGCTAAGATGCGTAGTCAAACAATTGAAACAAACAACAAGGAATATCTCGGAGACAGTCAACTGTATATGACATAAATTGTGTGTTTTAATGAGATCTACATTTTGTGTGTGCAAACTTTTTGTCTGTTTCTTATGGTTTAACCGTTATGGAACATTTTTGGAAAAACTCATCCAGAATAAAGAGGTCTTCAGAGGCTATTCTCAGAAAAATCAAGATATACATTTTATATTTGGAGTAAATGTCCTTAATATACAGTATTTTAATCAAAATCGCTAGAGCCAATTTTGAGAGAATCAACATTTTCGAAAATTGTTCCATATAAGGTTAGTTGGTGGTGGGGGATTTTCTTGAAATTCTTCATTTCGTATCCTTGGAAGATACTAAATCTAAGTACCAAGTTTGGTATTTAACGGACTTTTCGTTTTTGAGCCATGCTGTCCACAGGCAGACAGACACATATACACAAACACAAACACACACATCACTTTTTTTTTTAAAAATCTGATGTGTTCCATTCACATGACTTTCTCTACATCTCTATAACACATTATTGTTAAAAAGCCTATTCTTCTATCTACATCATATTAATCGACATAAACAAAAGACATTCTATTTATTATTTAGTTTCTTGTAAGTAGAGGGAAAAAATCTAATGTGTTCCATTCACATGATATCCTCTAGCGGCTCGATAAACAAACCTTTTATTCAAACGATTATTCTTTTATCTACTTAATGCCAATCAGGATAAACGTTAGCAGAATTATATAGTCTTATTACTAGCTTTCGTATAAGTTGAAGGAAATAAGAAAATGCACAGGCTAACGTGATAGGCTATGTGAAACAATTGAAACTCAATCTCTTTGCTTGCCTGGAGAAAACAAACGAGAAATGGAAAAAAGATGTCTTCCCGTTTGAAAAAAAAAATAAGTGGCTTAAAATTAAAAACAATAACCGGAATATCTCGAAAACAGTACATTTTTTTGTCTAGTAAGTATTTTTATATCTCTTACGGTTTGCCAGTTATTCAAAAGTCATCCGAAATGAAGAGGTCTTCAGAGAATATTCCGAGAAACTTCAAAACATACATTTTATTATGTAAATATCGGTATTTTAATCACAATTGTTGGAGCCATTTTTGAGACATCAAAATTTTCGAAAATTTTTCCATGTAAAGGGTAGTTTGGGGTGGGGGAATTTTCTTTAAAATCCTTGTGTTGCAGCCTTGTAAGATACTGAATTCAAATACCAAATTTGACACACACACACACACACACCCTCGGACTTTTTTTCTATAAAATGTTTTATTTCGGATTCAGGGATCTCAAAAAACATATTTGAGGTGAAATTTCGGTGTCGAATTTTTGGGTGGAATATAATACCTTCTGTATATATTATGGACATTTTACATACGGGCTAGAGAAAGTAATAAAAAACGAGCCATCTCTGTAAAAGCAAGGAAAAGGGAGCAGATATTACGTAGCAAGAAGACATCGATAAAAAGTTGGTTGATACTTGACAGAGTCTGCTGTAGAGGAATATGTGCAATATCGCGATAACAAGCATACTGGAGTTGTTTTATTAAAAGACACGAGGAGCATAGCAATTTGTTGCTTCTCCAGAGGCGCACGGTTCCTGGAATGCGAGCCTGTGCTGGAGTTTTCCACAACAATATCACAACTTTATATTGTATTCTACCCAAAAATTCCTTACCGAGATTTAACGAGAAATATATGATCTAAGGGGACTCGAAATGCCCTATGTTGCCAATATTAAAGTTTGACCTATTATATCAATAATAATAACATAATGAGCTCAATTCTTTATTCAATCTGATGTGACATGACTTTCTCTACATCTCTGCAACAAGTTATTGTTAAAAAGCTTATACTCCTATTTACTTCATGCTAATCGAGAAAACTCTAGCATTTTATTACTTGCTTCCTTGTAAGTAGAAGCGAAATAAGGGAGTACCATAGGTTAAAGTGATAGTCCAAAGCTAGTTGCTATGCGACTGAAGTTGTAGATGACTTCCTTGTGGGACCATACATTTTGCCCAATCGACTGAACGCCAATAATTATTTAGTATTTCTTCAACATGTTCTGCCTGAGTTACGGCATCCGCTTCCTCTCAACACCAGAATGAACATGCGGTTTCAGCATGATGGGGCACCAGCTCATTTTGGAAATCACGTACGCAAACATCTGACAGCTAAATTCGGCAATCGTTGGATAGGACGAGATGGACTGCCTGGCCACCACGCTCTCCTGATTTGACGCCAATGGATTTCATTTTGTGGGGCCACATGAAGGCAGGTTTATGAAATGGCTGTTGACACGGAGGAAATCCTTGTAGCGCGAACTGCCAGTGCAGCAGCTGAAATCAGGAAAACCCCTGGCATCTTTGGAAGGGTACGACGAGGTATGGCACGGCGATGCACTTCTTGTCTGGACGTGTGTTCTAGCACTTGTTGCTGTTGGACCAATTGTCTGTTTTTTTACAGTTGGGTGAGTGAACTTTCGTTATGCTTAGTTTCTTGTTGCTTGCACAATAAACACACAAATGTATGTAAACTGAATGGTTCATTATTTGTACAAGCCTACTCACGTCTTCTCCTTCCACTAATATTCTTCTTGTACGGAAACGAAGCGCTGCAGCCCATAGGTTCCTTAACCAAACATGCTTAAAAGAGGGGTATCTATCTGCCCCCAAAGTTTGTCGGTCTAATTTAGAAACACTCTGTGTATGAGAACAGCAAAGATATCGAAATTTTTCCGTATAAAGGGTAGTTTGGAGTAGGAGATTTTCTTTGAAATCTTGCAGAAGCACCCTTAAACTTAAATACCAAGTTTGGTATTTTCACCGACTTTTCGTTTTGTGGATACAGGGGTCCATAAACAGGGTTTCCCGTGAAAGCTCGGTTTTTAATTTGAGGCAGTGCAAGAAGCTGTAAATAATTAACAAACAAGGTAATGTACATATATGTAATATAGAAGTGAGATTATATTATCAGAGAGTGTCAGCTTAAGCTTAGTTATGAGAGATGAGATAGCTGAAATTGTATACAAGTGAAACCTTTCGCAAGGTTTTATGGACAATAGCCAGCGCTCTGGGGTGAAATGTATAAAAGAATGTTCTTGAGCTAAAAAATCTGATGTGATACACTCACATGACTTTCTCTAGCTGCTCTACAAACTTCTTACAAAATATTATTCTTCTTTCTACACACTGCTAAGCGAGATATACATTAAAACAATGTTCTTATTACTTGTTTTATTATAAGTAGAAGGGCACTAAGCGAATGCACTAGGCTAAAGTGATAGTCAAATGTTTTAAAAGCGATTATCATTGCAAATCGCTTCTTTGCTTGGCCATGAGTAGAACCAAAGAAACACGGACACTTCCTATCTGAGAAAAGTTGAAGTACTTTACAATTGAAACCAATAACAAGGAATATCTCGGAAACGGTTATCTCCACAACATAAATGAAGAGGACATAAGTTATTGTTTTGAAGAGATCTACGTTTTTTGTGCAGTAGTTTTTGTCTCTCTCTCTCTCTCTTATGGTTTCGCACTTAAGCAAATTTCAGCAAAATTCATTCAAAATAAAGAGATCTTTAGGGGCTATTCCCAGAAAATTCAAGACATAAATTTTATTTGGGATGTAGATATTAATATACTGAATGTTAATCAAAATCGTCTGTAGTTGGGGGTGGAATGGATTTTCTTCAAAATCTTCGTGTCACATCCTTGGAAGATAACAAACTTAAATGCCAAGAACTATTTAAACACAGAAGCACACGCAGTCAGACAGACACACACATGGACATTTTCTATAAATGTATTTTTTCAATTCAAGGTCCTCAAAACATGTATTTCCGGTGAAATCTCGGTAATGAATTTTTGGGTGAAATACATACCTGCTATAACCACTATGTACATAGTACGTGTAGAGAAAGTAAAAATATAGTTTTTATACTTATATAGTGAAATGTGTTCATTTACTGTTAAAGATCTGTGTGTGCGTGTTTGAGTTTGTGGGCAGCATAGCTCAAAAACGAAAAGTCTGTCAAATACTTGGTATCTTCCAAGGATGCGACAGGAAGATTTTCAATAAAATCTCCCCCACTCCCAAATTCGCTTTACATGGAAACATTTTTCGAACATTTTGATTTTCTCAAAAATGGCTCTAACGATTTTGATTACCATACCTTATGTATAATACATTTTTATGACAAACGACAGGTATATCTTGAATTTTCTGGGAATAGCCTCTGAAGACCTCTTTATTCTGGATGAATTTTATGTAACTAGTAAACCGTAAAATATAAACAAAAACTTACTACACAAAAAAAAATGTAGATCTCATTAAAACACACAATTTACTACTGTGTCAAGAAAATTCCGGGAATTTGCCAATATAACACAAAGAAAATGAATTATTCATCCAAATTATTTTTGGAGAGTGAACTGTTCTAGAGATATTCCGGATTATTGGTTTCAATTTTAAGCCACTTAAACTTACGCTATTGAGATTTTGTAGAAAATTCAAGTCCTTCGGAACTAACCGAGCTGCAACGCGTGTCATGCTCAAATAATCGTTTAAAATGGTACGAATCGATTCGTGAAACACAGAAAGTTCAGCGGCAATCTCTCTCAGACCTAAATGACGATTTTCAGTTCAGTTGAAACCGTTGCTGGCCGACCAGAGCGAGGCAAATCTTCCACCACATCTCGACCACTTTTGAATGCACTGTACCACTCATATGCACGTGTTTTTGATAAAGTCCATTCCCCGTAAGCCCTCTGTAACATTTTCAGCGATTCGGCACACGAAAACCCATTTGCAATGCAAAATTTGAAACAGATTTTTTGTTCAATATTTGTATCCATCGTAAAATCACAAATCACCTTTGAGATGAACTAACAAAATGGCGTACTGTAAACAAACTAGATGACAGATGACGATCAAACTCCGCGTGGGTATAGAGGAAAGTTGTACCCACTTAGCGACAACAATAATTTAGAATCCCCTTTTAAACAGGATTTTTAAATGATCAATTCCCGGTACTTTCTTGACAGAATGTATGTCATATACATATTTTTGAGAGTTAACTGTTCTAGAGATATTGGTTTCAATTTTTAGCCACTTAAACTTTTCTCAAACGGGAAGACATATTTATTCTCGCTTTTTGTTTGTTTACCAAACCTTAATTGTTACTCATAGCTGCCAACTCTTAAAGGACGAAACTATCGCTTTAGTCTGTGCATTTTCTTATTTACCTTCTTCTTACAGGGAAGGTAGTAATAAGAGAATTTCTGCTAACGTTTATCTCGATTACCAAGAAGTAGAAAAAAGAATAAGCTTAATAACAATAATTTGTTACAGAGATATAGAGAAAGTCATGTGAGCATAATACATCAGGTTTTTTTTTTAAGTTTAGAATACACATCAATTTATTATGAAACAAAATAATTTTCATTTTACTTTCTTTACACATGCTATGTACATAGTATATAGAGAAGGTATTGTACTCCACCCAAAAATTCGATACCAAGATTTCACCGGAAATATATGTTTTAGGGGTCCCCTGTATAAAAAAAAAGAAAATTTTCAGAAAAAGGTCCGTGTGTGTGTGTGACTGTGAACACGATAACTCAAAAACGAAAAGTTGGTAAAATACTAAACTTGGTATTTAAGTTTAGTATCTTCCAGGTTTGCGACACGAAGATGTTGAGAAATATCCCCCCATTAAATCTACCCTTTACGTGGAGCTTTTTGATTTTCTCAAAAAGGGGTCTAACAATTTTGATTTAAATATCGCATATTAATGATATTTACCTGACAAATAAAATGTATATCTTGAATTTTCTGGGAATAGCTTCTGAAGACTACTTTATTCTGGATGAGTTTTAAGGAAGTTTACATAACTGCTAAACCATAAGAAATGGGCAAAAACTTACCACACAAAAATGTAGAACACGTTACGACACACAATTTATGTTATATAAATTATTTTCGTGGAGTTGATCGATTTTGAGATATTCCTTGTTCATGGTTTCAGCTTTAAAAAACTTGCGTTTTTCTCATACAGGAATTTGTCAGCTCCTGTCCATACAAACAAAGGAACTTTAGTCACATAGCAACCAGCTTTTGACTATCACTTTAACCTATAGTACTCCCTTATTTCGCTCATATTCCCAAGGTGGCGGGTTCAAAGCCGACGGAGGACGATGGCTTTTTTCGGGTGTGAAAATCCTTAGCATGGCTTCCTTCGGAAGGGAAGTAAAGCCGTTTGTTCGGTGTCGTAGATTTACGGTACGTAAAATAACCTCAAGCCTGATAGAGAGGCCTCTGAGCGGTCTTTCACACCCAATTTAGAATGGGACGCTGAGAACCATAAATAACTCGCCATTTACATTTATTTTCTCTTATTTCGTTTCTACTTACAAGGAAGCAAGTAATAAGACTATTTCTGTATTTTTTTCTCGATTAGCATGAAGTAAATAGAAGCATGAGCTTTTTAACAGTAATATTGCTGAGGATATGTAGAGAAAGGCATGTGATGGAACACAGATTTTTTTAATTTTTGACAATGTTTGATGAAATTTTTTTTGCGCAGGTGTTATTTGTACCATTGGACGATTTCAAGAGCCTTCTTTCCTTTTCCCTTCTTAGATGTCCCTGCAGTGCTTCTTTGGTGTGAGATGGGGAAAAGAAACACGTTTTGAGATGATCAAAAGCTTATATTCCGTTGGAAGATACTTCTTCAAAGGTAGGCATGAGTTTTGGTTGGAAGACGCGATCAAGGTGGTGTATGTGTTGAGAATCAACAGCCGCGGAGGGAAAGCTAATTAATATTAAAACGGAAGAAGGGGATGGATCGCACCGTGTTCCCTTAAGTCGGCACCTCTCCTACACAAACAACACGGACCATCGCCTCTCCAGACTCGCATGCAACAATGACTTATCACCGCCCAAACTCCTTCAACCACCAAAATTACAAAAAACATTCAACATTTAAATGTTGTGCTTTAATATAATTCCTCTCTTTGTACGTGCACTGTACAGAGTTTAGAGGAAGTATTGTATTGCATCCAAAATTTTGTTACAGATATTTCACAGAAATTCACGTTTTGAGTCCATGTGTGTGTCTGTAGATAGCATAGCTCAAAAACGAAAAGTCCGTTAAGTATCAAACTTTTTACTTAAGTTCAGTATCTTCCAATGATGCGACACGAAGATTTTCAAGAAAATCCCCGTACCCCAAACTACGGTTTAGATGGAAAAAAATTCGAAAATTTTGATTTGCTCAAGAATGGGTCTAACGATTTTTATTTAAATATCGTATTTTAAAGATATTTAGACGACAAATAAAATGTATATCATGAATTTTCTGGGAATAGCCTTTAAAGAACTCTTTATTCCGCACGAATTTTGAGGAATTTTGCATAACTGGTGTAACGTAAGAGATAGACAAAAGCTTACTTCACAAAAAAAAAAAAAAAAAAAAAAATGTAGAGCTCGTTAAAACACATAACTTATGTTGTTATGTTGACCGTTTTTGAGATATTCCTTATTATTTATTGGTTTCAGTTTTAAAACATGAATTTACATGAATTTGTCAACTCTTGGCAATGCAAAGAAACGGATTTCATGCACATGGCAACCAGTTAAGATTTGACTAGCGTTTTAGCCTTGTATATTCCCTTATTTTCCTTTTGTAAGTAAAAGGATAGCATTTCTGCTAGTCTTTATCTCGATTACATGAAGTAGATAGAAGCATAAGCCTTTTAACATAATTTTTTACAGAGATGAAGAGAAATGTGAATGGATCACAGCAGATTTGTAGAAAAAGGCGCGAATGTCTGTGAATACGATTCTCAAAAACGAAGAGTCGGTAAAATACCAAACTTGATATTTAAATTTAGTATCTTCCAGGAATGCGACTCAATTTTGAGAAAATCCCTCCCAACGGCAACTACCCTTTACATGGAATTTTTTGGAAAATTTTAATGTTCTCAAAAATAACTCTAACCATTTTGATTAAAATATCATAGAGGAGGTTGGTCTGAAAAGTTCACGGCCTCTCCCAGAGATAACGGCACTACTTGCATGATTTTTTTCCCTTACGTTGGTACACGTGTTAATAGAACCTATGTAAAATTACAAGTCATTCCAGGCAATAGTTGACTGTAGGCAGTTGTTTGAAGCAGTGGAAGTGCGAATTGCTTTGAAAATGGAGAAATTCGAGTATCGTGCTGTGATAAAATTCTCGTAAAAGAAGGTTTACCATCTAAAGAAATTCATTTACGGATTGTAAATGTGTATGGTGACTCTTCACCTTCAGTTTCCACTGTGAAGAAACGGGCAGCCGATTTTAAACGTGGCCGTGAAAGCGATCAAGACGATCCACGCGACGGACGTCCATAAACTGTAACCACACCGGACATCATTGAAAAAGTGCATGACATGGTTTTGGAAGATCGGCGTATAAAGGTGCGTGAAATTGCTAATGCTCTTGGAATTTTAAAGGAACGTATTGGTCACATCTTGTATGAGGAATTAAACATGAAAAAGCTTTGCGCAAGATGGGTGCCGCGTATCCTCACTGTGGATAAGAAACGCATTCGCACGACACTTTCTGAAAAGTGCTTGGCGCATTTTCAGAAGAACAGAAGTGACTCTTTGCACCGATACGCAACATGGATGAAACATGGATTCAGTACTACACACCCGAATCCAAGCAGCAGTTGAGGCAGTGGACAGAATCTGGCTCTTCGGCTCCAAAGAAGGCGAGGATGGTGTCATCAGCGGGAAAGATCATGGCGTCAGTGTTTTGGGATGCCAAAGGAATTTTGTTGATTGACTATCTCGAAAAAGGTAAAACCATTACTGGAGAATACTACTGTCAACTTCTAACCAAACTGACTGCAAGCATTCGTAAAAACAGTCCCGGGTTAAAAAAAAATGCTTTCTAGCAGGACAATGTACCTGCCCACAAGTGCAATGGGAAAATTGAAAGATCTGCATTATGAAGTGCTTGAACATCCACCCTACTACCCAGATTTGGCTCACTCGGACTTCCATCTGTTTCACAAACTGAAGAAATTCCTCGCTGGTAGGCGCTTTTCGTCCAATGAAGAAGCAATTGCGGCTGTAAATGGATACTTTGCAGCACTTCCAGAGGAACACTACAGAGAGGGGATAATGACATTGGGACACCGCTGTATTGATATTAGAGGAGATTATGTTGAAAAATAAAACTTCTTTGAAAGCATGAATTGCCGTTTTTCACTATCAGGCCGAGAACTTTTCAGACCACCCTCATATTAAAGATATTTACAGGTCAAATGAAGCGTATATCTTGAATTTTCTGGGAATAAACCTCTGAATACATCTTTATTCTGGACGAATTTTGGCTTTTGCATAACTATTAAACCGCAAGAGAAAAACAAAAATCTACTTCACAAAAAATGTAGAACTCGTTAAAACACATAATTTATGTTATATACATTCTTTTCGTGGAATTGACCGTTTATTAGATATTCCTTGTTATTAGTTTTAGTTTTAAAATATACTTTTCTTATACGGGAATCTGTCAACTCCTGGCCATACAAGCAAAGGAACTTCAATCACATGGCAACCAGCTTTTAAAGAATTTGACTATCGCTTTAGCCTATGGTGTTCTTTATTTCACTTCTACTTACAAGGAAAGAAGTAATAAGACCCTTTTGCTGCTTCTTTCTCGACTAGCATGAAGTAAATAGAAGGATAAGCTTTCAACAATATTTTGTTAAACGATATGTAAAAAATGTCATGTGAATGGAACATATTAGGTTTTAAGAAGAAGGTCCGTACCTATGTGTATCTGTGAACACGATATCTCAGAAACGCAATTCGGTAAAATACGAACTTGGTATTTATATTTAGTATCCTTCAGAGACGCGATAAGAAGATTTTGGCAAAAATTCCCCCATCCAAAATTACCCTTTAGATGGAAAAGTTTTTGAAAATTTAGATTTCATCAAAAATTTGATTAAAATCCCGTGCATTAAAAATACTTACATGACAAATAAAATTTATATCTTGAATTTTCTGGGAAGAGCCTCTGAAGACCTCTTTATTCTGGATTTCTGATTTCTGCACAACTAGTAAACCACAAGAGATAGACAAAAAATCTGATGTGTTCCATTCACATGACTTTCTCTACTCTGCGACAAATTATTGTTAAAAATGTTGTGCGTCTATTCACTTCATGCTATTCGAGTAAAAATTAGCAGAAATAGTCTTATTACTTGCTTCCTTATAAGTAGAAGAGAAATAAGGGAGTACCATAGGTTAAAGTGATAGTCTAAAGCTGGTTGCTATGTGACTGAAGTTCCTTTGTTTGTATGGACAGGAGTTGAGAAACTCCTGTATGAGAAAAGTATAAGTTTTTAAAACTGAAAAAAAAAAACAATAAACTCCACGAAAAAAATGTATATAACACAAATTGTGTGTTTTAATACGCTCTACATTTTTAGTGTGGTACGTTTTTTCTATCTCTTACGGTTTAGAATTTGTGCAAAATTCCGTAAAATTCACTTAGAATAAAGTAGTCTTCAGAGGTTATTCCCAGAAAATTCAAAATATAATGTTATTTGTCAGGTATATATCTTTAATATATGATATTTTAATCAAAATCGTTAGAGCCATTTTTGAGAAAATAAAATTTTTCGAAAAAAGCTCCATGTAAAGGGTAGTTTGGGGGATTTTCTCAAAATCTTGGTGTCGCATCCCTGGAAGATACTAAACTTAAATACCAAGTTTGGTATTCTACGGACTTTTCGTTTTTGAGTTAGGGTGCTCACAGACACTCGGACACACACACATACGGACCTTTTTCTGAATATACTTTTTTTGGATACAGGGGATCCTGAAACATATATTTCTGGTGAAATCTCGGTATCGAATTTTTGGGTGGAGTGCAATACCTTCTCTATACACTATGTACATAGTACGTGTAGAGAAAGTAAAAATGTACTGCACAAAAAATGTAGCGCTCCTTAAATCACATAATTTATGCCATATCATTTTTTTCTCTAGTTGATCGTTTCGTTGTTACTGATTTCAGTTTTAAAATACCTAATATTTTTACTTTCTCTAGTCTCGTATGTACATGTTATAGGAGTAGAGAAGTATTGTATTCCACCTTAAAAATTCTATGCATTGATTTCACTGGAAATACATTTTTAGGACCCCCTGAATCGAAAAAAAAAGCATTTTTAGAAACAGGTCCGTGTGTGTTTGTGTCTGTGGACAGCATATCCCAAAATCGAAAAGGCGGTTAAATACCAAACTTGGTATTTAAGTTTGGTGTCTTCTAAGGATGCGATAAGAAGATTTTCAGGAAAATCTCCCCACCCCTAACTACACTTTACATGGAAAAAATTTTCGAAAATTTTGTTTTTCTTAAAAATGACTCTAACGATTTTGATTAAAATACCACATATTAAAGTCATTTCTATTAAAAATAAAATGTATATATTGCATTTTCTGGGAATAGCTTCAAAAGACTTGTTTATTCTGAATGAATTTTGCTTAATTTGGCATAACTAGTAAACAGCAAGAGATAGACAAAAACTTACTATACCAAAAATGTAGGTCTTGTTAAAATACACAAGTTATGTCATATACATTTTTTCTTGGAACTTACAGTTTTCGGGGTATTCCTTATTATTAGTTTCAATTGTGAGGTACTTTTACTTTTCTCAGACGGAAGTGTGTGTGTGTTTCTTTTTTTTTTTTCTACTCCTGGTCCTGCGATTTGCAATGACAATCGCTTATAGACAGTTTTTAAAACATTTGAATATCACTTTGGCCTTGTGCATTCCCTTAGTTCCAATCAATTTATAAGGAACTAAGTAATAAGAACATTCTGTTAATGTTTATTCTCGATTAGCATGGTGTTGGAAGAAGAGTTATCTTTTGTAAGAAGTTCGTTTGTAGAGTAGCTAGAGAAAGTCATGTGAGTGTAACACATCAGATTTTTTTCTTATACGGGAACTTGTAAACAGTCGCCCACGCAAAGAAACAATATTTCAATCCCATATCACCCACAGTTTAAAACATGTGTCATTCGGTTTAGCCTAATGTATTCTCTTATTTCTCTTCTGCTTACAAGAAACTAGTAATACCGTTTCTGCTAGTATTTTCACGAATAGCATGAAGTGGATAGAAGAATAAGCAGAAATGCAGAAAAAGTCGTGTGAATGGAACCAATCAGAATTTTTAGAAGATCGGTTCAAAGATTCCATAAGATTTGAATCCGCGTTTCGATGCAGTACTCAATACGATATGTATACTCAAATCAATTTCAACTCTCCATGGAAACATGACAGACGTGTATCTACATTTTTTGTGCAGTAAGTTTCTGTCTCTTAGGGTTAACAAGTTATGCAAAATTCATCCAGAATAAAGAGGGCTTTAGAGGATATTCCCAGAAAATTCATATGTCATATTTTTAATATGTGGTAATTTAATCAAAGTCCTTAGAGCCAGTTTTGAGAGAATAATATTTTTGATTTTTTTTGTAAAGGGTTGTTTGGGGTGGGAAATTTACTTGTGTGTGTATATATATTCCCCACCCTCTTGGAAAAAGACCTTAATTATAAATTTGGTAGATATTGTATTGCACCCAAAAATTCAATACCGATATTTCAATGAAATTACATTTTTGGGACCTCTTTAATCCAAAAAAGAATTTTAGAAAAATGTCTGTGTGTGTGTGTGTGTGTGTGGGCAGCAGAAACGAGGATGCGACGCGAAGATTCTCAAGAATATCCCCTCCCCCAACTACGCTTTATACGGAACATTTTCCAAAGTTTCGATGGCTCAAACGAATTCCTCAGAGCTCGAATGAATTCCATGTATAAAAACGCGCTCTCCGCGGCAAGAATTCATTCGAGCTGTGACCAGCCACCGGATCACCTATGGAGATGGCAAGCGCAGCCCTTGGCGAAACGTCGGGAACTTCAGGACCCAATAGACCACGGCCTACAGCCCGGAAAATAGCTTCTTTATTCAAGACACCGGCCGTGAAAGCCTCAGTTTGTACATAAAATACCGCATGTTTAAAATATTTTAATGACAAACGAAATATATGTCTTGGATTTTCTGGGAATAGCCTCTGAAGACCCGTTATTCTGGACGAATTTTTCCAAATTTTGCTTAACTTCTAAACTGTAAGAGATAGAAAAAAACTTACTACACAGAAAATGTAGATCTCGTCAAAATACACCATTTATATCCTTCACGTTTTGGTTCGGGAGGTAACCGTTTCAGAGAAATGTTTGGCTGATTGTTTCAATTGTGAAGTATTTATTCTTTTCTGATAGGAAGTGTCCGTTTTTCTTTTGTTATACTCCTGGCCAAGCAAAGAAGTGCATTGCAATGGCTAGATAATTTGGTATTTAATCAAGTTTTAGTTTTTGAGTTATGTTAATAAAAAAATCTGATGTGTACCATTCACATGACTTTCTCCATATCCCTGCAATAAATAATTCTTAAATAGCTTATACTTCTATTTAATTTATGCTAATCAGAAAAAATTAGCAGAAATAGGCTTATTACTCGCTTCCTTGTAAGTAGAAGCGAAATAAGGGACAACCGTAGGTTAAAGTGATAGTCAAAAGCTGGTTTCTATGTCAATGAAGTTCCTTTGTTTATATCGATAGGAGTTCACAAGTTCCTGTATGAGAAAAGTATACGTTTTTCATAGCAGAAACCAAAAACGACGAACTCCACGAAAAAAATGTATATAACATTGTGTATTTTAAAGTGCTCTACATTTTTTGTGAAGTAAGTTTTTGTCCATCTATTACGGTTTAGCAGTCATTCAAAATTTAGTAAAATTGATCCAGAATAAACTACTCTTCAGAGGCTATTCCCAGAAAATTCAAGATATACATTTCATTTGTCAGGTAAATATGTTTAATATCCGAAATTTTAATCAAAATCGTTAGAGCCATTTTTGAGAAAATCAAAAATTTCGAAAAAAGTTCCATGTAAAGGGTAGTTGGGGGTGGGGGGATTTTTCTCAAAATCTTCGTGTCACATCCCTGGAAGATACTAAACTTAAATACCAAGTTTGGTATTTTACCGACTTTTCGTTTTTGAGTTATCGTATTCACAGACACACGGACCTTTTTGTGAAAATGCATTTTTTGGATATTGGGGACCCTAAAACATATATTTCCGGTGAAACCTTGGTATCGAATTTTTGGGTGGAATGCAGTGCCTATGCGAAGAGAGTGTGAAATGTGAAAGTGGGGAATCTGAGCAACATGAAAGTTTTGCATGTGTACCTTACCAGTAAATGCTCGGAGGGCAGAAGACGTGGTGTCAAATCAGCTGCGGTTTCATTTCTTCAGTTGTGCTTGCAAGGCATTTTACCAACTGTGCTGGATTTTCTTTCCTAGTTGTTGGTACAGAAAATCTGGGGTATTATTTCCACTAGAGAGCGCTGGCGATGAAGTGAAAACTGAGTGGCGCTTGTTGCCATGGAGACCGTTGCACGATAGTCCAAAAATTAAGTGATACACATGGTTCCAAAACTATGTACATCCTCCCACACAACTGTATTACCTCATTCAGTTTAACAGAAAACTTTTACTTTCTCTATCTGCATAAAGATGTAGAAGTATTGAATTCCACCGTTAACCTAGATACCGGGATTTCACTGGAAATACATGTTTTAGAGCCCCCTATATTAAGCATGTTTAGAAAAAAATCTGATGTGTTCCATTCACATGACTTTCTCTGCATCTCTTCAATAAAGTGTTGTTATGAAGCTTATTCTTCTATTTACTTCATGCTAATCGAGATAAACATTAGCAGAAATAGTTTTATTACCTGCTTCCTTGTAGGTAGAAGGTAAATAAAGGAGTACTGCAGGCTAAATTGACAGTTAAATCACAAATTGTCGTATGAGAAAAGTAGAAGTCGATCAAATACCAAACTTCAGGTTTACTCCTGGTTATGCTAAGAGAACTGAACTTCAATCACTTTTAAAATATTTGACTATCGCTTTAGCTTAACGTATTCCCTTATTTTCCTCTTACTTGCAAGGAACTAAGTTATAAGAAGATTTTTGATAATGTTTAGCAATAAGTAAATGGAACAATACATTTTTGAAGAATAGTTTGCTACAGAATAGGTACAGACTGTCATGTGTTTGTAACATATCAGTTTTTTTTCCTTCTTGAAGGTATGGGTTACAACATTTTATGCTAATGTAATTTAATTGTTTTGCGCAACTGTTAAACCGTAATAGGTAGGACTAACGGTTGCTACAGAAAAAAAAAATCTCATGTGTTCCAATCACATAACTTTCTCTACATCTCTGCAATAAATTATTGTTAAAAGGCTTATACTTCCATTTACTTCATGCTATTCGAAAAAAAATTAGCAGGAATAGTCTTATCACCTGCTTCCTTATAAGTAGAAGTGAAATAAGGGAGTACCATAGGTTAAAGTGATAGTCAAAAGCTGGTTGCTATGTGACTGATGTTCCTTTGTTTGTATGGACAGGAGTTGACAAATTCCTATATGAGAAAAGCATAAGTTTTTCAAAGCTGAAACCAAAAAGATCAACTCCACGAAAAAAATATTTATAACATAAATTGTGTGTTTTAATGTGGTCTACATTTTTAGTGAGGCACGTTTTCGTCCATCTCTTACGGTTTAGCAGTTATGCAAAATTCCGTAAAATTCATCCAGAATAAAGTAGTCTTCAGAGGCTATTCCCAGAAAATTCAAGATATACATTTTATTTGTCAGCTAAATATCTTTAATATACGATATTTTAATCAACATCGTTAGCGCCATTTTTTAGAAAATCAACATTTTCAAAAAAAGTTCCATGTAAAGGGTAGTTGGGGGTAGAGGGGTTTTTCTCAAAATGTTCGTGTCGTATCCCTGGAAGATACTAAAGTTAAATACCAAGTCTGGTATTTTACCGACTTTCTTTTTTGAGTTATCGTGTTCACAGACACACGGACGCACAAAGAGACCTTTTTCTGAAGATCATTTTTTTTGGATACAGGGGACCCTAAAACAAACATTTCCGGTGAAATCTCGGTATTGAATTTTTGGGTGGAGTGCAATACCTTCTCTATACACTATGTATATAGTGGTGTGTAGAGAAAGTAAGAAGAGAAACAAGGGAATACAATAGGCTAAGGCATAGTCAATTTTTTTAAAAGCCGGTCGCTAAGTGAAACAATTTAAATTCGGTTCTCTTTGTTTGCTATAGTAAACATAGAAAGACGACAAGAAAAGTATCTCCCATTTAAGAAATCATTAAGTACTTTAAAACTGAAACCAACAACTCGGCATATCTCAGAAACGGTTAACTCTACAAAAAAGTGTATATGACATAAACTCCTTTAATGAGAAACATATTTTTTGAGTATTGTATGTCTCTTACGGTTTGTCTCATCCAGAATGAAGAGGTCTTCAGAGGCTATTCCCAGAAAACCCAAGAGATACATTTTGTTTGCCATGAAAACATCTAGAACATGAGACAGTTTAATAAATATCGTTAGCGTCATTTTTTAAAAAATCCAAATGTTCGAAAAAGTTCCATGTAAAGGGTAATTTGGGGTGGGGATTTTCTTGAAAATCTCTGTAAAGCATCCTTGGTAGATACTGAACTTAAATACCATGTTTGAGCTATGCTGCCCACAGACACGTTTCTATAAATTATATTTTTGAATTCAGGAGGTCTCAAACATGTACTTTGGGTGAAATCTCGATATCGAATTTTTGGGTAAAATATATTACCTTCTCTATTCAGTATGTAAATTATATTTAGGGTTAGAAAAAGAAGAAATTAGACCTCGTTAAACCACACAATTTGTTTCTTTTTGCTTTGTTTAGTGTTTATTTTGCTTTCTTTTATTCCTTTTCGTTCCCTATTTCTTGTAATTTGTTTCAATTTTCAACTACTTAAACTTTTCTCAAACGGGAAGTTATTTTTCGTTTCCTATCTCATTTTTCTACTCCTGATCTTGGAAAGAAAATCGAATTTAATGACAAAGGTATATGGACAATTGCTAAAAAAATGTGTCGCTTTAGCATTCTTTATTTCCCTTTTCAGGAACTAAGTAAGTCAGTTTCGGGAAATGTTTATTTTGATTAGCAATGTATACATAAACGAATTATCTGTTAGCTCGCCTGGGTAGTGTGGTGGTAGCGTGTCTGCTTCACATTCAACAGGTCGTGAGTTCGAATCTCGCTTAAGGTGAGTAACCCGGATAAGGTTTACTCTTATCCTGAGAAGACGAATGTCGTGTAACTTTAAGCTCCATGGACCAAGAGATCATTTGAGCTTAATTTCCCCAATTCATTCATCGTGCGATATGACCAACCAGGCTAAAGGGCGTTAAACTAAAAAAAAAAGTCTTTTGTAAGTATGGTTTATTTGGAGAACAAATAGAGAAACTCATGTGAATGGAACACATCAGGTTTTTTTACAAAAGTATATCTGTTTGTGTGTGTGGCCATTAAATTTGAAACTTGGTGTTTAAGTTGTGCATGTTTCAAGAATCAGACACGAAGCTTTTCAGGCTATTCCTCTACCACCATACAACCATTTACTTGTAACATTTTTCGAAAATTTAGACTTTAACGATTTTTACCATATGATTAAGGTATTTTTATCACAAATGGAACTGTTATCTATGGATTTTTACTTTCTCTACACATACTATGTACAGTGTATAGCACCCAAAAATTCGATACCGAAATTTCACCGGAAATACATGTTTTCGGAACTCCTGAATCCAACAAATATATATTTGGAAAAAATCCGTCTGTGTGTGTGTGTGTGTTTGTGGACAGCATAGCTCCGTTAAATACCAAGGTTGGCACTTAAATTCAGAATCTTCCAAGAATGCGAAACGAAGATTTTCAAGAAAATTCCCCCATCCTCAACTACCCTTTAC
The DNA here is from genome assembly GCA_030762935.1 of Hymenopus coronatus. Lineage (NCBI taxonomy): Eukaryota > Metazoa > Arthropoda > Insecta > Mantodea > Hymenopodidae > Hymenopus > Hymenopus coronatus. Next base: position 163,832,748 of record CM060897.1, read on the forward strand.
GTGCAAAAATTTTCGAAAGTTTTGATTCACTCAAAAATGATTCTAATGCTTTAAATTAAAATGTCGAATATTAAAAGTATTTACATGAGAAATAAAATGTATATCTTGAATTTTCTGAGAACTTCTGAAGACAACATTAATTTGAATGACTTTTGCGGAATTAGGATCATTGATAAACCATAAGAGATATACAAAAATGTATGTAATTGAAAATGCAGAGAATGTAATGAAAACACACAATTTATTTTATATACATTTTTTTCGTTAGTTGATCGTTTTAGAGATATTCGCTGTTATTGGTTTCAGCTTTCAAATACTTATACTTTTCTCAAACGGGAATTTGTCAACTCTTGTCCATACAAAGGAACTTCAATCACATAGCAACCAAATTTGATTATCACTTTAGTCTAGTATATTCCCTTATTTCGCTTCTACTTACAAGGGAGCAAGTAATAAGACCATTTCTGCTAATGTTTATCATGGTGTAGGTATTTAAAAGAAGCATAAGTCTTTTAACAATAATTTGTTGCAGAGATGTAGATAAAGATTTTTTTTTTGTAGAGTAACCGTTTTCGAGATATTACGGATTATTGGTTTCAATTATTTAAGCCACTTAAACTTTTCTCAAACGGGAACACATTTTTCCTCTCGTTTCTCGTTTGTTTACTTCCTGTAAAGCAAAGGGATTGCAATTTCATTTTTGTTATACATAGTAACCGGCTTTTAAAGTATGAGACTATCGCTTTAGCCTGTGCATTTTCTTGTTTCTCTTCTACGTACAAGGAATCAAGTAATAAGGAAAATTTATGCTAATGTTTATCGCGATTAGCATGAAGTAGATAATAGAATAAGCTTTTTAACAATACTTTGTTACAGATGTGTAGAGAAAGTCATGTGACAGTTTCAATTCAAGGTAATTGTGATATAGAGTTTTTATTGCTGACGATGCTGGCCCATATCTTTACACTGTTTAATTTGGTGATGAATTCAGCACTTTCGATTCTAAAGGAGGATTTAAATTTTGTTTTGCCGAACGAGAAAATAAGATTTGTTTTTTGTATTTAATATTTTTGTGCCCCCTTTTTGTCCAGATTCTTCATTTCCTTTTAATCTATTGCATTTTAATTTCATTTCTCCCTCTTTCCAGTTATTACTTTCTCTACACGTACTATGTACATAGTGTATAGAGAAGGTATTGTATTGCACCCAAAAATTCCATACCGAGATTTCACCAGAAATACACGTTTAGAGTCCCCTCTATCCTAAAAAGCAGTCAGAAACAGGTGCACACGCGCGCACACGATAACTCAAAAACGAAAAGTCGGTAAAATACCAAACTGGGTATTTCAGTTTACTATCTTCCAGAGATACGACACGTAGATTATGAGAAAAATTCTCCCACCTCTAACTACCCTTTACAAGGAACATTTTTCGAAAATTTTTAATTTCTCAAAAGTGGCTCTAACGATTTTGATTAAAATATCGTATATTAAAGATATTTATCTGACAAATAAACTGTATATCTTGAATTTTCTGGGAATAATCTCTGAAGACTACTTTATTCTGGATGAATTTTAGGGCATTTTGCATTACTACTAAACCGTAAGAGATGGACAAAAACAACCACACAAGAAATGTAGAGCACGTTAAAACACACACTTTATGTAATATACTTTTTTTCGTGGAGTTGATCGTTTTTGAGATATTCCTTGTTTTTTGTTTCAATTTTAAAAAACTTAAAACTTTTCTCATCCTGTCCATACAAACAAAGGAACTTCAGTCACATAGCAACCAGCTTTTGACTACCACTTTAACCTATGCTACTCCCTTGTTTCCTTTCTACTTGCAAGAAAGCAAGTAATTTTTTCTTGATTAGCGTGAAATAAAAGGAAGCATAAACTTTTTAACAAGAATTTGTTGCAGAGATGTAGAGAAAGTATGTGAACGAAACACATCGAATTTTTGAGATATGCAAGTCCACACACACACGCTGATTTTTTTCTAAAAATACTTTTCCTTTTAGTTTCAGTGATCTCAAAATATATACTTCCGGTGAAATCCAGGTATCGAATTTTTGAGTGGAATACAATATCTTCCCTGTACCTATATGTGTACATAGTACGCTTAAAGAAAATAAATATCTGTGAAGGCTTTGACTATCACATGTCTCTAGGCTAGCATAAAGTAGAAGAATAAGCTTTCGTAAGAGTAGTTTGTTTGCAGAACAGGTAGATAAAATCTTATGTGTATGAATTACATGACTTTGTCCAACTACTCCACAAAAAAAAAACAAAAAAAAAAAACTTCTTAGCAAAGATTATTCTTATTTCTTAATCATGGTATTCGAGATAAATATTAACAGAAACGGTCTTATTACTTGCTTCTTTTTAAGTAGAAGGGAATACACTAGGATAAACCGACAGTTAAATCTTTTAAAAGCTAGTCACTATGTGAAACATTTGAGGTGTAGTTCGCTTTGCATGGTCTCGTTTGAGAAAAGCTAGTTAAAAATGGAAACCAATAACAAGGAGTATTTCGAAAACGTCAACTGTACAAAAAAAAAAAAAAAAAAAAAAAAAAAAAAAGTATGTGATATAAATTATGTGCTTTAACCATATCTAGATTTTTTCAGTAGTAAATTTTTGTCTAGCTCTTGCGGTTCAATCATCATGTAAAATTCAGTAAAACTCATCCAGAATAAAGACCTCTTCAGAGGCTATTCCCAGGAAATTAAAAGTATACAGTTTATTCATGATGTAAATATCTTTAATATTTTTAATTAAAATCGCGAAAGCCATTTTTGGAAAATCAAAATTTTCGAAAAACGTTTCATGTAAAGGGTAGTATGGGGTGAGGGATTTTCTTGAAAATCTTCGTGTCATATCCTTGGAGGATACCAAACCTAAATTCCAAGTTTGGTATTTAATGGTCTTTTCGTTTTTGAGCTGTGTTGTCCACAGACCCAGACCACACTGACCTTTTTCTAAAAATGTTTTTTTGTATTCAGGGAGTCCGAAGACGTGTATTTCCGGTGAAATCTCGGTATCGAATGTTGCAACACCTTCTCTGAACACTATGTACATAGTGTAGAGAAAGTAAAAAAGTTCCATGAGTATGCGCGCGTGAGTGTGTGAAGAGTGCGTCTCAAAAGACAAATTATCGATAAATAGTAACCGTGATAGGTAATAAGGTTTAATATCTTGCAAAGAACTTAAGAAACTCCCCAAATGAAACTGCCCCTTTACATGAGAAAACGTTCTAAATATGTTATTTTCTCAAACAAGTTATAACGATTTTAATTGATACGCCCCACCTTTTAAATCAGAAATAAAACGTAGGTGCATTTTCAATATTATAGTTCTGCCAAGTCATTTTAATTTGTAATGGAGTTTATTTCGGCACCTTTTGTGACTGATGGGCTTTCCTATCCAATTATCCGTCCCACTATCACCAAAACAAAGAAGGCGTGCAAGCGACCCATCGACTGGCATACACAATGAGGAATACTCTTTGCATGGAACATGTATCTGCGCCATCTGTCCGCGCGGCCACACATCATGAACCCGGAAGTTGAGAGGGAAATGATGGAAATACAATCATATATATGAGAGACCACCCCAGTATTGAATTCAGCTTTGAAATTCCAAACGTAGCAGTACTACAGCAGCGCATTGGCTGTACAACAGAACAGAATGATTAAAATTCGAAGGGTTTCACTGCCGGTGTTATGACCAATAATAGAAGACAAAACCGGGCTTGTAGACCATGGTCCACAGGGCTTCTGTCCTAGTTTCCCAGACGTGTACCCAAATCCACGCACACTAATCGCTATCTCCATAAAATTTGTAACCATAATCAGAAGAGAGTCATGATAAAAACATTGGTGGGCAGAGCAACCAGAGTATGTGAACCACAATATCTACAGCTCTTAGAACAGGCCCTTCATGCTAATGGTCAATTAACAAGAGCCTTACATCCAAAAATACGGCCTAAAACACAAACAAAATCCCAAATTTAGCCTGCCTTGGGTAGTGTGGTGGTAGCTAGTCTGCCTCATACTCAACACATCGTGACTTCGAATCTCGCTTGGGGTGAGTTACCCGGGTAAGCTTTTTTTCGGGGTTTTCCCTTATCCTGAGAAGACGAATGTCGAGTAACTTTAAGCTCCATGGACCCCGAGAACATTTGAGCATCATTTCACCAACTTCATTCATCGTCCGATATGACCAAAGGACGTTAAGCTAAAAAAAAAAAAAAAGGAGTGGTTTATCTTACCTTCCTTAAACGCATCACAGACCGAATTTCCAAGTTACTCAAGACCCACAATGTAGACACAATTTTCAAACCGATCAAACAAATACGCAGTTTCCTTCGCTCAGCCAGAGACCCATTTGCATCGGCAGGCGTGTATCGGATCCCCTGTTCATGGCGGGGCCCAGTATATGTGGGTACCACCCATCGGAGCATCAATACCAGACTGACATTGCCGTCTGGTTCAACCGGAGGTGTCACTGCATGCTCTAGAAGCAGAGGGGGAACATGTGATCCGTTACAACGAAACTGACATCCTCTTCTCCACTACTGTACACCTTTGGACCGTGAAGCGATCGAGATCTATAACATACCAACAATTTCAATTGAAAGGAAGAAACACTCAGATTAAATAACAGATCAAACAAGAAGACACGTGCACCAATCAGACATAACAAGGGACCGCAATCTGGACCAATCAAGTCATACGAGGGCGGTACCGACTGCTCCGGACCACGTACCGCCTAAGCTAACTAATAGAATGTAAACAAAAATATTTCCTAAGAATTAGACTCTATTATAGTTAAGCAGCATTGGGCGTGGCCACTATTTGTTTGGGTGACCGCTAAGGAAGACCACGCGCCATCAACGAACCCTCTGCTACAGGGCTGCAAGCACAATCAGGAATAACTTACATTAATTGCCAGACAGAACAGCAGATGTTGTAGAAATATGACTAGCTTAGAATATATCCTAAAGGTAATATTTTAACTATGTCCTTTTTGTTACAGGGCTGTAGAACACACATGTAATATTTAAGTAAATCCTCACCCCAAATTTCCAAGGGCGCAATCAGGGCTCCGGCCTGGCTCACACTCTCTCCTGGCTCTGACCGGCCAACACACCCGCTCCTAGAATCCGCAGGTGCAACAAGCTGCATTCCTACACCCTAATTCTCTCCGTGAAGTGGTTTTAGTGGGCATTGGCAGTTTATACCGACTCCCACACCTGGCACAGTTATCCCCTTTGTCACCTGTAGATTAAGTTTTTCCCTCAAAAAAAAAAAAAAAAAGGTACCAGTAGCTATTGAGAGGCCACGGAGGAGATGTGCGAGGGCCGTTTTTCTTTCAATCTCCGATAAAAGACAAGTTCATAGAAAACAATTATTTTATTAGTAAAAGTTTTGTACACTTATGGTTACTTTTCAACATAATCACCGAAAAGATTGAGACATTTATTGTACCTGTGCACAACCTTTGCAATAACCGTTTCAAAAAATGCTGCCGCCAATGTTTTCAAACGAACATTGACGTTATTTTGAAGATCTTCGTACTTTACGACGTTTGCGGAGAGCCATTCAACACAAACGAAGAGGAATGCTGACTTCAGGAATTGTGTTGATCCATGACATAGTACAGCCCATCGGCTCCTTGAACAATTTCACTGGGACATTTTCAATCATCCGCCATACAGTCCTGACCTGGCACCCAACATTTTTCACATTTTCCCTGAACTGAAGACGTAGCTAGGAGGGAAGCACTTTCAAACCCATGAAGATCTTCAAAACAACGTCAATGCTCATTTAAAATCATTGATGGCAACATTTTTTGAAGCAGGTATTGCAAAGCTTGTGCACAGGTACGATAAATGTCTCAATCATTTCGGTGATTATATTGAAAATTAACTATAAGTGTACTAAACATTTAGTAATAACATAATTGTTGTCTATGAACTTGTCTTTTATTTAAAGCATCGGAGGTTGAAAAAAAAAAAAAAAAAAAAAACGGCCCTCGTATACGCCATTGAAGATGCTTGCCTCAGACACAGGTTAAACCTCTGGGAAGCAAGGGGAGAAGCCCAGTGGACCACGGCCTGGTTTTTTGTTTTCTATTAGTGATCAGTACAAAGTGAGTTGAATGAGGTCTGCAGGGTTCCTCCAGTAGCACGACGGGCACGGTACTATGTTAACCTGCCTGGACGTCAGTTTGGTAAATGCATTGAGTTGATGTATCCTGTGTGATCCCTTGATGCTGCACAACTCTGAAATACAACATTTTCAGAAAATGTGGTGTACAACATTTTCGTCTTATTTTGACCTCTACACGAAGTTTGTTCGAACCACCCTGTGTAGAAATGTGAAATTTCACTTACGTTTTCTGTTGCATTTGACGAAGAAGAGTGAAAACTTACCTTCAAACGCCAAAAGATCCTTGCAGTGTTCCTTGGGGATTAGGCAGGAGTCATTTAGGTATTAAATAAAAGACCAGGATAACACGGGAAGAATTACTCATATATTTGATCACCATTCATTGCAAAGACATATTGTTATGTTACATTGCAGCAACATTAGGTAACGTTAAAATGTAAAAAAATTATATATTGTGTCACTGCGTGTAGGTATTTGGATTTTGCCGTCCGAGCAAACCAAATCAATAAATACATCCGCTGCATTTGTGATGTTTAGCATTTATTCTATTGGTAGCACTGCATTTACTTTAACAGCAACATTTTTCTTTTGCAACTACAAATGGCAAGGGAACAAAATAACACGGAGCAAGTATATTTTCCATTAGCGCTAATTACAACCATAAACACATAGTTGCTGATATGACGTCACACAGAACTATGACGTCTCACCAAGCCACTAAACAATCAGCAGACGTATATATTATATATATCATAATAAACTGCATATTATACTTTGTTGTATATATTTCTTTAATCAGCTGTAAATATACAATATCACAATTCCTTTTTTATTTATTATCACGTGTAATATTTATTCGCATATAATATATATTGATAAATAGGTAAGTTAAAGCTGGCTTAGCTTAATTTATTCGGAATGGAAAAATTGGGAACTTGAGGAATATCACAAAGGGAATATGATGACGTCACCAAATATGCAAAATGTGTTCTTTCTTATCTGTCTGTCGAACGGCAAAATCACAAAAAAAAAAAAATTGTTTACTTACTTTATTGTTATAGCAGACCCATTCATTAAGTTCATTGTGAATGTTTATGGGTTTTTCCAGTAGGTAATCTTGAACGCACAAACACCGTATTGTCCCGTTTTATATTTCACTGGCACACGTTTCTACACTCTTTATGATTCTGTAGGAAGCACTTCGATCTTCCTTTGTTAGTTTTTAATTATTTGCATATAGAAATGTCATCATTTTTAAATCAACTGATGTAGCGCGCTGCGAAATGTCTATTATCACATTCTCCTGAAAGTGCTCTTGAGATGTACTGGGACTGAGTTTTTTTTTTTTTTTTCAATTTGAAAGCTATTCACCTGAAAATTGCACACTTAATATGAGTAAATAAAAAAATTAATACAATTTCAAAGCCCTAGCTCAAATATAATACAGTAAAATATCATGGTTATACTGCTTTTCTGGTTCGCAATACATGCGTATAATGATGAACGATTATTTCATTACCCATAGATGTCACTACAGTACGGAACCACGACTTGCGGACGTGAAAGAGACAGGATTTAATCCAAGGACCTTTTATTTCAGATACTTTGAGCACATTGAAATTGTAATTGCTAGTTACTTTTTAATTCTATTTTATTTTACGTCACTTTAACAACACGGTCATATCTCGACGGAATTGTTCGGTAAAGTAACTCGTTTACGGTATGTGGTGGACAGTTATCCCGTACCATACGACCTTCGCTTAGCGCCAGGCAGGTGGTGTTAGAGGGCCGTCTAGTCTAGCAGCTCTACTATCCGTAGATGGCAAAATGCAGCTAGCTTTTGAAAGTATCCCGAACCATACTACTTTCACTTAGTGCCAAGCAGATAGTTTTAGAGAGCTATCCATTCTAGGAGTTCCACCACTCGAAGTCAAATGGAAAATTGCAGTTAGCCTTTGTTTATGGGTAAGCGCATTGTGTTAACGGGTCGTCCGATCTAGCTGTTCTCATCCGTAGTCAGATGGTACCATCGGTAGTCAGATGGTAAAGTGCAGATAGCCTTGTAAGGTCTCATCCCGGAACCACACTACCTTCGCTTAGCACCAAGCAAATGGTGTTAGAGGGCTGCCAAGTCTTCCGTAGACAGGTGACAAAGTGTAGCCAGCCTTTTAAGGTGTCTTTCCTGAACTTGCCGCCAAGCAGATGGTTTAAGAGGGCCGTCTAGTGTAGCTGTACTGTCATCCGTAGTTCAATGGCAAAGTGTAGCTAGACTTTTAAGGTCTCATCCCGGAACCATACTATCTTCGCTTGGCACCGAGCAGATGGGGTTAGATGGCCGTCAAAACTAGCTGTTTACCATCCGTAGTCAGACGGCAAAGTTCAGCAAGCCTTTTAATGTATTTTCGGACCATATAACCTTTCCTAAGAGATGGTATAAGGGGGGCCGTCAAATCTGGCACTTTTGTCATCCATATTCAGATGGCAAAGTATCGCTATCGCTTTTTAAGGTATATCCTCGAACCATACTACCTTCGGTTAGCTCCATGCAGGTGGAGTTAATGGGTCACCCACTCTAGCTGCTCTGTTATCCGTAGTCAGATGGCACAGTGCAGCTACCTTTTCAGCTTAGCGCCAAGTAGATGATGTCTAGCTGTTCTGTCACCGTTGAGGTGCCATATGTAGCCCGATAGCAAAGTGCAGCTAGCCTCACATCGTTCTTACCACTTAGCTCCGCGACAGACAGTCTACTGCTTACACTATCTATGGATAGGTGGCGACGCTATCGCAAGGGCCGCCGAATGCGGTCCGCACATGCTACTGACTGAGCCATTCCACTAGGTAAAATTAATTTTTGTTTTTATAAAATTCATTGTTGGTATATTATCTTGAAATGCATACATATTTTCATCACATTTAATATTATGTATGCAAATTTAGATAAAAGTCAGAAAAAGACTGAAATGCAAGGGATAAATTTCAGGAGAAAAATAATGTAAAACTGAGGAAAAAGCACATCCAGAAAGATGAAGCAGGGTGTTTTAAAAATGGTGTAGCTTGAAATCTGTTTGGTCAGTTATTCACAGGTGTCTGCACAATATTTATATAAATTAATTAAAATTCGAACCATTGACATTCTAAAAACTCAGTCCCAGCGCCCCTTACATAGGGGGGAAAAATAGCAAATGAAATCAATACTGTCATTCATTGAGATCATCACATAAAACAATACAAACTTGATGATTTTCCACATGGCAAATCAAGAACTGAAAGTAATATAACAGTAAACATCACACATTTCAATAACTCATACACCTCATTTGTAATTGCCTTAACAAAGCATTTGTTCCTACACGTGGCAGATTTTGGGGAATTGCTTGCTCTGCATTGTGCTTTTTTAACCGATCTCCGTGGCCCGGCTAATCAATCGCAAGGAAGTCTGTACTATACGATGCCAGACCGCGTGTTTCAGTGTTGTGGCATTATAATACCAAAATGTCTCTAAACTTTAGTTCACAGAATCTTTATTACGTGTTGACAACTCTACAAATGAGATGGAAGCTTATAAATGGATACCCTGTTACGGAGATGTTCCGCAGCAAATGGTTAGGTATTTTACAATTACATATGGGAAACAGGGTATATTTTCAATAAGAAACTGAAAATGAATCACTGTGGTCGTACGCATTCATATCAGAGAAAAGTTAGATCGAAGTCTCACCAAAGTTCTTGAGGAAGCTTGCAGGAATCAAGAAAATAATGGTTTGGACATTTAATACCACGGCCCAACGTTCCTCCCTCGCCTAAAACATTAGTAAACCTAAAAATAGATGGCAATAGCGACTGAGTGGCCATCTCTCCACAGTTATTAAAGCAGCTAGATTCAATGGGAAACCAACGCCATCTGTCTCTAGTGGAGTAAAGTAGTGTCTCTGTGGGGTTGTAGCCTCGAACCCTTGGCAGCTAGACTAGAGGCTGTACGCGCCATCTACTTCGCAGAAAGAGAAAGTACTATGGTACAAGAATAGTCCTGAAAGGGTACTGTCAGCGGGGAATCTTATGGAACGCGATATAACCTAGAACTAGGGTGCCTCAACCTCTGTTCTTATGAGCTAATGACGTCACCTAGTCGTGTTACCCGCCTCCTCCGTTTTGTGCATGGCCAGGTAGGTAGCATTCCCCTTCAATCTTTTAGTGGCGTTAACTGGGTTTGACTCTCGACAGGATGACAGGTTTCAAGCGAACCAAACATATCGTATTCCAGAAAGAATGGGAAGAAGAATATTTGTTGTTAAATGTGAAATGTCTTATTTGTAAGGATCACTTATCTTGGGGTTCTGATATTAAACGATACTTTCAAAAATATTATCATACTGATTATGGCAAACATTTTTATCAGGTATGCAATCAGTAACAGCACTTGAATTTGAATTAATTTTGCCAGCAAAGAAGCTCCCCACTTTCTTCAAATGGAACTAGTTGCTTTGCATAATTCAACAGCCATAAAATATTCACATAAAAAAAAAAGGATTGGAATTTATTTAATCTGTTCCCAATGAAAATGTTCCCAAATTACGAATTTTTTCTGGAAAGAATATATCATTTGGTTCGAAAACGAATAAAATAAAATGCAAATATTGTAGTAGGGAAGGGAGGTCATGATCATTTGGTCTGTTTTTAAGACTCTGTTGTTCATCCCTGTCTGCAAACATTGATGAACTGGTTACACATAATCAGTGCCAACCAAGTCTCTGACAAGAATGGCGTTCAAGAAGGTTTCTTTAGTATTTGTACTATCCTATGTCAAGCGGGAGACCTGGGTTCGATCCCCAGTACCGGCGTGGGGATTTTTCCCCCGCTGGGAGATCTGGCCCGGGGTGCACTCAGCCTCGTAAGGTCCCTGGGGGGCCACTTGAGGAGCTACTTGATGGAGAAGTAGCGGTTCCAGGTCATGAGGACCGCATTAACCGGCCGGGGGACTCGAGGCGCTGACCCCATGACGTCTGAAGTGGACCGAGATGGGGTACGCAGCGGCCGGGCGGTAGGCCAAGGTTCCCCGTGAGCTGTCATGCCATGGAGTTATTATTACTATCCTATGTTAGATTAACGTTGCTGAAGCCACCGCCACTGGTATAACGCGACGTCATAGATAGAGTGGTTTTTGCCTGCCGCTACCAAACAAATGGGTGGACGTAAATCTGCCCTCCCCTCTTCCGCTATAGGTTGGCACCGCTGACCTAGAAGTTAAAGTGACGTAATATATAATAACAACAATAATAATAATCATCAGGATTTTACGAAACTTGGCTTGGAATACCACTAAAGTTTGAACATTAAAACCCTGAATGATAAATACGAGAGTTAAACAACTGCAGCCACGCAATTCTTTGATTGGGTGTTGGATAACGTAAAATATCGCTCTATTCCTCCTGTTTATTTATTTAATTTTTTACGGACGAATCATGCCTTTACGTCCATTACCATGGAGAATTAAAGAGTGTTAATCCAATTTTCATAAAATGTTAAACAAGCCCATAAATCTGTCAAACACCTTCTATGACGATTATACGTGATTATTTTTTTCTATTTATTTGCATCACTTTAAGGGACAGTGGGAATGAGAATTGAAATGTCAGTATTTCTGTGGAGATTTTTCTGAAAGTTTTACTGTGATTTCAAATTGGATAAATACTTTTCAAAATATAAATTATTTCATACATTTTATTATATAAATATATTGCTAATTAAATGGTTCAATGTGCCTCAAAACTTGAGAACATTGGTAGGCATTTTCTGATTTGGAGCTTTGAACCACACACAAAAACTTTAAATGAGGAAATTTCAATAACTTTTATTGTAGTTAAACGATTAGTCAGTTTAATCTCTATAATTAACCATTTATGCATAAAAATATATGCTTTGAAAAATTGCTATTGCTGTTGGGATAAATTTGGCGCATGTGATATTACAGTGGAATGTGCTGGACATTCTGAGAAATTTTAGTTGTATTTAAACAAAAACTGAGAGGCGTGGAGCATTTTGAAAGTATGAAAATATAGTTTTGAGAAAAACGCTGTATAATGAAATAATATACCAGAAAACAGGTGTATTGAGCGATCTTTAAATGCTGATTCCATATAAAAGGTTCCTGTTTGCTATTAAAAAAAATCTATTTTTGACGATGTCAAAATTTCAGTGTCCTTTAACCACGTGGACATCGAGGTTCTGTTAAGATATAGATAACTCATGGTTCGGCGCGCGGTGGACAGTTAATCTTCTTGGTCTCATCCTGTACCATTACATATTGCTTCTTCATGTGTCTATAGAAACATTAGTGCTAGGCAATTGAACCTCTGCTTCTACACGTGATAGGCAGATACAGCTTTCAATTTTATTTGAATTTAATTTTTTTAATATATTGCTAATACAGCTGTGGTGACAAGATGACATAGTAAAAAAATAAAATAAATAACAAATAGAGAGGATGTATAAATATCTCTTAGGCCATAAAAAGGGTTATTGATTAACCAATACTTGATCCTTTTCTTGAAAACATGCATCTCATATGGTAGTTTGTGGAATAAAGAAACAAATATAGATTTATACCAGCCCTGGGATTTACTTAACCTTCGATAGAGAGATCTTAGTGCTAGACAACTCTATGTCTGCTTTTAAACATGCCGGATAGATGGCGTTAGGGTGCGTTGTGTCTACTAGTTTTTTATTATCTGTGGATAGATAATGCATTCGCTATTAGCGTGCATTTCCATTTTCAATATTGTAATTCTAAATATACATTCTGTGTGGTGGTATTAAATATCCAATTCAATATTTATCTTGATGACTGTGTGAAACCAGTCAGATCGGTCAACTTAGGGAATTTTAACCCGAAAACTTCCGAAAGTACACAACATCCTGAACTATTCTGCTCTGTTACATGGTTATTGTAGTTACAATTTCCTTGAGCTATCTATGCGCTAAGCGGCTATGAATATCCAACTCTGCCGGCAGACAGTCTCCTTTTCGGTGTCAAAGAAATTCCCGTCCATTCGGCCACGCGTACAAATGAAGGCTCTGCAGTACATACTACATTTCAAGTAAATCATGCTCTGTGAATTTCTACAAAGTCGAATTTCTTTCGCACGCTTAGCACAGCTTTGAGACTGAGAAACTTTAATACAGGTTATTTAAAACTATAATATAGTCACACCACTAGAGACATTAAGGGCATCATCTTGTCAATATGGCCATAAAAATTCATATTTTTCCTTTTCACTATTGAGCTCTCCATAATTTCCAAAAAACATTAATATATAATAATTACTAATAAACCATTAGTTGCCAAAATCGGATTTACATATACTGTTTTTTTATACCCGTTATAAAAGCTCTTCTAAATACTTATTTTTACATAACTTAACATATTTTACATAATGGTGCAAATATCTCCAAAAAATATTGCAAGCAGGAAGCTAACATTTTCTGAACTTTAAAAGGGATAGGAAAGTTTTACTAAAATTTAAAAATAATTTAGATCCCATAATAATATGCATTGCAAAAATACGAGAAGTCTAATAGAAAATACATGGAAAGAAGAAGGTCTTTTAGAGGAAGCAGTGGAACGCGTGGCGCTGCAGACGGACGGCGAGTGAATATGGCAACAGCGTACCGAGACAACCACGTGTCAACAGGAATGTCAATCACAAGGCAACTTCTCACAATTGTAGGCTCACCACAGTCTACCAGATGACGTATGGAAGAGGCAGAGAGTGAGGCTAGACTACAAAGAGCGACTGGCAAGAATGAATGCTTTAATTTTTGTTTCTAGCTTAATTCCTTTAAGGGGTTCATAATTTGTTTTCATCTTAATGTTTAGTGGTATATAAATATTTCGAATCACCTGCTCATTTTGATATAACTCTCATAGAGGTACGGTAATTGTAAATATTTTAAAAATATTTTTTAACATAATCCTGCGCGGTAGTTTTTTTTAGAACATTCTGGTACACTCAACTGGTAAAACATGAATAAGTTTGTAAATATTAGTGTTAGAGATAAGATCTTTTTTTTTTATTTTGGTCGTAAAGTTCTACTTTAGCTATTCGCACTCATATTTACTTTATGTGGTAGTTTTGAAGTACTGCTAAATTGTATTTGGTAAGTAATGCTACATTTTTTAAAAATGTTGTTTGAAAACAAATTCTGAAGAAGTAAAATTGTGTATACTAATTCCTCACTTTCTCAGAAAATAATTGACCCTAAGGGCTGAAACTTTTACCACACATTTGCACGTAAATTTAACGAAAAAGGTTTTATGTATATGGATTAGTTATTTTTTTAAAATGTAAACATCTTAATTTTCTATAAACTTTTAAGAGGCTTGTTAAAATAAGATCATACCTTTCCATCTAATCAACAGAAATATTCTACTTTTCATCAATGAACAGTAGAGGTATTGGTGAATATACTTTGAAAATGTTAGCTCATCATGTTAAACAGTTGCTGAGATAATGGATCAAACTTTAATATTGGTAAGATGGATATTTTGACTGTCCTTAACCTGGTTGTGTCATATCGGACGAAGAATGAATTTGATGAAATGATGCTTAAATGATATCGGGGTCCATGGAGCTTAAAGCTGCTCGACATTCGTCTTCTCAGGATAAGGGAAAACCTTATCCGGGCAATTCACCCCAAGCGAGATTCAAATTGCCATATACCAATGAACTGTCATTTCTTGATGAAGACCATATTGAAAACCAGCTAGGCATGTTTATTTTATGTTTGACAGTGTTATAACTTTAAACAAATATAACATTTTTAAAACAGAATAACCTGTATTAATGCTTCACCAAACTGCAAAACTGTAGGAACCAACATTTACGATTTCTTTCGATAGGAATTAAAAACTCTCCATTCCTCACATGTTTCTACTTCATTTCACTCTGTAAAAATTCACAGCGATTCATTATATTATATAACTTTAATACACTCAAAATTGTGAACTTGGCTTGAATCCAGTAAATATTTCACAACATATTTCATGTACCTATACAGTATTAACAATATTGTAAACATTCTTGGAATTACAAAAAAATTATAGTGGTACATACACAGCACCACGTGATTTTTCAAATATCACTCATTTAAACAATCTTAAAAATAACCATACAAGTTTTTTTTGTTTTTTTTTAATTTCAGCTGATTATATTGAAAGGAATGCGTTTTCAATTAAAGAGTTTATGGTGAATGTTGCTTCATTTCAGCGAAAAAAGAATTTCTTTAGTCATAATTTGTTTAGCACATATTTTCGAGTTTATTTAATAGTCAGCTCAGTTTTTAAGAAATTTTTGTCTTACGAAGAAAAGCAAACAACTGTTCTCTAAAATATACTTTGAATTAAAAAAAATCATACTTTAATGCATATTTAAGAATCTTATATTAAACTGCAGGCGGCGCCGTGGTTGAGTGGTTAGACCGCACGTGAGATTTGTGGTGGACGAAGCGGCGGCTAGACGGGTTTTCCCCCGCCAGTCATTCCACCAATTGCTCCAACACCACCTTTACTATCATCCACTTTCTCACGCTCATGCGATGGTTTCGTGTCGTAGGCTCCCTGACAGGCTTCTGGCATTGGCTTGTAAGTACCAGTCCTACAAATACGGGGAGGGTAAGCCAGTTACGAAACGAATATTAAAATGTAATCACATGGCTTTCTTCTTCTTCTTACTACAAGTGATTGTGGAACCAAGTGACTACGAACTAAAAGATGACTGATTATATTTTATTACTTTCTCTATACTCACTATGTACATAGTGTGTAGAGAATGTATTGAACTCCACCAAAAAATTCGATACCGAGATTTCATCGGAAATATATGTTTTAGGGTCCCCTGTAACCAAAAAAAGCATTTTCACAAAAAGGTCCGTGTGTGTGTGTGTGTGTCCGTGTGTCTGTGAACGCGATAAGTCGGTAAAATACCAAACTTGGTATTTAAGTTTAGTATCTTCCAGAGATGCGACACGAAGATTTTGAGAAAAATCCCCCCACCCCCAACTACCCTTTACATGGAACTTTTTTCGAAAATTTTGATTTTCTCAAAAATGGCTCCAACGGTTTTGATTAAAATTTCGTATATTAAAGATATTTATCTGACAAATGAAATGTGCATCTTGAATTTTCTGGGAATAGCCTCTGAAGACTACTTTATTCTGGATGAATTTTTCATAACTACAAAACCGTAAGAGATGGACAAAAACTTAACCCACAAAAAATGTAGAGCACGTTAAAACACACAATTTATGTAACATACATTTTTTTCATGGAGTTGATCGTTTTTGAGATATTCCTTTTTCTTGGTTTCAGCATTGAAAAACTTATTCTTTTCTCATACAGGAATTTGTCAACTCCTGTCCATACAAACAAAGGAACATCAGTCTTATAGCAACCAGCTTTTGGCTTTCACTTTAACCTATGGTACTCCCTTATTTCGCTTCTACTTACAATAAAGCGAGTAATAAGACTATTTCTGCTAATGTTTTCTGATTAGCATAAAGTAAATAGAAATATAAGCTTTTTAAGAATAATTTGTTGCAGGGATATAGAGAAAGTCATGTGAATGGTACACATCAGATTTTTTTTTATTTTATGTCGCTCTAACTTACAAGGTAATCATATCGCGATAACATGGTTTAACGGAACCAATCTTTGATTATTATAATAATAGATAAAGAAAAGTGATAATGCAATTTACCTATAGGTTCAACGTAAAGGAAAAATAACAGAACCATTTATTTATGACAAAATCTGAAGTGCTCCATTCACATGACTTTCTCTACATCTCTGTAACAAGGCCTATTCTTCTTCCACTTCATGCTAATCGAGATAAACATTAGCAGAAACGGTCCTACTACTTAGTTCCTTACAAGTAGGAGGGAAATAAGGGAATACATTAGACTAAACCAACAGTCAAATGCGGTTGCTATTGGATTGAAATCCGTTTCTCTGCGTGGCCAATTGTGTACAAGTTACCGTTATGAGAAAAGTATAAGTATATTAAAACTTAAACCAATAACAAGGAATATCTCAAAAACGGCCAACTCCACGAAAAAACTGTATATGACATAAATTGTGAGTTTTAATGCGTTCTACATTTATTGTGCAGTAATTTTTTGTCCATCTCTTGCGGTTTACGTGTTATGCAAAATTCCGCAAAAGTTATCCAGAATAAAGATATCTTCAGAGACTATTCCCAGAATATTCAAGATATACATTTTATTTGTCATGTAAATATTTTAAATATAAGAAATTTAAATTAAATATGTTAGAACCATTTCTTAGAAAATAAAAAAATTCGAAACATTTTCCATATAAAGGGTAGTTTGGGGTGGGGGATTTTCTTGAAAATCTTTGTGTCGTATCCCTGAATGACACTGGACTTAAGTACCAAGTTTGGTATTTAACGGACTTTTCGTTTCTGAGCTATGCTGCTCACAGACACACACACACGAACCTTTTTTCTAAAAAATTATATTTTTGTGGTCGTCTCCTTAGCGCGGTGGTAGCGCAGCTGCCTACCAAGCGGGAGACCTGGGTTCGATCCCCAGTACCGGCCTGGGGATTTTTCCCCCGCTGGGAGACCTGGACCGGGGTGCACTCAGCCTCGTGAGGTCCATGGGGGGCCAATTGAGGAGCTACTTGATGGAGAAGTAGCGGCTCCAGGTCGTGAGGACCGCATTAACCGGCCGGGAGGGGCTCGAGGCGCTGACCACGTCTCACCCTCCAATACTGCACCCCATCCATGACGTCTGTAGTGGACCGAGATGGGGGACGCAGCGGCCGGGCGGTAGGCCAAGGTTCCCCGTGAGCTGTCGTGCCATGGAGTTATATTTTTGTGTTCAGGGGGTCTTAAAACATATATTTCAGGTGAAATCTCGGTATTGAATTTTTGGGTGCAATACAATTCCTTCTGTATACGTGTAGAGAAAGTAAAAATCAAGTCTTGTTCGGAAGGGAAGTATAACTGGTAGTCCCGTGTCGTAGATTTACGGTACGTAACGTAGTAAAAGAACCGCAAGAGGTCTCTGAGCAAAATTAAGCGATCTTTCACGCCCAATATAGAATGGGACGCTGAGAACCACAGCAGTTAAAGAACATCTACAAATAAAACTCAAATTTCATTTTCAGAATTGAGCTGCCATGAAATAACTTGAAATTATGGGCCAAATAAAATATAGTTAACGTAAATTATCTTTCATTTCTACAAATATTCACCATAAATTGTTTTCTTGAAAGCGCGTCGCTCTTTTAATGTTATATTTTCTGCAAATGGTACACTCGATAACTTCATTAAGTTTCAGAATACAATACTTAACCATTTAAAGGGTAAGCTAATACACTGTTTCAAATAATATCAATAATTTATTGCGTAAGTAAGTTACACATTTTCAAATTATTGTTCATAAATATGGCATAACTTAAGATTCCTTTAATACGTTAATATTACATCTGTTGCTAAGCAGACAAAATATTCTGTTTTTCCAGTTTTTATGTTTTTTACAGATATATTAATTTATTCTTGCAACAAACATTCAGTTTACATTAACATTAAAAGCTCTGAACTTGTCAGATTTTAATATAAAGTATTCTGCTGTTACAGAAAAGCTACTGGTTTATACCTTTTTAAGGTTACACTGTTAAAGCTTAATTAATAATAATTTAAAAGAAATAAAGAAACTCCCAGAAGTCCAATCCAATCCATTTTTGTTGCTTTGAACGTAATTTATTGCCCTAGTGAATACGGCGATGGAACTGGATACGTTAGGCCTATATTACAGTCTCACGTGAACGTAGGATAGAACATTTTACAGTGTAACATAGTATCTTTGACAACAACCAGCTGTGATAAAAGTTATACCCACCATCACTGTAATTAGCAAACAAAATGGCAGAAGTGACACATGTCCAGTGGCTACAGCTAAAATACTAATTAGCTATTATGAATCACATGAAATGCTCTACATTTCAAAACATTATTATTATAAAAATAGAAGAAAAGCACTGGAAATATAGAAAAGTATACCAGAAGCCATCAGCGAAGTACATAATGGATATACAGCAATTAAAGTGAGGAAATTGTTAAATGGTTTGAGAAGCCAATATTTTTAGAAGAACAAAATGAAAATTATTATGACAACCATTAATTATTACTATTTTTGTTTCTGTTTGATTATTAAAACTCATGAATGTAGTATTCGTTAACATTCGTTAAGAAATTGTCTTATTGAGGTTAAGTTTTAGGTTAGGTTATACGAAAATGTTACAGATAAATGTAATGTAAAGTTAAAATAAATGTATTTATAAATATTCACTAAAATGACACAACTCACATCCTAAACACAACAAAATAGGTATCATGGCTGTAGCTCTTGCTACCAACTTTAGGTTATCCTTTGTAAAACTCAGATAAAAGATTTGACGTAGTGTTAATATACTCGACAGCTTTAATGTGCTCATAATATGTGATTGATCACAAAATGTGATAGTGTAATATAGGCCATATTCCGTCTAGGACAGCGATACCCAACCTCTTCTCTTATATGGTATCACACTGTGCTTCACCCAACCACCTTCGTTTTGTATTATGGAGACTTCCCTTTCAGTTACTCCCTGATCGCATTGGCACGCATTATTACAGGTCATGAGACAAGAGCGGGACCCTAAATTGCGCAGTGGCAGCTCTTTACCGGCTGGGAGAGGTTGCGCCTACATGTATGCGCAGAAGTCATTAAAGTTTCTGTCCACG
The DNA here is from genome assembly GCA_030762935.1 of Hymenopus coronatus. Classification (NCBI taxonomy): domain Eukaryota; kingdom Metazoa; phylum Arthropoda; class Insecta; order Mantodea; family Hymenopodidae; genus Hymenopus; species Hymenopus coronatus. The sequence continues at coordinate 163,852,728 of CM060897.1, forward strand.
CTAGCGCTAGTTTTAGTGCAGGATTCATTAGTTTTTATACAAATAAATACTAGTAGATTATTGTAAACTTGGAAGAAGACGGTGATAGCGATAGCGCTGCTTGGTTATGAGGACGAAGATGATGGTGCAATGGGCAGGATTGAGAAGCTGTAGAAACATGTGGTAAGTACAATAATGTTAGTTATAGTGCCAACTCATTGAGAAATTTCCTTGTAATTGACACTGTGGGGTGTGTCGTCTGCTGGCAGGGCTCGTCAGGTTGCTGACTAATCATAGTGTAAGAATACATCATGTTGCAACATCTAGGATTCAGTTTACATTCCCGTTCTCATGCTATACTGATCTGATTCCATTCTGTGAAAATGTCTTACAGCCGTTATAAACGAGTTGAGGTTACGTTAGCCGAAATAATTACACTTTTACGTTTAGTGAAATACAGGACCAAATGTTGAAAGTAATATATGAGAAACTAGTGAGGAATGGGGAAAAGTAATTCAAGCGTGATAGAAAATGGATGAAAAGAAGGCATTTTAGAGGAAGCAGTGCAACATGTGGCGCTGCAGACTGATACGGAATAAATATGGCATCAGTGTACCGAGATAGCCAAGTGTCAGCAGGAATGCCAATCACAAGGTAATTTCTCACCTGTTTAAATAGCAACCAAAAATAAACATATCGACATTCCTTCAATCCAAATACTCCTTCACACCCTCTACATATTCCTGATGCGATATCATATATAAATAAATATAACCTTTATAGCGAATAAAATATTTCTTTATAACTGTGGATATGTGCCAACAAAAATTTTTATATTAACTGCAACTGTTTAACGCAGCACGTTGTTGTGGTTGTGTTTAGTCATTAGCATCAAGCTGATACTTTTATTTGCCCCTCTCAGCCATTATAGAGAGGGGGGAGGAGGAAAACGACTTCCCCTAAGAGAAGGATTTGTTCATGTCTTACCTCACGACATATAGCATATTGGTAATGTTGTTAGTGTGACCAACTTCCGGGGCCGTAATTGCCGCACGTGCGAGAACTGCTTGCTTCGGAAGTCATAAGCTGATTGTTACGTGTATTGTTACACCTATGTCAATGGGCATGTGCGCCGAACGGCGACTTCTTTAGACATCGAAGCTATAATTTTTACACCTGTGTGAGTGAACACGAGTGCAGTCGGCAGTTCTATAATATCTGCGCCTTGCATTGTTACACTTGAGTGAGTTTGTAACACCTGCGGCGGTTTGCACTACCTTCTTGAGATTTCCTACTACATGATCGATGGGTATGTAAAAGAGCACGAGCCCTACACAGTGTTTAGCCGGGAACGCATCGCGCCAGCAGTTAGTGAAGCAGTAGCCGCAGCTTCCGAACGGAAAGCGTGGAAGAAAGATATTCATTTGTGAACAGAGTTTTACTTGTAATCAATGTGCGAAATAAAGACTTGTTTGTTGGAGAAATAAAAGGAAGGTTTTTACTTTATCTACATAGTACATAGGTAGAAAAGGCATTGCATTCTACCCAAAAAATTAGATACCGGGATCTCATCAGAAATACTGTTTTAGGGTCCTATGTATCAAAATAAGCAGTTTTAGAGAAAGGTCCTTGTGTATGTGTTTTTGTGAACATAACTCAAAAACAAATAAGCGGTAAAATACCATTCTGGTCAATGATGCGACATGAACATTCTGAGGAGAATCCCCCATCCCAAACTACCCTTTACATGGAAAAGTTTTGAAGATTTCGATTTTCTCAAAAATGGCTCTAACAGTTTTGATTAAAACACTGAATATTAAAGAGGTTTTCATAACAAATAAACTATAAATGTTAACTTTTATGGGAATACCCTCTGAAGGCATCTTCATTCTTTATGGCTTTTGCATAATTGGTAAACGTAAAAGATAACAAAAGCTTGCTATGCAAAAAATGTAGATCTCGTTCACACAATTTATGCCATATTCAATTTCTTTGTGGAGCCAATCATTTCCGAGATATTCCTTGTTATTGGTTTCAAACTACTTAAGATTTTCTCATAAGAGGAGTTACCCTTCGTTTCATCTCTCTTTTATTTTACTCTGGACATGCAAAGCGAATCGAACTTCAATTTTTCAAATAGCAACCATCTTTGGAAGGATTTGACTATCACTTTAGCTTTCTACTTTACTTCCATTCTGCTTTGAAGGAAGAAAATAATTTTCAGAACTGATAGAGGAAATTAGATTTTTGAAATTTTCTCAAAAATATTTAAGATATGTACACAAAATTTTGACTGGATGTTTACGGGAACTGTATTAATATAGTAAATTAACTTTCTGTTGAGATTTAAAAACAAATCTGTGAATAAAAACTATTTTTAAAAGAAACATATCCTTATTATTTTACGCAAACTTAATAAAAAATAACCGAATTTAAAATAAAAATTACAGACACATAATTACAAAAAATAAATATAAAAAAATAGCGGGGCACCACACGACCAACAGTGTTTTACCAAAGTGCTCGCCTAACGGAAGGTTAATCTTAATCTTAGATTCCCAAGACCCATGTGGTTTGGATTCCAAGGTAGAAAAGGTCCTCTCATTCCACCGCCATCCTCATCGTCAGTTAACAGACCCGGTCATAGATCATATGGGGAGTGTTAGAAAACATATTGATTTTGGAAATTTAGCAATTGTCTCTGATGCCAACTAGGTTTACTTTCTGACAGCAGAGATTCTAGTCCTTATCCATCCTCCTGATTTAGCTCATCCTACTTATTGTTTGACAAAGTTCCATCACCGCAATTTCTTTTCTAGAGCATTTCCATACATTTCAGAATAAATCAATTATGTTACAATATACACAGTATATTTTTATTGCATTAAGTACTCCTCGACCACGATATGACTCCATTTGAAGGAGGGCGCAAGTGTTTTGTTGACATTGTAAAGAGCTGGGAATGTACAGTTACGCAATGAAAGCATTACCAACATGCTGATGTCTTCACGTTAGTTTTCTGCCTACATTTCCTTTGCCTGACTGTATTTCTGATACTTTTCCGTAACTGTTTAGTTCCTCTTGCCACCGAAAGGTGTCATATCGTGGTCAACTAGTAAAGCATATGCTGCCTTAAGAGGACACGGAAGTGATAAAATTGTACATACATTATCGGTTACAAAATCATTTATAACAAGTTTAATTCAAATATGTCTTTTAATCTGGATATATGAATTAATTTATTTGGTCCAGTTAGGTAAAATCAAAATCTATTCTCTTCTACGGATATTGAGCTAAAAGCACAATTTTTGTAAATTACATTCCTTAATGTCTATGTAACAAATTGTTTGTTTGAAATGTTCCTAAACTGAATAGTGTTTAAAAAAATCATTATTTACATAAAAATTGGATAAACTGAAAAAAGGTGCAAAAATATACTAATTTTTTTAAAAGTAATCTATGACCAATAACAAAATTCCAATCAGGCATTTTATTATACACATTCTGCAATACTTTGGGACAATTTTCAGAGCTTTAGATGCATTTTTGTGGGAGAAAATAGATTCTGAATATGGAAAATAACAATTTTGAATCTGAAAAAAAAAGGGGTCTAAAGTTAAACAGCAAGAGTCATTTAACGAGCACAACAATTTAAAATGGCGTCCAAAACTTGTGTTTTGTCCATTCTTGGAGAATCAATCTTTCCAAATATGCACTTTAAAGTATTTCCAAAAATGGACGTGTTTAACCCTACATTGCATGAATTAATTTGTTACATATGCCACTCTTCCTCTAATTCACAAACTGGATTTTATATTCCTTTCACAGGCACCACAACTGAAGCGACTTGAATAGCCGTGATCGTTAGTGTGATACGAAGTAGACTGGCCATTCATTCAAAGCCAAACGTCATGAGTTGAGTCTCGGCGACTGCAGTTAAATGTGTGTGGTAAAGGATGGGAGGGCCCACGTAAAATAATCGGGTGTTGACAGGGTTACATTTTACTGCAGTTGCATGGATTGCTGAAGGTAATACAAAATTAGAAAAGAAACTCACTAAAAATACCTAAACTTTGATTAATTGTCTTTGTTGACAAAACCATGCAATGTAGTGTTAAAAAAGCACCTCCGTGTTCTCTTAAACGGAATAAGTGTTTAAAATGCGAAACTTGGATGAGATCTGAACATTGAGACAAGTTACGACTAAGCGTGTGAGATATCCAACACGAGAGTTAATATGAAACAAAATAATGCATCATTACTATTCTTATTTCTTTCTTCAACATTTCCTTCTATACAAATATTATGGAATGGTCCCTCGGGAATCGGCGAAAGGAGTATTATCAATTTCAATATTAACAGAGAAAGAATACATAAGTACATAGCCCATTTAGAAATAAGGAGTTTTTCTTTAAATACTTTCGCAGGTTCTGCTGCCAAGCCTTTATTATTATCATCTTAACGGGGCGTTTTCTGCATCTTAGTCATTTTCGTTGTACGATTTATTCAAAGAATTATTAAACTCTGAATTCTTTTGTCCTCATTTTCTTATTCCAAATATGTATCCAGCGGTCGTTTTGTGAGCCGGCTGCTATCCGTGAATGACCCGCTCAAGGCTAAGATTTTTCGGCTGTAAATAAATGTCAACTATTTAAAATAGTGAAAAGTGAAGGTTTTCTTTTCTTACTTTTATTTTAAAGCTAATAGTGAAGTGAAAAGTAAGTTAAGTGAGTGAAATTTTATGCGAAGTGAAAGCAGCAATGAAAGGAAATTCTTTGCGAATGAAGTGTATAAATAAGGTCAATGATGAACAATAACAAAATGGAAATGGAAAAGGCGTGTTATTTATGGACGCTCTTTAACTACTGTGGTTCTCAGCGTCCCATTCTAAATTGGGCGTGAAAGACCGCTTAATTTTGCTCAGAGGCCTCTCTATCAGGCTTGAGGTTCTTTTACGTGCCGTAAATCTACGACACGGGACCAACGGCTTTACTTCCCTTCCGAAGGAAGCCATGCTAAGCCCTCCGCCAGGTTTGAACCCGCGACCTTGGGTATATGAAGTCAGCATGGTAACCATTACACCACGGAGGGCGACTATGAACAATAACAACATATATGTGTGTGTGTGTGTGTGTGTGTGTGTGTGTGTTTGTGTATATGTAGACTGCCTCTGTGGTCGAGTTGTCAGCGTTCTGACTTCTCCTCCAGAGGTCCCAGTTTGGATTCCTGACTGGAGCAGGACATTTTTCTTTAACCAAAATCATTCCTTATCTCCACAGAGTCTGGAAGTGTGAATGAGTGTGTGTTTAACAGTATAAAACCGAAAAACCAACGTTAAGAAACCTGCAGTTGAGCGAGAAAAACTTCAGTAATTGTTTCTCAAGTCAATATGACCATAAAAGTTAAAGGCGGCTACACAAATGAAACAATTAAAAAAAATACATAAATAAACACGAATGTAAAACATTGTCTTGAAAACTTTTGGATAAAGGTAGGTTACTGAAATGAATATGTAATTATAAACGGGTGGCGCAGTGGCTGACTATCACTTTAACCTATGGTACTCACTTATTTCGCTTCTACTTACAAGGAAGCAAGTAATAAGACTATTTCTGCTAATTTTTTTTCTGATTAGCATGAAGTAAATAGTAGTATAGGCTTTTTAAGAATAATTTGTTGCAGAGATGTAGAGAAAGACTCTACAACAGCTCATGCAGGCAATCTTTCGATGAGAACAATTGAAAGCGTATTTCAGAACAGAATTATCAGTAGAGATTTGTGGCCCCCTCGATCCCCCGATCTTACTCCCAGCGATTTCTATCTCTGAGTAACTTAAAGCATAAAGTGTACAAAACAAACCCATACGCCCTGGAAGAATTAAAACAAAACATCCGCTAGGAAATTGCCAGCACTTCTCAACGTGAACTACGGTGAGTGATGATAATTTCCTAAAGAGGTGACAGCAAGTTTCAGCATCTCCTTACATAACATTGGTAAGTAAACCTTTTAAAAGTAGTTTTAAAAATGTTGCATGGTTTCATCTGCACCTTCTAAGATATCGGCAGACCGCAAAGAGCGCCGAGGTTGCGAACAGGTAAAACACCGTGCAGCCGGTTCCGACTTTTTGGATCACCCGGTAGGTATATAAAAACCTTAATATATTTATTAGGGTCGTCCAATAAAGATCGGCAATCCTATGTAACCCTCTGATGGTCGTGTAGAGTTGTAAAACTACCGCAGACTATCATAAGTAGAGCTCCGTTTTGGGTTCCAAAGCGCACACAGTTACGAACACATAGAGCAGTCAGAGGTATAAAGAGAGAGTAAAGTGGGGAGGAGTTTGTAACGTAAACATGCCCACGTTGAGGTATAGTCTGCTCCAAAAGTAGCTCATTACATCATTGACATTATACGCACCGTTCTTATTCATAAAGTAACACAATAAAACAATTATTACATAATATGAATAGCAAATAAAACCCGCTTATACTTTTACAAATAAAAGTATAAAACTTTATACAAAAAATTCAGGATAATAATGTGCAGAGCTTTGAAAAGACAATGAACATAAATCAACCAAACTCACTCAGAATTCATTACCGTGAATTACAAGATACATCTTTACTCTAAAGGCTCTCCTGTTACATGTTTAAATCATCCACACATTTGTTCAGTATCGAAGGCCTACCCTTTCGTATTTTTGAAATTTTTCAATCTGCGTTCTCTTTCAGCGTTCACTACTTTATTAACTAGCAGGAAGTGAGCGAGGCCAGGCAGTGCGCAATACTAGATAGTCCAACACTTTTTGAAACTGGCTGTAGAGACCACGCCTACTGTTTACCTTCGAGGTCGGTTGTTTAATATTGTACCACGCCCTATGACCAGCTCTGATGTTTCATAGCAGTAAACAACAGGCAACTTTAGCAATATTAGCGCTGTGAATCTCCACTGTAAAGAAATTTGTTCAGATTCGTTTCAACAGATATATCAGCACTCTGATTTGAGTCACTTCTACACGTATTATGAGCATAGTGTATAGAGAAGGTATTGTATGGCAACCAAAAATTCAATACTCAGATTTCACCGGAGATATATGTTTTGGTACCCCCTGAATTCCAAAAAAAAAAAATAATAATAATTTTAGAAAAATGTCCATCTCTGTCAGTGTGTGTGTGTGTAAGTGTGGGCAGCATAGATCAAAAACTAAAACAACGCTAAATACCAAACTTTATGTTTAGTATCTTTTAAGGATGCAACACGAAGATTTTCAAGAAAATTCTCTCGCCACAAACTTTCACATGGAGAAATTCTGGGAATTTGATTTTCTCAAAAATAACTGTCACGATTTTGACTAAAATCTCTTATATTTAAAATATTTACATGACAAATAAAATGTATATCTTGAATTTTCTGGGAATAGCCTCTAAAGACCTCTTTATTCTGGATGATTTTTAATGAATTTTGCATAACTGGTAAACCGTAAGATATAGACAAACACTTACTGAACAAAAATGTAGATCACAATAAAAGACACAATTTAAGTTATATAATTTTTTTTCGTGGAGTTGATCGTTTTTGAGATATTCCTTGTTATTGGTATCAGCTTTAAAAAACGTATTTTTCTCATACGGGAATTTGTCAACTCGTGTCCATACAAACAAAGGAACTTCAGTCACATAGCAACCAGCTTTTGACTATCACTTTAACCTATGCTATTCCCTTATTTCGCTTCCATTTACATGAAAACAATAAGATTATTTCTGCTAATATTTATCTTGATTAGCACGAAATAAATAAAAGCATAAGATTTTTAACAATTTGTTGCAGAAATATAGAGAAAGTCATGAGAATGGAACACCTAAGAGTTTTTGGATTCAGGGTGACCCAAAACATCATTTATGAATCAGGGTTGAGATATGTTTGGGGCAAATAACAGAGGCAAGGTGATAGGGATCACCTGTGATTTTCTCTCTAGTGGCAGATTCTAGGGAACGTGGGTGTCTGGCAAGTGCAACGTCGCCGTTATGTCATGTGCTGCCCGTTAAAAACGAAGATGGCGGGCGGCCTTCAATTTGGCGTTACTCCAAAACGATCATTTCGACTGCCAAGTCATGTCTGGTGTTAGACTTGCTGGGGGATGGAGTCCAAGATTTCTTCACACCTCTCAAACATATACTCTTCCCCTGCAGATGTCGAGGTTTTCAACACTTAGGCGTTTCATTGTAAAAATCACTTTATACATAATTTATTGTGGGTATATAAAACATTCTTACGAAATGTATATACATTTTAACTTTCTTTATACGCACTATGTACATAGTGTATAGAGAATATATTGCACTCCACCAAAAATTCCGATACCGAGATTTCACCGGAAATATGTGTTTTAGGGTCCCCTGTATCCAAAAAAAGTATTTTCAGAAAAAGGTCCGCGTGTGTGTGTGTGTCCGTGAGTCTGTGAACACGATAACTCAAAAACGAAAAGTCGGTAAAATACCAAACTTGATATTTAAGTTTAGTACCTTCCGGGGATGCGACAAGACGATTTTGAGAAAAATCCCCCCACTCCAAACTACCCTTTACATGGAACTTTTTTCGAAAATTTTGATTTTCTAAAAAATGGCTATTACGATTTTGATTCAAATATCGTATATTAAAGATATTTACTTGAGAAATAAAATGTATATTTTGAATTTGCTGGGAATAGCCTCTAAAGACTACTTTATTCTGGATGAATTTTACGGAATTTTGCATAAGTGCTAAACCGTAAGAGAGAGACAAAAGCTTACCATACAAAAAATGTAGAGCACATTAAAACACACAATTTATGTAGTATGCAAAATCCTCGTGGAGTTGATTGTTTTTGAGATATCCCTTGTTTTTGGTTTAAGCTATAAAAACATATTTTTCTCATACAGGACTTTGTGAACTCGTGTCCATACAAACAAAGGAACTTCAGTCACATAGCAACCAGCTTTTGACTATCACTTTAACCTATGGTACTCCCTTATTTCGCTTCTTCTTACAAGGAAGCAAGAAATAGGACTATATCTGCTAATTTTTTCTTGGTATCTTACGGTATTCTAGTTCTACAAAAGTCAGAGGCTATTTCCTGAGATTTCAAGATTGATACGATATTTATTATCTGTGAGTAAAATTAATGTACAAATTAACCTTATGGTAAAGGAATGCAAGCAACAACGGTTGCCTTTCAAGTACGTGTGTACTAAGAGCCAGCGTATGAAAATGATTTGCCTCAACTTTGGACAATATCAGAAACGTAAAATATATATAAAAATAGTAAATGTTCATATGCGAATAGCATGTGAAAGTAAAGTGTATCAACATGATGCAAAGTGCATGTTTTAATATTTTATGTAACTTTGAGAATATTATGTAAAGTGTAATGTTCATAATTAATTGAATGGCAAGAGAAATGTTCATTTGTTTTTCTTAGTGAGTTGCATGCCGGGAGGTAAGTAACGCGTGGGTACAGCCATCAATTTTGCCCATCCGGCAATATTTCAGTAGCAATAGTTTCAGCGCGTGTCTGAGGCTAATCGACCTGAGATCACCCTTAGAACGAATTTGAATTCTAAAACAGTGTTAAAGTGCAAACCGCAGAGAAGCCGAGGGCAAGTTTTCACACTAAAATACTTTTGTTTTGGCCGTGAAAACTGAGATTGTAAAAAAGCTTCACCGACACATGCAGTCAAACCACGCGGTACGCGAAGTGTAATTTCAAAATATCGCCCATACGTGGTGTACACAGACTTCATTACTTCATGCTGATCGAGAAAGAATTGGCAGAAATAGTGTTATTACTTGCTTCCTTGTAAGTAGAAGCGAAATAAGGGAATACCATAGGTTAAAGTGATAAACAAAAGCTGGTTGCTATGATTCTGAAGTTCCTTTGTTTGCACGGACAGGAGTTGACAAATTGTAAAAGCATAAGTTTTGCAAGCTGCAACCAATAACAAGAAATATCTAAAAAACGATCAATTCCACCCAAAAAATGTATATGACATAAATTCTGTGTTTTAACGTGCTCTAAATTTCTTGTGTGGTAAGTTTTTGTCCATCTCTTACGGTTTAGCAGTTTTGCAAAATTCATCCAGAATAAAGTAGTCTTCAAAGTGTATTCCCAGATAATTCAATAAATACATTTTATTTGTCAGGTAAAATATCTTTAATATACGATAGTTTAATCAAACTCGATAGAGCCATTTTTGATAAAATCAAAATTTTGGAAAAAAAGTTCAATGTAAAAGGTAGTTGGGGGTGGGGGATTTTCTTGGAGGATATCAAACTTAAATACCAAGCTTGGTGTTTAACGGTCTTCGTTTTTTAGCTATGCTGTCCACATACATACACCATGCACACTCGGATCTTTTTCCAGAAATGCTTTTTTTGGATTCAAGGAAACTCAAAACATGTATTTCCGGTGAAATCTCGATATCAATTTTGGGTGCATTATAATACCTTCTATTTAAACTATGTACATAGTACGTGTAGAGAAAGTAAAAAGAAGCAACCCCATTAGAAAGTGTCGCCCAACCTCATGGCACTGGTGAACCCAATTACAATATAGACATTTCATTTGTCTTGTAAATATGTTTAATATAGTCTATTTTAATTAAAATTATTAGAGCACTTTTTTTAAAAAAGAAAAATTTTCCATGTAAATGGTGCTTAAAAGTGGGGTGTTTTTTTTAAATCTTCATGTTGCATCCTTGGGAGATACTAAACTGAAATACCAAGTATGGTATTTAATGGACATTGCATTTGTGAGTTATGTTGTGCATAGATACACAGACACACACTCACTCACACGCACTGACCTTTTTCCGAAAATGGTTTTTTTCTTTTTTTTATTCAGAGGGTCTCAAAATATACTGTTCCGGTGAAATCTTGGAATAGAATGTTTTCTCTTCCTATAACATTATTGTACATATGAGTTAGAGAAAGTAACCTTTTTTTGGACTCAGGGACTCCTAAAACATTTATTTCCTGTAAAATCACAATATCGAATTTTTGGCTGGAATACAATACTTCTATACACTATGTACATTTTCAATACGGGCTGGAGAAAATAAAATTGCTTATATTTTCACTCGGGGGACCCTAAAACATATATCCTATAGCTGGTGAAATCTGGGTGTTGAATTTTTGGGTGGAATACAATACTTTCTTTATAAACGAAGTGCATTTTATATACGGTCTGGAGCAAATAAAAATGCTTGTGTTTTGCACTCGGGGGACCCTAAGAGCACTAATCTGGTGAAATCTGGGTGTTGAATTTCTAGGTGGAATACAATACCTTCTCTATAGGCGATGTACATTTTACATCTGTCCTGGAGAAAATAAAAATGCTTATTTTTTGCACTGGGGGGACTCTAAAAAATATATTTCTTGTGAAATCTGGGTGCCGAAATTTTGGGTGGAATACATTCCTTCTCTGCGCTCTATGTACGCACATATTACTAGTAAAACTTGCGGCTGAATCTGCGACATGCCCCTCGTGAATTTAAATTTACGAAAAGGAAATTAATATTGTTTGAATGAAGGATTAAGCCCACGTTTATATTTCTCTGCTTAATACATTATTGGACATGCATTTCGTGTAAAATCTCGGTATCCAATTTTTGGGTGCAATACAATACTTTGTCTATACACGACATACATTTTATACACGTGCTAGAGTAAATAAAAAAATGCTTGTTTTTTTGGACTCGTGGGACCGTAAAATATATTTCTGCTGAAATCTGGGTGTCAAATTTCTGGGTGGAATGTATTACCTTCTCTACCTAGCATGTACATTTTACATACGTGTTAGAGAAAATAAAATTATTTTTTTTGAGTTGGAGGACCCTAAAACATGTATTTCCTGTAAAATCTCTGTATCGAATTTGTTGGTGGAATGCAATACTTTATCTACCTACTATGTGCATTGTACATAAGTACTAGGGAAAGTAAGAATGCCTTTTTTTAGACTCGGGAGACCCTAAAACATATATTTCGTGTAAAAACTCGCTATCGGATTTTTGAGAGAAATACAATACTTTCTCTGTACATTAATTACATTTTGTATATCTGCTGAAGAAAGTAAAAATACTTGCTTTTTTGCACCCGGGGGACCTTAAAACATATATTTCTGGTGAAATCTAGGTGTCGAATTTTTGAGTGGGATACAATACTTTCTCTATTTACTATGTACCTTTACATACGTACTAGAGAAAATAAAATGCTTGTTTTTTGCACTATGGGGACCTTAAAACCATATATTTTTGGTGAAATTTAAGTGTCTAAGTTTTGAGTGGAATACAATACTTTCTCTGTTTACTATGTACCTTTACATACGTACGAGAGAAAATAAAGTGTTTGTATTTTTGTACTAGGGGGACCTTAAAACCATATATTTCTGATGAAATCTGGGTGTCACATTTTAAGTGGAATGCACTACATTCTCTACCTACTATGTACATTGCAAAACCGTGCTAGAGAAGGTAAAAAAAAGGCTATTTTGGACTCGTGGGATCCTAAAACAAAGTTCTCTAGCTACTATGTACGCAAATAGTACTAGTGCAACTTGCGGCTGAACATGAGAACGCCCCTCGTGAGTTTAGATTTACGAAAAGGGAATTAGTATTGTTTGAATGAAGGGTTAAGTCCATGTTTGATTGAAGCAGAGAGGAGAGGAAAGCCTGAAACTGTGCATTTTCAGCGGTAAGCCACAATACCGCGCGCGGTCAGCTGAGCATTGTTCCCTTACTTTAAACGTGCCCCGCAAATCCGGACAATTATGTTGAGTTATCAGCCTGGGACTAAAGGATTACAGTGTGAAGCTTTAAAAATGTATGCGAACAGTCTCCCGCAGGACTGACGTGGCAGCGCTTGATGACTCCCGCACCCGATAATCCCACCGCCATTAAAACAGATGATGTCCGCTCTTTCCCCGGCAACTATCACACCAATTTCTCTTCTGCATGCTACAATCAAATATACAACGCAAATCTTATCTTTAAATCAAATGAAAGAAACGCTTGGTTTGGAACCAACTTTGGCTGAAGAGAAACGTCAACAACTGCAAAACTTAATGTCAGATTTTCAAAGAATCTGATTTGTTCCTTTCACATGACTTTCTCTACATCTCTGTAACAAATTATTGTTAATAAGCTTATTCTTCTATCTAATTAATGCTAAAACATTAGCAGAAACGATCTTATTATTTAGCTCATTTATAAGTAAAAGGGAAATAGGCAATAAGCCGACAGTCAAATGTTTTAAAATGTGCTTGCTATGGGATTTAAATCCGTTTCTTTGCGAGGGCAAGCGTTGACAAGTTCATACGTGAGAAAAGTTTAAATATTTTAAAACTGAAATCAATAACAAGGAATATCTCGAAAACGGCCAACTTCACGAAAACAATGTATATGATATAAATTGTGTATTTTATCTTGTTCTGCATTTTTTGTGTAGTAACTTTTTGTCTATCTCTTACCAGTTGTGCAAAATTCAATAATAATCAACCATAATAAAGAGGTCTTTAGAGGCTATATATATTCAATATATACATTTTATTTGACATGTAAACATCTTAAAATAAGACATTTTAATCAAAATCGTTTTTGACATCAAAATTTTCGAAAACTTTTCCATGTAAAGGGTAGTTTGGGGTGGGGGGATTTTCCTGAAAATCTTCGCGTCGCATCCTTGGAAAATATCAAACTTAAATACAGAGTTTCCTATTTAAGTATTTTCGTTTTTGAGCTATGCTATCCATTTTTCTAAAAATGCTTTGTTCGGACTCAGGGGATCAAAACATATATTTCCGGTGAAATCTTGGTAAGGAATTTTTGGATGGAATACAATATCTTCTGTATCCACTATGTGCAAGAGAAAGTAAGAATATCTAACTTGTTAGAATTATTTTCCTATATACATCTTGCTAATCGATATAAACATTAGCAGAAATGGTCTTATTTCTTGCTTCCTTATATGAGATAAGGGAATACACTAGGCTAAATCATTTAAAGCTAGTTGCAATGGGTAACAATTGAACTTTGATTCTTTTTACCAAGTCAAAAAGTCAAAAAAAAAAAAAAAAATTGAGGTGTTCTATCCGCAGGACTATGTCCAACTGTTTCAAATATACAAAAGATGATTCTTTTATCTACATCATGCTAATCCAGATAAACTAGCTGAATTGGTCTTATGAGTTGCTTCCTTGTAAATAAGAAAGTACATTAGTCTAAAGTGATAGTCAAATGCTTACAAAGCTCGTCGCAATGTTCGGTTCGCTTTTTATGGTACCGTTTGAGAGAAGTATAAGTATTTTAGAACTGAAACTAATAACAACGAATATCTCAGAAATGGTCGAATCTATATAAAAATGTATATCATATAAATTATGAGTTATAACGAGATCTACCTTTTTGTGTGGTACGCGTTTGTTTATCACCTCAGTTTACCAGTTACGCAAAATTCAACCACAATGAACAGGGCTTCAGAAGCTATTCCCAGAAAATTCAGGAACTCGCGTGAGAAAAGTTTAAATTCCCGTTTCAGCAATGTTTTTAAAATTGAAACCAACAACAAGTGTGTATCTGTATGTGTCTTTCCGTCTGTCTTCTGTTGACAGCATAATTGAAAAATCTGATGTGTTTCATTCACATGACTTTCTCTACAACTCTGTAATAACTTATTGTTAAAAAGTTTATGCTTCTATTTACTTCCTGCTAATCGAGAAAAAATTAACAGAAATAGTCTTATTACTTGCTTCCTTGTAAGTAGAAGCGAAATAATGGAGTACCATAGGTTAAAGTGATGGTCAAAAGTTGGTTGCTATGTGACTGAAGTTCCTTTGTTTGAATGGACACAAGTTCACAAAGTCCTGTATGTGAAAAATATAAGTTTTTATAGCTTAAACCAAAAACAAGGAATATCTCAAAAACAATCACCTCCACGAAAAAATGTATACAACATAAATTTGTGTTTTAAAGTGCCCTACATTTGTTGTGTGTAAGTTTTTGTCCATCTCTTACGGTTTAGCAGTTATGCAAAATTCCGTAAAATTGACCCAGAATAAAGTAGTCTTCAGAGGCTATTCCCAGAAAATTCAAAATGTACATTTTATTTGTCAGGTAAATATCTTTAATATACGATATTTTAATCAAAATTTTAATTTTTGAGAAAATCGAAATGTTTTAAAAAAGTTCCATGTAAAGGGTAGTTGTGGTGGGGGAGATTTTTCCCAAAATCTTCGTGTCGCATCCCTGGAAGATACTAAACTTAAATACCAAGTTTGGTATTTTATCGACTTTTCGTTTTTGAGTTATCGTGTTCACAGACACACACACACACACACACCTGGACCTTTTTCTGAATATACTTGTTTTGGATACAGGGGACCCTAAAACATATATTTCCGGTGAAATCTCGGTATCGAATTTTTTGGTGGAGTGCAATATATTCTCTATACACTATGTACATCGTGCGTATGGAGAAAGTAAAAACGAAAAGTAGGTTGA
The DNA here is from genome assembly GCA_030762935.1 of Hymenopus coronatus. NCBI lineage: Eukaryota > Metazoa > Arthropoda > Insecta > Mantodea > Hymenopodidae > Hymenopus > Hymenopus coronatus. The sequence continues at coordinate 163,868,237 of CM060897.1, forward strand.
ATACCGAAATTGTATTTTCAAGGATAGGTTTTCAGGACAGCCTCCTACCCCAAAATAAAGTTTTTGCAAATTTCCGATTTTCTAAAAAACGGCTGCAACGGTTTTGATTAAAATATTATTAAATATTAAATATAAGTATATTTGATATTTATTATATTTTAATACATTAAATATATTTACATGACAAATAAAATGTATATCCGTAATTTCTTCATGCTCAATGACTTTTGCATAACTGTTAAACCGTAAGGGATAGACAGTTACTACACAAAAACGTAATTCTCGCTAAATTAAAAAATTATGTAATATACATTTTTTGTAGAGTGAATCGTTTCCGAGATTTTGATTTATCCTGTTTACTCAATTTTTCCATCCCGGTTTTGGAAAGAGAAAGGAATTTCAATACATCACATAGCAACAATCTCTTTAAGTTGTTACTTAGTAATTCCAAATCGTTTGTTACTTTCTGAACTGCCTTCGTGTTTTAGAAAATGACTTCTAGCACTTCAGTTTTATTTGCATTATTGCTTACTTATGAAATGCCACAAAGACTATATGTGAGTTTATTGCTCGTAGAGCAAATCGTGATCTTAAATTTTTCTACTCGTACTATATACATAGTGTATAGAGAAGGTATTGCATTCCTTCCAAAAGCTTGATGCCAAGATTCCACCGTAAATATATGCTTTAGGCTTGCCTGTATAAAAAAAAATAGAAAAAGGTTTGTGTGTGTCTGTGTATCTATGAACACGGTAACTAAAAATGAAGAATCCGTAAAATATCAAATATGGTATTTAAGTTTAGTAGCTTCCAAGGATGTGACACGAAAATGTTCAAGAAAATCCCCCTCACACCAACCACCGTTTATATGGGACATTTTTCAAAATTTTTGATTTTCTTAAAAATGGCCCTAACGACTTTGATTAAAATACTGTATATTACATAACAAATAAAATGTGTATTTAGACTGTTCTGAGAATAGTATCTGAAGACCTCTTTATTGGATGACTTTGGTATAAGTGACAAACAGTAAGAGATATACAAACATTTACTACACAAAACTGTAGATCTCATTAAAAAACTCAATTTATGTCATATACATTTTTTTTTTTTTTTTTTTTTTTTTTTGTAGAGTTGACAGCTTTCGAGATTATTTGTTTCACTTTTAAGCCACTTAAACTTTTCTCGAACGGGAAGAGATATTTCTTCTCGTTTGTTTAGTCCTGGCAAGCAAAGAGATTAGAACTTCAACTGTTTCACATAGCCACTGGCCTTTAAAGGAAGAGACTATCGCTTTAGCCTGTGCATTCTCTTATTACCCTTCTACTTACAAGGAAGCTAGTAATAAAGACTTGATTAGTCTTTTGAACAAAAGGTTTGTTTGCCGAACAGCTAGAGGATATCATGTGAATGGAACGCTTTAGATTTTTACTCTCCTACTTACAAGGAAGCAGGTAATAAGGATAATTTCTGCTAATGTTTATTTAGATAAGCATGTAATAGAATAAACTTTTTAAGAATAATTGTTAAAGAGATGCACAGAAAGTCATGTTAATGTAAAACATAATAGTTTTTAATTATCTGTATATATTTTTACTTTCTCCATACGTACTATGTACATAGTGTATAGAGAAAGTATTGCTCTCCACTAAAAATTCGATACCGCGATTTAACCGGAAATATATGTTTTAGGGTCCCCAATATCCAAAAAAAGCATTTTCACAAAAAGGTACGTGTGTGTGTGTGTGTGTGTGTGTGTGTGTGTGTCCGTGTGTCTGTCAACACGATAACTCAAAAACGAAAAGTCGGTAAAATACCAAACTTGGTATTTAAGTTTATTATCTTCCAGGGATGCGACACGAAGATTTTGAGCAAAATCCCCCCGTCCCCAACTACCCTTTACATGGAACTTTTTTCGAAAATTTTGATTTTCTCAAAAATGGCTCTAACGATTTTGATTAAAATTTCGGATATTAAACATATTTACCTGACAAATGAAATGTATATCTTGAATTTTCTGGGAATAGCCTCTGAAGAGTAGTTTATTCTGGATGAATTTTACTAAATTTTGAATGACTACTAAACCGTAAGAGATGGACAAACACTTACTACACAAAAAATGTAGAGCACTTTAAAGCACACAATTTATGTTATATACCTTTTTTTTTGTGGAGTTCGTCGTTTTTGTGACATTCCATATTTTTAGTTTCTGCTATGAAAAACGTATACTTTTCTCATACAGGAACTTGTCAACTCCTATCCACATAAACAAAGGAACTTCATTGACATAGCAACCAGCTTTTGACTATCACTTTAACCTACGGTTGTCCCTTATTTCGCATCTACTTATAAGGATGCGAGTAATAAGGCTATTTCTGCTATTTTTTTTTTTTCTGATTAACATAAAGTAAATAGAAGTATAAGCTTTTTAAGAATTATTTGTTGCAGGGATATGGAGAAAGTCATGTGAATGGTACACATCAGATTTTTAATTCACGGTCTCCTTACTTAATATTTATTTCGGTAAATCCCATATTAATGCAATATACGAACATATATCCATCGGCAGGCTTCTGTACGCGTTATGTGAAGTATTTAATAAGGGTTCATATTGGAATATTTGAAAGAGCAGGCATTCCACATGCTAATATTAAAATCCGGCTTTGCAAACAGAAAGTGAAAATCTGTTCTTGACGGTTTTAAACTCAACCAGGTTTAAATCTGTGGAATCGCTAGTGTTCGTCTCTCACACACACTAACACACTTGAATAAACTAAGTAGATCGAACGAATTTCCACGGAGATTATATGGAACCAATCAGGTGCTGGGACCTGGCATTCTGGAAGCAGGTTTCAATCTGTAGAAGTGCACCTCTAGTGTGTTGTGTGTTTTTGTTGGGATCAGTGTCCTGGGAGCTAAGTAATTATAGTCGATCAGGTGGATGTTAAAGCGGTCGGAAGGAAATCTCTCTATCCCCAAGGGTCCATCTTCCCAGACTATTTCACTGCTGCCATCGCGTTTCACCAGCAAACCATCTCGAGTCCTCGGTCTGCTGGTAGAACACGATGCGACATCCAGAAACCTGAGGCAAATGAAGAGCAAAATCTTATGTGACTGCCTCCGTGGTCGAGTGGGCACCCGGGTTCAAGTCCCGCCGAGGCAGGGCATTTTTCTTTAACCAGAATTATTCCCTATCCCCCACAGGGTCTGGAAGTACGTATGTGAGAGTGAATTAAACCTAACGTAAAGAACCTACAGACATTGACTTGTTTCCAATACAAAGCCCTCGATATGACCTTATATGTTAAAGGGGGCTACATTTTTTTTTATAAAAAAAGTTATGTGTTCCATTCACCTGACTTTCTCTACATGTCTACGATAAATTATTGTTAATAAGCTTATGGTTCTATTTACTTTGTGCTAATCGAGAAAAAATTAGCAGAAATAGTCTTATTACTTGCTTCCTTATAAGTAGAAGGGAAGTAAGAGAGTACCATAGGCTAAAGTGATAGTCAAAAGCTGGTTGCTATGTGACTGAAGTTCCTTTGTTTGTATGGACACGAGTTGACAAATTCCTGAATGAGAAAAGTGTAAACATTTTAAAGCTGAAACTAATATCTCAAAAACCTTTAATTCCCCGAAAATAATATATATATATAGTTATACAAAAGTAATTTACAATGTAGAGAATTTCAGAGACAAAACCCAAGAAATTTAGGATATACATTTACTTAGCATGTAAGCATCTTTAATATACAGCATTTTAATCAAAATCGTTGGTGAAACTTTTGAGTAAATCCAACATTTTGAAAAATCTTTCATGTAAAAGGTAATTTTTGGTGGGGGGATTTTTGTATCGCATTCTTGAAAGATACTAAATTCAAATACAAAGTTTTGTATTTAACGGACTTTTCGTTTTAGAGTTTTGCTGCCCTCAGATATACACACAAGCGCGCGCACGTTTCTACAAAGTTTTCTTGGATGCAGGTCCTGATAGCATGTATCTTAGTATAGAGTTTCTCTGCATAGAATCTATTATGTGTTAGAAAAAGTAGTAGAATAGGCGTTTCTAAGAATAATTTGTAGAAGGATAATTTGAGAAAGTGAAGTGAGATAAACATATTTTTCACTAAAGTTTTGTTCCTTGGAAATGCGTATTTGTAAAATGCAAGAAGGGCTGGTGGAAGTGAAGATGCGAGTTTATGAGGCAGGACCTAGTTAGTATTGAGACCCATATTTTAGGTGTCAGTGCGCCATTAATTATCAAAGTTTAGTAAGGGACGCTGGTATAGTGGAGCGAGCGGCGCTATGGAAGGCTTTGTGTGCTCTTCCATGGAAATTACGCCATAATCCATGTAATGGGTTCGCTAGGATTCTGCTTGCAGTTGCACCCTGCTCGATTAAACATCTACGCACCCATAAGTCTAATTGGGAACTGGCTATTTGGGTAGTTGTAACATTCTCTAAGCTAAGACTGCTCTATGCGGATTACCTATAAACCCATCAAGTACGTAAAATGTTGGAGGCTTAACTCGATACCCCTGATTTTTAACAACCCTTGTCCAATAGCCTTACAGTTTACAACTTTATAGACCCGAAATACTCTCTTGCAATGCTGCAGCTTTCTCTAGCGTATATGTACATATACCTATATAGAGAAAGTAATGTATTCCACACAAGATATCTAGATTTCACCGAAAATATATGTTTTGAGATCCCCTGAATCCAAAAAAAGTAGTGCGTGTCTGTGAACACGACAACTCAACAGTGAAAAGTTGCTTAAATACCAAACTTGACAAATAAAATGTATATCTGGAATTTTCTGGGAATAGCATCTGCAGACGAATTCTGCGAAATTTTTCATAACTGGTAAACTATAAGAGATAGACAAAAACTTAACAAAAAATCTAATGTGTTCCATTCACATGACTTTCTCTACATCTCTGTAACAAATTATTATTATTATTATTATTAAACACTTATTTTTCTATCTACTTCATGCTAATCGGGATAAACAACAGCAGAAATGCTTTCTTATAAGTAGAAGGGAAATAAGGGAATACACTAGGCTAAAACGATAGTCCAAAGGTGGTTACCATGTGATTGAAATAAGTTTCTATGCAGGGCCATAAGTTTACAGCTTTCGGTGTGAGAAAAAGTTTAGGTATTTTAAATCTGAAACAAATAACAAGGAATATATCAAAAAGGTCAAGTCCACGAGTAAAACGTATATGACATAAAATGTGTGTTTTTACGTGATCTACATTTTTTGTGTAGTAAGTTTATGTCTCAATGTTATGCAAAATTAACTCAGAGTAAAGAGGTCTTTAGAGGTTATACCCAGAAAGTAATTGTATAGCAACATCGAAACAAGACATAAAACATGAATATATTCTGCTGCCGAAATTTTTTTAAGAACATGTATGAGAGAAAGTTTCAAATTCCAAAATAATAATGTTGCCTTTCTGAAATTTATACCACAGATACGCATTTTTAGAAAAAGGTCCATGTGTGTCCGTGTGTCAGTGAACACGATTACTCAAAAACGAAAAGTCGGTTAAGTACCAAACTTGGTATATACGTTTTGTATCTTCCAAGAATGCGTCGCGAAGAATCTGAGGAAATTCTCCCCACCACAAACTACCCTTTACGTGGAAACATTTTAGAAAATGTTTATTTTCTCAAAAATAGCTCTAACGATTTTGATTAAGATGCTATATATTAAAACTATTTACACGACAAATACAAAGTATACCCTCTGGAAATAGCATTTGAAGAGCTCTTTATTCTGAATGAATTTTGCGTAACTGATAAACTGTCAGAGATAGACAAAAACTTATTACATAAAAATGTAGATCACGTTAAAACATGCAATTTAGGTCGTATATTTTTTTTTTTTCGTGGAATTGACCATTTCTGAGATATTCTTTATTATTGGTTTCAGTTTTAAAATACTTAAAATTTTTCACATACTTGAATTTAAATAAAAAGAAACGGATTTAATCCACATAGCAAAGAGCTTTTAAAAGATTTGACAATCGGTTTAGCCTAGTGTTTTTCCTTCAACTGTTTATCTGGATTAACATGAGGTAGATAAAAGAATAACTTTTTTAACAATAATTTGTTACAGAGATGTAGAGAAAGTCATGTGAATGGAACACACCAGATTTTTAAATTTATGAATGTGCTTTTTTGTCATAAAATATATAATTTTTGTGTTTGAAAATTGAAAACATATGCTTAAATACATCTTGGAGTAAAACCTAGGACTACTCTTATTCTTTGTCCCTTTGTGAGCATGTACATCAAATTTTATTTGTGTAACAGAAAAACTGCCGCGCAAGGAACATTTTATACCTTTTCTTCTTACATTGCTTCTCAGTTTCTGCATAACTTGGTTTTTTATTTTCCATGATGTGAATTAGAGCTCGCCAAACTGAAGTTGTTTTTTTTTTTTTTTTTTTTTTTTTTTTTTTTTTTTTTTTAGTGAGTCCAGTTTCACCTCTAATCCTTTGCTATAGCATTTAAAATGGTGCCTGGTAGCCAATTATATCTTTTTTATTCGGGAATCTTTAAAACATTTTAAGGAATTAAAACAAAACTATCGATTTTTGTTGTTGTGATTTTTCATGAAATTTCATTCATATGTACCCTTAAGGCTATAAAAAGGATTAGGTAACATGGTGGTTTTATAGTTCTCTTAAAAACTGAAAACGAAAGATCTTTCACATTATTTGGCAAGTTTATAGATTGAATTTCAAAACTATTCTTGGTCTAAGATCATTGTTTTTATGCATATAAATGTTAGAACAGTTTCTAGCGTTGCATTATGAACAGATATGCATAATGAATAATCGTTAAGAGTAAACACTCCAGAATAAACATTGATGATAAGGTTAAAATATTCCTTTTTACTTTCTCTATCCCCATATGTACAATGTACATAGGGATAGAGAAGTATTGTATTCCACCCAAAAATTCGATACCGAGATTTCACCGGAAATAAATGTTTTAGGACCCCCTGTATCCAAAAAAAGCATTTTGAGAAAAAGGTCCGTGTGTGTGTGTGTGTGTCCGTGTGTCTGTGAACACGATAACTCAAAAACGAAAAGTAGCTAAAATACCAAACTTGGTATTTAAGTTTAGTATCTTCCAGGGATACGACACGAAGATTTTTAGAAAACCCCCCACCCCAAACTACCCTTTACATGGAACTGTTTTCGAAAATTTTGATTTTCTTAAAAATGGCTCTAACGATTTTGATTAAAATATCATATATTAAAGATATTTCCTAACAAATAAAATGTATATCTTGAATTGTCTGGGAATAGCTTCTGAAGACCTGTTTATTCTGGAAGAATTTTGCTTAATTTGGCATAACTAGTAAACCGCAAGAGATAGACAAAAACTTACTTTACAAAACATTTAGGTCTTGTTAAAATACACAAGTTATGTCATATATATTTTTCTCGTGGAGCTTACCGTTTTCGAGGTATTCATTGTTTTTAGTTTCAGTCGTGAAGCACTTATACTTTTCTCAGACGGGAGTGCCCGTTTTCTTTTCTGGCCAAGAAAAGAAGCGATTTGTAATGACAATCGCATAACGACAGCTTTTAAAACATTTGACTATCGATTTAGCCTAGTGTATTCCCTTATTTTCTTCCTACTTATACGGAACTAAATAATAAGAACAGTTCACCCTGAAGACGAGGAAGATGTACTTCTTCGAAACGTTGGTGTCAAGCCAAGTTTTTACCTGGCTAGAAGCCCGAGAAGATTTTGAATTAATAAGAACATTGTGCTAATGAGTACCACGATTAGCAAGGAGCAGAAAGAAAAAGATTCTGATGTATGAAGTTTGTAGAACAGCTAGAGAAAGTCATGTGAGTGTAACACATCAGATTTTTATAAATATCGGTTTACAGTACGTTCCTTGTGGAACTCTGCATATAATTCATAATGCCTTTTTCTGCATAATTAGATAGAAAAGGCATTGTATTCCACCCAAAAATTTGATACTGAGATTTCATCGGAAATATATGTTTTGAAAACTCCCTGAATCCGAAAAAATACGGGACCAACGGTTTTATTTCTCATTCTAAGGATTTTTGCCCGAAAAAATTTCATTGCCCTCCGCTGGGGCCGCAAGAATCAGAGACCACAATGGATCTACTGAGAAAGTGTGGTTCAGCTAGGAATCCCAACCGTTTAAATATACTCTCCATCTTATCGCAGCCTTCTCCTTTCACACAGAATCAAGTGTAAAATAGATATTAGTGTCATGCAAAAAGTTTTGTTTTCCGTCCATGTTTGTCCAAGGTCGCTGTTACCGAAGTTTGCAGCTTAGAACTGCGTTCCTTCGACTTTGCCCTCGGTTTACTGGATGAGTTCTCTACTTTACAAGACAGCACAGTAAAGGTATGGCTTTCCGAGAAAGGGTTATCAAACTCACGGGCTAGCACGTATTTTTTTCTAGTGCCTAAGGGATGTTATTGTTTCTATGTATGGAAAATAAGTATAAATTATTATGTTGTTATTATAGATGTGTATATTTCATAGTAGAGAGCGCCTTGGCAGAGTGGTTAGACCGCTCGCCTCCAATCTAGGGACCAAGCGCCGCGTGTAGCATTTATGATGAATTAAACTGCGTCTGGGCGGGTTTTCTCCAGGTCCTCCGGTTTCCCCGCCACTAATTCCAGGAATTACTCCATCATCACCTTTCCTATCTTCCACTTCCTCACGCTCATTACTGGTCATGGGCCAACCACTCGTTCTAGGTTCTCCATTCTGTGGTTAGGTGTTGCTATCTTCCCTACATGCATTCGCTTGTAAGTCCTAGGGGCATGTCAGTCCTACACAAGGGGAGGGTAATCCGATTATAAAATAAAAAATAATATTGCATACCGCTAAATTCAAAATAGTTTTGTTATATCCGTAAATATAAACACCTGAAAATGAATATGAAAAAAGACTCTCCTTGCTCGGTATCATATCAAAAGATAAATAACTAGAGACGCTACCTCCACATTGGAAACAATTACAACTTAATTACTGTTTTTTAGACTTTATGAATTAATACAAAAATTGACTAAATCCGGGTTAAACGAGTCACTTATCCTTATATACCAAACTTATTTACACAGATCCGAATGAACACCGTCGCTTGGAACGTCAATAAACTAAGAGAGGCCAGCCATTAGAAATGTCGCTATGAACGAATTTTCACAGCACATGTGCAATTTAGATTAAACGATCCAGTCATACGTTTTGATGGTTGAATATGCAGCAAGGCTTACTTGATTTGCCGTCTCAAGTTCCAACATTGCACGAGGCTACTACATAATTTTCAATTAAATAATTTGACATTATTTAAACAGTAAAAGTTTGTATCAAAGGCACATTTATTTTTACACAGATTTCCAGGAAGCGCAATTTATATGTTATTATGATTAGAATGTTATTCTCGAAGCTATAAGAAGCAGGGTGAAGCTAAGCGGGATAGAAGTACGAGGCGTGTCCGGAAAGTATTATTTCATTCTACCGCCACCGCAACGCTAGTGTCGCAGTTCCACGCATGCGCACTCGTTTTTCTGGTCCATTGTCACGTTGTTGCCAAGCCACCACTTCACTTTTACGATGAGTACGCCTTGTGATGTTAAATATTCAATTATGCGGTAAACATAGACTGTAAGTTTTAAACCAACATACGTGTGTGTGTGTGTTTGGTTGTAGTTTCTCGAATAGCAGAAGCATAAACAAGAAAAGGGAAATATGTTTCAATACATGGGTTAGGGCACCTATTTAAACGATTTTCGGTGGTATAATTAGTGAAATATTTCAATACACAGGTTACTGTACTTATTTAAGTGATTTTTTTCGGTATTATACTTAGTGAAATATTTTACATTATCAATAGAACGATTCTGTACGGTTTGCTAGATTTTAGATTTCCTATTCAGAAAGTCCCAAAAGCTGGGTTAAATTCGCAGACAAAATTGGCAATATACTCCGGTTTATAAGAAACTTCTTGCTAATTCGCCCATTTAGCAGCTATCGCGAGGAATTATTATTATAAAATTATGTGCTTATGATACCCGAACCTTCAGAATAGGGGGCGTGTTCCTCGGACTCGGAATGCAATGATAATTATCGCAATATTCCTCGACCGAAATTCTTGATTAATAAACCAATGCTGTAATATATGGTAGAGTATTTTGTTACATTAATCGCAGTTTTAGACCAAGATATTAGAACAAAATTAAGTTATGACCTATGTTTACTGTAGTAATACCAATTTATCAATAATAATTCTGACAGGCCAGAACTTGTGATTGTATTAAATATTCCTTCAATTGTCCTTTGTTTTTACTTAAAAAATTGTAGAAACAATTAATTTGACAGATGTTGTGTATGGTAGTGTGTAGTACCACAAGATGGCGTCACTAGCTTCAGCAGACCGGTAGCACTTCACCTGACGCTATTACAGCCTAATTGTCTTATGTTTACAGTTGTTAATGAAATTCATCGCCTGCTTGTAGAGATTTAGGGTGAAAATGTGATGGGTTTGCTACTCAATGTTCCAGTTATTGTGCTACATATAGCTTGGAACTGCTAAGTTATATGCTTCATTTTATTATAGCTGACATCATATTCTTAATATTTAAAGAATTTATAAATCAATATTTATAAAACAATGGCAGATCCCATACTTTATGAAGAAGCGAATCTTGGATTATTACAACCAAACAAGAAATTAGAATCCAAGCGGCTGAGATGACATTTTTAAGAACAGTAAAAGGGTGTACTAGTATGGACCAGATAAGAAACAATGATGTTCGTGAAGAACTGCAGAACTACACAAAAGAAAAGATAGCTAACAACAAGAAAAGGTAGAAAGAATGGAAGAGAACTATATAAGAAATTTTACATTATTTTATTGGAAGAGATGTTCTTAGATCTATTTGTTAAGAGGGAACAGGCAATTAATGCTTAAAGCAGGAAGTGAAGAACAAGAGTGTAATGGCAGGTGTAATGATGAGAAAGTGGGTTATGAAATTCAATGATGGACGATCCAATGTTCATGACGGTGGGCGACCTTCTGTTATCACTAAAGGTTTGGTTGAACAAATGAATGAAGGAATTCATGAAAGCAGCCGGATCACAATAAGAATACTTTGTTATGAGTATCCACAAAATACGATGGCTGTCTTCCCTGGCGGCAGCTTTCTTTAAAGAGGGCTTCGAAAGCTTGATTCCCCTCTGTGACAAATGCCGTACAATTGTGGCATATGTCGAAAAATAGGTTCCGGACACGCCTCGTATCATACTAAACTGTATACGTTTATTTGTTTGGGAAATGCTTGTAACAACGCCTGATAAGTGGGAGAAAACATCATAACTAGTGTATCAGCAGCAGAAACAAATAACGCTAAATTTATAACAACTTAAACTACCAAAAACCGCGAACTCCGTTTCTAAACATGTACTTCTCGTTTCTTTTCTTTACAAAAAAGGCTTTTAGAATTCTCGACTGATGAAAGATATGTGTGTTTCTCGAGAATTGGTGATATATTTATCAGCTGTTACCTGTTTCATACATGCAAAGCACATTGACTGAATAATTTGGTATGTATGTACACCAGAGAGTTCAAGTTTCCTGTTGAGTGAGGGCGCTGCACGATGCTCAGTTGGGGGGCTGTGGTCACGTCGAGGATCGCTTCCCCAGAAGGTTGTAGAGCTTGTGCAGGTTAGCCAGAGCTGTCACATCGTCTGGCTGCAGACGCAGGGCTTCCCGGTAACAGTTAGCGGCCTCCGAGAATTTGCCATTCAGGTGCAAAATGGCACCCAGGTTCAGGTGACTTCTTGCTTCCTGTAAAACAGAACAAAGTCACCTTAGTATCGAATTCATGAATGGTATTTTATCGTACTTATAGGGGCAGATTATATATATACACTAATGTCCAAAAGTTAAGCATAACTCAATGTTATCAATGAATCACACATCATATTGAATGCAATTGAGGGAGAAATAGCGGATCAAGTTTGACCTCGCGACACCCTTTTACGCAAGCACAAAATCCGATGATCATATCCACAATGACAATTATGGTGCTAAGCGTTGATGGCCTGACTCTTCTGTGGATGGACGCGAAGGCGTCATCGCTTGAACCAGGTAGTGAGGAGATCGGAGCAGTGTTGGATTCTATGGACTGCAGTAGATGTGGAGGTGACTGCGGTGTCGTCGGCAAACAAGTACAGCGTGCATCGTGGAAATGAGGGCAGGGTGTTTATGTACAGAAGAAATAGCGTGGGCCCCAGGACACTGCCCTGGGGCAAGGATAGACTCCCATTGTGGGAGACAGAGAAATTGCTCTGGCGGTGGTATTTATACCTGGAGGGGAAGACTAAAGAACCGCCTCGTAAGCTGTCACTGGTGGACACTGGCCAATGGGTGCTGAGCAAGTTGGGTCAAGCGGTTTTGAATTATAGGTAGCCACGTTTTGCTTATTTGTAGACCTTCGTCTTAGTTAAAATAATTTTTGTTTATTTTTATTACTTTCTCTATACGCACTATGTGCATAGTGTATAGAGAAGGTATTGCACTCCACCCAAAAATTCGATACCAAGATTTCACCTGAAATATATGTTTTAGGGTCCCCAATATCCAGAAAAAGCATTTTCACAAAAAGGTCCGTGTGTATGTGTGTGTGTGTCTGTGAACACGATAACTCAAAAACGAAAAGTCGGTAAAATACCAAACTTGGTATTTAAGTTTAGTATCTTCCACGGATGCAACACGAAGATTTTGAGAAAAATCCCTCCACCACGATCTACCCTTTACATGAAACTTTTTTCGAAAATTTTGATTTTCTCAAAAATGGCTGTAACGAGTTTGATTAAAATTTCGTATATTAAAGATATTTACCTGAGAAATAAAATGTATATCTTGAATTTTCTGGGAATAGCGTCTGAAGAGTAGTTTATTCTGGATGAATTTTACTGAATTTTGAATAACAGCTAAACCGTAAGAGACGGACAAAAACTTACTACACAAAACATGTAGAGCACGTTAAAACACACAATTTATGTTATATACATTTTTTTCGAAAGTTCGCCGTTTTTGAGACATTCCTTATTTTTGGTTTCTGCTATGAAAAACTTATACTTTTCTCATACAGGAACTTGTCAACTCTATCCATATAAACAAAGGAACTTCATTGACATAGCAACCAGCTTTTGACTATCATTTTAACGTATGGTAGTCCCTTATTTCGCTTCTACTTACAAGGCAGCAAGTAATAAGACTATTTCTGCTAATTTGTTCTCGCTTAGCATGAAGTAAATAGAAGCAAATGCCTTCTAACAATAATTTGTTGCAGAGATATAGAGAAAGTCATGTGAATGGAACACTTAAGATTCCTGTGTATATTGTTTCCTTTATCAGTCTGACATAATATCTCGTAGATTTTTCTATTATTTTGGTGGATGAAAATGTTTACTTATGGCCAGTATGGTGAGTATGTTATGCCACCGCAGGCTCTTCTGGGTTGCAATGCTGGTGTTCTTGATGCACTGCTCCCGTCTGGCCGATGTAAATTGTTCCACTCTCGCACGGGATTTTGTAAATACCGCCAGTGCAGATTGCCTTGGACCGTGACCGGATGTTTTATGATGGCATCATACTTATGGTTTTTATTGGTAAAAATTCATGAGAGAGCGCAAACACATCTTAAAGGCCAGAGAACACAAAATGGTAGATGTGACATTGGGCAAAAGCTATCAGAGATATGTTCAAGAAGAAAAGATTATTCAGTTTCAGTTCCGGAATGTGACCGGCTTAAACTAACATTTGTAGTCATCTTTTTACTTTCTCTACATGCACTAAAAACAGAATAGAAAAAATTAAAATAAAACTAAAATCAGTATATTATAGCCCGGTATCTAATTGCTCACACCTGGGAAAATATCTCAAACCTTACTTTATTTATTAACAAGCATTTTTTTTTTTAATTTTACAAAGTAAAATAAATATACAACTCTCAGATCAATAACCTAAAATAATTTATACATTTGAACCTATATATTTATAAAAATTAAATTTATTATTTAAATGTTTATGTATTATATTATTTATTATTAACTATCTTAAAATTAAATATTATATATACCTATATTTACTTTCTCTATACGTACTATGTACATAGTGTATAGAGAAGGTATTGCACTCCACCAAAAAATTCGATACCGAGATTTCACCGGAAATATATGTTTTAGGGTCCACTGTATCGAAAAAAGGTATCTTCAGAAAAAGGGCCGTGCGTGTGTATGCGTGTGTGTGTATGTCCGTGTGTCTCTGAACACGATAACTCAAAAACGAAAAGTCGGTAAAATACCAAACTTGGTATTTAAGTTTAGTATCTTCCAGGGATGCGACAAGAAGATTTTGAGAAAAATTCCCCCACCCCAAACTACCCTTTATATGGAGCTTTTTTTCGAAAATTTTGATTTTCTAAAAAATGGCTCTAATGATTTTGATTAAAATATCGTATATTAAAGATATTTACCTGAAAAATAAAATGTATATTTTGAATTTTCTGGGAATAGCCTCTTTTTTTTTTTGGTAGTGTTTAACGCCCGCTTTAACTGCTTATGGCACCGCAGGCGGTGACACTGATGATACATGAATGGAAATGGAGCACCGGTGGAATGCGATGACGGGGTAAACCGGAGAATCCGGAGAAAACCCGCCCCAGCTCCGCTTCGTCCACCACAAATCTCACATGCGGTCGCTTGGGATTGAACCCGGACTGTCTAGGTGAGAGGCGAGTGGTCTAACCACTCGGCCACGCCGCGGTCCTGATTAGCCTCTGAAGACTTACTTTATTCTGAGTGAATTTTACGGAATTTTGCATAACTGCTAAACCGTAAGAGATAGATAAAAACTTACCACACAAAACATGTAGAGCACGTTAAAACACACAATTTATGTTATACAAATTTTTTTCGTGGAGTTGATTGTTTTTTAGATATTCCTTGTTTTTTGTTTCAGCTTTAAAAACTTATACTTTTCTCATACTAGAGTTTCTCAACTCCTGTCCCTACAAATAAAGGAACTTCAGTCACATAGCAACCAACTTTAGAGTATCACTTTAACCTATGGTACTCCCTTATTTCTCTCCTACTTCCAAGGAAGCAAGTAATAAGATTATTTCTGCTAATTTTTACTGGATTAGCATGAAGTAAATAAACGCACAAGCTTTTTAACAATAATTTGTTGCAAAGAAGTAGAGAAATTCATGTGAATGCAACACATGAGATTTTTAAAATTTGAATTTTTATTTTAAACTATTATTACAATGTATCCTTTTATCAATTTATTTTATTTTAATTTATTATTAATTATTTACATAATCACTATTTATTATAATTTATTTTGTTATGTATTGTTATAATTATTATCATGATTAAATAATTTATTATTCTAATTATACCATTGTTACTTATTTTTAAATATTTTATTACTTTATCTCACAATCACGCACATTCTTTATATGTATCCACATGTAACTTCCACCCAAACATTTGATACCGAGGTTTCACCGGAAATACATGTTTTGGGTCCCCCTGAATTTTTAGAAAAAGGTCCGTGGGTGTGTTTGTGTGTGTGTGTCTGTCCGCTCAAAACGAAACGTTCAATACCAAATTTAATATTTAATTTCAGTATCTTCCAAGAATGCAACACGATTTTCCAGAAAATCCCTCATCCCAAGTACCTTTTATATGGAAAAAAATTTGTTTTTATCAAAAGGGCTCAAACGATGTTGATTAAACTAACATATTTACATGAACACGTTTCACCCTCTATTACTGCACCCCCATGTCTGCCGGGCGGTAGGACAAGGTTCTTTGTGAGCTGTCGTGCCATGGAGTTGTTATTATTATTATTATATAGAAAAATAAGCTTATTCATAATCGTTTGTTACAGAGATGAAGAGAAAGTCACGTGAATGGAACACACCAAATGTTTTATGCTATCTGAATAACAAATCCCACATGCGGGCGCTTGGGATCGAACCCGAGCCACCTAGGTGGGAAGCGAGCGGTCTAACCACTTAGGCTCGGCGCCGCCTCCTTGGAAGATACTAAAATTAAATACCAAGTTTTTTTTTTTTTTTTTTTTTTTTTTTTTTTTTTTTTTTTTACGGTGTTCTAATTTTTTAATTATGTTGTCCGCACACACACCAGGACCTTTTTCTAATTTTTTCGGACTCAGGGCGGCTCAAAACATATATTTCTGGTGAAATCCCGTCATGGAATTTTGGGGTGGAATACAATACGTTCTCTATCTACTATGTAATTAAACAAACGAGCTATGCAAAGTAAAAAGGTTCTACATTTTCAAGTGACTGAGAGAGAGGGTTTCGAGTTTCTACTGTTGCCTACTCAACAAATAAATCCTTCATGGATATCGCTGATACATTAAAAGTAATTGCTTTCGTGACGTTTTTCATCCGTCTCTCTGTGCTGCTTGTTTAGCCAAGCAATGCAAAAATAAACATAAAACATTTTGGAGAACCACTCCTGGAAGATTAAGTTGTCAACAAAGCTGGTAGCTGTATGTTAAGCTGATAGAATGTTCCTTCACTGGTCAGCTAAGTTAATCCATTTTAATACCTTTGTTACATTCCTTCTTTCCTTCAGCGAATTTTTCTCTCATTTTATTTCAATGAATGCCATTGAACAAAGATTTTCCCATGAAAGAAAAGGAATGCGATAAAAGCGTTTCGCGTAGCAATCTTTACTTTCCCACACACGTGAAGTATTATATTATACTACAAAATTCAGTGCACAGATTTCAACGGGAATATATGTTTTGAGGACCCGTAAATAAAAAAAACAAAGCATTTTTAGGAAAAGATCTATGTGTGGCTGAATATCTTAGGAGAGCGTAACTTAAAATGTGTGTTTTTCGTTTACATGACTTTCTCTGCATTTCTGTAAAAATATTTTTAAAGCGTTTATTCTTTCATCCACTTCATGTTAATTAAATAAAACATTAGCGGAAATGTTCTTATTACTTATTTCCTTGTAAGTAGAAGGTAAATAAGAGAATACAGCCTAAAACGATAGTGAAATCTTTTTAAAAATGTTTGCTACCTCGTTGAAATCCGCACGTACTGTGTAGAAAAATTCGATACCGATATTTCATCGGAAATACATGTATTGGGATCTTCTCAATCCAAAAGGTGTGTGTGCGCGCATGTGGGCTGCACAGCTCAAAAACGTGAAGTTTGTTAAGCTTAATATTTGAGTCAGTATCTCTCAAGCATGCGACATGAAGAATTTCAAGAAAAACCCCCATCCTCAGCTACACTTTACATGGAAAAAATTTCGAAAATGTTAATTTTTCTCAAAAACGACTTCGATTAAAATCTCTTATATTTAAGATACTTACATGACAAACAAACTGTAAATCTTGACATTTCTGGGAATATAAATACCTCTTTATTGTTAATGATTTTTTTTTAAGTAGCATAACTAGTAAACCGCAAGAGATAGACAAAAACTTATTAACAAGAAATGTAGACTACGTTAAAACACACAACTTATGTCATATACATTTTTTGCCTGGAAGTTGATCGTTTTCGAGATACTCCATGTTATTAGTTTCAGTTTTAAAATACAAACTTTTCTCATACTGGAACGTGTCAACTTCCGGGCGCGCAAAGAAACGGACTTCAATCCCATAGCAACAATATTTTAAAACTTTTGACTGGCGGTTTATCCTAGTATATTCCCTTATTTCCCTTCTGTCTACAAGGAAGCAAGTAACAATACCCTTTTTGCTGATGTTTATCTCGATACCCTTTTGCATGAAGTAGATAGAAGAATAAGCTTTTTAACAATAATTTGTTACAGAGATGTAGAAAAAGCCATGTGAATGGAACACATTAGGTTTCTGATCTAATTATGTGTATCCTACTATACGTCTAAGAAATTTCTTTCGGCTGTCAATACTCTTCTTTTTATTTTCTGCAATCAATATCCATATTTCAGATCCATACGTTAAAGTGGGAATAGTCAATGCTTTATGCAGTTTTAATATTGAGTCTTTTCTAATTTTGTTTAAAGTTCTCTTATAGTTCCTATTATATAATTAAATTTATTAGTTTTTCTACACGTACTGTGTACATAGTGGATAGAGCAGGTATAGCATTCCACCCAAAAATTCGATACCGAGATTTCACTGAAAATTGACATTTTAGGGTCCCCTGTATAAAAAAAAGATGTGTGTGTGTGTGAACAAAATACCAAACTTGGGATTGAAGTTCAGTACCTTCCTGGGATGCGACCCGAGGATTTTGAGAAAAATTCCCCCACCCCAAACTACCCTTCACATGAAAAAAAAATTGGAAAATTTTCATTTTCTCAATAATGGCTCTAACGATTTTGATTAAAATACTGTATAATTATTAAAGATATTTATACGACAAATAAAATGCAGGTATATCTTTAATTTTCAGGGAATAGGCTCTAAAGATCTCTTTATTCTGGATGAATTTTGCTGAATTTTGCGTAACTGGTAAACCGTAAGAGATAAGACAAAATCTTACTAAACAAAAAATGTAGATAACGTTTAAACACACAATTTATGTCAGATTCGATTTTTTCGTTGCATTGACCATATCTGAGATATTACTTGTTATTTGTTTTGGATTTGAAATACTTAAACTTTTTTCACACGGAATATTGCAAGTTGTGGCTCTCCATAGAAACGGGTCTCATCCACATGGCAACCAGCTTTTAAAAGATTCGACTATAGTTTTATCCTAGTATACTCCCTTATTTTCCTCCTACTTAAGGAAACAAATAATTAAGACAATTTCTACTAATGTTTATCTCAATTATCATAAAGTACATAGAAGAATATACTTTTTTAACAATGATTTGTTACAGCGATGTAGAGAAAGTTATGTGAATGGAATACATACAATTTTTTAGTTTTTTATTTATGTCTATTTCACATGCTAGGAAATTCAATATAGACACTTGTTCTATGCTTTGTTTTTTATTTTAGACCGGACTGGGTGAGTGAGTACCTTTAAACGTTGAAATAACAAAGTGGGAATACCTCTGGCTTGAGCTCTGCCGCTCTCCTGTAGAAGTGTTCTGCTCGTTGCTTGTTGCCAGCATGTCGCAACGCTGTCGCTGCGCTCAGCACCAAGTCGTACTGCGCAGGCGCGAGCTCTGCTGCTCGAACAAACTGTGCTGCCGCCTCGGCATGACGTTCTAACTCCGTGAGGAACTGACCTGCAACAATAAGATAGTGTGTCATTAATCGTGTCGTCTTTTTCATCGCTGTCCCACCTAGAAACGTACACACTTTCATAAGTAAGAAACAATACCAATAAGAGCAACATTTTTCACCAGAGCTAGGAAGTTCTTACCAATTTCCTTATGCAGGGCAAGAGCGGCCAAGGTTGGCAATACCATGCCACGCTACTGGCGCGAGCAAAGGTCAACGTAGAGAGCAACCCATTACTGCAAAACAGCTATCACTGTATAACACAGAACCACGTTGCCAGCAAGGAAGGCGTTCTAATATCATCTTGTTCTGCTCAAATGTGAGCAAAATTAATTTATTTTGCAACTATAAGAAGTTTTCTTGCAGTACTTATTCAGAAACCGATGACAGTTCTAGTAAACGAGCTGTCAAACGTCTAGTAACACAACAGCTTCACAGAAATATATCAGTGATTCACAAATTAGTTCAAAACGTTACACTCAACCATCACACTGTTACAGTCCAGAGGTATGGAGCTGAACTGTCAAGACGGATTTAGCAAACCACGAGCATCCTATCTGAAATAAAGATGAACATTAAAAGTGTAATTGAAAAAAATGCTATTTGCTTGGTGATGCTGATATGGAACTGATAACATATTTCGAATACACCCCGATCACATCATACGAGAGGAATGAAATTTTTTGCTTTACAAATCTTGTTTGTCGGAACGTAGAATGAGGTTTTCATTTGAAAGGCTTCAGAAGTACATTGTTGTTTTCAGTAATACGGCTGCAGATTTAGTTTAATTCCTGCTTTGTTTTTACTTTCTCTATACGCACTATGTATAGAGAATGTATTGCACTCCACCCAAAAATTCGATACCGAGATTTCAGCGGAAATATATGTTTTAGGTTCTCCGTTATCTAAAAAAAGCATTTTCGGAAAAAGGTCCGTGTGTGTGTGTCCGTGTGTCTGTGAACACGATAACTCAAAAACGAAGAGTCGGTAAAATACCAAACTTGGTAATTAAGTTTAGTATCTTCCAGGGATGCGACACGAAGATTTTGAGAAAAATCCCCCACCCCAAACTACCCTGAGACTTTTTTCGAAAATTTTGATAAAATGGCTCTAACGATTTTGATTAAAATATCATATACTAAAGACATTTACCTCACAAACAAAATGCGTATCTTGAATTTTCTGAGAATAGCCTCTGGAGCAACGGTTCCCAACCGGTGTGCCCCGGCACCCTAGGGTGCTGTGTGATTGGCTAAGGGGTGCAGCGAGATATTGGGATAAACAAACAAAAATACCTTCTACTGAAGCCTTAAGTCTTGTAAGGTCTTGAAATAAGTAAGTCAAATCAATTACTCTCATGCACGGCAGATGGTGATAGTGGTCGATTCATTTCAATAATTCAGTTATACTAGTATCCCACAGATGGCATTACAGCTATACCCTGCCGAAAATTCCCGAGACTACTCGCTTCCTCACGAACATTCCCGAGACTTCGACATGAATATATAAAAGTGTACGCCGCTTGGCGCTTTCAGTTGTCTTCCTCGCGTTGATTCACAGTGTTTAGCTATGGATAAGTTTATTGTTAAACGTAAACGCCAGGACAGTGAAAGTGAACAGTCGGCTCCTACTGCTTGCTTTAAGAAGCCAAATCTTACAGTTTCTCCCGGACCGTCGAATTCACCACATAAAGAAGACAAACGAAAGAAAAGAACATACCAGGACAGTTACTTAGCGTATGGATTTAAGTGGAATAAAAACGAGGAAAACCCTATCCCTGTGTGTTTAGTTTGTGGCGAAACACTTAGCAACGAGGCCATGATACCTAGCAACTGAAGCGGCATCTTGCAACAAAGCATCCTAGTGTGTCACGGAAAAGTGTAATGTATTTTTCACATATATTAGAAGGGGAGAAGAAAACAGCTGTGCGAATGGTAAAGAGAATGACCATAGGTGATACTGCTCTTGAAGCATCATTTAAAGTAGCAGAACTGATAGCTAAAAAAAAGAAACCTCATACTCTTGGAGAGGAAATCATTGGCCCTGCATGTCAAGTTATAGTTTCAACAATACTTGGCGAAGGAGCAGCTAATCAAATTTCGAAAGTTCCTCTGTCCAACAACACAATCAGCCGCAGGATATCTGAAATGTTATGCAATATCAACGAACAAGTCACGGAGAAAATAAAAACTTAGAGAACATTTGCTTTGCAAGTAGATGAGAGTCTCGATATTGGTGACAAACCGCAACTCCTTGGTTTTATCAGATATATTGATGAAAAAGATATTAGTGATCAGTTTCTGTTCTGTAGACCGCTGGAGACTACAACCACAGGCCATGATATTTTTGTTTCTATTAATTCCTATCTCAATGACCATGATCTTTCATGGAAAGACTGTTGTGGTATATGTACAGATGGTGCACCATCTATATCTGGGAAAATGAAAGGTCTTACTGCCAGAGCTCTCAATGAAAATCCATCCATTATTATAACTCACTGTTTTCTGCATAGAGAGGCATTAGTCGTGAAAGCGTGTAATGAAGATTTTGCTGAAGTGTTAACCAAGTTGTGAAAATGGTGAACTATATGAAGTCTCGACCTTTAAAGTGCAGAATTTTTGAACAATTATGTCGCGCAACGGATGCAGCTCATACCTTTTGTTACTTCACACAGAAGTAAGGTGGTTGTCGCGGGGTCATGTATTGAACCGGTTTCTCGAACTTAAAGAACAGCTAAAAACTTTTTTTAAGGATGAAAATCAAGACACATTTCATGAGCTCTTACTAAGTGATTCTTGGTGTTTTGAACTGTCGTATCTGGCAGATATTTTTCATAAGCTGAATGAACTGAATGTTTCGATGCAGGGTCGACATGAAACAATAATCTCCTCAACCAATAAAATGAAAGGTTTTAAAAGAAAACTTAGTTCTTGGAAGTCTGCAGTTCAAAAAGGAGATTTGTCGAACTTTCCATCTCTTCTTAATGTGGCAGGGGCTAAAGATCTGGGTAAACTGAAAGACCGCATTTGTGATCACTTATCAAGATTGCAAGATGCAATAGATGCGTACTTTCCAACTATTTCCACTACGAATCTCGACTGGGTTGTCTCACCATTTGATTTCGTAGATAGTGCAGAGGAAATAGATTTCACTGCTTGCGAACGAGATGAATTTATTGATCTTTGCGCTGATTCCACACTCAAAGGTAAGTTCACCAAGAGTGAGGCGTCGGTGGCTAGTTTTTGGCTTCAACGGAGAGAGGAGTACCCTAACCTAATGAAGAAAGCAATTAACGCACTTTTGCCCTTTTCAACATCCTATCTATGCGAGCAAGCCTTCTCTGCTATGGTGACAATAAAATGCAAAACAAGAAGTAGACTGAATAACCTTGAGGATGATTTGCGTGTTTCACTGTCAACTGTAAGACCCGACATCACATATCTGTGCTCTAAGCATCAATCACAAGTTTCACATTAATCATTAATCGAACAAAATTTATTGATGTATTTTTACTCAGTGATTGTAGTAAAGTTTACTGTATTATGTTATGGTGTACGTTATTATTATATAATATTTCAATAAATTAACATATTAAGCTTAATTTTCTTTTAATTCAAGGAAGGGTGCCCCTGGTGTTTAATGTTATTCCCAAGGGTGCCGTGAACTTCAAAACGTTCGGAAACACTGCTCTGGAGAATACATTATTCTGGACGAATTTTACGGAATTTTGCATAATTGCTAAACCGTAAGACTTAGATAAAAACTTACTCCACAAGAAATGTAGAGCACGTTAAAACATACAAATTATGTTATATACATTTTTTCGTGGAGTTGGTCATTTTTGAGATATTCATTGATTTTGGTTTCAGCTATAAAAAACCTACTTTTCTCATACAGGAATTTGTCAACTCCTGTCCATACAAACAAAGGAACATCAGTCACATAGCAACCAGCTTTTGACTATCACTTTAACCTATGGTACTCCCTTATTTCGCTTCTACTTACAAGGAAGCAAGTAATAAGACTATTTCTGCTAATTAGTTCTCAAGTAGTAGGAAGTAAATAGAGGCATAAGCTTTTTAACAATGGTTTGTTGCAGAGATGTAGAGAAAGTCATGTGACTGGTACACTGATAAGTAAACATTACAATTCGTGTTATAATTGCGTGGGTGTTTTGATAATGTACAGAAAGAAATCATCCAGAGTCAGCCTGCATATGTAACAATTTGTATGTTGTACATAATTAATGATCTAAAGCTTTTACGGATGTCTCATAAGACATTTTTGTTCTCTGAAACAGTACTGTTTACTTGACAACAGGTTTGTTTACCTCTCCTCTGATTTGCTTTGATGCGGCGAGAAGCCTGATCGAAACCTATATTGCGGAACGGCGCACGGTACCCACTTCCTAACTCTAAATGTCACATTAAAACAATACTCCCACACATTAATTAATATTTTGAACATATCTGATGTGTTCCCTTCACATCACCATCTGTATCTACGAGGGCAATCCAGAAAATGGCAAACGATTTAATGTAACTAAACCATTACAAAATATGCCAACACAAAACTTTATTTACAAAGTTACAATACCTTAATCTATTTCTCAACGTAATCTCCATTCTGCCAAGACATGACACATGATACCGGTTTTTCAACGCCGATGTTATACTTTTCTATCACTAAAGAACTTATTCTTTATTCTTTTTTTAATGAAAATGTTCGGTGAATCAAATTTTATAGGCAAATAACGCAAGTGTATGGTGATATGCAAAGAACGAGTCTTCAGTGACGAAATGACACATAATTTACGAGTAATCAAGGAAGAACATAACAGTGTGTAGAATAAAGACCGGAGTGAAAGTTCATCAATCGTTATGGAGCAGTTGAAAGCAAATATTGATAACAGAATTCAGAAAAACCGGTGTTTCTCTTTGCACACCGTACATGACTTTTTGGATGGAAAAGATTTCCCAGCCATGAAGACCTCAAAGTGACATCTTGGCTCACATCTTTAGCGGTGGAAGAGTATAACATGTTGCATTGAAAATCGGTACCACGTGACAATAAATACCTTGATAGCAATAACGATGACGTTGGAAAACAGAGTGAGCTACCGTAACTTTGTAAATAAAATTTTGTGTTGATAATTTTCGTTATTGTTTTTAGTTATGCTAAATCGTCTGTCACTTTCTGGACTGCCCTCGTATTTTGTAACGAACTATTTTTACAAAAGCTTATTCTTCTATCTACTCATACAAATCGATTTAAAAACTAGTATAAATTGTCTTATTGCTTGTTTTCTTGTGAATATAAGGATAATAAGTTAGTATACTTGTTAAGTCTTTTAAAAGCTGGTATTTATATGAAACATTTGAAATGTGATTCCATTTGCAAGGCCAGGAGTAAACAAAAAGGGACGTGAAACGAAAGATTAATTCCCGTTTGAAAAACGTTTAAGTATTTCATAATTGAAACCAATAAAGAATATCTTGGAAACTGCAAAAATATATGGGACATAATATGTGTGTTTTAACGAGATCTAAATTTTTGTATATCTCTTACAGTTTACCAGTTACACAAAAGTCATCCAGAATGAAGAGGTCTTCAGAGGCTCTTTACAGAAAATTAAAATATAGATTTCGTTTGTCATAAAGATATTTTAAACATATTGTGGTATTTTAATATACCTAATCCTGTTTTTGAGAATATCAAAATTGCTGAAAAATGTTGCATGTAAAGGGTAGCTATGACAGGGGGGATTATCCGAAAATATTCGTGTCGCGTCCTTGGAAGATATTCAACATAAATATAAGTTTGGCATTTAACAGGCTTTTCGTTTTTTAATTATGGTTACACACACACACACACACACACACACACACACACTAACGTACTTATTTTTTTTTTTTTGGAATCAGAGTAACCTAAAAATCCATTTCCGGCGAACTCTTGGTATAGAATTTTTGGGTGGGATACAATATCCCTTCTACCTACTATATGCACTGTACATACGTGATAGAGAAAATAAAAATAACAAATTTTTCTTCTCAGTTCTAGTCAAATTTCACAGATGCATCAATTTAGCCTAATTCTGTTTATTTTGTTTTGTTATTGTCTTTTTTCTTAAACAACCACAAGTTATTTTTCTGGCAATGCTTTTGTTTTATTGAGTCTCAAAATGTGTATACATTTGGATCTCGAAGCTTTGGGTGGAACACTACACCATTTTACTGATATTCAAGAGGTCCCGAGTTCAAAACTGGGTCAGTGTGAATTATCCGGGTAAGGTTTTTCCGAGGTTTTTCCTTATCCTGTTGAGTGATTTTAAGCTTCATGGATTCCGACATATTTGAACATCATTTCACCAATTTCATTCATTGTTCGAATGACCTAGCAGGTTAAAGAAGGTTAAAACGAATACATGAAAAAAATCTGATGCGTACCATTCACATGATGTGTACCATGCACCAAATTATTCTTAAAAAGCTTATACTTCTATTTACTTCATGTTAATCAGAAAAAATTAGCAGAAATAGTCTTATTACTTGCTTCCTTGTAGTCAAAAGCTGGTTGCTATGTCACTGAAGTTCCTTTGTTTGTATGGACAGCAGTTGACACATTCCTGTATGAGAGAAGTATAAGCTATTCAAAGCAGAAACCGAAAACAAGGAATGTCTCAAAAATGATGAATTCTACGAAAACAATATATATAACATAAATTGTGTGTTTTAATGTGCTCTACATTTTTCGTCTAGTAAGTTTTTGTGCATCTCTTACGGTTTAGCAGCTATTCAAAATTCTGTAAAATTCATCCAGTATAAAGTACTCTTCAGAGAGTATTCCCAGAAAATTTAATATGTACATTTTATTTGTCAGGTAAATATCTCTAATATACTAAATTTTAATCAAAATCGTTAGAGCCATTTTTGAGAAAATTAAAATTTTCGAAAAAAGTTACACGTAAAGGGTAGTTGGCGGTGTGGGGATTTTTCTCAAAATCTTCCTGTCGCATCCCTGGAAGATACTAAACTTAAATACCAAGTTTGGTATTTTACAAACTTTTCGTTTTTGAGTTATCGTGTTCACAGGCACACGGACACACACACGGACCTTTTTCCGAAAATGCTTTTTTTAGAAATAGGGGACCCTAAAACATATATTTCCGGTGAAATCTCGGTATCGAATTTTTGGGTGGAGTGCAATACCTTCTCTATACACTATGTACATAGTACGTATAGAGAAAGTAAAAATGTAAGATGTAAGAGCGTAATATTATGGTTTTTGATTCGAGCGGGAATATTGTGAAACGAGATGCAGTCGAGAATCAAAAAGAAACTTTACGCTCGCGCATCATACAATGTTTTTTCTACGAGAATTTTCTGATATTAAAAGAAAAGAAATGAAAGATGAAATAAATTTGAGGTTAAGTTTGAGCCATTCACCAAGGGTTATAGTTGGTTATTTATTTTGCATTGCTGGGCGCGATGGCGGTACGGTTATAGCAGGCCGTGACAAATCGCCATTTCCCACCTGGGTGGTGTGGTGGTAGCGTGTCTACCTCTCATTCAACAGGTCATGAGTTCGAATCTCGCTTACGGCGAGTTACCCCGAAAAGTTTTTTTTAGGGGTTTTCCTTTATCCTGAAAATACGAATGTCGAATAACTTTAAGATCCATGGACCCCGATATCATTTGAGCATTATTTCACCAATACCATTCATCGTCCGATATGATCAACCAGGTTAAAGGACGTTTCTGTGATGGATTTTGAGAAAATGGCAGACGTTCAGAATTTTTATATCCTCAGAGCTACGAAAGAAGCAGAATCAAATTTACTACCTGCTAAATCCCGAAAAGTTTTTGAGGCACAATATGAGAAATTTATGAAGTTGATCACTGAAGTTTACATACTAATATCGTGCATTATTTTGGCGGGCGAAAAGTTGGAACAAAATTAATTTACGCTTACTGCACTTCTTTGCGAGTGGATTTCGTAAACATCCAGTTTGCGATATGAAATAAGCTCGTAAACTACTCAAATAAAATGGGTCGTAGAAAAAACATGCTTGGACCCTTGAGGTACGTATTAGAGAAAGTAAACATATAGGAAACAAAAGAAGTGGACATTAAACGACGTTGCCTTACGAAGTATGATTCTGAAAGTACGCAAGTAAATACAAACCTTGATAAGCGAGTTGGTGTGGAACTGAGGCTATTATAAACGGAGCATGAACAGTCAAAAGTGGTACAAGAACACAAACCAGCTCTGTGCAATCCGATTATGGAAGGCAAGGAGAAGATTTAGGGAATATCTCCATTCTCCGCACTGTTTCGCTCTAACCACATTTGTTTGCTGACTTACGACAAAAAACAATACCTACTTTGTTTCCGAGATGTCGCCTCTTTCCTTGGAAATGACCTCCATTCAGAATCATAAAAAACTCTCATGTATTCCATTTACATAACTTCCTCGAGATAAACATTAGCAGAAATGCTCTTATTACTTGCTTAATTGTAAGTAAAAAGGAAATAAGTCAACTCTTTTCAAAGCTGCTCGCTATGTGAAACAACTGAAGTTCGGTTCGTTTTGCGAGAAAAGTTGAATAGTTTAAAATTGAAACCAATAACAAGGAATGTCTCAGAAAAGCTAACGTACCTATATGACATAACCTCTTTATTCTGAATGAATTTTGCTTAACTGGTAAACTGTAGGAGATAGACAAAAAATTACTACACAAAAAATGTACATCTCTGTAAAACACACAATTTATGTCATGTACATTTTCTTCGCGGAATTGGCCGTTTTCGAGATATACTGGTTATTATTTTCCGTTTTAAAATGCTTAAACTTTTCACATACGGGAACTAGCGAATTCCTGGCCATGCAATGAAATGGATTTCAATCCCATAGCAACCACATTTTAAAACATTTGAATGTCGGTTTAGCTTTACTTATAAGGAATTTAGTAATAAGACTATTTCTGCTAATGTTTATTTCGATTAGCATGACGTAGATAGAAGAATAAGCTTTTTAACAATAATTTGTTAAAGAGATATAGAGAAAGTCATGTGAATATATCAGTCTTTTTCTTTTTCTTTTAAGCTCATACGAAGAATTACTGCTTGATGGAGAGATTCGAACTCGAAAACAAACACTGTCTAATGTGTGAGGTGAATGTCAAAAATCATAACCATGAAACCAGGAATGAACCCACACTCCACAACAGCCCTTCGTTTTTATTGTGTTTTCGAATGGTATCATCATCAACCAGATGTGGAGTCACCCCCCGTGGTGTAATGATTGCCATTCTGAATACATATACCCAAGTTCATGGGTTCAAACCTTGCGGAGGACGATGGATTTTTTCGGGGGTAAAAATCCTTAGCATGGCTTCCTTTAGGAGGTAAATAAAGACGTTCGTCCTGCGTCGTAGATTTACTGCATGTAAAAGAACCTCATTCCTAATAAAGAGGCCTCTGAGCAAAATTAAGAGGTCTTTCACGCCCAGTATATGGCTGGAACCCACAGCAGTTAAAGAGCGTCCATAAACAAAGCTTAATTACTTTCTCTATACGAAATATGTACATAGTGTATAGAGAAGGTATTGTATTGCACCCAAAAATTCAATACCGAGATTTCACCGAAAATACATGTTTTGAGACTACCTGAATCTAAAAAAAAGCATTTTTAGAAAATCGTCCGTGTGTGTTTCTGTCTGTATGTATGTGTGTCTGTGGGCAGCATAGCGCAAAAACGAAACGACCGTGAAAGCCCAAACTTGGTATTGAAGTTTGGTACCTTCCAAGGATGGGACACGAACATTTTCAACAAAATCCCCCCACCCCCAACTACCCTTTACATGGAATTTTTTTCGAAAATTTTGACTTTCTTAAAAATGGCTATAACGATTTTGATTAAAATATCGTATACTAAAGATAAAATGTATATCTTGAATTTTCTGGGATACCCTCTGAAGACTACTTTATTCTGGATGAATTTTACGGAATTGTGCATAACTGATAAACCGTAAGAGATGGACAAAAACTTAATGTACAGAAAATGTAGATCGCAATAAAATACACAATTTATGCAATTTACCTTTTTTTCATGGAGTTGATCATTTTTAGGATATTATTGGTTTTTCGTTTCCGCTTCGAAAAACATACTTTTCTCATATAGGAATTTGTTAACTCCTGTCCATACAAACAAAGGAAATTCAGTTACATAGCAACCAGCTTTTGACTATCACTTTAAGCTATGGTACTCCCTTATTTTGCTTCTACTTACAAGGAAGCAAATAATAAGAATATTTCTGCTAATGTTTCTCGATTAGCATGAAGTAAATAGAAGGTTAACTAAAATTTGTTGCAGAAATGTAGAGAAAGTCATATGAATGGAACACATCAGATTTTTTAAAATTTATTTCGGTACATTAGAAACATATCCATTGCTTCGAAATTTTAACAGAGATCTCCTATCTCGCATTACTGAAAACATTTTGGTGTAGTTCATTAAGAGTTGAATAGGATTAAGACTTAACTCCTTGGCACAACATTCCGAGAGGAACCAAGCCCCCTCGGCCCAAGGCGTCATGAATGGGCTGCAGTGCGAGACGTTATCAGCCCCTCCCGGCCGGTTGATGCGGTCTTCTCGATCTGGAGTCGCCACTTCTCAATCAAGTAGCTCCTCCAGACGCTGGTAGAAACCAATAACAAGGAATATCTCAAAAACGATCAACTCCACGAAAAAATGTATATAACATAAATTGTGTGTTTTAATGTGCATTTTTGTGTGTTTACTTCTTGTCCATCTCTTACTATATGGCAGTTGTGCAAAATTCCGTAAAATTCATCCACAATAAAGTAGTCTTTAGAGGCTATTTTCATAAAATTCAAAAGTTTCATGTAAAGGGTAGTTGGGGGTGGGGAATTTTGTTGAAAATCTTAGTGTCGCATCCTTGGAAGAAACCAAACTTAAATACCAAGTTTGGTATTTAACGGACTTTTCGTTTTTGAGCTATGCTGTCCAAAGCCACAGACACACACACACACACACATAGACCTTTTTCCAGAAATGCTTTTTTTGGATTCAGGGTCCCAAAACATGTATTTCCGGTGAAATCTCGGTATGGAATTTTTGGGTGCATTACATATCGTCTCAATACACTATATATATTATACGTCTAGAGAAAATAAAAACACAAAACATCAGAAAATACCACAGCTCTGAATTAAAGTTCTTTCATATTTCTGTCTGTTATTTTAAATAATATTTCTTTCTGTAAATCAATTTAAACTGTAAACAAATTACTTTGTATTCCTAAATGTTTGGAAATGAAATTGTTAATTGCCTACGTAACGTTCTGTGTATGTTTTAGTAAAAGTGTTTGTTGTTACATTAATATTCTTGTGTAATGTTTGTATTTGTGACTGTCATGTTGTGCTCACAAAAACGCTGAGTTCTGTGACGCCTAATAACAGAACATTGCGGTACAAGTGTGGCAATGTATTATCACACAATCGAGGAAAACTTTGATTCTGCAATACATTTAACACACATGTATCGTATATTATTTTTGGACGATGAATATTAGGTAATATTAATTCGCTGCAAATGACTTTTACGAGAAAGAAATATTTGGTACTCGGTATGTAACTTTTCATTGTTTTTATA
Source organism: Hymenopus coronatus (assembly GCA_030762935.1). Lineage (NCBI taxonomy): Eukaryota > Metazoa > Arthropoda > Insecta > Mantodea > Hymenopodidae > Hymenopus > Hymenopus coronatus. The sequence continues at coordinate 163,899,222 of CM060897.1, forward strand.
TAAACAAGGTTTGTTGGTTATGCAGACATTTTTACTTACTCTATAGCGTATAGAGAATGTATTGCACTCCACCAAAAAATTCGATACCGAGATTTCACCGGAAATATATGTTTTAGGGTCCACTGTATCCAAAAAAAAGTATTTTCAGAAAAAGGTCCGCGTGTGTGTGTCCTTGTGTCTGTGAACACGATAACTCAAAAACGAAAAGTCGGTAGAATACCAAACTTGGTATTTAAGTTTAGTATCTTCCAGGGATGCGAACGAAGATTTTGAGAAAAGTCCCCGCACCCGAAACTCCCTTTACATGGAACTTTTTTTCGATAATTTTGATTTTCTAAAAAATGGCTCTAACGATTTTGATTAAAATATCGCATATTAAAGATATTTACATGACAAATAAAACGTATATTGTGCATTTTCTGGGAATATCCTCTGAAGACAACTTCATTCTTGGTCAATTTTACGGAATTTTGCATAACTGCTAAATCGTAAGAGATGGACAAAAACTTACCACACAAAACATGTAGAGCACCTTAAAACACACAACTTATGTTATATACATTTTTTTCGTGGAGTTGATTGATTTTGAGATATTCTTTGCTTTTGGTTTCAGCTAAAAAAACATACATTTCTCATACAGGACTTTGTGAATTCGTGTCCATACAAACAAAGGAACTTCAGTCGCAGAGCAACCAGCTTTTGACTATCACTTTAACCTATGGTACCCCCTGATTTCGCTTCTACTAACAAGGAAGCAAGTAATAAGACTATTTCTGCTAATTTTTGTTCCATTAGATGAAGTAAATAGAATAATTTGTTGCAGTGATATAGAGAAAGTCATGTGAATGGAACACATCAGATTTTACTTCTTCTAGCACGTATGTACAATGTACACCTCTGCACACAAAACATTCTGATGTGTTACACTCACATGATTTTCTCTAGCTACTCTACAAGTTCTTACAAAATAATTCTTCTTTCAACACCATGTTTACTTAGCGCCTTGTAAGTAGAATGGAACTAAGGGAATGCACTAGGATAAAGTGATAGTCAAATGTTTTAAAAGCTGTCGTTATGCAATTGTCAGTATTTTTCTTTTTTTTTTTTTTTAGTTTAACGTCCTTTAACCTGGTTTGTCAAATAGGACAACTTAAAGTGCCTCGACATTTCTCTTCACAGAATAAGGGAAAACCCCGAAAAAACCTTATTCGGGTAACTCATCCTAAGGGAGATTCGAACTCACGTCCTGTTGAATGTGAAGCAGACACGCTACCACCACACAACCTAGGCTAACTTAAACCGCTTCTTAGCTTGGCCAGGAGTAGAACAACAGAAAAACGGAGACTTCCGCCTAATTTACAATTGAATCTAGTAACAAGGAATGCTTCGGAAACGGTAAGCTCCATTAAAAAAAATTATATGACATAACTTGTGTACTTTAACAAGATCTACATTTTTGTACAGTAAGTTTTTGTCTATCTCTTGCGGTTTACTAGTTATGCCAAATTAAGCAAAACTCATCTAAAATAAACAGGTGTTTAGAAGCTATTCCCAGAAAATTCAAGATATACATTTTATTTGTGATAGAAATGGCTTTAATGTAGGGTATTTTAATCAAAATCGTTAGAGCCATTTTTAAGATAAACATTTGCGAAACTTTTTCCATGTAAAGGATACTTAGGGGTGGGGGGATTTTCTTGAAAATCTTCGTGTTGCATCCTTGGAAGAAAACAAACTTAAATACCAAGATTGGTATTTAACCGTCTTTTCGTTTTTGAGCTTTGCTGTCCACACACACACACACACACACGGAAAATGATTTTTTTGGATTCAGATATATTTCCCGTGAAATTTTGACACAGAATTTTTGGTAGAACACAATACTTCTCTATCCCTATGTACATTGTGCATGCAGGCTAGAGAAAGCAAAAATGAGCTTCCAGTATCATCGTAAAAGCTGTGTTCACAACGCACACAAAGAATTGTACAGTGATGTGTGAGTGACGGTGTAATGGTAGTACCCCAAACAGATCCCGCAAAATGGTTACGGTGGCCGAGGGGTTAAAGAGGCCTTGTTTCTTCCCATAGGTTCAAATCTTATCATTGTTTATGTTCCTTACTTTTATGCCTGATATGTAGAACATAATATTGCATTAATACGTATAACTTTGGTATTTCAAGTTATGGGCCTGTCTATGCACATACAAACAAATTCTACTAACATTCTTGTTAAATAACTAAAATATCTGATTTTATCCATTCAAATGGCTTTCTCTACATCTCTGCAACAAATTATTGGTATAAAGCTAAAGCTTCTATTTACTTCATTCTAATCGAGAAAAAATTGCAAAAATAATCTTATTATTTGCTACCTCATTAGTAGAAGCGAAATATGGGAGTACCATAGGTTAAACTGACAGTCAAAACCTGGTTAATATGTGACTGAAGTTCCTTTGTTTGTATTAACAGGAGTTGACAAATGCCCGATTGAGAAAAGTATATTTTTTAAAGGCCGAAACCAAAAACAAGGAATGTCTAAAAACGATCAACTCCACGAAAAAAAAAAAATATATAACATAAATGATGTGTTTTAATGTGCTCTACATTTTTGTATTGTAGCTTTTGTTTATCATTTAGGGCTTAGCAGTTATGCAAACTTCTGTAAAATTCATCCAGAATAAAGTAGACTTCAGAAGACATTCCTAGAAAATTCAAGATATGCATATTATTTGTCAGGTAAATATCTTAAGTATACGATATTTTAATCAAAATTTTTAAGAGCAATTTTTGAGAACATAAACATTTTCGAAAAAAGTTCTATGTAAAAGGTAGTTGGCGGTGGGGGAATTTTCTAGAACATCTTCGTGTTGCATCCTTGCGAGATACCAAGCATAAATACATGTTTTGTGTCCCTCTGAATAAAAAAAGCATTTTTAGAAAAAGTGTGTGCCTATGGACAGTATAGCTCAAAAACGAAAAGACCGTTAAATACCAAACTTGCTACTTAAGTTTGGAATCTCACAAGGATGCGAAACGAAGGTTTTCAAGAAAATCCCCCAACACCAAACTTCCCTTTACTTGGAAAAAATTGTGAAAATTGTGATTTTCTCAAAATGGCTCTAACGATTTTGATAAAAATCTCTTTTATTTAAGATATTTACATGCCCAATAAAATGTATATCTTGAATCTTCTGCGAATAGCCTCTAAAGATCTCTTTGTTCTGGATGGCTTTTATTGAATTTTGCATAACTGGTAAACCGTAAGAGATAGATAAAAACTTACCACACAAAAAATGTGGATCACGATAAAACACACAATTTATATAATATACATTTTATTTGTCGTGGAGTTGATCGCTTTTGAGATATTCCTTGTTATTGTTTTCAGCTTTAAAAACTTATACTTTTCTCATACTGGAATTTGTCAACTCCTGTCCATACAAACAAGGGAACTTCAGTCACATAGCAACCAGTTTCTGACTATCACTTTAACCTATTGTACTCCTTTATTTTGCTTCTATTTGCATAGAGGCAAGTAATAAACTATTTGTACTAATTTTTTCTCGATTAGCATGAAGTAAATAGAAGCATTAGGTTTTTAACAATAATTTGTTGCAGAGATGTACAGAAAGTCATGTGAATAGATCACATCAGATTTTTTTTTCTTTCTTTATACGTATTAGGTACATACAGTATGGAGAAGGTATTGCATTGCATCCACAATTCGATACCGATATTTCACCGGAAATACGTGTTTTGTGTCCCCCTGAATCAAAAAAAAAAAAAAAAATTTGGAGAAAGGTCCTGTGTGTGTCCCCCTTATTTCGGTTCTACTTACAGGGAAGCAAGTAATAAGACTATTTCTGCTAACGTTTTCTCGATTAGCATGAAGTCAATAGAAGAATAAGCTTATTAACAATAACTTGTTGCTGAGAAAGACATGTGAATGGAACACATCAGCTTTTTGTTTTACTTTCTCTGCACGTATATTGCACATAGTGGATAGAGAAGGTGTTGTACTTCACCAAAAATTCGATACCCATATTTCACTGGAAATATGTTTTGAGGTCCCCCAGTTAAAAAAAGCAATTTTATTTTTTCTACACGTACTATGTACATAGTTTATAGAGAAGGTATTGCATTGCGACCCAAAATTCGATACCGAGATTTCACCGGTAATACAGGGTGGGTGTACATAAATGAATATCGGGGTTTTAACTCTTTATAATATTTATTACATTCAACTTACAGTTATAAATGATATGTCAAATGAAAAAGCAACTCAAACAGTTTTGTTTGTTCGCACAAGTGCGCATGTGCGTGCAATGTTTCTGCCGCAATCCGCTAGACAGCGGTAGTAGCAAAGATGGCGACTAGTAAACAGAAAGCGTTTTGTGTTTTGCAGTTTGCAAAGACCGAATCTGTAGTTACTGTGCAACGTGCGTTCCGTAATAAGTTTGGTTGTGATCCTCCTAGTGATAAAAACATTCGTAGATGGTATAATCAGTTTGAAGATACCGGCTGCCTTTGTTAAGGGAAGAGCACGGGACGACCAGGAGTAAGTGAAGAGACTGTTGAGCGAGTGAGAGAGTCGTTCACTCGTAGCCCAAAGAAATCAGTCTGGAAGGCTAGTCGTGAATTACAAGTTCCTGTGTCGACTGTTTGGAAAGTTGTAAGAACACGCTTACAGCTACGTCCTTACCGTTTACAGTTATTACAGGCTCTAAAGCCGACAGACCACGGATTACGTGCCAAATTCGCAAACGACATGTTGTTTCATGACGATTTTGTGGATCGTGTTGTCTTCAGTGATGAATCGACCTTTCACCTTAGTGGACATGTTAACACTCATAATGTGCGCATCTGGGGCTCAGAAAATCCTCAGGAGATGGTACAAATGCAACGAGATTTCCCTAAAGTGAATCTTTTTTGTGCCGTATCCCGGCGAAAAGTTTATGGGCTTTTCGTTTTTGGTGAACCTACTGTAACTGGAACTTCTTATCTTGATATACTAGAGCAATGGCTCTTCCCTCAGTTGGAAGAAAATGAGCCAGAGAACTTCATTTTCCAGCAGGATGGTGCGCCACCTCACTTGCATAACGAAGTACGCGATTGGTTGAACGTTACTGTACCCGAGCGCTGGATAGGCCGCAAGGGCCCCAATGACAGGGCTTGCTATGCATGGCCTCCACGTTCTCCTGACCTAACGCCATGCGATTTTTACCTTTAGGGCTTCATCAAGGATCGTGTGTACATGCCTCCGCTACCAGCTGACCTCCCTGAATTAAGAAACCGGATTGAAGCAGCTGTTGCTTCAATTACTGAATACACACTTATCAACGTTTGGGAAGAACTCGGCTATAGACTTGATGTGTGCCGTGTGACAAAGGGTAGCTACATTGAACATTTATAAGCTTCTTGGTAAAACTGTTTGAGCATTTGACATGTCATTCATAACAGTAAGTTGAATGTAATACATATTATAAAGAGTTAAAACCCCGATATTCATTTATATACACTCTGTGTATGTTTAAGGATCCTCTGAATAAAAAAAAAAGCATTTTTAGAAAAAGGCCCCTGTGTGTGTCTGTGGGCGGCATAGCTCAAAACGAGAACCGCGTTAAATACCAAACTTAGTATGTAAGTTTGGTATCTTCCAAGAGCGACACGAAGATGTTCAATAAAATCCTCCACCCCAAATTACCCTTTATATGGAACATTTTTCGGAAAATGTTCATTTTCTTAAAAATGGCTCTACGATTCTGGTTGAAGATACCTTATGCATAAGATATTACAAATAAAATGCATAGCTTGCATTCTCTAGGAATAGCCTCTGAAGACCTCTTTATTCTGGATGACTTTTATGCAACTGGCAAATGGTAAGAGATACACAGAAAATATAGATCTCATTAAAACACACAATTTATGTCATTTACATTTTCTGTAGCGTTAACCGTTTTCAAGATATTCTTGTTAAAATTTGAAGCCACTTAAACTTTTCTCAAACTGGAAGATATCTTTCTTCTCGTTTCTCTACTACCAGGTAAAGAAATTTGAATTTCAATTGTTTCACATAGGGTCCGACTTTTAAAGGACGAGACTATCTCTTTAGCCTGTGCATTTTCTTATTCCCTTCTACTTAAAGAAGCTAGTAATAAGACAATTTCTGCTTACGTTTGTTTCGATTAGCATGAAGTAGATAGAAGAATAAGCTTTTTAACAATAATTTGTTACAGAGATGTACAGAAAATCACGTGAATGGAATTCATCAGATTTATAGATAAAGGTATGTGTGTGTATGCGATTCTGTGGACAGCATAGCTCAAAAACCCATTAGCCAGAGAGGTCGACCGTGGGAACCGAACCCACGATCTCCCGGATTTCAATCTCCGCCAAAACGCTTGAGGCACCTTGCTCGGTGGTAAGTATAGAGTATTAAATTATAAGGTAACCTAAACTCTCTAACGGCCTCTCTCCACTGCGTGAGAGATCCGAGAGTCACCAGGAATATGGTGCCGGCAAAGGCGAACTGGAGTTTTTACCTTAAATAAATGCTAAAAATATTGAGCTCCCAAACAAGCAGTCTAACAAGTTAAAGATGTTCTCACCCAGCAGCAGAAATCCCTGTGTAATCTACACAAACTTAGTGATAACATCACAAGGATTCCTGCTGCTAAGCTTAGTCGAGTGCTGCCCGTATGTGAGTAGGTCAACATTTACATAATTTATCTTAAGATACGTATTTTAGTGCGCCTTTGCCGGCGACTCTCGGATCTCTCACGCAGCGGAGAGACGCCGCAACGGGGGTTACCTTATAATTTAATGACCCTAGAGTAGAAAATAGTCACATTGTCCAAAACTTATATTAAAAAAAAGTTTGAAGTGGTTTTTGAAAGAGCCTATATTTTAAAATTATATGAAACGAAATTACAAGATATTTATAGCACCACGTTCTTCAGGGTGAACAAGGATTTTCAATAGTAAAAGAAATATCTAAATCGGTGGAGTGGATTTTTAACCTAACCTGCATACACACACCAATTTTCTCTCTTTATAATATTAGTATAGAAAGTATAGATATAGATTTGATTTTGGGATATAGCACAGATGTAAATACAAGTTAATAGGGCACAGAAATAAAGATTAAAGAACCAAATGGCTATTGGTGCTCTCCTCCCCGAAATAAAAATGTGAACAACACAGAGCAAGTAAATGCCTAGAGCAATTCCATAACCGCTGTAACCCAGTTTGGGGCGTGTATCGTATGGGCCATTAGCGTCCGACCTGGTAATGACCCCAATTCATTTCTCTGCCCTCGACCTTTTTCTTGCGGACAAACTGTCACCGTCCAATTTTCTGTGCCATATAACAAAATTACTACCCCCGATGCTACACAAAATAAACGAATTGTGGTCACTGTGGCTACTGCACGCAAAAATAAAGTACAAGCCCATGTCCAATTAAAGCCACCGTGACATTCCACTTTCTCTGTTGCAGTGTTTGTGAAACCTCTTTGTTGGCCATGCAGTATACAATACTGCCTTTAGGGAATTAGACAGGTCATGACTTCCTCTATTGCCGTAACACTACTTTCTCTGTTGCAGTGAAACCTTATTGTTGGCCATGCAGTATATAATACTGCCTTTAGGGAATTAGACAGGTCATGACTTCCCCTATTAACGTAATATTTTACTTTCTCTGTTGCAGTGAAACCTTATTGTTGGCCATGCAGTATATAATACAGTCTAGCTCATAACATCCCACCAAGATTATCTGCAAATAATCCTTATAAGGTTGGAATTTCTGTCTACATTTTACTTTCTCTATATAGAACATGGGTAGTCATTAAAAATACGATACCAAGATTTCAACAAAAATATACATTACGGTCTTCTGCATAACAAAAAAAAAAAAAAAAACAAAAAAAAAAACAACAACAAAAATGTCTTCCATTCACATGACTTTATCTATGCAGCAAACTATTGTTAAAAAGCTTATGCTAATTTTTACTTCATACTAATCGAGAAAAAATTAGCAGAAACAGTCTCATTACTTGCTTCCTTGTAAGTAGAAGCGAAGTAAGGGGGTACCATAGGTTAAAGTAATAGTCAAAAGCTGGTTGCTATGTGACTGATGTTCCTTTGTTTGTATGGACAGGAGTTGACAAATCCCTCTATGAGAAAAGTATGTTTTTAAGTAAGTATGTTGAAACCAGAAACAAAGAACATCTAAAAACGACCAACTCCACGAAAAAATGTATTTAACGTAAATTGTGTGTTTTAATGTGTTCTACATTTTTTGTATGATAAATTTTTGTCCATCTCTTACAGTTTTCCAATTATACAAAATTCCGTAAAATTTATCTGGGATAAAGTAATCTTCAGGTAAATATCTTTAATATACGATATTTCAATCAAAATTGTTACAGCCATTTTTGAGAACATAAAACATTTTGAAAAATGTTCAATGTAAAGGGTAGTTGCGGTGGGGAGACTTTCTTGAAAATCTTCGTGTTCCATCCTTGGAAGATACTGAACTAAAATATCAAGTTTGGTATTTAATGGAGTTTTCGTTTTTGAGCTATGCTGTCCACAGACACACACGCACATACACGGATCTTTTTCCAAAAATGCCTTTTTAGGAATCAGGGGGACCCAAGACATGTATTTCCGGTGAAATCTCCGTATCGAATTTTTGGGTGCATTACAATACCTTCTTCTCTTTACACTATGTACATAGTATGTAGAGAAAGTAAAAAAAAATCATTTTTAGAAAAAAAGGTCTGTGTGTTTGTGACCATGACATGTCAAAAATTAAAAGTCGTAAAATATATAGTTCAATATCTTACAAGGGCATTTTGAAAAAAAAAAAAATCCCTGCACCAAACTACCCTTTATATGAAAAAAATCGAAAATTGTGATTTTCTTAAAAATGCCTTTACGATTTTGATTAAAATACTGTATATTAAAGACATTTACCTGAGAAATAAAATGTATATTTTGAATTTTCTGGGAGATAACTCTAAAGACCTCTTTATTCTGGATGAATTTTGTTGAATGTTGCATAACTAGTAAACCGTAAGAGATACACAAAATACTTACTGCACAAAAGATGAAGATTTCGGCAAAACCCATGATTTATGTCACATACATCTTTACATGGAGTTGCCCTCCGTGGTGTAATAGTTACAATGCTAACTTCATATACCCAAGGTCGGGGGTTCAAGCCCGGTGGAGAACAATGGATTTTTTTCGGACGTAAAAATCCCTAGAATGGCTTCCTTCGGAAGAGAAGTAAAGCACGTAAAAGAACCTCAAGCCTGATAGAGAGGCCTCTGAGCAAAATTATGCCGTATTTCACGCCCAGTATAGAATGGGACGCTGAGAACCAGAGCAGTTAAAGGGCGTCCATAAATAAAACTACATTTCATTTCATTTCTTTACCTGGAATTGACCGTTTCCGAAATATTCGTTGTTATTGCTTTCAGTTTTAAAATATTCATACGGGAATTTGTAAACTCCGGGCCATGCAAAGGAACATTTAAAAGCTTTAAAAACATTTGACTAGCGCTTTGGCCTAGTGTATTCCCTTCTATTTACAAGGAAGCAAGTAATAAGACCGTTTCTGCTCATGTTTATCTCGATTAGCAAGAAGACGACACAAGAAAGAAGCTTTTGTAAGTATAGTTTGCAGAACAGGTAAAGTATGTATTATGGGACTCTAAAACGTGTATTTCCAATGAAATCTCGGTATCGACATTTTGGGTGGAATACCATACCTTCTTTACCCACTATGTACATTGTACATATGTGCTAATGAAAGTAGGGATTTTTATGCTCCATTCACATGATTTTCTCGACATCTCTGTAAAGGATATTCTTAAAAAGATTATTCTTCTATCCACGTCATTCTAATTCAGATAAACATTAGCACAAATGCTCTTTCTACTTAATTTCTTACACGTAGGAGGGAAATAAAGGAATACACTAGGCAAAAGAATGTCAAATGTTTTAAAGCTGGTTACTCTATGCATGCTTTAACCAGCTATACATTTTTGTATAGACATTTTTGTTTAACCTCTAACGGTTTACCAGTTAAACAAAAATCATTCAGAATGAAGAGGACTTCAGAGACAAAACATTCAAAATAATGTTATAGTATAGCTTTATATAGATCCTTAATATACGGCATTTTAGTCAAAATCATGTACATCCACTTCTGGGAAAACAAAGTTCTCTAAACTTTTTCCATGTAAAGGGTAACTGGGGTTGGCGTTTTTTCCTTCATGCCTCATCCTAAAAGATATTGCATTTATATACCGAGTTTGCTAATTGCCGAATTTTCGTTTTTGGATTATAGTCATAGACACACATATACATGCACGGAATTTTTCTAAAAATGTACATGTAAATGATGTGTTTTTTTATGGACGCTCTTTAACTGCTGTGGTTCTCAGCGTCCCATTCTAAATTGGGCGTGAAAGACCGCTTAATTTTGCTCAACGGCTTTACTTCCCTTCCGAAGGAAGCCATGCTAAGGATTTTTACACGCGAAAAAATCCATCGTCCTCCGCCGGGTTTGAAGCCACGACCATTGGTATATGAAGTCAGCATGGTAACCATTACACCATGGAGGAGGTAATCACCATAACTCAAAAACGAGAATACTTGGTATTTAAGTTTAGTATCTTCCAAGGATGCGACACACATTTATCTGGAAAATTATTCGAATATTTGGATTTTGACTATAACGATTTTGATTGCAATACCATATACTTACATCGCAAATAAAATATATTTTTTCAATTTTCTGAAGACCTCTATAATTCGGATGAATTTTGCAAAACTATTAAACCATAAGAGATAGACAAAAACTTACTACACAAAAATGTAGATCTCGCTAAAATACATAATTTGCTATTACGTTTTTGTTGTAGAGTGACCGTTTTCGAAGTATTTCTTGTTATTGATTTCAAGTTTAAACTACCTACATTTTCTCAAAAGGGACCAATGAAAAGGAATCGAAGCTCAATTTTTTCACATAGCGGCCAGCTTTTAAAATATTTGACTATCGCTAACAAGGGCGCAGTAGGAGACCATTTCTGCCAATGTTGTCTCGATTAGCACGAAGTACATAGAAGTATAAGCTCTTGTAAGAATAGATTGTATGTGTATCAGCTAGAGAAAGCTATGCGAATGGAGCACACAACATTATTTTCTACGGTTGAGCGTAATTGAGTAGTTTGGGAGTTCATTTCGGATCGCAAGCTTGATTTTTACGTAATCCACGCGCAAAGAAGTGCAAATTCTGAACATCTGCCATTTTCACAAAATACATCACAGAACAACAATAAGATTAGTTTGTCACGGCCTGCTATAACCGTATCTTCAACGCGCGGCAATTCAAAATAAAATACCAACTATAACCCTTGGTGAATGGCTCAAAATTAACCTCAAATTTATTTCATCTTTCGTAGCTTTTCTTTTAATAATAGAAAATTCTGGTAGAAAAAATGTGATGTGCTCCATTCACATGACTTTCTCTTCATATTTGTAACAAACTATTATTAATAATATTATTCTTCTATCTACTTCATGCTAATCGAGATAAACATTAGCAGAAACGCTCTTATTAAGGGAATACAAAGGTTAAACTGACAGTCAAATGTTTTAAAATGTGGTTGCTATGGTATTGAAATCCGCTTCTTTACGTGGTCAAGCGTTGACAAGTAACCGTATGAGAAAAGTTTATCTATTTTAAAACTGAAGTCAATAACAAGCAATATCACAAAAACGGCCAACTCCACGAAAAAAAAAAATGCATATGGTATAGATTGTGTGATTTATCAAGATCTATATTTTTTATAGGTTAAGTTTTTGTTTATCTCCTACATTTACCAGTTATGCAAAATTCAATGAAATCAACCCGAATAAAGAGGTCTTTAGAGGCTATTCCCATAAATATACAATTTATTTGTCATGAAAATAACTCAAATATAAGAAATTTTAATCAAAATCGTTAGACCCATTTTTGAGAAAATCAAAATTTTCTAATTTTTTTCCATGTAAAGGGTAGCTTGGGGCGGGGGGATTTTCTTGAAAAGCTTCTTGTCGCATCTTTGGAAGATAATGAACTTAAATGTCAAGTTCGGGTTTAGCGGGATTTTCGTTTTTGAGCCATGTGCCCACGATATTTTTTCTAAAAATGTTTTTTTTTTTTGTATTCAGGGGGATCCAAAACATGTATTTCCGTTGAAATCTCGGTATCAACTTTTTAGTGCAATACAATACGTTCTCTATACATTACGTGTAGAGAAAGTAAAAACATTCTATGATACCCGACAGCGTCTCGTTTCACAGCATTCACTCTCTAATCAAATACCATAACTTTACACTCTTAAATCTACACCACCGTTTTGGATACAGAGGACTCTAAAACTGGATTTTCTGTGAAATCTTGATGGAAAATACGATAGCTTCTGTATCTATGTACTGTGTGAATTGTGCATATGTGCTACAGAAAGTAAAATTCAGAATGTTCCACTCACATGACTTTCTCTAACTGTTCCATAAACAGACCGTTAAATGCTAACCTGATATATAACTTTAGTATCTTCCAAGTATGCGACACGAAGATTTTCAAGAAAATCCCCCACCTCAAACTATTCGTTACATGGAAAAAATTGCGAAAATATTGATTTTCTCAAAAATGGCTCTAACGATTTTGATTACAGTCTCTTACATTTAAGATATTTGTGACAATAAAATGTATATATTCCATTTTCTGGGAATAACCTCTGAAGACGTGTTTATTCTGGACGTGGAATTTTGCATAATGGTAAACTGTAAGAGACAGACAAAACGTAGAACTCGTTTAAAACACACAATTTATGTTACATACATTTTTACTCTCTCTATATGTACACAGTGTATAGAGGATGTATTGTATTCCACCCAAAAATTCGATACCGAGATTTCACCGGAAATACATGTTTTAGGACTCCCTGAATAAAAAAAAAAGCATTTTCAGAAAAAGGTCCGTGTGTATGTATGTGTGTGTGTGTCTATGCACAGCATAGCTCAAATACGAAAATACCGTTAAATACTAAACTTGTTATTTAGGTTTGGTATCTTCCAAGTATGCGACACGAAGATTTTCAAGAAAATCCCCCGATCCCCAACTACCCTTTACATGGAAAACTTTTCGAAAACTTTGATTTTCTAAAAAATAGCTCTAACGATTTTGATTAAAATCCCGTATATTAAAGATATTTACATATCAAATAAAATGCATACCTTGAATTTTCTGGGAATATCCTCTGAAGAGCTCTTTATTGTGGATGAATTTTGCTAATGTTGCTTAACTGCTAAACGGTAAGAGATAGACAAAAACTTACTACACAGAAAATGTTGATCTGATCAAAATTCACAATATATGTCCTCTACGTTTTTATTGTGAAGGTAACCGTTTCCGAGATATTTCTTGTTATTAGTTTCAATTGTGAAGTACTTATTCTTTTCTCAGACAGGAAGTGTCCGTTTTTCTTTTGTTCTACTCCTGGCAAAGCAAAGAAGCGATTTGCAATGACAATCGAATAGCGACAGCTTTTAAAACATTTGACTATCGGTTTAGCCTAGTGTATTCCCTTATTTTCTTTCTACTTATAAGGAATTAAGTAGTAAGAACGTTCTGCTAATGATTATCTCGATTAGCAAGGTGCAGAAAGAAGAATAATCTTATGTAAGAAGTTTGTAGAAGAGCTAGAGAAAGTCATGTGAATGTATAACATCAAATTTTTTTCGTGGGTTTTACAGTTTTTGAGATATTCTTTGTTATTAATTTCAGTTTTAAATGTTTACATTTTTCTCATACGGGGATTTGTCAACTCTTGTTCATACAAACTAAGGTACTTCAGTCACATAGCAACCATCTTTTGAAACACTTGGCTGTCACTGTCACCTATGGGGCTCCCTTCTACTTACAAGAAAGCACGTAATCAGACTATTTCTGCCAATTTTTTTCTCGATTAGCATTAAATAAATAGAAGAACAAACCTCTTAAGAATAATTTATTGCAGAGATGTAGAGCAAGTCATGTGAATGGAACACATCAGATTTTTTTGTAGTGTTAAGCGTTTTTTATATATTCCAGATTATTGCTTTCAATTTTCAGCCACTTTAACTTTTCTCAAACTGGAAAAAATATTTGTTCTTGTTTGTTTACTTCTGGAAAGCAACAAGACTGGAATTTCTATTGTTTCACATAGCGACAGGCTTTTAAAGGACCAGACCGTCGCTTTAGCCTGTGCATTTTCTTGTTGTCTTTCTACTTACAAGGAAGCTAGTAATAAGACTAATTATCCTTATGTTTGTCTCTATTTTATGAAGCAGATAGAGGAATAAGCTTTTTAACAAAATGTGTTACAGAGACGTAGAAAAGTCATGTGAATAGAACACATCAGATTTTTCTTTTTTTTGGTGCTTCTCTATCTACTATGTATATTGTACATACTTGCTAGAGAAAGAAAAGCTCAGTTCCGATGACATTTGGAGCAGGTTTTACGAAGACACCGCAAATCACGTGTTCGCACTGGATATAGCAGCATTTTAACGTCAAAGTCTGGCCATAACACATGTAATTGAATAACAAAACCGTCGCTCCACACAGTGGATGTAGAGCGCTAATCATGAAATTGGATTACTTTCCCCGTGCGCTCTTTGACTCATGTTTTCACACGTTGCTCTGTTTATACTCCGTACAGCAAAGTGGTCACAGGCTAAAAAAAATTGTGTTGGGATAGAGAGAGTGGAAATTAAGAGACCGTAAAGCCCCGACCAATGGACCTTAACGCTGAGGTAGCTATTTGCAATTAAAAAAAATGGGCAAGTGGCTGTAGACTTCCGCAGTGCGGCTAGCGTTGCTAAATGAATTACTAAAAGTCCCTTCAACGTCAATGTTTTCAGCAAACAAAAGCTAAATACGTTAGTGATCTGTTAAGTACAACCAAATTCCAAAATTATCTTTACCTGCTGCATACAAATTCGGTATTCGTCAAAACCAAACTGCTGGCTAATGCATTAAAATAATTTTAAAAAGCATGATTTTCTCTAGCCTCTCTAGAAACTTCTTACAAAAGATTATTCTTCTTTCTACACCATACTAATCGAGATAAACATTAGCAGAATGTTCTTATTACTTATTTCCTTATAAGTAGAAGGCAACTAAAGGTATGTACTATGCTATAGTGATAGTCAAATGTTTTAAAAGGTCCGTTATGCGATTGTCATTGGAAGTAGCTTCTTTGCTTGGCCAGGAGTAGAACAAAAGAAAAACAGCCACTTCCTGTCTCAGAAAAGTATAAGTACTTCACAATTGAAACCAATAACAAAGAATACTTCGGAAACGGTTACCTCCACAACAAAAACGTAAAAAAACATAAATTGTGTATTTTAACGTGATCTACATTTTTGTGTTGAAAGTATTTGCCAAGTGGTTAGACTGTTCACCTCTCACCTAGGCGGCTCGGGTTCGATCCCAAGCGCCCACATGTGGGATTCGTGGTGGACGAAGCGGCGTCTGGGGGGATTTTCTCCGGTGACTCATTGTTCCAACATTAGTTGATTACATTTACTACCATCCATTTCGCTTTCATTTCATGTCATCCACTTCCTAACGCCTGGCTACGGGACGACCACTCGTTCCGGGTTCTCCATTCTGTTGGCTCCCCAACAGGCTTCTGACCCCTACGCAAACGCTTGTAAGTCCAAAGGGGGTGTCAGTCCTAAATACGGGGATGGTAAACAGACTACGAAAAAAAAAAAAAAAAGAAGGTAGTATATCTCTTACAATTTAAAGCAAAATTCAGCCATAATGAAGAGAATTCAGAAGATATTCCCTGCAAATTCTAGATACACATTTTGTTTGTCATGCATTATCTCAAACACATGACATTTTAATTAAAAATGTTACAGCTATTTTTGAGAGAAAAAAAAAACTTTCACAATTTTTAACCATATGAAGGTAAGTTTGTGTGCGGCGACTTTTTCGTGTCGCATCCTTGAAAGATGCTAATAACAAAGTTGGTATTTAAAGGTATTCTCGGTTTTGAGCTAAGCTGCCCAAAACCACACACGGACCTTTTTACTTTCTCTACACGTACTATGTATAGAGAAGGTATTGTATTGCACCCAAAAATTTGATACCGAGATTTCACCGGAAATACATATTTTGAGACCCCCCGAATAAAAACACTTTTAGAAAAATGTCATGTGCATGTATGTGTGTCTGTCAGCAGCATAGCTCAGAAACAAAAATACCGTTAAATACCAAACTTGATATTTAAGTGCAGTAGCTTCCAAGGATGCGACAAGAAAATCCCCCCCCCCAACCCAAACTACCCTTTACATGGAAACAATTTAGAAAATTTCTATTTTCTCAAAATAGCTCTAACGATTTTGATTAAGATCTGTTTAAGATATTTACATGTGAAATAAAATGTATATCTTGAATTTTCTGGGAATAGTCTCTGAAGACTACTTTATCCTGGATGAATTTTGCATAACTACTAAACCATAAAAGATGGACAAAAACTTATCACACAAAAAATGTAGAGCACGTTGAAACAATTTATATTACATTCATTTCGTTCGTGGAATTGATCGTTTTTTATATATGCCTTGATTTTGGTTTCAGCTTTAAGGAACTTATACTTTTCTCATACAGAATTTGTCAACTCCTGTCCATACAAACAAAGGAACTTCAGTCACATAGCAACCAGCTTTTGACTATCACTTTAAACTATGGTACTCCCTTATTTCGCTTCTACTTACAAGGAAGCAAGTAATAAGACTATTTCTGCTAATTTTTTCTCGATTAGCATGAATAAATAGAAGCATAAGTTTTTTAACAATAATTTATTGCAGAGATGTTGAGAAAGTCATGTGAATGGAACACATAAGATTTTTTAAAATGTTTTTTCTGGATTCAGATGGTCTGAAAACATGTCTTAACGGTGAAATCTTGGTCTCGAATTTTTGTGTAGAATACAATACCTTCTCTACTGACATTGCACATCCGTGCTAGAGAAAGTAGTAGTTATCATGCTGCTGTGAGATGAAAAAAACATCTGATGTACTATATTCGCATAGCTTTCTCTGCCTATTTTACAACAAATTATACTTACAGCAGTATAGTATTTTATGTGCTTAATTCTCAACAAGATAAACATTAACAGAAATGGTTCTATTACATATATTTCCTTGTTAGAGGAATAAGAAAATACATTTAGGTAAATAGACAATCAAATCGTTTTAAAGGCGCTCACTGTGGGATAGATTTAGAGTTTCCTTCTCTTTGTTTTTCCAGGAAGAAAAAGTTAGAATAACGGCTTTCTATTTGAGAAAGTATCAATTTATATATTTTGCCATTTATAGTTTACTCCTCAGGCATGTTCACACGTTTGGAAATAAGTTATCAGTTTTAATAAAAACTAAATGAGAATTTTACAGTTAAAGCAAATAACCTTTATTAACAAAAATATATAGCACAACATTAAAAATATATTTTCACAAAAATTAAAATTTTCAAAACATTTTAGCACAGCTAAAATTTAATATTTCCAGACTTATAGCATAGTGTAACCTTTATTCTGTAAAGTAGAATGTTTTGGATATCATTGTTAGTAGTTATGCAGTTCAATTTTTTTTTTGGTTGAATACATAAAAAAGCATATAGTGTTCCATTCACATGACTTTCTGTACATCTCTGTAACAAATGATTGTTAATAAGGTTAATCTTCTATTTCATGCTAATCGAGATAAACATTAGCAGAAATGGTTTTATTTCTTAGTTCCTTGTAAGTAGAAGGGAAATAAGGGAACACACTAGGCTAAACCGACAGTCAAACGTTTTAAAATGTGGTTACTATGGGATTGAAATCCATTTCTTTGCAGGACCAGAAGTTGACAAGTTCCAGTATGAGAAAAGTTTAAGTATTTTAAAAGTGATGCCAAAAAATAACAAGGAATTTTTAAAAAACTGTTAACTCCAGGAAAAAATATATATGACATAAATTATGTAATTTAAGGTAAGCCACATTTTTGGCGTATATATATATTTATTTTCATATAAATATCTTAAACATAAGAGATAGTAATCAAAATAATTGGAGCCATTTTGGAGAAAGTCAAACTTTTCTAAAATTTTCCCATGTAAAGGGTAGTTGGGGTGGGGGATCTTAGTGAAAATCTTCGTGTCACATCCTTGAAAGATACTCAACTTAAATACCAAGTTTGGTATTTAATAGGCTTTTTGTTTTTGAGCTTTGCTGCACACACATGCACAGAGAAATATTACTGTAGAGAAAGTAAAAAAGCTTTTAAACGTAATCTCCTATTTATACTATATGTATATTGTACCTTAAAGGTAGTAAATTACTGGTTTCTGGATTATTCGTGTTTTTCGATTAGCTGCATCTTCTCCCCTATTACCGCGAATATTCGAGAGTATGCTGGAATTGTACAAAGAAGTAGATCGGAGAACTTAAAAGTCATTTAAATGCACCTTGTAAAATTAATCTGATGTCTTATATATTTTTACTTTCTCTATACGTACTATATACATAGCGTATAGAGAAGGTATTGCACACCACCAAAAAATTCGATACCGAGATTTCACCGGAAATTTATGTTTTAGGGTCCCCTGTATGAAAAAAAAAGGATTTTCAGAAAAAGGTCCGTGTGTCTGTGAACACGATAACTCAAAAACGAAAAGTCGGTAAAATACCAAACTTGGTATTTAAGTTGTGTATCTTCTAGGGATGCGACACAAAGATTTTGAGAAAATTCCCTCCACCCCAAACTACCCTTTACATAGAACTTTTTTCGAAAATGTTGATTTTCTAAAAATGGCTCTAACGATTTTGATTAAAATATCGTATATTAAAGATATTTACCTGACAAATAAAATGTAAATTTTGAATTTTCTGGGAATAGCCTCTGAGGACTACTTTATTCTGGATCAATTTTACGGAATTTTGCATAACTGCTAAACCGTAAGAGATGGACAAAAACTTACCACACAAAAATGTAGAGCACATTAAAACATACAATTTATGTTATACACATTTTTTTTCGTGGTGTTGATTGTTTTTGAGATATTCCTTGTTTTTGGTTTCAGCTATAAAAAACTTATACTTTTCTCATATAGGACTTTGTGAACTCGTGCCCATACAAACAAAGGAACTTCAGTCACATAGCAACCAGCTTTTGACTATCACTTTAATTTATGGTACTTCCTTTTTTCGCTTCTACTTACAAGGAAGCAAGTAATAAGTCTATTTCTGCTAATTTTATCTCGAATTAGCAGGAAGTAAATAGAAGCATAAGCATTTTAAAAATAATTTATTGCAGATATATAGAGAAAGTCATGTGAATGTAACACATTAGTTTTTTGAGATAATAAGTCTGAGGTAGAGCTGAAATCTTTAATCTCGGCTAAACACCATAGCAACGGACACTAGGAGACAGTTTCCCGACATGGCTGCAGGATCCAGCATTTAATTTATTCTCGACTACACTGAAATCAAATTTCTGCCTCTGATCGATATTTACAAGAGATCAAGGGTTACCGTAATGTGCTGTGTATGTAAATGCATACGATGGTTGCTAATTTTAATTTGTCCCTATTCATCGTGATGCCCTTTGTGGCCAGGTAAATGTGCGGCCAAATCTGCAGCGCTAAATGTTCGCGAGTCCAAAAACCCTGATTAGAGGTACATATCGTAGAACAAAATATCACTGTAAAACTGAATGTCTGAGGTTCGAGTAACATTACTACGGTATCGTAATGTATTGTCACATAGTTAGCTTTCTTTGTCCACTTTCGATTCTTTTATTTCCATAACATTTTATATTTCCACTTTTAAAGCGAGACAGTATGGAACATTTAGGTTAATAACATTAATTTCTGAGAGCTCAAAGCACTTTAAACCTTCTTTACAGTACTAGATATGTACATACATGTTTATCTTCCAAGAAAGCGACACGAAGGTTTTGAGGAAATCTCCCCCACCCCGAACTACCCTTTACATGTAAAATGTTTCGAACTTTTTTATTTTCTCAAAAATGGCTCTAACGATTTTGATTAAAATACCACAAGCGACTTTTTGGGTGCAATACAATAGTACATGCATAAAAACTAATAGAATTAAAATTATATTATTCTCTCCAATAAGCTTTTCCAGTCAGCGAGCAGGTTTCTCACCCGCAGGTCCCGGGTTCGATACTCGACTCGGGAGGAGAGGTTTTCTTTAACCAGAATTATTCCCTACCTCCCACAGAGTCTGGAGGTATGTGTGTGTGAGTGTGTGTGTGTGTGTGTGTGTGTGTTTGAGGAAAATATAACGATTAAACCCAACACAAAGTGTCTACAGATAACGAGCTATTTCTAATGCAAAGTCCCCTGTATCATCTTAGATGTTAAACGGGGCTATATAAACGAAACAAAAAAACATCTGATGTGTCACACTCACATGACTTTTTCTTCTTTCAAAGCATTATTATTTTTTCCTACACAATGATAATCGAGATAAACATTAGCAGAACATTATTACTTAGTTCCTTATAAGTAGGAGGGAATGCACTAGGCTAAACCGACAATCAAATATTTTAAAAGCGATTGTCATTGCAAATCGCTTCTTTGCTTGGCCAGGAGTAGAACAAAAGAAAAACAGAGACTTCCTGTCTGAGAAAAGTATAAGTGCCTTACAATTGAAACCAATAACAAGGAATATCTTGGAAATGGTTACCTTCACAACAAAAATATAGATGACGTAAATTGTGTGTTTTGGGACATATACAATTTTTGTGTAGAAAGGTTTTGTTTATCTTTTACGGTTTAGCAGCTAAGCAAAATTTCGTAAAATTTATCCAGAATAAAGAGGTCTACAGAGGCTATTCCCAGAAAATTCAAGATAAACATTTTATTTGGAACGTAAATAACCTTAATATACGGGATTTTAATCAAAATGGTTATAGCTATTTTTGAGAGAATCAACATTTTCGAATAAAGTTCCATGAAAAGGGTAGTTTGAGGTGGGGGGATTTTTCTCAAAATCTTCGTGTCGCATCCCTGGAAGATACTAAACTTAAATTCCAAGTTTGGTATTTTATCGACTTTTCGTTTATTAGTTATCGTGTTCACAGACACACGGACCTTTTTCTGAAAATGCTTTTTTTTGGATACAGGGGACCCTAAAACATATATTTCCGGGGAAATCTCGAAATCGAATTTTTCGGTGGAATAAAATACTTTGTTCACTTTTTACATTGTAGATACGGGCTAGAGAAAATAAAAACTGTAATATTGTATAAATGCAGTTAAGAGGTTTAATATAGTTGGTGAAGTAGCAAGATAAACAGCCAAGATGTCAACAAAGATGACGTTTTTAATAAAGCAAACCTGGCTGTTAACCCACGATGAAACAAAATGAGAGAAATTAATTTGTGTGCTTGTGTTGCTTTATCCTTCTCGGCTGAGTCAAGGAATCCCTGACACTTTAAAGTTCATCTAAATATAATTTCCCCTCTTTACGAGTTGTGTTGACCTGCCAGGGCTCGTCAGCTGTCAACGCCTGTTGCTTCCAAATGCTACCGAGATCTAGCAGAAGAAAACATAACACATGTTGCTAAGCAAGATGGCTACAACCACAAAACAGATCTTTTAAAGATATCTACAATTTTACTTTCTCTAAACGTACTATGTACATAACGTAGAGAAGATATTGTATTGCACACAAAAGTTCCAATCCGAGAATTCACCGGAAATACATGTTTTGAGGCCCCCAATTAAAAAAAACCATTTTTAGAAAAAGGTCGTGTGTGTTTGTGGATTGCGTAGTTCAAAAACGAAAATACCCAAACTTGGTATTTAGGTGTGGTAACTTAAAAGGATGCGACAAGAAAATTCTCCCACCCAGACTACTCTTTACTAGGAAAAATTGTCGAAAACTTAGATTTTATCAAAAATGGCTCTAACGATTTTGATTAAAATACCGTATATTAAACATATTTATATGGCAAATCAAGTGTATATCTTGGATTTTCTGGGAATAGCCTCTAAAGATCTCTTTATTTTGGATGAATTTTGTTGGATTTTGTAAAACTAGTAAACCGTAAGAGACAGGCAAAATCTTTCTACGCACATAAGTAGATATCGTTGAAACACACAATTTATGCCATATACATTTTTTCGTAGAGTTGAACATTTTTGAGATATTCTTTGATATTGGTTTCAGATTTAAAATACTTAAACTTTTCTCACACGGAAAGACGTAAACTCCTGGCCCTGCATAGAAACGGATTTCAACCACATGGCAACCAGCTTTTAAGAGATTTGACTGTCGTTTTAGCCAAGTGTATTCCCTAATTTTCAAGAAAGCAATTAATTAAGACAATTTCTGCTAATGTTTATCCTGATTATCAAAAAGTAGATAGAAGAATATGTTTTTTACAGCGATCTAGAGAAAGTCATGTAAATGAAACACATCAGATTTTTACTTACTCTACTACTAGCTTACAATAAGTAAAGGAAGTAGTGCAACCCACCAAAGATTCGATGCGGATGCTTTTACGTAAAATTTACATTTTGAGGCCCCTTGAATAAAACAGACGTATTCTAATCGCTATCAACTTCCTGATAATCGAGATACACATTAACAGAAATTGCCTTTTTACTTGCTTCCTTGTAATTAAAAGCGAAATAAGACAGTACCATAGGTTAAAGTGGTCAAGTGTTCTAAAAGCCGGTCACTATGTGAAACAATTGAAATCCAGTTCTCTTTGCTTGTTAGGAGTTTGAAAAAAGTTTAAGTACGAGGCTTATGCTGAAACCAATAACTCGAAATATCTCGAAAACGGTTAATTCTATATATATATATATATATAGACGTGTTACATTCACATGAGTTTCTCTACACTGCTCTGCTGTTACAAATTATTGTTAAACAGCTTATTCTTATGTTAGAAGAAGTGGATAGAAATATAATTTATGATAATCCAGTTAAACATTAGCAGAAATTGCCTAAAATAGTTGCTTCCTTGTAAGCAGAAAAGAAACAAGGGAATACACTATGCTAAAACGATAGTGAAATCTTTTAAAAAGCTGGTTGCCATGTGGTTGAAATCCGCTTTTTTTGCAGGGCCAGGATTTAAACTTTTCCGTAAGAGAAAATTTTATCATTCAGAATAAAGAGGTCTTTAGAGGCTATTCCCAGAAAATTCAAGATATACATTTTATTTGCCATAGAAATATCTTTAATATACGGTATTTTAAACTAATTCGTTAGCGCTATTTCTGATAAAATTAACATTTTCAAAATGTTTCCCATATTAAGGATAGTTTGGGGTTGGGGAATTTTTCTCAAAGTCTTCGTGTCGCAACCCTGGAAGATAACTGAAATACCAAATTCGTTTTTGAGTTATCGTATTCACAAACACATACACACACACACGAATCTTTTTCCAGAAATACTTTCTTTTTGGATTCAGGGGACCCTAAAGCGTCTGTTTCTGGTGAAATCTCAGTATCGAATTTTTGGATGAAGTGCAACACCTTCTCTATATACTGTGTACATAGTACGTATAGAGAAAATCTGATATGTTCCATTCAAATGACTTTCGCTATATCTCTACAAAAAATATTATTAAAAAGTTTATGCTTCCATTTACTTCCCGCTGATCGAGAAAAAGTTAGCAGAAATAGTCTTATTATTGCTACCTTGAAACTAGAAGTGAAATGAGGGATTATCATAGGTTAAAGGGATAATCAAAAGCTAGTTGCTATATGACTGAAGTTCCTTTGTTTGTATGGACAGGAGTTGATAAATTCCTGTATGGGAAAAGTTAAGTTTTTCATAGCTGAAATCAAAAACAAGGAATATCTCAAAAACAATCAACTCCACGAAAAAATGTATGTTACACAAATTGTGTGTTTTAAGGTGTTCTACATTTGTTGTGTGGTAATTTTTTGTCCATTTCTTACAGTTTAGCAGTTATGCAAAATTCTGTAAAATTCACCCAGAATAAAGTTGTTTTCAGAGGCTATTCCCAGAAAATTCAAAATATAAATATTATTTGTCACACGGACACACGGACACACACACATACGGACCTTTTTCCGAAAATGCTTTTTTTAGATAAAGGGGACCCTAAAACATATATTTCCGGTGAAATCTTGGTATCGAATTTTTTGGTGGAGAGCAATACATTCTCTATACACTATGTATATAGTGCCTATAGAGAAAGTAAAAAACGCATATTATATAAATTATATGCTTTAACGAGATCTACATATTTTGTGTAAAGTTTTTGTCTATTTCTTAAGGTTTAACCGTTATGCAAAATTCTGCAAAACTCATCCAGAATAAAGAGACCTTCAGAGGCTATTTCCTGAAACTTCAAAATATACATTGTATATTTAATATGAGGTATTTTAATCAACATGTTTAGAGATGTTGAGATAAATAAAATTTTCCAAAAATTTCCATGTAAAGACTAGTTAAGGGTGAGGGTGTTTTCTTGAAAATCTTCGTGTCGTAAGTACCAAGTGTGGTATTTAACGGTATTGTCGTTTTTGAGCTATACTGTAAAAAAATGGAAATGGCGTGTTATTTATGGACGCTCTTTAACTGCTATGGTTCTCAGCGTCCCATTCTATATTGAGTGTGAAAGACCGCTTAATTTTGCTCAGATGTCTCTCTATCAGGCTTGAGGTTCTTTTGCACGCCGTAAATCTACGACACGGGACCAACGGCTTTACTTCCCTTCCGAAGGAAGCCATGCTAAGGATTTTTACACCCGAGAAAAATCCACCGTCCTCCGCCGGGTTTGAACCCACGACCTTGGGTGTATGAAGTTAGCATGGTGACCATTACACCACGGAGGGCGACTGAGCTATGCTATCTACAGACACACACCTTTTTCAAAAACTGCTTTTATCGGACTCAGGGAACCTTAAAAAATATATTTCCGGTGAAATATCGACATCGAATTTTTGGGTGGGTTACAATACTTACTCTATCCACTATGCACATTGTACATACGGGCTAGAGAAAGTAAAAATGACCCGTTTATAATGGAACGTCTAGTCAATATTGTAACGGCGGCGCGTGACCCTGAACAATCTCTGACTCGCTCAAACAATAGAGCGAATGGACATAATAGCCGGGCAGACACAGGCCTTTGTGTTTCCCTGCAATACTTCTCGGGCATTCTGTATCTCTATATCCAGAAAATTCCGCTTCCAGAGTAATCTCTTTCGAAATGGACAAAACGTAAGTTCCCTGTAATTTCTAAGACTGGAATTTTCGGAGCCCGGCTATGGGACTATATAAAGCGACCGAACAGCCGGGAATTAGTTAAAAAGCAATTGGTAAATGACCAGCGCTAAGAAAGTGGCGTTATCACGTGGCTCAGTTAATTGTGTACCAAAGGTGTAAAGTATTGTATTACGTGAGTGCCCTAGTGAAGAACAAAGAGAATTGTGTTCTCGTGTTACAATATATAGTCACACGTCTGCTTTTTCTCCCTGCATTTCTATAGATATTCAATTAGCAGTACACAATTCCTATTTTATACCTTCACAATGAACGTATGTAATAAGCTTAAAGGATTAAATTCCTGCAATTCCTCATGTATATAACTCTATCTGTTTTAAAAAGGAAGCTTTTCTAGTGGAGTTCCAATTCTATTAGTTTAACAATGTTAAAATAATCGAACAAATGCTGTTTTGTACTATAGAGATATAAAATTAAAGCATCTGATATGTTCCATTTACATGTCGTTCGTTTACTCTTTCTCAAAAATAATCTGATGTATTCCATTCACATGACTCTCTCTACATCTGAGTAATAATTTATTGTTAAAAAGCTTATGCTTCTTTTTACTTCATGCTAATCGAGAAAAAATTAGCAGAAGTAGTCTTATTACTTGCTTCCTTGTAAGTAGAAGCGAAATATGGGAGTATTATAGGTTAAAGTGAAGTTAAAAGTTGGTTATTAGGTCACTGAAGTCCCTTTTTTTGTATGGATACGAGTTGACAAATTCGTGTATGAGAAAAGTACGTTTTTCAAAGCTGAAACCAAAAACAAGGAATATCTCAAAAACGATAAACTCCTGTAAAAAATGTATATAACATAAATTTTGTGTTTTAATGTGCTCTACATTTTTTGTGTGGTAAGTTTTTGTCCATTTCTTATGGTTTAGCAGTTATGCAAAATTTCGTAAAATTCATCCAGAATAAAGTAGTCTTCAGAGGCTATTCCCAGAAAATTAAAAATATACATTTTATTTGACAGGTAAATGTCTTCAATATACGCTATTTTAATCAAAATCGTTAGACCCATTTTTAGAAAATCAAAATTTTCGAAAAAAGTTGGAGTGGGGGGATTTTCTTGAAAATCTTCGTGTGCATCCTTGGAAGATACCAAACTTAACTACCAAGTTTTGTACTTAACGGTCTTTTCATTTTTGAACTATGCTGTCCACAGTCACACAGACAGACACACACACACGCACACATACGGACCTTTTTCCAAAAATGCTTTTTTTGGAATTCAGGGAGACCCAAAACATGTATTTCCAGTGAAATCTCGGTATCGAATTTTTGGGTACATTAAAGTACCTTCTCCATACACTATGTACATATTACGTATAGAGAAAGTAAAGATATTCTTAGAAAAGATTATTGTTTTATTTAAAGCACACTAGTCAAGATAAACATTAGCCTGAACTGTTTTATTACTTTCTTTCCTGTAAGTAGAAGGGCTAAAACGATAGTTAAATTTGTAAAAGCTGCCATTGCGCGGTTGAATTTTAATTCTATTTAATTTTCATGGCCAGAAATAAAAGGGATATGAAACGTATGAGGACTTCCTGTATGAGAAAAGCTTAAGTACTTTAAATTTGAAACCATAACAGGGAATATCTCGGAAATCGCTAACTCCACAAAACCAGAGCATACTAGTCGAAATAAACATTAGCAAAAGTTGTCTTATTACTTGCTTCCTTATAAGTAAAAGGGAAATAAGGGTATACACTAGGGTAAAGCGATAGTTAAATATTTTAAAAGCTGCCATTTGGCGGTTTAATTTTAATTCTATTCACTTTCCATGGCCAGAAGTTAAACAAAAGACATATGAAACAGACGAGAACTGTATTATATGCGTGCTATTTATGGACGCTCTTTAACTGCAGTGATTCTCAGCGTCCCATTCTAAATTGGGCGTGAAAGACCGCTGAATTTTGCTCAGAGGACTCTCTATCAGGCTTGAGGTTCTTTGACGTGCCGTAGATCTACGACACGGGACCAACGGCTTTATTTCCCTTCCAAAGAAAGCAATGCTAAGGATTTTTACACCCGAAAAAATCCATCGTCTCTGCCGGATTTGAACCCGCGACCTTGGGTACATGAGGAGGACGACTGAGAACTATATGAGAAAAGTTTAAGTATTTTGAAATTAAAACTATAACAGGGAATACCGTTAAATCTACAAAAACAGTTGCGTGTTTTAAGGAGATGCACTCTTTTGTGTGATACTTCTCGTCTATCACGTACAGTTTATCAGTTATGCAAAAGGAATTCCGAACGAAGAGTACTTGAGGGGCTATTCCCGGAAAATTGAAGATATACATTTTATTTCTCGCAGATATTCAATTAGCGGTTTACAATTCCTATTTTATACCTTCACAATGGACACAGATTATTTTTGTTCGTAATAAGCTTAAAAGATTAAATTCCTGCAATTCTTCATGTATATAAATCTCTCTAATCTGTTTTGAAAAGGAAGCTTTTCTACTGGAGTTCTAATTCTATTAGTTTAGGCTTAACATTGTTAAAAATAATCAAATAAATGCTGTTGTGTACTATAGAGATATAAAATTTAAAAAGCATGTATGTGTATATGACAGAACAGTAAATTAAAATTATATATAAAAGGGGATTGTGTCTAGATTTGCATATGAATAAATGGAAAATATTTATGTATAGCAGGAAAATTAATTAAATAGCTTTTAGAATAAAGTGTGTTATGACGTATATTAAAATGAAATAAAATAGAGGTCTTGGTTTGCTGAACAGAATCAGGATTAACGTGGTGTGGGACACTGATCATTGAAACCACGGAACAAGATGTTAATCCCATGATAATTAATTTCGGAATGAACGGTTTATGTATGATCTAATTAAAACAATCCTTTTGTTTCCGCCGAATTTCGCGAATTCGGCGGATCACATCTGGTACATTATCAGCAGTCAACAGATTTTCGATAACCAGCAACCCCACTCCCCCCTGTAATTTGGTTGCATTTTTCACTTCAACTACCAATCTACGCCTGCTGCATTATCGATTTAACGGGAAACCAGTTTGGAACATACTGACACAGTTTCTCGGAGTTCCAAGGCTTTATTTCTTACTTACAGCCATAAATAATAATAATAATAATAATAATAATAATAATAATAATAATAATAATGCCTGCCTGGTTAGTGTGGTGGTAGCTTGTCTTTCGTGAGTTCGAATCTCGCTTAGGATGAGTTACCCGGATAAGGTTTTTTTTTCGGGGTTTTCCCTTATCCTGAGAAGACAAATGTATAGTAACTTTAAGCTCCATGGACCCCGAGAACATTTGAGCGTCATTTCACCAATTCCATTCATTGTCCGATATGACCAACATGGTTAAAGGACGTTAAGCTCCCTGGACCCCGAGAACATTTGAGCATCATTTCACCAATTCCATTCATTGTCCGATATGACCAACATGGTTAAAGGACGTTAAGCTCCATGGACCCCGAGAACATTTGAGCATCATTTCACCAATTCCATTCATTGTCCGATATGACCAAACCAGGTTAAAGGACGTTAGGATGCAAAAATAACAATAATAAAAATGGCCGCCTGGGTAGTGTGCTGGTAGCGTGTCTGCCTCACATTTTTTTTATGGCAAAAATACAGTTCCGCAGGCTTGTGACGACTCCGGCGCTGTATTTCTGTTTTTTCCATCTTTTCCAGTTTCCTATATTTCCTTAGTAGACCTTATTATTCTTAACGCTTTCCTTTTACATACACAAACATAGACACATTTACAAACACCCATGCGCAAGGCGGGACTCGAACCCACGATCCTGTGTACCACGAAGCGCCAAAGCGAGACACTTTAGTGAGCGCGGCCACCGGGATTGGCAAATCATTCAATAGGTCGTGAGTTCGAATCTCACTTTTTTCTTGTGGATTAGCATGAAGTAAATAAAAGCATAAGCTTTATAACAAATGCTGCAGAAATATAGAGAAAGTCAGTGAATGGAACTTCTCAGATTTTTTTTTAGATTCATTGGGTCTCAAAACATATATATCCGGTGAAATTTCGATTCGAATTTTTGGATGCAATACAATATCTTCTCCATACACTATGTACATAGTGAGTGTAGAGAAAGTAAAAATCTGATATGTTCCATTCATATAACTTTCTTACTTCATGCTAATCGAGAAAAAAATTAGCAGAAATAGTCTTATTACTTGCTTCCTTGTAAGTAGAACCGAAATAAGGGAACACCATAGGTTAAGGTGATAGTCAAAAGCTGGTTGCTATGTGACTGATGTTCCTTTGTTTGTATGGACAGGAGTTGACAAATTCCTGTATGAGAAAAGTATAAGATTTTTAAAGCTGAAACCAGAAACAAGGAATATCTCAAAAACGATCAACTCCACTAAAAAAATGTATATGTGTGTTTTAATGTGCTCTACATTTTTTCTCTGGTAGGTTTTTGTCCATCCCTTCAGTTTAGTAGTTATGCAAAACTCCGTCAAGTCATCTAGAATAAAGTAGTCTTCAGAAGTTATTCCCAGAAAATTCAAGATATTCATTTTATTTGTCATGTAAATATCTTAAATATAAGAGATTTTAATCAAAATGGTTAAGAGTCGATTTAGGGGAAATCAAAATTTTCAAAAAAGTTTCCATGTAAAGGGTTGTAGTTTGTGGTGCGGGGATTTTTTTGAAAAGCTTCGTGTCCCATCCTTGGAAAATAGCAAACCTAAATTCCAAGTTTCGTTCTTGATTTATGCTGTCCCCAAACGCGCGCGCACACACACTAACAGAAACTCTCATTGACATTTTTCTAAAAATGCTTCTTTTTGGATTGGGATGGTGTTAAAACATGTATATGCGGTGAAATTTCGGTATTTACGATACCTTATCTATACACTATGTACATAGAAGGTGTAGGGAAAGTAAGGGTAGATATATGGAATCCCGTGTGTGTACTTTTCACAATATTTCATGTAATAATTTGAAAGTAAATACGCTTCAGTTTGCAAGTTTAATCCTTTAATAAGCACTCTTTTGTTTGTCAGTTGCGAGACTTTCTTGTAAAGAAGCATTCAGAGAAATAGCGCTGTTTAAAGGCTCAAAGTGGAGGCGAGGAAGTATTCATGGCAGGGAATTATTATTTCGCTTAATCAACTCCTTGTGCATTAGAGGGGATGGATCAGCAACTTTGTGGGATACAAGATATTACAGAAACTTGCACACAAGGTAAACTTCGCCCTCAAAGAGCAGCTTTAGCATTGGATAAAGTTAAGCCACAAGCGAACAGTTGTAAAACGCACACCTTTGTGTATTCTGTATGAGAACTTCTAACATATCAATACTTAACTGATGCTTCTGCTGCCTTTATCTCCACACAAGAACGTGCCGAAGCCTTTGGTTACTTATAGAGCTTTTGTTTATTTAATGTTGGTACAACATCTTTGTCAGATGTTTCACATCTACTCGATTGTGGTAATTCCTTATTGATTAAAAAAAATCCGGTAAAAGGCGTGAGAAATGCAGGCATTTTATCTGCTAGTCTGAAGGACACTTGCTACATGCATACGACTCCTATTGGTTTTATGTCAAAAGTCCGACTTTCTAACCCTTATTAATGAACAGAAATCAGTTTAGGGCTGAGGTCGGAAGAAAAGTGGACGGGTCTTTAATTACTTATGATTATAATTGGTGTTATAGCCCACCAGAAAGAATGATTTTAAGATTTCTGTAAATATACAAAGCGGAAGATGAATAAGTGCGAATAACGTGCCACAGCCTTTGGTTTCTTATAGTGCTTTTGTTTATTTAATATTAATAGAATATCTTTGTCAGTTGTGTTTCAGACATACTCAGTTGGTTTGAAAAATATGCTGCAAAAGGTGGGAGAAATAGAAGTATTTTATCTGCTTGTCTGGAGGATACTTGCCACATGTATACGACTCCTACTGGTTTGATGTCAAAAGTCCGACACTCAAACCCTTATTAATGATTAGAGATCGGTTTAGGTCTCAGATTGGAAGAAAAGGGGTCGAGTCTTTAATTATTTATTAATTGACATTATAATGTGTGTTATAGCTCGCCAGAAAGAATGCTTTTCAGACTACCGTAAATAACGTGCCGAAGCTTTTGGTTGCTTATAGTGCTTTTGTGTGTTTAATGTTGACAGAACACCCGAGTCCTTTATCAGTTGTGTTTCACATCCACCCTGTAGCGTTAATTTCTGATTGGTTAGAAAAGTGTGCTGCAAACGGTGTGAAAAATGCAAGCATTTTACTGACTGACTGGAGAACGCTCGCTAGATCTTCTTTCTCCTGTTGGTTTGATGTCAAAATCCGACGTGGCCCTCCGTGGTGTAGTGGTTACCATGCTATACCCAAGATCGCGGGTTCAAACCGACCGAGGTCGACGCTTTTTCGGGTGTAAATCCTTAGCATGGCTTCCTTCCGAGGGGAAGTAAAGCTGTTAGTCCCGTGTATTAGATATACGGCATGTAAAAGAAGCTCAAACCTGATAGAATGGGATGCTGAGAACCACTGTAGTTAAAGAGCGTCCATAAATAAAACATTTCATTTTCTTGAACCTAAACTTAGCCCATTACTTTAGGTGTCCGAAAATGGGAGAGACCTAACAACTTTCAGAAAGTAATTGGACGACCCTAAGCACATTTGTCAACCAATTTCATATACTGTGCTCATCTCGAAATACTGGCAATTGTTGGTACGTTAATAATAGTTATTTATATTATAAGTAATGGTTTAAATAGACTATTATTTGTGAGTGGGGTGTTTAATACACGAGTCCTCTAATATCTCACAAGAAAATAATAGTCTAATAAGCCACGTGTAATACACAGCGTTTTATCCTACTCTAATATTAACTGAAATATTCTTATATGTATTAATATTAATATTATTAGAATCGTCATTACGAGCAATAGAATTCTAGTCATGACGTAGATAGTGCTTTGTTTGTTCGTAACCCCGCCGGAATAAACAGTTTCAATTCTGGTTGAACTTTAAACTGCACTAAATAAATCAATAAATGAATGAAAATGGATAATCCCGAAGACCTTTTATATTATGCCAAAAAATCCGATGTGCTTCATTCACATGAGTTTCTCTACATCTCTGTAACAAATTATTGTTAAAAAGCTAATCCTTCTATCTATTTAATGCTAATACTTCCTTTATAAGTAGAAGACAAATAAGGGAATACACTAGGCTTAACCGAAGGTCAAATGTTTTAAAATGTGGTTCCTATGGGACGAAAAAACGTTTCTTTCCGTGGCCAAGCGTTGACAAATTCCCGCATGAGAAAAATTTAGATATTTTAAAACTGAAATCAATAACAAGGTATATCTCGAAAACGGTCAACTCCACGAAAAAAATGTATATGACATAAATTGTGTGTTTTATCGTGATCTACATGTTTTGTGTAATAAGGTTTTGTCTATCGCTTAAGGTTTACCAGTTATGCAAAATTCATTAAAAATCATCCAGAATAAATGTGTCTTTAGAGGCTATTCCCAGAAAATTCAAGATATACATTTTATTTGACATGTAAACATCTTAAATATAAGGGATTTTAATCAACATCGTTACAGCCATTGTTGAGAAAATCAAAATGTTCAAACATTTTTCCTTGTAAAGGGTAGTTGGGGTGGGGGGATTTTCTTGAAAATCTTCGTGTCGCATCCTTGGCAGATACTGAACTTAAATACCAAGTTTAGTATTTAACGGACTTTTCGTTTTTGAGCTATGCTGTCCAAAGACACACACAAGCACACAGACCTTCTTCTAGAAATTTTTATTTTATTCAGGGGGTTGGTATCGAATTTTTGGGTGCAATATAATAGCTTCTCTATACACTATTTACATAATACGTGTAGAGAAAGTAAACAACTATACTTTGTTAACCTGCAGGTCGAAGGACTTATGTGACTAGGAATTTTCATTATTTAAAGAATAGGGAACTGCCAAAGGA
This sequence comes from Hymenopus coronatus, assembly GCA_030762935.1. NCBI lineage: Eukaryota > Metazoa > Arthropoda > Insecta > Mantodea > Hymenopodidae > Hymenopus > Hymenopus coronatus. Next base: position 163,932,566 of record CM060897.1, read on the forward strand.
GGTAAAATAATTTACAGTGATCAACAATTCACGAGGAAATAAAGACTCATTTTTGTTGTTTCCTAGAATACTTGAAGTCTATAGGATAGGGTAAAAGCTGTGGGCCACTTTTACTAGGCTGAGCTCTAAGGGTTTAAATTTGATCAATTTGCTACTGTACACGAATGACTCTATTATTGGACATCACCAAGTCCGGAATTAATTTGATTGCGCAGTGACAACTCCATTTGAGAGGTTTTCACGCAATTTAGTGCAGTTCCACCTGATTTCATTGAAGTAACAATTGAATCTAAAACATAGCAAATAGCGCGACTGAATCTCTAGCAAAGGTGTTTCCTTTTTACTTTCTCTACACGCAATATGTACATAATGTATAAAGTATTGCACTCCACCAAGAAATTCGATCCCGAGATTTCACCGGAAATATATGTTTTAGGGTCTCCTGTATCCAAAAATGATATATACATTTTTTTCGTGGAGTCATCGTTTTTCAGTCATTCCTTGTTTTTGGTTTCTGCTATGAAGACATACTTTTCTCATATAGGAATTTGTCAACTACTTCCATACAAAGGAACTTCGGTGACATAGCAACCAGCAAGGAACAAAGCAAACATAGCATCAAGGAACCAAGTAATAAGACTATTTCTGCTATTTTAGTCTGATTAACATGAAGTAAATAGATGTATAAGCTTTTTGAGAATAATTTGTTGCAGAGATGTGGAGAAAGTCATGTGAATGGTACACATCAGAATTTCTTTTTTCATTTTACCTATACTTTCTTAGTTTTCCGTTATGTTTTTACTCACCATTATACATGCCCAAGATGAGATTCGAACCTACGATGCCCTGAACCACGAAGTACCAAAGCTAGACCTTTTGAAGCACATCCCGTACGTGAAATGGTGGCAAAAAGTCACATAGTGGAAGTTTCGCTTAATCTAAAATACGAGTTCTAAGCCCCCTGCTGCAAAGAGTCACAATGTTTTCCTGCACGTAAAGCAATTACAATTTGAATTTTATACGGAAAATAAGACCATGAAATTGGTTCAAGAATTTAGTGTATTGGGAAAAGGGAGATCAGGCGGGTAAAAATAGCAGAAAGAGAATAAGGGGAGGGAGGGGAAGGTAGGGAACTCCACTCCACTGCTTTCGTATTAACATGAAACACAGGGGCCGCACAAATACGAATGTATATGGCTCCTGTGGGGCAGGGGAACATACACCACGTCTTGTATAGCAATGAAGCAGGGGTGCCAACTTACACCACCATTATCTGCTCCGCCTTCTCCAGGGACCTATCATTTCTGCCTAATATTGTAAGCAGCTTTCCATATGCATAGAGAATCCATGTGTTTTATTGCCTACACTCTTTGGAAACAAAACAAATACGATGTTTAATACAGCGTGGCAATAAAGAATCTGTCATAAATATTGCAGCAACGGCGAGTAATAAAGCAATCTTTGTATACCGGAATAGTTATTTACGATGCAAATGGTAAAAATGGTGTTTTATATTCTGAGTAGAAAGTTTGCGAAACGTAGGCCGAGCTTCTTACTCCCACGAACAATATAAAACAATTCTAACACGTGTGGCACACACGATTGCTTTCTCTAGCCCCGTATGTATAATAATGATAATAATAATAATAATAGTAACAATAATAATACTAATAATCTGTATAAAAACCCTGGTCCTTAATGTCTAAACCCAGGGCTAATATGCCAGCTTTTTAAAACTGTATTTATTACCATACAACATACGAGCTATTATTAACAGATTAATTGTGTACTATTTACATAGTGTATGGAGAAGGTATTGCACTCCACCCAAAAATTCGATACCAAGATTTCACCGGAAATATATGTTTTGGGGTCCCCTGAGTGCGAAAAAAGCATTTTTACTTTCTCTATACGTACTATGTACACAGTGTATAGAGAAGGTATTGTACTCCTCCCAAAAATTCGAAACCGAGATTTCACCGGAAATATATGTTTTAGGGTTCCCTGTATCAAAAAAAAGTATTTTCAGAAAAGGGTCCGTGTGTGTGTGTCCGTGTGTCTGTGAACACGATAACTCAAAAACGAAAAGTCGGTAAAATACCAAACTTGGTATTTAAGTTTAGTATCTTCCAGGAATGCGACATGAAGGGTTTTGAGAAAAATCCCCCCTCCCCAAACTACCCTTTACATGGAAATCTTTTCGAAAATTTTGATTTTCTAAAAAATGGTTCTAACGATTTTGATTAAAATATCGTATATTAAATATATTTACATGACAAATAAAATGTATATTTTCAATTTTCTCGGAATAGCCTCTGAAGACTACTTTATTTCTCGGCCAACTTTACGGAATTTTGCATAACTGCTAAACCGTAAGAGATGAACAAAAATTTACCACACAACAAACGTAGATCACCTTAAAACACACAATTTATGTTATATACATTTTTTTTCCTGGAGTTGAGTGTTTTTCAGCTATTCCTTTTTTTTTCAGCTACAAATACTTATTCTTTTCTCATACAGGACTTTGTGAACTCGTGTCCATACAAGCAAAGGAACTTCAGTCGCAGAGCGACCAGCTTTTGACTATCTCTTTAACCTATGGTACCCCCTTATTTCGCTTCTACTAACAAGGAAGCAAGTAATAAAACTATTTCTGCTAATTTTTGCTCCATCAGATGAAGTAAATAGAATAATTTGTTGCAGTGATTTAGAGAAAGTCATGTGAATGGAACACATCAGATTTTTAGAAAAAGAACGAGTGTGTCTGTGACTGTGAACAGCATAGCTCAAAAACGAAAAGTCCGATAAATACCAAACTTGGTATTTATGTTTAGTATCTTCCAAGAATGCCACGAGAGGATTTTCAAGAAAAACCTCCATCACAAACCACCCTTTACATGGAAAAATTTTAAAAAATTTTGATTTGCTCAAAAATGAATCTAATGATTTAGATTAAAATGCCATATATTAAAGATATTTACATCCTAAATAAAATGAATATCTCGATTTTTGTGGGAATAGCCTCTGAAGGCCTGTTTATTATGGATGAATTTTGTCGAATTTTGCTTACTGATAAACCGTAAGATATAGACCAAAATTACTGCACAAAGATGTCAAAACACACAATTTATGTGCTTTGCATTTTTCCGAGATATTTCTCGTTATTGGTTTCAATTGTAAAATACTTTTTTTCTTTTGTTGTAGCCAAGCAAAGAAACGATTTGCAATGACTATCGCATAACGACAGCTTTTAAAACAATTGACTATCGCATTAGCATAGTGCATTCCTTTAGTTAACTTCTACTTATAAGGAACTAAGTAATAAAAACATTCTGCTAATGTTTATCCCGATTAGCATTGTGTAGAAACAAGAATAATCTTTTGTAAGAAGTCAATTTGTGGAACAGTTAGAGAAAGTCATGTGATTGTAACACTTCAGATTTTTTTAAAAGGCTTACTTGCCTGGAACATTTCATGAAATGGTAGCAATGTTACGCAATCCACTTAAACATTGACTTAATCAAAACTCACAAGAAAAGAAAAATGCTGCTGCAGATCCCTGAAATGTTCGATTTAAAGGGTAGTTTGATGTGGGAGCGTTCGCATGAAAATCTTCGTGTCGCATTCTTGGAAGATACTGAACTTAAATGCCAATTTGATGTATAACCGACTTTTATTTTCTCTAGCCCATATGTACAATGTGCATAGTAGATAGAGAAGGTATTGTAAATCCATGGCACGACAGCTCACGGGGAACCTTGGCCTACCGCCCGGCCGCTACGTCCCCCATCTCGGTCCACTACAGACGTCATGGATGGGGTGCAGTATTGGAGGGTGAGACGTGGTCAGCGCCTCGAGTCCCTCCCGGCCGGTTAATGCGGTCCTCATGACCTGGAGCCGCTACTTCTCCATCAAGTAGCTCCTCAATTGGCCCCCCAGGGACCTTACGAGGCTGAGTGCACCCCGGGGAGAAGGTATTGTATTCCACTCAAAATTTGATACCGAGATTTCACCGGACATATATATTTTGAGATCCCGTGAGTCCGAAAAAAAGCAGTTGTAGAAAAATGTCCGTGTGTGACTGTGGATAGCATTACTCAAAAACGAAAGGTCTATTAAATACCAAACTTGGTGTTTAAGTTTAGTATCTTCCAAGAATGCGACACGAAGATTTTCAAGAGAATTTCCTGCTACTCCTTTACATGGAATTTTTTTTTTTTTTTTTTTTTTTGAAATTTTGTTTCTCTCAAAAATGGCTCTAACGATTTTGATTAAAATATCATATATTAAAGATATTCACATCACAAACAAACCGTCGATTTTGAATTTTATGGGAATAGCGTCTGAAGAGCAGTTTATTCTGGATGCGTTTTGCAGAATTTTGCACAACGTCTAAACCGTAAGAAATAGACAAACAACTTATTGCACGAAAATGTATATTTCGTTAAAACTCATGATTTAGGTCATATAAGCTTTTTTTATAGAGTTGACGGTTTTCGAGATGGTCCTTGTTATTGGTTTCAATTTTAAAATGACTTCTTAAGCGGGGCCATGCAAAGAGAACCGAAACTCAAATGTTTCTCACTGCTACCAGGGTTTAAAACATTTGACTATCGTTTTATTCTAATGTATTCCCTTATTTCCCTTCTACTTATAAGGAAATAGGTATTAACAACAATTTGGTAATGTTTATCTCGATTAGAATGATGTAAGAAAAATTTATTTGTGGAACAGCTACAGAAAGTTTGCGAATAGATCAATGGAACACATCGGATGTTTACTTTCTCTACACGTATTATGTACATAGTGAAGGTACCTATTGCATTCTACCCAGAAGTTCGATACCGAGATTTCACAGGAAATACATGTTTTGGGACCTCCTGAATAAAAGCAATTTAGAAAAATGTCCGTGTGTGTGTGTCTGTCTCTGTGTATGTATGTGTGTGTTCTCATATAGGAATTTGTCAACTCCTATCCATACAAGCAAAGAAACTTCAGTCACATAGCAACCAGCAACCTATAATACTACCTTATTTCGCTTCTACTTAGAAGGAAGCAAGTAACAAGACGATTTCTGCTAATATTTTTTCGATTGGCATGAAGTAAATAGAAGCATAAGCTTTTTTACAACCATTTATTGTAGAGATGTGGAACACATCAGATTTTTTGTTTTTGAGTTATGCCGTCCATAATGACACACACGGCAATTTATGTTTACTAGAACATTATTTTTGTCGATGTTCGCATAGTCTTTACCTAAGGGATTTTATTTACAGCCTGAGAATAGGGAAACTTATATCATCGTATATGTTAAAAGTTTTTCCATATTTAATCACTATGGAACAATAACGTTTAAAAATTTAGCCTACCAGATTTATTCTAAAATATATATTGTGTCTGTTCTACAAAAAAGCTATTCTTATAAAAAATATATATATATATGACTACTTTATTTACATAATGGTAATCGAGATAAACATTATCTTGAATTTTCTGAAGACCTTTTCATTCAGGATGACTTTTGCACAACTTTTGTATAACTGGTAAACCATAATAGAGAGGCAAAAACGCATTACATAAAATGTAGATCTCATTAAAACATACAATTTATGTCATACACATCCTTTTCTTAGAGTTAATCGTTTTTGAGATATTCCGAGTTATTGGTTTCAGTTTTAAGGTGCTTAAACGTTTCTCAATTTGGAGACCTTTGCTTTTCTTCCCTATTTTGTTTACTCCTATGAAGCAAAGTGAACTGAATTTCAATTGTTTCACTTAGCGGCCAGCATTTAAAAGATCTGACTATCACTTTATCCTTATTGCCCTTATATTTACAAATAAGCAAGTAAAACCCCCAATTTTGGCACAATTAATGTTATTAACATGAGTAGATAAAACAATAATCTCTTGTTGTGGAACTACTAGAGAAATTCATGTGAAAGTAACACATCAGATTGTTCTATAAAACTTAAGAATGGAAATATAAAACAAATGAACACATCTCCTGCCTAGTGAGTGAAAGGAAATGAGAAAATGAGCTTAGCGAAAGATCCTGAAATTGAGTTTTTGTTATACTTTTTACTTTTTCTATGTGTACATATTGTATAGGGAAGGTATTGTAATGCTCCCATAAAATCGATACCGGGCTTTCGCCGAAATACATGTTTTGAGGCTCCCTGAATCCAAAAAAAAATCATTTTTAGAAAAATCCTCATGTATATGCGTATGTCTTTGTGTGTGTATGTGTGTGTCTCTGTGTGTGCGTCTGTGTGTGTCTGTGTGTGTCTGTGTGTATGCGTCTGTGTGTAGCGTATCTCAAAACAAAAACAAAAAAAACAAAACAAAAAGACTGTTAAATACGAAACTTAGTATTTAAGTTTGGTATCTTACAAGGATGCGACACAAAAAGATTCAAGAAAATCCTCTACCTCAACTACCCTTTACGTGAAAAAATTTCGAACATTTTGATTTCCTCAAAAATGGCTGTAACGATTTTGATTAAAATCTCATATATATGTATATATATATATAAGATATTTACATTACAAATAAAATGTATATCTTGAATTTTCTGGGAATAGCCTCTGAAGCTACCTTTATTCTGAATGAATTTTGAGGAATTTTGTAGAACTGTTAACCGCCAAACAAAAAATGTAGAAACGTTGAAACACACAATTTATGGTATATGCATTTCTTTCGTGGAGTTGACCGTTTTCGAGATTGTCATTTGTTTCAGTTTAAAATACTCGTACGGGAACTTGTCAAGGCTTGGCCGCGCAAAGAAACAAGAGTTCAATCCCAGAGCAACCACATTTTCGATCTTTGGCTGTCGGTTTAGCCCCTTATTTGCCTTCTACTTATAAAGGAACTAAGTAATAAGAGCGTTTCTGCTAATGTTTTAGCATTAAATAGATAAATGAGCTTATTAACAATAATATGTAACAGAGATGTAGAGAAAGTCATGTGAACGGAACACATCAGATTTTTTTTTTGTCTCTCAGTAAAATTTAAACAGAATCAGATGACAATGTATTCCTAATTCTGTTGTCCTTTCCTGAAGGAAACAAGCTAATAAACATTCATATATTTTCGTTCGACGTTCATAATCTTTTATATAGATCATCATTTTTTAACTACTATTACTACAAATTACAGGTAGTTACATACACTTCAAGATTACACAATAACTTTCCGTTGCAGATTTCGCTGGGAGTACATGTTTTGAGGCCCCCTGCAACTAAACATTTTTACAAAAAGATGTATGTATGTGTGGACAACTTAGCTCAAGGTCCGTTAAATACCAAACTTGCTATTTAAGTTGCCAAAAAAGTATTATTGCGAGTATACCTAAACTAAAGGGCAAACAGGAAGTTGTATATCCCTGAAGCAGAGCATCAGAGCTTACCTCCTATACTATTGCTGTGGTTTCTGGAATTGGTCTCATCCCACAATCGATGCCAGAGTATCCACAGATAACGGTGAAATTCCAGCAATATTCCCGCCAGGCGGCTTCATGCAAAGTCTGCTGCATGTAGTAACACAAATGGGGAACGCGAGAGTCACTTGTTTATTATAGCATCACTATTTGTGTCACGTGTCCACGTTTGTTTGTTTCGAGACCTGCTGCATGAGTAAGTTCAAAATAGGTAGACACAATGGAGGGATGCGGTGGCATGGTAGCGTGTCGACCATGGGTTCGCATCCCGAGGTCCACCTTCCGCAACTTGGGTTTTATTTCGGGCGTTTCTGTTGTCCCCAGGTAAATGCTGGGTAAGTAGAAGGTGGGTAGATGGGTGGGTAGGTGGGTTGGAATTTGGGTAGATAAGCAGGTAGGATGGTGGGTAGATAGGTAGGCAGGTGTGTGCCTGGATAGACAGGTAGTAAGTAGATAGGTAGATGGATAGGTAGGTATATAGGCGGTTGGGTAGATAAATGGGTGTATGGGTAGGTAGATAGGTGGGAAGGTGCGCAAATGGATGGGTAGATAGGTAGGCAGCTAGGTACATGGGTGGGTAGGCAGGTATGTGTATGTGTGGGTAGATCGATGAGTGGATGGGTAGGCAGGAAGGTGTATGGGTGGGTAGTTAGATCGGTAGGAGGTAGGGTAGATGTTTTTTTGGGTACATTCCTGAAGATGTTCCACACTGCAGCATTTTGTATAACCCGTAAGCTGTCACAGAATTTTAAACTACTTAAAGTTTTCTCAAACGTGAAGTCAGCTATTTATACTTAAATTGTCGTAGGTCCGGCCAAAATGTAATTTAGAAACCTGTCAACAGAACCTTATTCATACGTAATTCGCTGCTATACGTATTGAATTTCAGCGAAATACAACTGAGTTTTACATAATTCTATTGAGCATACGGCATACACTATCTTAAACGAAACTCGAGGGTATTTCCCTTATCTCTGTTGACAAAAATGCAGCTTTTGGCTTCGAAAATAAAACGTTGACAATAATACATTTGCTGGTAGAGCGCGACAATGCGCAAGAAGAGAAGCGAGAATTAAAGATACAAAATATGTTCGGTATCTGGTGTTTATTGTTAAACAGCGGTTTGTCTTTCAGTTCTCAGTTGCTTTGGAGAACAGAAAAAGGAAATGTTATACGTTAGATCAGAAAGTGAAATGAGGCGGAGCTTAATCCAAACTGCTTCAGACTTAGGAATTGCTTACTCCACGCTATGTACAGTCGTCAGTAACAAAAATGTTATTTTGGATGAGTTTTTAAAACTGGGTGCTAAATCAACAAAACGCAGCCGTCAGCAGGAAGGGAGAAACGGCACTTTTCACATGGTTCCAGCAGAAACGGGCTGCAGTTCTGGCAGTAGTCACTAAGTTCAAATTTGGCTCTTTTGAGATTATTACACCATCTTACCAAGAAATGAGTTCTCTATAAACAAGCAAAAGTCACTAACACTTTCCCTTTTACTTTCTCTACACGTACTATGTACATAGTGTATAGAGAAGGTATTGCACTCCACCCAAAAATTCGATAACGAGATTTCACCCGAAATACATGTATTGGGTCCCCCTGAACCCCCCCAAAAACATTTTTACAAAAAGGTCCGTGTGTATGCGCGCGCGCGTGTCTGTGGACAGCATAGCTCAAAAACGAAAAGACCGCTAAACACCAAACTTGGTATTTAAGTTTGGTATCTTCCAAGGATACGACACGAAGATTTTCAAGAAAATCCCCCACCCCAACTACCCTTTACATGGAACTTTTTCGAAAATTTTGATTTTCTCAAAAATGGCTCTAACGATTTTGATTAAAATGTCAAATATTAAAGATATCTACCTGACGAATAAAATGCATATCTTGAATTTTCTGGGAATAGCCACTGAAAAGTACTTTAAACTGGATGAATTTTACGGAATTTTGAATAACTGCTAAACCGTAAGAGTTGGACAAAAACTTGCGGCACGAAAAATGTAGAGCACCTTAAAACACACAATTTATGTTATATACATTTTTTTCATGGAGTTCACCGTTTTTGAGACATTCCTTGTTTTTGGTTTCTGCTTTGAAAAACATATACTTTTCTCATACAGGAATTTGTCAATACAAGCAAAGGAACTTCAGTCACATAGCAACCAGCCTTTGACTATCACTTTAACCTGTGGTACTCCCTTATTTCACTTCTACTTATAAGGAAGCAAGTAATAAGACTATTTCTGCTAATTTTTTCTGATTAGCATGAAGTAAATAGAAGTATAAGCTTTTTAAGAATAATTTGTTGCAGAGATGCAGAGAAAGTCATGTGAAAGGTACAGATCAGATTTTTTTAAGTTATGCCCATTTTGTGTTTTCACTAAATGCAACTTTGGTATTTCTCAGGCAGGCAGAAATCAGTAAATGGAGTTAGTTACTTTTTGTTGTAAGTATAACTATATAACACATCCATTGTCAAGCAGAATTCGCTTAGAAAAGTGATAATTTGTCATGGTTCCAATCATGCTTAAAGGCAGTGCCACACTGCAGCAAGGTTTTATTTCGTTCTAGGAAGTGTTATTTCTCGCTTTAGTGTTACAAAATGCTGTGCAGAAATGTAAACTAATTTTTCAAACCCGAGGGCATCTAGTATTACTCAGTTGTAAACATAACACAAATAAGGAAGAGTCAGCACATTGCCAAGTTACGCAATTGTAAAACACTTCTTTGAATAATTATTTCATGAGTAACAGGTAACTCAGCGTGTGCTTCAGATATCTGTTGATGCTGACACAGTGACACAGTAAGAAGCTATTTATCTTTCAAGAACGCTGAGATCATCAATTCGCAGACCACAGAATCAGAATTGTTGTTTGTTTGTTCTCCTCACCCCCTTTAAGTGGGGCTAAATTGCTGTTTTTATTTGAATTTTGGTTAGATTACTACAGGCGTTTTTATCGCCTTTTAACTTATTCTCACATGCGCATTCACTCTCATGTCCAGACTTTATGGAGGGAAGCGAATGTTCCTGAATAGAGAACAATTCTCACCCAGAGCCCGTAATCGAACCTGGGACCTCTGGCTCGCTGATCACTCTACCGCAGAGGCAGTTTCAAGTTTATGTTTTATCATGGAGCAATGCCTCCCTGAACTATTGCATACAACGTTAGCAGAGGCTAACGGTTCGATTCCTAGTTCCACTTGCAACTTTGAGTAAATGCAATTAATATTTGTGAAATATAATTATAATATTAAACTATTTTTCTGCAGTGCCGAAGATCTATAAAAGATGGAAAAGAAATAATATGCACAATGTTGTTCTTTATTTACACTTTGCTATTGAACAGATACTCTGACTGACTTGTGGTACCATCTACCTTCCTATTAACTAAATATAAGCATATTTTGCTCATCAACTTCGCTTTAGTTTCAATTCAGTGTTCGAAGGAAGAGATTGTTTCCGGAGCCGCGTTGCTGGAGTCTACCAGACGCCACGCGACCTTCTACGGTACCGAAGGTGAATATTTTTTTTTTTATACAGTAGTTTACGTATGAATACTAATAGCTGTTGCTAAATAAGTAAGTGTCAAGCCAAGTTTTTACCTGGCTAGAAGCCCGAGAAGATTTTGAATTAACACGTCGCCAGGAAAGCTTCAGTTCTTATTTTAAGTAATTTTGTTAATCTTCAGATCCAATATGACCTCAAAGAAGACCTACAACCTGGAAAATGCACGTGATCGAGAAATAGTACTCCGGCTGTTGCAGGAAGCAGATGCATCTGGTGACGAGTTTAATATTTATAGTGACTTGGAAGAAGTCTGATTGGAATCGAGAGAAGAAAACACGGACACTGAGCAAGAAGCGGACTCCAATGATAGTGACAGTGATAACCAAGTCGAATAATTTTTGGGAAGGAATAAATCTTCAAAATGGTCAAAAGTGTGTCCACCAAAAAATGTTCGCACACGACGACAGAATATTGTCACCCATTTACCGGGAGTGAAAGGTGCCGCGAAAAATGCGAAAACGCCAATGGAATGTTTCGACAATGTGTTGTTATATAGCATTGTTGGGTACTCAAATAAAAAGATTTCTGAAGCTCAAGGCCATTATTCCAGGAATAGGGATGCTCACTTGACAGACGTAGTTGAAATAAAAGGTCTGCTAGGAATATTGTATATATGCGCGTCTAGGAAAGACAGTCATACACACCTAAGATATATGGGCTTCAAATAAAATGGGAATTGAGTTATGCACTACACCTAGCGATAAGAAAAAGCCGGAAATGATAACCTTCTATAATGTAACCAAATCGGGTGTTGATACTGTGGATCAATTGTGCAAAACGTACAATGTATCCAGAAAAACCAACAGATGGCCTATGGTAATATTTTATAGCATGAGGAACATTGCAGCTATAAATGCACAAATAATTCTAATGTTAGCAGCAGGCGCAGTGAACTTTTGAAACTTTTAGGACGTAATCTAGCAGATGATTACTTGCGTCTACGTTTTCAGTGTTCGTCATTGCCAAGAAACCCAAACGAGACTTTCAAAGTCTTTTTCCAGATGAACATGCAGTGCAAACTACAGAAGAGGACCGGGGCACAAAAATACAGAGGTGCTGTGAATGTGGTCGCTCAAAGAACCGTTATACCAAATATAAATGTCGCAGCTGTAACAAATGTTTGTGTTTAGAACATGCCCAGCAAGTATGTGCTGATTGCTAATTGTGCTGCTCAACTTATAAACCGCATTATGTATATTATGTTAAGAGTACATGAATAGAAACATTTGTTTTTCGATAAGGGATTTTCACCCATGGTTAGTATTGAATGAGAAGAAGTTTCATGCAGCAAACACCTTTGTGGATTATATGTATAACCAAAAATCACAATTATAAAATATATATACTAGTGAGAATGTATTCTTCTCTTTAATTTTATACAAAATAGTACGTTTACACTCATAAATTTGAACTGACTGAGTTAAAAACACATAGAGAACGCAGAAACGTATTGGCGTCTGTGAGATGCAGCGCGACCTTTAATGTAACTATGAACCACGCGACTACTGCAGGGTTAAACAAAGTTTATGAGAAAAAAAAAATCATGGGATACCTTCTCATTAAGTGATCTAGGAGGAAAACCAGGAAAAAAAAAAAAAAACCCTATTTCAGCGAAATGGAGAGCAGCATATTGAGAAATTTCCTATTATGTCTCGGTATACTAGAAAATATTTATTTGAAAAGAAGCACTCTCTTAATGAACAAAAGCGTGAAGAAATTAATCAGAAAGCAAGTCTGACATTATAAGTACAAACAAATTTGCCTCAATATTATAAATACCCCTTTTTAAGCCTAAAAAGAATAATGCTCATTTTACTTTGGATTTGAAGCTGCTCAAGGGGAAGAAAATAACTGGAGCCCAAGTATCTTCTAAATCATAAGCAAAGGGGACAAAGATAACCAAAGTAAATAATAAACCAAGGGCTTCCAAAGAAGAAACTTTAGACCACAGAGTGTGTTACAAACTCCTAGTGGTAAAGTTAGGTACTACAAGCCTGTGTATGAAGGAACACGCTGCATGAACTAAATGGGAAATGTCTGTACTTGTCCAGCACAAACATTAAAGCAATAGTATGTTAGAACCAGTTGAACAGTTCAATGCCACAGCCGGGATTTGAACACGGATCTACCTCTCGCCTTGCGGTTGCTCTGGCCATTGACCTACTGTCACATTCAATCTTCCGACTCATTATATTTGTGTTTTACCAACCACATGTGGTTCACCTGACCCTTATTCTCTAGTTTTATACAACCCATCGTTCCCGAGACCCATCTTCTGCACACCAACATTATAGACTTGGCGTTTAAGGTTATAGCTGTATGTGGTTAACGCGCTGTGCTATCCTCACTTCCAAGATGCTCAATTCAGGTTCAAATTTTACCAAAACGTTGACAATGTTTTTCCCCCGCTTTCTTTCTTCCTGATTTGGCACAAAGCTAGATGGGATATCGGAACATTTTTAACTTGCTTATTTGTTTCTTTTATTGTTGTTCTCTTTATTTATGTTTATTCTAACTTAATCAGCCCAGTTACAGGAAACAAATGAAAATGAACATTCTGAGGCATATTCATCCAGTTTCTTCTAAATATGCAAGCATTATTACAAAGTTTTAAAACTAACACAGGTATGTCAGATAATACTACAGAACTAGACCCATTCTCAGGGCATCTCTAAAACGAAAAATACACAAAATACCTAGGCTGACAAGCACAAACTCTGCCAAATACATTGGTATTCACCAATACTTTCAGTTGAAAGGAAAATTAGTTTTAATCTCCATAACTTAACAAACGTCTCAATATCCACAGATAAAGTGTTTCCGACATGAAATTTAGTGATGAAACATTCTCTAACTACGAAGAACAATCGATAAACGTTTTGAAATTTTTCTTTATTGTTTTAAAGGCTTAGTGAAATTTCTTTTTTAAAATAATTAGAAAGAAAATTATGGATCGAAGAGTGAACAGCACGTAAAATGAACTTTCGTTTGTTCTTCATTCGTATACCTTTTTGTTTACATCTAAAATTATTAGAGAGACAAACACTGAACTAACTTTGCACCTCGATAGATAATACACAGAAAAGAAAAAAGTGCATGCAGACTGTGGAAGTCGAACCGCTCACATGCTGGATGTTAACATGGAACATGAAATTAACCAGTTGGGCTACAATCATTGCGCCCGTTTGCACGGTTAAAACGTGTAGGTATAGTGTCCCACATGTCTCCCTCTCCGCTTCTGATCTCTTTATAACTGTTGTGGACTCATTTTACTTTCTCTATACGTGCTATGTATATAATTTCGATACCGAGATTTCACCGGAAACATATGTTTTAGGGTCCCCTGTATCCAAAAAAAGTATTTTCAGGAAAAGGTCCGTGTGACTGTGAACACGATAACTCAAAAACGAAAAGTCGGTAAAATACCAAACTTGGTTTTTAAGTTTAGTATCTTCCAAGGATGCGACACGAATATTTTGAGAAAAATCACCCCACCCCAAACTACCCTTTACATGGAACTTTTTTCGAAAATGATTTTCTAAAAAATGGCTCTAACGATTTTGATTAAAATATCGTATATTAAATATATTTACCTGACAAATAAAATGTGTATTTTGAATTTGCTGGGAATACCCTCTGAAGACTACTTTATTCTCGGTCAATTTTACGGAAGTTTGCATAACTGTTAAACCGTAACAGATGGACAAAAACTTACCACACAACAAATGTACAGCACCTTAAAACACACAATTTATATTACATACTTTTTTTTCGTGGAGTTGATTATTTTTTTAGATATTCCTTGTTTTTTCAGCTATAAAGACTTATACTTTTCTCATACAGGACTTTGTGAACTCGTGTCCATACAAATAAAGAAATTCAGTCGCAGAGCAAGCAGTTTTTGACTATCACTTTAACCTATGGTACCCCCTTATTTCGCTTTTACTATCAAGGAAGCAAGTAATAAGACTATTTCTGCTAATTTTTGCTCCATTAGATGAAGTAAATAGAATAATTTGTTGCAGTGATATAGAGAAAGTCATGTGAATGGAGCACATCAGATTTTTTGTAGCTTAAACCGTTTACTTAGCCTTCATTCATTATAATTTACGTTGTAGAACCTATAACAGCAATCTTATTGATATAACATGTACGTAACAGGAGTTATTAAGCGCATGTTTTTGGAATGGACCTAACTATTGCTGCTAAGGTCTATTTTCCTATGAAGAGCAGGCTAGATTTCCATGGTTACCAAATGACTGACAAGCACGGTAATTTCGATCGTATTACTTTCGGAGTATGAAATGTTGCGTATCTCCAAAAATAATAAGGAACAGGTAAACTACCTTGTATACGTATATAAGGGAGAGGTGCATTTCTATTATTAAAGCAATACTTGTGGTCGTTCAAAATCGAAACAAAAATGTTGCTTCCCTTTTGTCATATGTTGTTCAGAACACTTAATATTAATGTGATTGAACAAAAATACCTTGGGTCTGGTCATTCTATGCTGAAATTTGACAATATGAGAAGCGCTATTGAGAATCGAAGGTATCTGTGTACATTGTTTGACTTGCTAAACATCTTTCGATCTTCCCGTTCCGCATGAAAAAGGAAGAACTCTGCATCTTATAATGTGAATGAGCTGAAGTTTCGTTACTTTATTGATTTGTCGGTATGTCCAGAACAATACTGTGCAACAAAACTAAGGACAGTGAAGAGAAAAGAGTAAACTGGTTGCAAATAAAATGCTTCAGATATGAAAAAGAGAGCCCTGGAATTTTGAAATACAGGTATGCATTTCGGGAGCCATTCACAAATAAATCTATTTGGACGAAGACATCCCATTAGAATGCCTATTCTCCTCAAGGGGTATAATACTCCCTCTCCTGTATCTGACTTAAAGTATAAGGATTTGTTATCACTATGTGATAAAGGATACCAAAGGGGTTTCAACACCAGGGGGTCGGTCCTTGCCACGTTCAACAGAAGTGGAACACAGGATCACAGAACCAAGTGTCGGAAATGAATGCGAACCTGAAGCATAAGATAGTAAGTAATCTGGCTTGGAGTAAATTTAATTAAACAAAGGACAAACAACTAATGCAGAACCTTTTGTGTATGCATTTTCACTATCCACACTGAAAGAACATGTGTTTATAAAGTTACTAAGCTTACAAAAAATAAATAAATAAACTGTAAAACATGGTTAGACAACAGCTAATACATTTATCATAAAACAAAGAACTCATTCTATAACTTATTGGTCCACCTATCTACTTTAAACTGCCTTTTACTCTTCAGGCAAAGTCACTTAGTCCAATATTTTGGAAATTTTAAGGACATTTTCAGAAAAAAGGATTAAAATTATATCTGAAGTAATGATTACAATGTGTTTGAAGTTTAACATAATGTCATAACGGATGTTTAGGACTAAGCCAAACTTTAAAATCGCTGTATCTCAAGACACGGATATTGCACTTAGTGATTTCTGCCAGAACGTCGACGAGTGGCCACATGCTGAAAGCAAAAGCGATAGATTTAGCTAAAATAATGAACATCACGGCCGATTTCAAGGCTTCAAGGATTTAAAGATCGTCATGGAACCACAGGGAATGCTGTGGATGACATCACGGTTCAACACTGGAAGAAAGAGGTTCTACCAGGAATCATAAGGGATTATCGGCCTCAAAACATCTACAACTGTGTTGAGACTGCTCTATTCTACAATCTCCTGCCCAGCAAGACATTAGCTGAAGGGTGACTCATGCCGTGGAGGGAAGAAAAGTAAAATTCGCGTAACAGTTTTTCTTGCAGACGGATCAGAAAAACTTCCCCCACTTGTGATAAGAAAATCCAAGAATCCGAGGTGTTTTAAGGGTGTGGAAACAAAACCTACGGAATATGAATCCAACAGGAAGTCTTGGATGAATATGATTTTAATGGAGCAGTGGTTAAAGAAACTTGACATTAAATTGAAAAAGAAACAGAAAATGATCCTTCTTTTTATGGATCGATGTACAGCACATCCACCTCAAATAATTTTGGAAAATGTTCCAGTGGAATTCTTCCAACCTAACTGTATCAGTCGTCTACATCCTCTTGATTTGGGCATCAATGCAAATTTCATAGTTCATTATAGAAAAATGCTGGTTCAACATCTCGCCATTAACTTACTACAAGCCATGGAATTTATTTTGGCTGCCTGGAAGCAGGTGTCATCCTCCACAATCAAACACTGCTTCATTAAATCTGGTGACTTACAGGAAGAGGCTGTCTCTGATGATGGTGATGCTATTGGTATTGATGAGCCTATAAATGAGCTAACTCTACCGGAGGGTGCAAATGTTGATACCTTTGTGCATTTTGATGATAATCTAGCTGTGTGAGGGGAACTACAGGATAAGGAGATTATTGCTGATATGTGCCAAAAATGTGTGATCAAGAAAGTAAAATGAAATGGAGTTTTATTATTGGATGATCTTAACTGCTGTGGTCCTCAGCGTCCCATTCTATACTGGGCAAGAAAGACCGCTTAATTTTGCTCAGAGATCTCTTTATCAGGCTTGAAGTTCTTTTACGTGCCGTAATCAAGAAAGTGGACCAACTTCAAGCGACACTGACAGTAATGTGGATGACGACTCAAATCTTGAAATACCTAAGGTGCGTCAAGAGTTGAGAGCAATAAATGTGTGTAGTGTTAAAAGTGCAAGAAAACTAAACAAGCTAAATTAACTGATTTCTTCAAAGCAGGACCAAGTTCAAAATAATGTTTTCTTCATACGTATCTTTGTTGTTTGTAAAATTTTGCGCATGTGGGTCCACTGTATTGCCATCTTTTTTAAATGTATGATGCATTATCTAAATCTCAGTAGAAAGTAATTCCAAGTTGCAAGTAATCTTCTCTCGTTCCCTTGATATACGCGTAAATCAGGTTCAACTATGTACAGGGTTACTACAAAAGAAATAGACAGCTTCAACACCTGTAAAACAAAAACTATTAGAGATAGCAACCTAATTATTTTGGAGATATGTTGAGAAACTTTCAAAGTTTTGTTTGTTACTATTGGTAACGCTGTAGTGTTTTGTTTGTTGTTGCAGAAGCTGAAATGGCGGAAAATCCTGTGGAAAAGGCATATTGCGTGTTGGAATTTGCTAGAACGCAATCAGCAACTGTTGTCCAACGACATTTTAGAATACGTTACCACAAAACGCCACCGACTAGACAGTCAATCTACGACTGGTATAGAAAATTCGAGACAACGGGATGTTTGTGCAAAGGGAAGAGCTCGGGAAGACCAAGAGTTTCGGAAGAAAACGTTGAACGTGTTCGTTCTGCCTACATAAGAAGCCCACAGAAATCGACATCTAGGGCAAGCATGCAATTACAAATTCCACAGCAAACTGTATGGAAAATCTTGCGGAAGCGACTGCACATGATGCCTTACAGATTACAGATGTTGCAGTTTCTGAGTGAAGAAGATAAGGTCATACGGCGTGACTTTTGCATCGACATGTTGCGACATGATGAAGACGATGCTGGTTTTTGTGAGCGCATCATTTCATTTTTGTGGTAACGTGTTCTAAAATGTCGTTGGACAACAGTTGCTGATTGCGTTCTAGCAAATTCGAACACGCAATATGCCTTTTCCACAGGATTTTCCGCCATTTCAGCTTCTGCAACAACAAACAAAACACTACAGCGTTACCAATAGTAACAAACGAAACTTTGAGAGTTTCTCAACATACCTCCAAAATAATTAGGCTGCTATCTCTAATAGTTTTTATTTTACAGGCAGTTGAAGTTGTCTATTTCTTTTGTAGTAACCCTGTATATATGTGTGCGTGTGTGTATGACAAATTGTGCGTTTCGACAAGTCTACGTATTTTTTGCAGCATGTGTTTGTCTATCGCTTACGGTTTACCACTTATGAAAAACTCATCCAGAATTAAATGGACTTCAGAGACTATTCCTAAAAATTAAAGATATACATTTTATTTGCCACGTAGTATATTTAATATAGTATTTTAATGAAAATAGTTAATGACATTTTCGACAAAATCGAAAAGTTCGAAGATTCTCCCATATAAAGAATAGTTTGTGTTTAAGGATTTTTTCTGTAAATTTTCGTGTCGCATTCTTGGAAGAAACTGAACTTGAATGCCAACTTTGGTATTTAACTGACTTTTCATTTTTGAGCTATGCTGTTCACAGATAAGATATATTTCAGTGAAATCTTGACAACCAATGTAAATCTTGACCACGTACTTACGTGTAGAGAAAGCAAAATATAGTGATGTCATTTGAAATTTCACATTGGAGATGTTTGGGGGAGAGGGAATGAAACATAATGTGCAATTAAGATACTTTAAGCTTCCCCCCCCCTCAATATTTGTGTTTAAATTAAATTGAAATAAATTGTTATTTTAGACAGGGCAATGTGAAATGAACAGCCTGTGTGTGTGTGTGTGTGTGTGTGTGTGTGAGTGTGTGTGTATTTAAAATTGTAACTTTTGTAAATGAATAAACTTTTTAAAAATTATAAAAATCGGTCTATCATCTGCAAATGCGTGCCCTTGCCTATAATTCAATTTTGTAAATTTTGCAGCTACTATTTCAGAAACATTTTCGAAGCAAGTTTTAGGTAAGTCACCGTATTCATGAATGAACGTAATATTTAGTGAAAGAATAGGTACTAGTTTTGGAAAGAGCATCTGTTATGTGGTTAATATGCTGTTAGTTTTCTTGGGACGACAGAGCACATTAGGATGCGGTCAAACTTGACAAACAGGCAGAAGCTCATCAGATATTCAATCAGATGCAGGCAATCAGCGAGTTCCCAAGTGGTTGGCCAGTTTATCCTGAGAAGTGCGACTGTGTCAAGTGCAAGTCTTGCTAATTAAACGCGCTTGCTTGTTTACTCTTGCCTGTTTGTTGTGGAAAATATGCAAATTCACCCAGAGCAGGTTGCCCCCTTGCTATTCAGCACAGCGTTAAGATACACTCCTCAGCATGTCATAGTATTACATTGAGACATTCAGCTAAAAACACTTCAAGTCATAAGCTCTCCTTTAGGACACGTCCCAACGTTTCTTACTTTCAGCTCATTAGAAGTTTAACTGTCCCGGCCATGTACAGTCGAGTGCGTGCAATGTGCCGATGTAATGCGCAATAGTTTATGTTGCTATTCTTTACGTCAGGGATATTGGCGATGTTCTTTAATGCATAGCTATACTCCCGCCGCTCTCAAAAGCACTCTTTTGTACGAGTCATGTCAAGAAATCTAATAGTAAAGGCATTAACAATATATCACTTTGGAAATAATAGTAATATATATATATATATAAAAGGTCATTTCAGTAGTCATGGCAACTATTTTTATCAGTCAACAAAGTAACAGGAAACAAAACTCAGGATATACGATTGAAAGTCGCTGGAATGTCCTTTTCAATGTTATTACGAAATTGGGATCCCGGTACAAAGGATTATGGGTACGGGACATTGAAGGATGCACGAATAGTGATCATTGTTTTATTCGTATTACATGCATACAAAAGAGTACGCGTACGTGCGCGTAATATTCTTAGGAGCTAAATACCTTGAAATAATCCCCCTTTGCTGTTCAACTTTAGTGGCATTCACCTTGAAACTCATCCTAACGTTTGCATGTGTCTACTAGCACCTGTGTACATGTTTTCAAATTTATATAACCGCATATTCAGAATATATAAAATAGTTGCCATGACTTCTGAAATGACCCTCGTAAATATACATTTATTATAATCTTTATATATAACTCTTCTGTTCGTGTGTAAGTCACTGAACTCCTAAACGGTTGGACCGATTTTGATGACTTTTTTTTTGTATGTATTCAAGTGGATTCGAGAGTGGTTTAGATTCACAATTCTATCCGATAGATAATGTGAGGTTAAAATTGTTGCATGATTTACTTTGGATCCAACAGGCAGCGCTGCGATCGCGGTATCGAAATATTTGTAGTTGGTGCTGCGATCGGATTCAAGGACATTTCCTATAAGTTTGTTACTTTTTCGCACATTCGTTACTTGCGTCGTAGCTTTGTGTTCTTATTATGTTGAAAAAAATGCTGCGCTAATTGAAAATGTTAAATTAAATCGTGATTTACATTGGATTCGGCAGGTAGCGCTGCGATCGCGGTATAGAAATATTAGAAGATTTTTTTTTAATTTCAGTTAGACCCGGTAGTTGGGGCTGCGATCGGATTCAAGGACATTTCCTGCAAGTTTGTTACTTTTTCGCACATTCGTTGGTATTTTAATGATTCCCTTTACACATATTTTGATCAAAACTGTACAAATAATTATAATCTATTTAAAACATTTTTATAATTTTGGGATTTAAAATTTTTGACTGTAGGGTCTGCTATTATTTATGCTGCAAAACTGCCAAGTCTAAATAGCAATTTATTCAATGCTATTTAACCAAAAATATAGAGGAGCAAGCTTAGAATTGCCTTAATTGTACATTAGGTTTTACTCCTTCTTCTCCAGCCATCGACCCTCTTTCCCCACTGTGAAATTTCAAATGGCATCCCTATATTTTGCTTTCTCTAAACTAATATGTAAGTATATAAGGTAGAGATGGTATTATATTTCATCCGAAAATTCGAGTCAATATTTCATCGGAAATATATCTTATAAGATCCAAAAATATTTTCCATGTAAAGGGTAGGGTAGTTTGGGGGGAGGATTTTCTTGAAAATTTTCGTGTCACATCCAGAAACAGACCAACGATTTGGTATAACTAAACGATAACGAAAGATATCAAAACAAATTTGTTTACAAATTTACAGTTCAATGTAATCTGCATTCTGTCGAGATATTTATTATCACGTGGTACCATTTTTCAATGCCGATGTTATATTTTTCAACGGCAAAGAACTTATTCGTTCTTTTTTTGAATGGACAACATGTTCGACCAATCTAACTTTGTAGAAAAATAAACAACTGTGTAATGACGTAATGAACGAATCTTCAGTGAGGAAATGACGCATAATTTACGAGTAATCAAGGAAGAACCAGTGTGTATGATGAAGACCGGAGTGGAAGTTCATCAACCGTTATGGAGGAGTTGAAAGCAAACGTCATTAAAAGAATTCAGAAAACTTATGTTTCACTTTGCACACGGTACATGACTTTTTGGATGGAAAAGATTTCCCAATGGATGAAGACCTCAAAGTGACAGTGACATCTTGGCTCATATCTTGAGCGGTGGAAGAGTATAACATCTGCATTGAAAAACCGGTACCACGTGACAATAAATACCTTGATATCAATGACGATTACGTTGAGAAATGGAGTAAATAGTTTGTGTTGATAACTTTCGGTATTGTTTAGTTATGCCAAATCGTCTGTCTGGCCATCAGAATAATTCTGCGAACAGCTCCACGCACGTGACCGCTGTGAATGCTCTCATTGGTTTGAGAACGAAGCACTCACTTTCAGGAGAAAAAAGTATATCTATCTTTATTTAATACTATTACTTGTAAAATTCGGTAATCGACAAGTTTAAAAGTAGCATTACAACGCACTTTATTTTTCCATATGCTTGGAAATACAAATATATCTTTTCACAAGAAATAAAGCGGTTACAATGGCGGGAGAAACGCAAACAGAATGTCAAGCGACAAGCTTGCTGTGAATTTAGTATTGCTAAAAATAAATGATCACGAATATAAAAATCTAACGTGTTCCAATCACAAGACTTTCTCTACATCTCTGCAACAAATTATTGTTAATTATTTCATCTAATCGAGATAAACATTAGCAGAAACGATCTTACTCCTTAATTCCTTATAAGTAGAAGGGAAATTAAAGAATACGCTAAACTAAATGTGCAGTCAAATGTTTTAAAATCTATGAGATTGAAATCCGTTTCTTTGCATGACCAGGAGTTGGCAAGTTCCCATATGAGAAAAGCTTAAGTATTTTAAAACTGAAACCAATAACAAGAAATATCTCGAAAATGGCCAACTCCACGAAAAAAAAAAAAAATGTATATGATCTAAATTGTGTGTTTTAACAAGATCCACACTTTGTTAGGTAAGCTTTTGACCATCTGTTACGGTTTATTAGCTATGCAAACATTTTAAAATAATCATCCAGAATAAAGAGGTCTTCAAAGGATATTCCCAGAAAAGTCAAGGTATACATTTTATTTGTAATGTATCTTATGACAATTTAATCAAAATCGTTAGGTCCATTTTTGAGAAAATCTAAATTTTTAATTTTTCCATGTAAAGGATAGTTGGAGGAGGGGGGATTTGGTTGAAAATCTTCATATCGCATCATTGGAAGGTACTGAACTTAAATATCAAATTTGGTATTTAATGGCCTTTTCGTTTTAGAGCTTTGCTGCCTACAGACTCACACACACACACACACACACGAATATTTATATATATATATATATATATATATATATATATATATATTTTTAGATTCAGAGGGGCTCAAAGCATTTATTTCCCTTGAAATTTTGGTATGGAATTTTTGGATGCAATATACCTTGCAAAATCTGATTTGTTACACTCACATGACATTTTCTAGATGTTCCATAAAAACTGTCCTCATAAACAAGATAAATATTACCGAATTGGTCTTATTACTTGGTTCTTTGTAAGTAGGAGGAAAATAAGGGAATACACTAGGATAAAACGATCTTTTAAAAGCCGGTCGCTTACTAAGAGTTAACAAATGAGAGATAAAAAGATATTTACCATTGAAACCAATAACACGGAATATCTTGGAAATGGTTAACTCTAAAAAATATGTATATGATATAAATTGTTTTAATGAGATCTTCATTTTAGACGTAGTAAGTTTTTCTGTACCTCTCACGGTTTACGAGTGATGCAAAAGTCATCCAGAATGAAGAGTTCCACAGAAAATTCAAGACATGCACTTCGTTTACATAAAAAAATCATAAACATTTTGGAAAAATCTTCGTGTCGCATTCTTAAAAGATACTGAACTTAAATATCAAGTTTGCTATTTAACCGACTTTTCGTTGCTGCCAAAAGAGAGCATAGCTGCCAGTGGACACAAGGACAATTTTCTAAAACGGCGTTTTTATTCCGGTAAATTCTCGATATAAAAATGTTTTGATGGAATACAATACCTTCTGTGTCTACTATTTTGTTCTACATACGTTCTAGAGAAAGAAAATAGAAACGTATGGTATGAAAATGATATGGACGTACGGAAATTTACTGTGTGATACATGATGAACACTGGCTTGGAACAAGCATATGAGGAGGGAATTTATATGAGCCTCATCGAGGTCCGAAATCGCCTTTTGTGGGTTTACCTTGTAACATATTGCGGACAGGGTTACCGTGTAATAAGCATCACCGCCATCTGCACCACACGAGTAGAGTGTGTCATGTTTCACTTTGAGGGCCGTGGAATTGACAGGCATGATTGACACTCCAGTAGGCGTGACAAGCAACTCAATGTAAACGAGGTCTTAGGGGCCGTGCCTGCCTGCTTTCATAACACGCCACACAGAACAATGTCGCTTTTATTAATGAATGAAGGGCTTCTGTTGCTGCCCTAGTTTCCTAATTCGAAAATTGCCAGTCTGTTTATATCGACGCGATTCATTTCTGCTTAACTTGCCATGCAAAGAGGGCTCTGCACGCGCTGATTACCACCAATGCCTGCCTCTCATGCACATTTAACAGCCTGCAAAACTCGCACTATTAACAAAAACAGTCTGATGCGTTCCACTCACATGACTTTCTCTGTAACAATTATAATTAATAAGCTTATTCTATTATCTATTTAATACTAAAAAAATCTGATGTGATCCATTCACATGACATTCTCTTCATCTCTGTAACAAATTATTCTATTTACTTCATCTAATCGAGAAACAATTAACAGAAATAGTCTTATTATTTGCTTCCTTGTTAGTAGAAGCGAAATAAGGGGTACCATAGGTTAAAGTGATAGTCAAAAGCTGGTTGATATGTAACTGACGTTCCTTTGTTTCTATAGACTCGAGTTCACAAAGTCCTGTATGAGAAAAGTATAAGGTTTTTATACCTGAAACCAAAAACAAGGAATATCTAAAAAAAAAAAAGAAAAAAAAATCTTCTTCACAAAAAAAAAAAAAAAAAAAAAAAAAATGTATATAACATAAATTGTGTGTTTTAAGATGCTCTACATTTGTTGTCTGGTAAGTTTTGGTCCATCTCTTACGGTTTAGAAGTTATGCAAAATTCCGTAAAATTGACCCAGAATAAAGTAGTCTTCAGAGGCTATTCCCAGAAAATTCAAAATATACATTTTATTTGTTAGGTAAATAAATATCTTTAATATACGATATTTTAATCAAAATCGTTAGAGCTATTTTTTTAGAAAATAAACATTTTCGAAAAAAGTTCCATGTAAAGGGTAGTTTGGAGTGGGGGGGATTTTTCTCAAAATCTTCGTGTCGCATCCCCGGATGATACTAAACTTAAATACCAAGTTTGGTATTTTACCGAGTTTTCGTTTTTGAGTTATCGTGTTCACAGACACACGGACACACACACACGGACCTTTTTCTGAAAATACTTTTTTTGGATACAGGGGACCCTAAAACATATATTGCCGCCGAAATCTCGGTATCGAATTTTTTGGTGGAGTGCAATACCTTCCATTTGTGTTTATATCTCTTCTGCAAATTATTCTTAGAACAGTTGAAAAGCTTTGTGTTTCAACTTCGGAAGATGCTGAACTTATAAAGCCATTAATTTGATAATAGCTAACAAGGGCAGATGAGTGGTCCAAACATCATCATCTGTTTTTTATGTTCCTTGCTCCTTCAGGATTACGCTGTATATATGAATCACTGGAATTCGCAAGTTTGTAGCTAGTAAAACCTCTGGGTTCGAGAGCGAAACCAAGATTTTCAAAGCAGCATCTTCTGTTGGAATCCTTATATGCACAGGCACATACTGAATGTTCATTTTATTTTGGTCTGTTGCCTGGCATTACCCAAGATATGACAATAGTGCTGACTGGCAATTCTCTGTTGTTGAATCTGTATGCCAGATGGCAACAACTGCTACATAAATATAATAGTTTAAACTTATATGTACCTTGATCTCTTCATTAGTATCAGTTATCTTTGTGAGAATTAAAGTTGGTTGTTTGACGTATAGAGAAAGTAATTAGTAGAAACGCTCTTATTACTTAGTTCCTTATAAGTAGAAGGGAAATAAGGGAATACCCAAGGCTTCACATGTTTTAAAATGTGGTTGCTATAGGATTTAAATCCATTTCTTTGCGTGGTCAGGTGTTGACAAAATTTTAAAAGTGAAACCAAAAACTGCAAATATCTCGAAAACGGTCCACTCCACAAAAAAATCTGATGTGTACCATTCACATGACTTTCTCCATATCCCTGCGACAAATTATTCTTAAAAACCTTATACTTTTATTTACTTTATGCTAATCAGAAAAAAAATAGCAGAAATAGTCTAATTACTCGCTTCCTTGTAAGTAGAAGCGAAATAAGGGACACCTGTAGGTTAAAGTGATAGTCAAAAGCTGCTTGCTATGTCAATGAAGTTCCTTTGTCTATATGGATAGGAGTTGACAAGTTCCTGTATGAGAAAAGCATACGTTTTTCATAGCAGAAACCAAAAATAAGGAATGTCACAAAAACAACGAACTCCATGAAAAAAATTATATAACATAAATTGCGTGTTTTAATGTGCTCTACATTTTTTATGTAGTAAGTTTTTGTCCATCTCTTACGGTTTAGCAGTTATTCAAAAATTAGTAAAATTCATTCAGATTAAACTACTCTTCAGAGGCTATTCCCAGAAAATTCAAGATATAAATTTTATTTGTCAGGTAAATATGTTTAATATACGAAATTTTAATCAAAATCTTTACAGCCATTTTTGAGAAAATCAAAATTTTCGAAAAAAGTTCCATGTAAAGGGTAGTTGGGAGTGGGGGAATTTTTCTCAAAATCTTCGTGTCGCATCCCTGGAAGATACTAAACTTAAATACCAAGTTTGGTATTTTACCGACTATTCGATTTTGAGTTATCGTGTTAACAGACACACGGACACAAACACACACACACACACTTACCTTTTTGTGAAAATGCTTTTTTTGGATATTGGGGACCCTAAAAAATATATTTCCGGTGAAATCTCGGTATTGAATTTTGGGTACAATACAATCAATACCTTCTCTATACACTATGTACATAGTACGTATAGAGAAAGTAATAACCCGAAACAACGTGTAGTTTTATTTTAAAATGTCACTGCATAATACATGGTTGTTACCAAATCTGTTATGATAAACAAGTCAACAGCAGCACAGTAATAATTATTGTTATTACATTGTTGATATAATGTTTAAAGTAGTAAATTAGAGAATAGCGCAGATAATTATATCGCGCTTAACGTTTGAATGCGAATATGACATTTTATCGTATCTAAATGAGTAAACAGCACAAGAATGACCAATTTCATGCAATTATCGTTCGTCAACTATCAACAGCTAACTGATTATTGGCGTTCTTCTGTCAGCATTTCAGTTTCTTTCATCAGCTGAATTATGCGTGTATGTTTGCATTATGAAAAATCGCATCTGCTTTATTCACATGTCTTTCTCCATTATTCCACTATTATTCTACAATAAACTGCTTCTATAAAAGCTTATTTATTTATGTTGAAGTTTAAGATCACTTTGGAGTTATATAAATCTGAATATAAAAATCTGATGTGATCCATTCACATGACTTTCTCTGTATCTCTGTAAAAATTATTGTTAATAAGCTTATCTTTTATTTATTTCATCCTAATCGAGAAAAAATAGCAGAAATAGTCTTATTTCTTGCTTTATTGTAAGTAGAAGCGAAATAAGGGAGTACCATAAGTTAAAGTGAAAGCCAAAAGCTGGTTGCTATGTGGGTGATGTTCATTTGTATGGACAGGAGTTGACAAATTCCTGTATGAGAAAAGTATGTTTTTCAAAGCTGAAACCAAGAAAAAGGAATATCTCAAAATGAACAACTCCACGAAAAAAATGTATATAACATAATTTGTGTGTTTTAACGTGCTCTACATTTTTTGTTAAGTTTTTGTCCATCTCTTACGGTTTAGTAGTTATGCAAAATTCATCCAGAATAAAGTAGTCTTCAGAGGCTATTCCCAGAAAATTCAAAATATACATTTTATTTGTCACGTAAATATCTTTAATATATGATATTTTAATCAAAATCGTTAGAGCTATTTTTTAGAAAATACAAATTTTCGAAAAAGTTCCATGTAAAGGGTAGTTTGGGGTGGGGGGATTTTTCTCAAAATCTTCGTGTCGCATCCCTGGAAGATGCTAAACTTAAATACGAAGTTTGGTATTTTACCGACTTTCGTTTTTGAGTTACCGTGTTCACAGACACACGGACACACAAACACATGGACCTTTTGCTGAAAATACTTTTTTTGGATACAGGGGACCCTAAAACATATATTTCCGGTGAAATTTCGGTTTCGAATTTTTGGGTGGAGTGCAGTATCTTCTCTATACACTATGTACATAGTACGTATAGAGAAAGTAAAAATTACTGCCATGCAAAGACCTTGGAATTATATTGCCTAGACACACCGTTGGCGCTATTTGAATCCCTCGCGCATAGGCAGTTGGAGGGCAGATCATACTTTTATAGCATACGCTTAAAAGACTTTAAAAGTGTGATGTTTTAAAAGCATCGGGGTTTAACAATTAACATGATGCACTCTTATGCTGCATAATTGTGCCAACCACGGAGAACTGATTCCGAGATCACTTTCCACCGGTAAGAATAAATTGTAACATATGTGATTTGTGTTTCAAATGCATTCCAATTTATTTCCGTGGGTCTCCCCGGTCTCTGAGCGAACTATAATTTATGTTAGGTTTGCAATACATAAACCAGAGCTACTGAGTAAGTGGTTAGCTGCTCTGAGACGTGACAAACCTGTGCTACCGAAATACCACAGACTATACTCAAAGCAAATTACTAAAAATGGTTTCCATGAGAGTAAAGGCAAGATGATGCTAAACTCTGACACAGTTCCTTCAATGTGCAGTTTCTCTTCTCATCTGACTAAGGTAACGAGAGCGCTAATTTCATTCTTATAATTATTTTGTAATTGTGCATTAATATTAGAAGACAGTGCTAAAATATTATCTATATTCAATATTATAATTTGTCCTAAATTTAAAAAATTACCCGAAATCTCGATTAAGTTAATTTTAAAAATCTGTAATTTCAGACTAAAACACAACCCCACAGGTTGCTAAAAAGGAACTTTTCAAAGGTGTTACAACATAAAGAACATTAATTACTAATCGATTCTAATTTTAGATTTGTTTATAAATTATTTCAGGAAGCACAGACCATACTCTCCTGTGGTGTACATATTAATATACCTATCTTATCTAACTCAAATATACCACAAATACTGATAGAAAACGTTTACTTAACGTCTGAATATAGTTTACTGAAGAGGAATACAGGTACCTAACTTCACGTTTATTTGATTTGTATACTGTACATGCCATCTCTGAAAATGCATATCTCATGTTTTTTTTCTCCTAAATCAGTTTATTTGTTTGTTTTTATTTATTTATTTGCATACCACCTTAGTAATAACGTCGTATTACCACTTTGTCCTTCTATAACCACTGCTTAAGTTGTTGAGGTACTTCTCGATTAACTTAACACACACTCAGTATCGCATTCTTATTTCCGGCTCTTGAGGGCGGGGAATAAGAATAGCTTCATCAGTATAGAATCGAACCAAACATATTTTGCATTTTAATTCACCATTTTGACATCTTTACTGCAGACAGTCTTAACAAGCTCTCTTTAGGATTCTTGTTGACGACTTTGCGCATTAAAGTAAAAAACAGAAAGTTTATATACAATTACTGAGAAGAAACTGCGAAAAATAGAATTAGAATTGAATTCTACTCTCTGTGATGCTTACATCCTGTTGGTAAAACACTTTAAATGCAGGTATGCCATATTCAAGTTCAATAATGATATTTACTTATGTTTTGTTCAGTTGTGGGATGAAGTTCCGTCTAGTCAATGAAGAGATTTTATTCAACTCCCAACGGGACATTCAAGGTCTAATCCCTGTGTATAGATGCTGATGATCATAAAGAACGTGTTGTCGGAATTATTTTCTACTCACGTATCCTTATGTCGTAATTATAGCTGTTTTAAATATCACTGTTTTCCCATTACAACCAATGTATTGCGGACGACCTTGGATGTCTTTTGCCCTCCACTCCAGGCCTTCAATTCACGACACTTGCACCCGTCTGCGCAGCTAGGCGTGTAGGAGCTTGCTGCCATAAGAGTATCTCGTACTGCACAGCCAGACTAGTGATTTTTATTACTCAAGATATAGATTCTTAATTTGCCCAATGGACACATCAGAAGTTATCTATTTAAAACACATCTGATGCGTTCCATTCACACGACTTTCTGTACATCTTTGTAACAATTATTGTTAATAAGCTAATTCTTCTAATCCAGATAAATTAGCAGGAACGGTCGTATTGCTTAGTTCTTTGTAAGTAGAAGGAAAGTAAGTGAATACACTAGGCTAAACTGAGAGTAAAATGCTTTAAAATGTAGTTAATATGGAGTCGAAACCTGTTTCTTTGCGTGGGCAGAAGTTGAAAATTTCTCGCGTGAGAAATGTGAAACAAGGAATTTATCGAAAACGGTGAACTTCACGAAAAATGTATATGACATAAATTGTGTGTTTTACGTATAATAAACATGTTTTGTGCAGTAATTGTTTGTCTATCTTACGGCTTACCAGCTATGCAAAATTCAATAAAAATCATCCAGAATAAAGAGGTCTTTAGAGGCTATTCCCAGTAAATTAAAGATACACACTTTATTTGGCATGTAAATGTCTTACATATAAGATTTTAATCAAAATCGTAATAGCCATTTTTGAGAAAATAAAAATTTTCGAAATTTTTCCATGTAAAGGGTAGTTTGTGGTGGGGAATTTTTTTTTTTAAATCTTCTTGTCGCATCCTTGGAAGATACTAAACCTAAATACCAAGTTAGATATTTAAGAGCTTTTTCGTTTTTGAGCTGTGCTGTCCACAGATACTCTCACGGACCCTTTCCCAATTTTTTGAGGGTTTCAGGGGATCTCAAAACATGTATTTCCGGTGAAATCTTGGTATCGAATTTTTGGGTGTAATATAGTACTTTCTCTATCACTATGTACATAGTATGTGTAGAGAAAGTAAAAAATCTTACTTTACACCACTTTTTCTGCCTGTTAACAAACTACGTATGTTCTTACAAAAGATTTTTCTTTTATCTACACTTCATTCTATTTTTATACAAATATTAACAGAAGTTGTCTTATTTCTTGCTTCTTTTAAGTAGGAGGCAATTAAGGGAATATACTAGACTAAAGCGATAGTAAAATCTTTTAATAACTGGTGATTGCGTGAAGCAACTGAATTGGGTTCTTTTTACATGGCCAGAGGTAAAAAAAAAAATGACATATGAAAAGGGTGGCGATTTCCAGTGTGAGAATGTTTTGTTTTAAAATTGAGATCAATTGAGATCTATTACCTCGGAAATAGTTAATTCTACAAAAAATGCGTATAACATAAATTGTGTTTTAAGATCTACATTTCTTGAGTTGTTACGTGAACCGTGCCTGAATTTATTCCCATGGCAACCGGCTTTTTAAATATTTGATTGTCACTTTAACCTATGGTACTCCCTTATTTCCCTTCTACTTACAAGGAAGCAAGTAATAGGACTATTTGTGCTAATGTTTATCTAGATTAGCATGTTGTAGGTAAAAGAGTATTACTTTGTCTAGCCCATATTTACAATGTAGTAGAATAAGAATGTATCCTATTCCAAACAACAATTCAACGGAAATACAAGTTTTGAGACCTCTGAATCCAAAAGAAGTACTTTTAGACATATGTCCGTGTGTGTCTGTGTGCAGCATAGCTCAAAAACGATATGTCTGTTAAATACCAAACTTAGTATTCAAGTTCAGTAAGTTTAAAAGGATGCGACAGGAAGATTTTCAACAAAATCCCCAAACTTCCACCTATTCTTTACATGGAACATTTTTCGAAAATTTGTATCTTCTCTAAAATAACTTAGCGATTTTTATTACAATGTTATATGTTTAAGATACTTTCATTGCAAACTGTATGCATATTTTGAATTTTCTGGGAATAGCTTCTGGAGATCTCTTCATTCTGGATAACTTTTGTATAACTTTTGTAAATATAGTAAACCGTAAGAGATAGACAAAAACTTAAATACACAAAACATGTAGATCACGTTAAAACACACAATTTATGTCATATACGTTTTTTTAGTGGAATTGTTCATTTCTGAGATACTCCTTGTTATTTGTTTCGGATTTAAAGTAATTAAAACTTTTCTCACACGAAAAGCTATAAACTTCTGGCGCTGCATAGAAACGGATTGCGTCCACATGGCAACCAGCTTTTAAGAGATATGACATCTTTTTAGCCTAGTGTATTCCCTTATTTTCCTTGAACTTACAAGGAAGCAAGTAAAAAGGAAAATTCTGCTAACGTTTATCTCGACTATCATGAGACAGATAGAAGAATGTGCTTTACAACAATACTTTGCTACAGCAATGTAGAGAAGGCCACTGAATGGAGTACATCATATGAGTTTTAAATAATCTCTACTTTCCCTCTAAGTAGAGGGCATTAATGCAACACTTAGAAATGAATTAGTAAGAAAATCTGATGTGTACCATTCACATGACTTTCTCTATATCCCTGCAACAAATTATTCCTAAAAAGCTTATACTTCTATTTGCTTCATGCTAATCAGTAAAACATTAGCAGAAATAGCCATATTACTTGCTTCCTTGTAAGTAGAGGTGAAATAAGGGAGTACCATAGGTTGAAGTGATAATCAAAAGCTGGTTGCTATGTCACTGAAGTTCCCGTGTTTGTATGGACAGCAGTTGACAAATTCCTGTATGAGAAATGTATAAGTTTTTCATAGCAGAAACAAAAAATAAGAAATGTCACAAAAACGACGAACTCCACGAGAAAAATGTGTATAACATAAATTGTGTGTTTTAACATGCTCTACATGTTTTGTGTAGTAAGTTTTGGTCCATCTTTTACGGTTTAGCAGTTATTCAAAATTTAGTAAAATTCATCCATAATAAACTACTCTTCAGAGGCTATTCCCAGAAAATTCAAAATATACATTTTATTTGTCAGGTAAATATCTTTAAATACGAAATTTAAATCAAAATCGTTAGAGCCATTTTTGAGAAAATCAAAATTTTCGAAAAAAGTTGCATGTAAAGGGTAGTTTGGGGTGGGGGGATTTTTCTCAAAATCTTCGTGTCGCATCCCTGGAAGATACTAAACTTAAATACCAAGTTTGGTATTTTACCTACTTTTCGTTTTTGAGTTATCGTGTTCACAGACACACGGACACACACACACACGGACCTTTTTCCGAAAATGATTTTTTTAGATAAAGGGAACCCTAAAACATATATTTCCGGTGAAATCTCGGTATTGAATTTTTGGGTGGAGTGCAATACCTACTCTATACACTACGTACATAGTGCGTATAGAGAAAGTAAAAATCTAATGTGCTCCATTCACATGCCCTTCTCTACATCTTTGTAACAAAATACTGTTAATAAGTTTATTCTTCTGCTTGATGCTAATCGAAGTAAACATTAGCATAAATGTGCGTATTACTTAGTTACTTATAAGTAGATGGGAAATGAGGGAATACACCAGGCTAAAACGACAGTCACATGTTTTAAAATGCGGTTGCTATGGGATTCTTTGCGTGGCCAGAAGTTGACAAGTTCCCGAATGAGAAAATTATTTTAAAATTGAAACTAACAACAAGGAATATCTTGAAAACGGTCAACTCCACGAAAAAACATATATATAAGATAAACTGTCTGCTTTAATGAAAATTACATTTATGTGTAGTAAATTGTCGTCTGTCTCTTATGCTTTACCAGTCATGCAAACCTCAGCAAAATTCGTCCAGAATGAACAGGTCTTCAGAAGTTATTCCCAGAAAATTCAAGATATACATTTTGTTTGTGATGGAAATGGCTTTAATGTGTGGTATTTTAATCGAATCGTTAGGGTCATTTTTGAGAAAACCAGTATTTTCGAAAATTGTTCCATGTAGTTTATGGTGAGGGGACTTTCTTGAAAATCGTTGTGTCGCATTCTTGGAAGATACTGAACTTAAACACCAAGTTTGGTATTTAACGGACTTTTCGCTTTTTGAGCTATGCTGTCCACACAGGCACATACCTACACAGACCTGCTTTTTTTTACAAATGCTTTTTGGATTCAGGGGGTACCAAAACGTATATTTCCGTTGAAATCTCGATATCCATTACAATATCTTCTCTATACACTATGTACACAGTGTAGAGAAAGTAATAAAATAACTGTTAATTAACTTTAACGGTAATTCTCCTGCTGTGCTAATATGCATGGAAATTTAAAACATCATAATACCTTCTAGAATGTTATATCTAGATGCCTGTGTAGTGGCCGGGAATTTACTTTAATCGTATTATGTTTTCCAAAGAGGTATGAATTCCTCTCCGTAGCAAATAATAATTTCCAGAGCATATAATCGGCGTCGAAAAGCTTATTTTCTTTGTGAAGTGGTCCTTCATGATGGAAAACAGAGATTTATGCCTCATTAGTAGCGATTAAGTTGGTTCTGCAATATCATGAGGAGTAAATTAATCACCGGGGCAACCACACGCATGGCGGAGATTATAAATATACAATATACCGTATTTTACGGTTTCTCGCTTAATGAACACATACCTGCCTAAAAGTATCACGTGATTTCGATAAGATCTTGCTCGTCTTAGCAAGTGCTTCGTTTATTGTTATTATTATTATAGTTGTTGCTGTTGTTGAATCTCTGTTTATTTAACCCTATTTTGAAAAAGTATGTTACGATTATATTTTTAATTTCTCTACATGTACTATGTACATAGTGTATAGAGAAGGTGTTGTACTGCACCCAAAAATTCAATAACGAGATTTCACCGTAAATAGGCATTTTAGGGTCCCCTTTCTCCCCCCCAAATTTTTTTTTTTGAAAAAGGTCCATGTATGTAAGTGTGTCCGTGTGTCTGTGAACACGATAACTCAAAAACGAAAATTCGGTAAAATACCAAACTTCCAAAGATGCGACACGAAGTTTTCAAGGGAAATACCTACCCCAAACTACCATTTATGTCGGTAATTTTTTGAAAATTTTGATTTTCTCAAAGTTGGCTGTAGTGGTTTCGATTAAAATATCGTACATTAAAGATACATGCTCGACAAATAAGATATATATCTTGAATTTTCTGGAAATAACCCCTGAAGATCTGTTTATTGTGGATGAATTTAGCATAACTAGTAAACCATAAGAGATAGACAAAAATGTACTACACAAAATATGTAGATCTTGTTGAAACACACAATCTATGCTATATTTTTACTTTCTCTACACGTACTATGTACATAGTGTATAGAAAAGCTACTGTATTGCATCCAAAAATTCGGTACCAAGATTTCACCGGAAATACACGTTTTAGGTCCCCCTGAATAAAACAAAACATTTTTGGAAAAAGGTCCGTGTGTGTGTGTCTGTGGACAGCATAGCTAAAAACGAAAAGACCGTTAAATACCAAACTTGGTATTTAAGTTTGGTATCTTCCAAGAATGCGACACGAAGATTTGCAAGAAAATCCCCCCACCCCCAACTACCCTTTACATGGAACTTTTTTCGAAAACTTTGATTGTATAAAAAATGGCTCTAACGATTTTGTTTAAAATATTGTATACTAAATACCTGACAAATAATATGTATATCTTGAATTTTCTGGGAATAGCCCCTGAAGACTACTTTATTCTGGAGGAATTTTCTATAACTGCTAAACCGTAAGAAATGGACAAAAACTTACCACTCAAAAAATATAGAGCACATTAAAACACACAATTTATGTTGTATGATTTTTTTTCGAGGAGATGATCGTTTTTTAGATATTCCTTGTTTTTGGTTTCAGCTTTGAAAATCTTATACTTTTCTCATACAGGAATTTGTCAATTCGTGTCCATACAAACAAAGGAACTTCAGTCACATAGCAACCAGCTTTTGACTTCACTTTAACCTATGGTACTCCCTTATTTCGCTTCTACTTACAAGGAAGCAAGTAATAAGTCTATTTCTGCTAATTGTTTCTCGATTAGCTTGAAATAAATAGAAGAATAAGCTTACTAACAATAATTTGTTACACGGCAGTAGAGAAAGTCATGTGAATGGAACACATCAGATTTTTTTTATTAGACAATGCATTTAGACAGTAAACAAGTATTCTCTGAATAACTATGTAAGCTAGAATTTTTACTTTCTCTACACGTATAATGTACATAGTGTATAGAAAAGGTATTGTATTGCACCCAAAAATTCGATACCGAGATTTCAGCGGAAATACATGTTTTGGGTTCCCCTGAATCCAAAAAAATCAATTTTTGGTAAAAGGTCAGTGTGTGTGTGTGTGTGCGCGCAGGTGTGTCTGTGAACAGCATAGCTCAAAACGAAAAGAGTGGTATGTTCTAATGATAAAAAAATCACCCCACCCCAACTACCCTTTACATGGAACTTTTTTCGAAAATTTTCATTTACTCAAAAATGGCTCTTACGTTTCTTAGTAAAATATCGTATATTAAAGATATTTACCTGACAAATAAAATGTATAACTTGAATTCTCTTGAAAT
Organism: Hymenopus coronatus; assembly: GCA_030762935.1. NCBI lineage: Eukaryota > Metazoa > Arthropoda > Insecta > Mantodea > Hymenopodidae > Hymenopus > Hymenopus coronatus. Next base: position 163,969,441 of record CM060897.1, read on the forward strand.
ATCCTCTGAAGACTTTTTTTTTTTTTTTTAAATAGTTTATCGTTCGTTAACCTGGCCATATTGGACGATGAGTAAACTTGGCGAAATGATGCTCAAAATGATCTGGGATCCATGGAGTCTCTGAAGACTTCTTTATTCTGGATGAATTTTACCGAATTTTGCTTAACTGCTAAACTATAAGAGATGGATAAAAACTTACTGCACAATAAATGTAGATCTCACGAAAACACACAATGTATGTCCTTTACATTTTTACTGTGGAGGTAACCGTTTCCGAGATATTCCTTGTTATTGCTTTCAGTTGTAAACTACTTTTACTTTTCTCATACAGGGAGTGTCCGTTTTTCTTTTGTTCTATTCCTGGCCAAGCAAAGAAGCGATCTGCAATGGCAGTCGCATAATGACAGCTTTTAAAACATTTGACTATCACTTTAGCCTAGTGCATTTCTTTAGTTGCCTTCTACTTATAAGGAACTAAGTAATAAGAACATTCTGCTAATGTTTATCTCGATTAGTATTATGTAGAAAGAACAATAATCTTTGCAAGAGGTTTGTAGAGCAGCTAGAGCAGATTTTTTTGCCAGTATTGTGAAATCCCTGAAATGGAGTTATGCTACTTTTCCGCTGAAGGGAAAGCTTTACGTAAGCGTTTTGTAGCTATGGATGGATGTGTTAGCATAGCGGGTAAATGGAATGGACATAAAAATAACGTGACGCCTGCGTCAACAAGCTCAATGTGCCGTTTGCACTGCGATCGGAAAACGATGCGCCAACTCGAGCAAAAAATCTCTTTGTGGTGGCACTGAATCTTATCCTGATCGATTGCATACAGACTCGCTCCGAATACACTTGCAGCAAATGCATCTTCCATTACCAATGTCCTTCTCACGAAGCTACAGATTTTTCTGTAATGCACAACTCATGCAGGCTGAAGGAAATGTTCCTGTGAATATCAAAAATTCTTATTCCGTATCATTACTCTCTGCATAGAACATGATACTAGGTAGAGGATCTATTGCACTCTACCCAAAACTTCGATACCGAGATTTCATCTGCAATGCACGATTCAGGGTCTCTGTCAGTGGCGTGGCGTGAAGTAAAATAATGGGAGTTTATTGCCGGAAATAAAAGATGGAGGTGGGCAGTTGCACAATTTATCGAATATTGCGCCTATAAATCAGGTTTAAGATTGGCAATGAATACAACAAATAACAATGTTAATATAATGATTATATTGAAAACAACAGCACTCACTTAAACTGACTAATACGCCAAATCCATCCGTCGGTTCTTTTTTGCGAATGTGTCAATAAAGGCGGCATCAGAGGACAGTTCTCCCAATAGATATTTTTTTCTACACTAAAATGTTTTCGTTGCACAAATGGTGAGTTTAAGTATGTTTTAATTCTCTTGAGTGTACTCATGGATACCTCACCACTTGTTGCAACAGGATATGTTACAGCTAAGCGCAATAGCTTAGTTACCTCCTCATACACCAGTCTAAGCCATTTACAACTAAATACTTCAGTACATTTTGTAGGGATAGCCTCCTCAGATCATTTGCATAAATATTGAAGAGCTCATTTTCAAGCTGGTCTTAATGAAAATAACCAGGAGAGTGCTTTATTAGTTTGGAACTTTTCGTCTATGATTTTATTTTTCATTCAGTAACTCTACAAACTCGAGCTGTGGAAAATCTTCAAATCTGGATTTCATTTCAAGAACTTTGTGGCGGGAAAATGTTGGGTTGTTACCTTCTCGAACCACGTGGCTGGAATGCTGTCTCTGCTCACGGCTGATTCAGTTGGTTGCCGAGTCTTCAATCCTAACTTCTACTTCACTTATTCTCCGGCTTCTAACTGTGGGCGAGACTTGCATTTCCCCTTAATAAAATCACGTTTATTAACTTAAAGTGCAAGTACTTGAATGCTGACGGCTTAGCTGGTTCCCTTACAATACTTGGTTTCTAAATTCCCGTAAAACATATACATACTTGATAAACCCTGATCATCACTTGGTTACAGGAGCCTAAACTGAACTACTATCACCTGCCCAACACATGGTAACGTCGCCTAGCACACGCACTTTACTGCGCTGTCATTTGCTTGAAGATTTGTTTCAGAAGAAGCACGCCCCAGGAGCAGGAAATTGTCGCCCGAGTGTACTCGGACGGGGGCAAATACCCGTGCGATATAAAAGATGTAGTCTTATGCAAGCGTTTATGTCTGTGTCAAAGTAATATGGGCAGGGTGTTTCCCTTTGTGCTGCCGGCGCGGGCTGGCTTACCTACCGGAGTGGTCTACCACCCAGAGAGGGACCAGGCCCGATGCTGCTTAACTTGGCCAGCCGCTTGCGGGCTGTCAAGGAAAGCGGTGCCGGCTAGCGGGGAGAATTGAAAGGATGTAGGTAGGGGGTGGGGGAAAGCCAGTGTTGCAGAATCTGGTCGGAGAACAACTTGACGGTCGCCCATCCGAGTTATGACCGGGCCCGATGCTGCTTAACTTGGCGGGTGATACTGTAAAGAAGGGAGAGGCGGCCGAAAACTACCATCCCAAGGCGTCCTTGGGAAGACGGTAGCTTACGCGTCTCCTAGGCAGCGTGTGGTCGTAAAGACCGAGAGTGTTCACCTGGGGATTTGGGTGGGGAGCAAGTTTAGTGTATATTGTGCGAGCTCTTTCTCGCACAACGTCCACTATGTAAGGGATTCCGGAGTGGGAATGGAGAATGTGGGACGGGAATCTACGGTCTGTGCCATATATCATCCTCAGTGCCCTGTTCTGCACGGTCTGCAGTCTGCGGATGGTGGAACGAGCCACCGAACCCCAGACCTCGCAGCCGTACAGCATCAGGGGCGGGATGACCGCGCGGTACAGCCGTAGTTTTAGGTGTGTAGGCATGGTGGAGCGGAAGATGGGAAACAACTCCGTAGGGCAGCGTGTCCCATACCGCCTTGTCCCTGACATGTGGAGGAGTGAAAGTAAGGTCGCGGTCGAGGAGGACTCCGAGGTATTTGGCGGTGCGGACCCAGGTGATCCGCCGCCGCAACCTCAGAGACCTCTCCGGCCGCCAGCCACGGACTTTAGCCAGCAGTAGAGCAGAACTCTTCTGCGGGCTGATGGCCAACCGCCACTGTTCACTCCATCTGCCTATGGCCTGGAGCTGTCTCTGTAGAGGGGGGAAGCAGTAACGGGTGTTCTTGTTGCGTGCCATTATGAGGAAATCGTCGGCATACTGCCAGGAGCCAGGAGCAGGAACTAGTCGCCCGAGTGTACTCGGGCGGGGGCAAATCACCACGGTACCTATCCGCTTTTCTCGCGGATTTACCCGTGTGATATAAAAGATGTAGTCTTGTGCAAGCGTTTATGTCTGTGTCGAAGTAATGTGGGCAGGGTGTTTCCCTCTGTGCAGCCGGCGCGGGCTGGCTTACCTACCTGAGTGTCACCCACCCAGAGAGGGACCAGGCCCGATGCTGCTTACCTTGGCCAGCCGCTTGCGGGCTGTCAAGGAAAGCAGTGCCGGCTAGCGGGGGGAACTGAAGGGATGTAGGTACGGGGTGGGGGAAGCCAGTGTTGCAGATCTGGTCGGAGTACAACTGGACGGTCACCCGTCCGAGTCGGGACCGGGCCCGATGCTGCTTAGCTTGGTGGGTAGAACAATAAAGGGAGAGGCGGCCGGAAAACTACCATCCCAAGGCGTCCTTGGGAAGGCGGTAGCTTACGCGTCTTGGCACTAGCTTGGGGTGGCGCTGGGCTTTGGCGCCTCGAGCGTCGTCAGGTGCCACCTGATTGGTTGTCAGGTGCTTGGTATGACAAACTTCTGGTTCAAACATTGTCAAAGTTACTACATTTCCCAAATTCCAGGAACACCTGGTCTGCTTGTTTACCTGGAAATCCAGTTAAGCCAGAGGGTTGCAAATTACCTTATTGTAAAACCTGAACTGTTAAGCGGTTTCAAGCCGTTGCTTTCTACCTGTTTTAACATATTTTCTTTACACAAGCAATACTTAAATTATATACATTTCCTTATGTTGCTAGTTAATATTGGTTCCCTATGTACATCATATACCCTTACAACTTGTCTGTCAATGATTTTATACGTCAACACTTTCAATCTGGGAGTCACTGAAACTCACATTTCTATTCAACTGGATACTACTTTGGACACACTCTTCAATGAAAGCCTCGCATTCCTAGGTTGTGAGGGGTTTGTGGAAGCGAGAGGGTCTCGAACAGAACGGGTTGACTTGTAAATCTTGTGATTGCTAGTTAGGCCTATTACAGCTGTTCAACAGCATGATCTGCGGAAAAAAAGTCGCTCCTTTAAAGCTGTTAGTAAACAAAACAAGTATAAAACAATTACATACACAAAAATAAGGGCGCTCAGCGTACTAGCGTCCTCCAAAGCGACCCCCCTGGTCTCGGTACCAAAAAATCTGATGTGTTCCATTTACATAACTTTCTCTACATCTCAGTAACAAATTATTGTTAATAAGCTGATTTACTTCAAGATAATCGACATAAACATTGACAGATATGGTCTTATTATTTAGTTCCTTACAAGCAGAAGGGAAATAAGGAAATACACCAGGCTAAAGTGACAGTCAATGCAGTTACTATGAGATTGAAATCCGTTTCATTGGTTGCCAGAAGCTGAAGTTCCCGTATGAGAAAAATATGTATTTTTTTACTTTCTCCATACGCACTGTGTACATAGTGTATAGAGAAAGTATTGCACTCCACCAAAAATTCGATACCGAGATTTCACCGGAAATATATGTTTTAGGGTCCCCAATATCCAAAAAAAGCATTTTCACAAAAAGGTCCGTGTGTGTGTGTCCGTGTGTCTGTGAACACGATAACTCAAAAGCGAAAAGTAGGTAAAATACCAAACTTGGTATTTAACTTTAGTATCTTCCAGGGATGCGACACGAAGATTTTGAGAAAAATCTCCCCACCCCCAACTACCCTTTACATTAAAACTTTTTTCCAAAATTTTGATTTTCTCAAAAATGCCTCTAACGATTTGCGTTTAAAATTTCGTATATTAAACATATTTACCTGACAAATAAAATGTATATCTTGAATTTTCTGGGAATAGCCTCTGAAGGGTAGTTTATTCTGGATGAATTTTACTAACTTTTGTATAACTGCTAAACCGTAAGAGATGGACCAAAACTTACTACACAAAAAATGTAGAGCACATTAAAACACACAATTTATGTTGTATACATTTTTTTTCGTGGAGTTCGTCGTTTTTATGACATTCCTTATTTTTTGTTTCTGCTATGAAAAACGTGTACATTTCTCATACAGGAACTTGTCAACTCCTATCCATATAGACAAAGGAACTTCATTGACATAGCAACCAGCTTTTGACTATCACTTTAACCTACGGTTGTCCCTTATTTCGCTTCTACTTACAAGGAAGCGAGAAATTAGACTATTTCTGCTATTTTTTTCTGATTAGCATAAAGTAAATAGAAGTATAAGCTTTTTAAGAATTATTTGTTGCAGGGACATGGAGAAAGTCATGTGAATGGTACACATCAGATTTTTTTAAACTGAAACCCATAAAAAAGAATATCTCGAAAATAATCAATTACAAGAAATAAATGTATATGACATAAATTGTGTGTTATAACGAGATCTACATTTTTGAGTAATAAGTTTTTGTCTATCTCTTACAGTTTACCAGTTAGGTAAAATTTAACAAACATCAATCCGAATAAAGAGGTCTTAAGAGGCTGATCCCAGAAAAATTTAAGATGTACATTTTATTTGTCGTGTATATAGCTTTAATGTAGGACAGTTTAATTAAAATCGTTAGAGCCGTTCTGAAAATCTAATTTTCGAAAATTTTTCTTGTATAAAGCGGGGGATTTTCTTGAATATCTATGTGTCGTATTCTTGGAAAATACTGAACTTAAATACCAAGTTTGGTATTTAAGTATTTCGTTTGTGGGCCTTGCTGTCCACTGACACGGACCTTTTTCTGGAAATGTTTTTTTATGGATTCAGGAGGTCCCATAACACGTATTTCCGACGAAATCTTGATATGGAATTTTTTGGTGCAATAATATCTCCTAGACACCATGTACATAGTACGTGTAGAGAAGGTAAGAATGCTAATCGTATAGTTATGCTTTGTCTACATGGCAGCCCTTAACTTGGGAAAGTAACTAATAAAAAAGACATCAAAACTGCAGTTACTCTGTTGTTAAAGAATAAAGCATTCAGACATGCAGGAGTGTAATATCATAAGTCATTCTTACCGAAGTGCTTGAAGACGGCTGGGTCATTAGGCGCTAGTTGAGTAGCCCTTCTGAACCACTGTTCTGCCTCCTCCGTCCGGCTTTTCTGTAAACACACGCAATCTGAATTATTCACCACATCTGCAATTCACAAGCTTCAAATATATACTAAAAATATGATATGTTATATTCACATATTTTCCGTACATCTCAGTAAAAATTATTGTTAAAAGCTTATTCTTCTATCCACTTTATTAATAGAGATAAACATTAACAGAAATAGTCTTATTACTTGCTTCCTTGTAAGTAGGAGGGAAATAAGGGAGTACACTAGGCTTAAGGAAAAAAGGTATTGTAAAATGGTAAAAAATAATATTTTTACTTTCTCTACACGCACACTATGTGCATAGTGTATAGAGAACGTATTGCACTCCACCCAAAAAATTGGATACCGAGATTTCACTGGAAATATATGTTTTAGGGTCCCTTATGTAAAAAAAAAAAAAAAAAAGCATTTTCACAAAAAGGTCCGTGTGTATGTGTGTGTGTGTGTGTCTGTGAACACGATAACTCAAAAACGAAAAGTCGATAAAATAAAACAAATTACCTGACAAATAAAATGTATATCTTGAATTTTCTGGGAATAGCCTCGGAAGAGTAGTTTATTCTGGATGAATTTTACTAAATTTTGAATAACTGCTAAACCGTAAGAGATGGACAAAAACTTACTAGACAAAAAATGTAGAGCAGATTAAAACACACACTTTATGTTATATACATTTTTTTCATGGAGTTGATCGTTTTTGAGACATTCATTGCTTTTGGTTTCAACTATAAAAAACTTACTTTTCTCATATACGAATTTGTCAATTCCTGTCCATATAAACAAAGGAACTTGTCACATAGCAACCACCTTTTGACTATCACTTTAACCTCTGGTACTCCCTTTCGCTTCTACTTACAAGGAAACAAGTAATAAGACTATTTCTGCTAATTTGTTCTCGAGTAGCATGGAGTAAATAGAGGCATAAGATTTTTAACAATACTTTTTTACAGAGATGTAGAGAAAGTCATGTGTATGGTACACATTAGATCTTTTTGTTTTAGACACTAATAAAACCTCTATTATTTCTAGCTACAGAAAATGCACACTTTGGGGGGGGGGGTTAAGAGGATTTTAATCAATTTAAATATATTATAAATGCTGGTCTGCATTTCTTTAAAGTTATTTTGCAATGCGTCTTTTTAGAACATTTGTATCTTTAAATGTTCTCAAAGCAGCAGTTTTGGATACTTATGTACCTTTTTCTTAGAGAGTATGAGAACTGGAAAGCTGTAATTTACACAACACACAGTTGAACTTTCTGAAACACAGTCGTGATGTTATAGTATATATTGATCACATTAAAAAAGCAGCAACATGGGAAATTTTACACAGTTTTACTTTTTTGAATTTGCAAATATATTTAGTTTTTAATTTCCACTGAAATTGTATCATAGATAAATAATTAAGGTTCAGAAGATCGCTGATTATACGTCTAAAAGCCTGATTATGTATTGCAACTAGTATCATAGAAAAAGGTACATGAATTCACATGTTTTAAGACTAAGTTTTATTACTTTTCTGGTGGATGAAAAACTTTTTATAGACTCAACCACACAAGCTATTAATGCAAAAGGCCACTTGAAATAATTGTCATGATTTATTGAATAATTCATACAAATTTCTGGAAAAACAATTGAATACTTTGATAGCAGTGGTAATTCAACTCACTTAAGGTATAACTTCCGTATGCTCAGACTATCTTGTCCCCTTAAGTGATAGTCGAATCTTTTAAAAGCCATCGTTATGTGATTGAAGTTCCTTTTCATATCGTCGGAAATTGACAAATTCCCGTATGAGAATAGTACAAGCACTTTAAAACTGAAACCAATAAGAAGAAATATCTCAAAAACAGTCAACTGCACGAAAAAAATGTATATGACATAAATTGTGTGTTTTAACGAGCTATACATTTTTTGTTAAGTAAGTTTTTGTCTACCTCTTACGGTTTACCGGATATGCAAAATTCAGAAAGATTCATCAACATTAAGGGTAGTTTGTGGTGGGAAATTTTTCCATGAAAATCTTCGTGTCGCATCCTTGGGGGACAAAAAACTTGAATGCCAAATTTGGTATTTAAAAGACTAGTTCAAATCTCGCTTAGGGTGAGTTCCCCGGATAGTGTTTTTTCCCCTTATTCTGAGAAGACGAATGTCGAGTAACTTCAAGCTCCATAGATCCCGAGATCATTTCACAAATACCATTCATTCATCGCCCGATATGACCAACCAGGAGATATATATATATATATATATATATATATATATATATATATATAATCTGACGTATTCCATTCACATGCCTTTCTCTACAACAAATTATTGTTAAAATGCTTATTCTTCTGTTTACGTCATGTTAATAGAGAAAAAAAATAGCAGAAATCGTCTTATTATTTGCTTACATGCAAGTAGAAGCGAAATAAGGGAGTAGCACAGGTTAAAGCGAAGTCAAAAGTTGGTTGCTATGTTACTGAAGTTCCTTTGTTTGTATGGACAAGGGTTGTCAAATTCCCGTATGAAAAAAATATAAGTACTTTAAAACTGAAACCGATAGCAAGGAACTTCTCAAAACGAATACACCACACGAAAAAAAGTATGTAATATAAATTCATCGAGCATAAAGAGGACTTCAGAAGCTATTCCCAGAAAATTCAAGTTATATATTTTATTTGACCTGTAAATATCTTTAATATAGGACATTTTAATCAAAGCCGTTAGAGCCATTTATGAGAAAATAAAAATTTCGAAAACTTTTCCTTGTAAAGGGTAGTTTGTGGTGGGTGTGATTTTTTTCTTAAAATCTCGTGTCGCATTTGGGAGGATACTAGACGTAAATGCTAAATTTGGTATTTAGTAGTTTAATTCGAATCTCATTCCCCTGATAAGTTTTATCGGGGTTTTCCCTTATCCTGAGAAGACTAATAACGAGTAACTTCAAGCTCCATGGATCCTGAGATCATTTCTTCATCGTCCGACATGACCAATCAGGTTAAAGGACGTTAAGCTACCAAGGTGAATATGGGCAGGTTACCGTGCTACAGTTACTCACATTCCGTGCCAGCATGGAGCCGTACGTGAGGTGGGCAGCAACGTGGCCTGGTTCAGCTCTCAGAGCCGCTCTGTACCATCTCTCCGCCTGATCATGCTGCTGGAGTCTGGAGTGCGCCTCGCCAAGCAGCGTGTATACAGCCTGCAACACAAAAACAACACTTCATTACACTTATATTGGAACGGTTATGGTTCATGCAATATCCAGGGTTTGAACCACGGATCTCCAGGTCTCTGTCCGATTGCTCTTACCAGCTCAGCTACCACAGCAACATGCCAGTAAAACATTAAATTTCAAACTGAAAGTGCTTTCCTATATGGTAGGTACACCGAGCCAGGTCACTCAGCGTTTGTTCTGAGACTAGGCCAAACTTTCTGACACAGGTTTTTGGAGGGTTTTCCCGGATCACTAGGCAAATGATGGGCAGTTTTCTTCACTCCCCCGAACTTCCTGTCCCTTCATTTCATCTCCATTACTTCCCAACCGATCTCTTTCAGGGTTGTATCGGCTAGAACTGGGTTGCTGGCGCCCTTCCATGGTGGTGAATGCGCTCTACAAATACATCTCGGCGGGAGGCCATTAAAAGTTGTCTGTTGCTCAGACTCATCCACGCATTAGATGAATAAATCCTTGGAACAGGGTGGATCGGCTGCCCTTTGAAATTACACACATCTCATCCTATCCTCTTGCGGTCGACATACAATCAGTCAATGGTTGCAGTGTAGGAACCCCTCCACTCACATAATAGGTAGAGAAAGTACTGCGTTTTATTAAAAAATCCGAAAACGAGATTTTACCGGAAATGTGTGTTTTGAAATCCTCTGAAACAATATATATAGTGTGTGTCTGTGGACAGCATAACTAAAAACGAAAGACCGTTAAATACCATATTTGGTACTTAAATTTAGTATCTTCAAAGAATGCAACACGGAGATTATCAGGAAGTTCCCCCACCTCAAACCTTACTTTACATGGAACATAAATTCTTCGAAATGTTCTATTTTCTCAAAAATAGCTATAACGATTTTTATTAAAACAGGTACTATTAAACGTATTTATATGAGAATAAAAGATATTGGTTATCTCTGAAAGCATCTTCTTTTGCATAACTGTAAGGGGTAGTCAGAAACTTACTACAATAAACATGTAGGTCTTGTTAAGACAGAATTTATGTTATACAACTCTTTTTACCTTCTCTACACATACTATATATAGTGTATAGAGAAGGTATTGCATTCCACCCAAAACTCCGATACCGAGATTTCACCGAAAATATATGTTTTAGGGCCCCCTGTATCCAAAAAGCACTTTCACAAAAAGATCCATGTGTGTGTATGTCTGTGTGACTATGAACACAACTCAAAAACGAAAAGTCGGTAAAATACCAAACTTGGTATTTAAGTTTAGTATCTTTCAGGGATGTGACACGAATATTTTGAGGAAAATTCCCCACCCCAAACTACCCTTTACATGGAACTTTTTTTCGAAAATTTTTATTTTCTCTAAAATGACTCTAACGATTTTGATTAAAATATCATATACTAAGGATATTTACCTGACAAATAAAATGTATATCTTGAATTTTCTGGGAATAGCCTCTGAATTTTGCATAACTGCTAAACCGTAAGAGCTGGAAAAAACTTACCAAACAAAACATGTAGAGCACTTTAAAACACACAATTTATGTCATATGCATTTTTTTCATGGAGTTAATCGTTTTTGAGACATTCCTTGCTTTTGGTTTCAGCTTCAGAAAATTATACTTTTCTCACACAGGACGCTATCAACTGCTGTCCATATAAACAAAGGAACTTAAGTCACATAGCAACCAGCTTTTGACTATTACTTTAACCTATGATACTGCCTTATTTCGCTTCTACTTACAAGGATGCAAGTAATAAGACCATTTGTGCCAATTTTTTCTCAATTAGCATGAAGTAAATAGAGGCATGGCCTTTTTAACAATAATGTGTTGCAGAGATGTAGAGAAAGTCATGTGAATGGAACATATCGATTTTTTTTAAATCCGCTTCTTTGAGAGACCAGGAGTGTAACAGAAGAAACACTCACTAATTGGTGCTTAACAAAAGTATAAGTATTTTAAAATTGAAACCAATAACAAGGATTAGTTAACTCAAAAAAGAAAGAAAAGAAAAAAAAGGTAAATGTATGACATAAATGTTGGGTTTTATCAACATATACACTTCCTGTGTTGTAAGTTTTTGTCTATATCTTACGATTTATAAGTTATACTAAAGCCATCCACAATGCAGAGCTCTTCTAGACCTTTTCCAGAAAATTCAAGATAAACATTTCATTTTGCACGAAAATATCTTAAACATATGGTATTTTAATCAAGATCCTTAAAGTCATTTTTGAAAAAACTATAATTTTGGAAAGGTGTTCCATGTGAATGGTAGTATGACTTGCGGGATTCTTTGAAAATATTTGTGTGCCATTCTTGAGCGATACTTAACTTAAATATCTAATTTGGTACTCAAAAAGCTTTTAGTTTTTGAGTTCTGCTGCTGACAGACGTACACACAGAGGGTTCATAAAACATATATTTCAGGTAACAGCTCGGTATGGTATTTTTAGGTAGAATACAATGCATTACAGGAAGAGAAAGAGAGAAAGAGTGAGAAGGAGAGAGAGAGACAGAGACGGACAGAGATAGAGACAGGCAGAAATAGAAACAGAGACAGAGAGAGAGAGAGAGAGAGAACCAGAGAAAGAGGCAGAAAGAGAGACAGAGACAGAGGCAGGGACAGAGACAGAGAACGACAGAGAGAGAGAAACAGAGACAGAAAGAGAGACAGAGACCGAGACCGACAGAGAGAGAGAGAGAGAGACAGAAACAGAAAGAGAGACAGAGAGAGACAGAGGCAGGGACAGAGACAGACAACGACAGAGACAGAGAGAAACAGAGACAGAAAGAGAGACAGAGACCGAGACCGACAGAGAGAGAGAGAGAGAGAGACAGAAACAGAGGCAGGGACAGAGACAGAGAACGACAGAGAGAGAGACAGAGACAGAAAGAGAGACAGAGAGAGACAGAGACAGAGAACGACAGAGAGAGAGAAACAGACAGAGGCAGGGACAGACAGAGAACGACAGAGAGAGAGAGAGACAGAGACAGAAAGAGAGAGGGAGACAGAGGCAGGGGCAGAGACAGAGAACGACAGAGAGACAGAGACAGAAACAGAGACAGAGAACAACAGAGAGATAGAGAGACAGAGACAGAGGCAGGGACAGAGGCAGAGAGAGGGAAACAGAGACAGAGGCAAAGACACAGACAGAGAGCGACAGAGAGAGAGAGAGAGAGGAACAGAGACAGAAAGAGATACAGAGGCAGAGATCGACAGAGAGAGAGACAGAGGCAGGGACAGAGAACGTCAGAGAGAGACAGAGACAGAAAGAGAGAGGGAGACAGAGGCAGGGGCAGAGACAGAGAACGACAGAGAGACAGAGACAGAAACAGAGACAGAGAACAACAGAGAGATAGAGAGACAGAGACAGAGGCAGGGACAGAGACTGAGAACGACAGAGAGACAGAGACAGAGGCAGGGACAGAGGCAGAGAGAGGGAAACAGAGACAGAGGCAAAGACACAGACAGAGAGCGACAGAGAGAGAGAGAGAGAGAGGAACAGAGACAGAAAGAGATACAGAGGCAGAGATCGACAGAGAGAGAGACAGAGGCAGGGACAGAGAACGTCAGAGAGAGAGAGAGAGAAACAGAGACAGAGGCAGAGAAAGAGACAGAGGCAGAGAACGACAGAGAGAGAGAAACAGAGACAGAGACAGAGAACGACAGAGAGACAGAGGCAGAGACAGAGAACGACAGAGAGAGAGAGAGACAGGAAGAGAACGACAGAGAGAGAGAGACAGAGGCAGAAAGAGAGACAGAGAACGACAGAGAGAGAGAGACAGAGGCAGAAAGAGAGACAGAGAACGACAGAGAGAGAGACAGAGGCAGAAAGAGAGACAGAGAACGACAGAGAGAGAGAGAGAGAGACAGAGGCAGAAAGAGAGACAGAGACAGAGAACGACAGAGAGAGAGAGAGACAGAGGCAGAAAGAGAGACAGAGAGAGAGACAGAGACAGAGAACGACAGAGAGAGAGACAGAGGCAGAAAGAGAGACACAGACAGAGAACGACAGAGAGAGAGAGAGAGAGACAGAGGCAGAAAGAGAGACACAGACAGAGAACGACAGAGAGAGAGAGAGACAGAGGCAGAAAGGGAGACACAGACAGAGAACGACAGAGAGAGAGACAGAGGAAGAAAGAGAGACAGAGACAGAGAACGACAGAGAGAGACAGAGGCAGAAAGAGAGACAGAGACAGAGAACGACAGAGAGAGAGAGAGAGGCAGAGAGACACAGACTGAGAACGACAGAGAGAGAGAGAGAGAGAGAGACAGAGGCAGAAAGAGAGACAGAGACAGAGAACGTCAGAGAGAGAGAGAGAGAAACAGAGACAGAGGCCGAGACAGAGAGAAACAGAGATAGAGACAGAGGCAGAGACAGATATATAATCAAAAAGAGAGACAGAGAGATAGAGAGAGAAAGAGAGAGAGACTGAGAAAAAAATATAGAAAGACAGAGAGAGAGAGAAAGAGGGAGACAAAGAGAATGAGAGAGAGCGAGACAGAAGAGAGAGAGAGAGACAGAGGCTGAGAAAGACAGAGACAGAGAGAGAGAAGGAGGGAGACAAAGAGAATGAGAGAGAGCGAGACAGAAGAGAGAGACAGAGGCTGAGAAAGACAGAGACAGAGAGCTACATAGAGATTGAGAGAAAGAAAGTGAGACAGAGAAGGAGAGAGACAGAGAGAAGAGAGAGCTTCCAAGGGGAAGGTAGTGCAAAGATGGCATGTTGTCGAGAAGTAGTGTTTGAAGAATCTGTGCAGCTATAGCAAAAAAGACCAGTCGAGCTTCCGCTTACGCTGGCAGTAAATTAGAACATTTTAATGCCTATTAGTGCACTGCATTCTAGAGGGTTTCACTGAATTATTCAGCAAATGTCTTAGTTTATGTGACTATTTGATGGTATGAAATGCATCTGAACACGTTATCAGACTCCATTAGCTGTTTCTCGTGGTTTGAATAATGGTTGACATTAACCGCTTCCCTGACACCACGTCATGGAAATATTAGCCGTAACAGTCGCTTGCTAGTAATACGCAAGATCATTAATTCCAATTTATGTTAGCAATATGTAGGCTACGAGCTATTTGGCAATTGCTCTGTGCGCCATGCGCCTGTATATTCCTTATTGACGACTACACTTAGGGAAAATAACTGCAAAGGAAAATATTTGAACAAAATATGTTACCTTTATATCACTTTCTCTACCATCGTCGTTTATTATGTTCTTACTGTACTTAGATATATAGATACACAACCACAGAGATGTACGAGGGTAATCCAAAAAGTGACAAACGATTTGGCATTACTGAACAATAACGAAAGTTATCAACACAAAACGTTATTTACAAAGTTCCAGTACATTGCTCTATTTCTCAACGTCATCGTCATTCCTAACAAGGTATTTATTGTCACGTGGTACCGGTTTTTCATTGCACCGCTAAAGATCTGAGCCAAGATGACACTGTCACTTTGAACTCTTCATCAGTTGAGAAATATTTTCCATCCAAAAAGTCATGTACAGTGTCCAAAGTAAACACCAGTTTTTCTTAATTCTTTTATAAACATTTACTTTCAACTCCTCCATAACGATTGATGAACTTCCACTCCGGTCTTTATCGTACACACCGTTATGTTCTTCCGCGATTACTCGTAAATTATGCGTCATTTCTTCACTGAAGATCAGTTCATTGCATAAACACTACACACTTGGTTATTAACCTTTAATATTCGATTAGCTGAAAATTTGTGCATTCAAAATACTAAACAAGATCTTTGGCGGTAGAAAAAGTATAGCACCGGCAATGAAAACTGCTACCAGACAGAATACGTTAAGAAATAGAGTAACACTGTGATTTTGTAAACAACATTTTGTGTTGATCTTAGTTATGCCAAATCCTTCTTTACTTTCTGGATGGCCCTCGTCGATAGATAGATAGATAGATAGATAGACAGACAGATAGATAGATAGATAGATAGACAGATAGATAGATAGATAGATAGATAGATAGATAGAAAGATAGATAGATAGATAGATAGATAGATAGAAAGATAGATAGATAGATAGATAGATAGATAGATAGATCGAAAGATAGATGGGATAGATCAATCAGGTAGATTAGATTATATAGTTTAGATAGATAAATTAGATTATATATTAGATCATATGGACTAGATTACATTGCATACATATATTAGATTATGTACATAGATTTATTATAATATAGGTAGGTGGGTAGGTTAGTAGGCAGGTAGCTGGATAAGTAGGTAGGTAGGTAGGTGGGTAGGTAGGTAGGTAGGTAGGTAGATAGGTAGCTGGGAAGGTGGGTAGGTAGGTAGATAGGTAGGTGGGTAGGTAGATACGTAGGTAGGTAGCTGGGTAGGTAGATGGGTAGGCAGGTAGGTAGCTGGGGAGGTAAATAGGTAGGTAGGTAGCCAGGTAGGTGGGCAGGTAAGTAGCTGTGGAGGTGGGTAGGTAGGTAGCTAGATAGGTGGGTAGGTAGGTATGTAGTAAGGTAGGTGGGTAGGTAGCTGAGTAGATAGGTATGTAGTAAGGTAGGTAGGTAGCTGGGAAGATAGGTAGGATGTAGGTAGCTGGGAAGGTAGGTAGGTAGCTGGATAGGTGGGTAGGTAGGTAGGTAGGTAATTGGGAAGGTAGGTAACTGGATAGGTATGTAGGTAGCTGGATAGGTTGGTTAGGTAGCTGGATAGGTGGGTAGGTAGGTAGGTAATTGGGCAGGTAGGTAGCTGGATAGGTATGTAGGTAGCTGGGAAGGTAGGTGGGCAGGTAGGTAGCTAGCTAGATAGGTAGCTGAGAAGGTAGGTAGGTAGGTAGCTGGGTAAGTAGGTGGGTAGGCACCTGGGCGAGTAGGTAGCTGGGTAGGTAGGTAGTTAGATATGTGGGTATGTAGGTAGCTGGGAAGGGAGGTAGTTAGGTAGCTGGGAAGGTAGGTAGGTAGCTAGCTGGGTAGGTAGGTGGGTAGGCACCTGGGCGAGTAGGTAGCTGGGAAGGTAGGTAGCTAGGTAGGTAGCTGGGAAAGGAGGTAGGTGGCTGGGTAGGTGGCTACATAGGTAGGTAGGTGGGTAGGTGGCTACATAGGTAGGTAGGTAGGTAGGTGGGTAGGTGGCTACATAGGTAGGTAGGTGGGTAGGTGGCTACATAGGTAGGTAGGTGGGTAGGTGGCTACATAGGTAGGTAGGTGGGTAGGTGGCTACATAGGTAGGTAGGTGGGTAGGTGGCTACATAGGTAGGTAGGTGGGTAGGTGGCTACATAGGTAGGTAGGTGGGTAGGTGGCTACATAGGTAGGTAGGTGGGTAGGTGGCTACATAGGTAGGTAGGTGGGTAGGTGGCTACATAGGTAGGTAGGTGGGTAGGTGGCTACATAGGTAGGTAGGTGGGTAGGTGGCTACATAGGTAGGTAGGTGGGTAGGTGGCTACATAGGTAGGTAGGTGGGTAGGTGGCTACATAGGTAGGTAGGTGGGTAGGTGGCTACATAGGTAGGTAGGTGGGTAGGGTGGCTACATAGGTAGGTAGGTGGGTAGGTGGCTACATAGGTAGGTAGGTGGGTAGGTGGCTACATAGGTAGGTAGGTGGGTAGGTGGCTACATAGGTAGGTAGGTGGGTAGGTGGCTACATAGGTAGGTAGGTGGGTAGGTGGCTACATAGGTAGGTAGGTAGGTGGGTAGGTGGCTACATAGGTAGGTAGGTAGGTGGGTAGGTGGCTACATAGGTAGGTAGGTGGGTAGGTGGCTACATAGGTAGGTAGGTGGGTAGGTGGCTACATAGGTAGGTAGGTGGGTAGGTGGCTACATAGGTAGGTAGGTGGGTAGGTGGCTACATAGGTAGGTAGGTGGGTAGGTGGCTACATAGGTAGGTAGGTGGGTAGGTGGCTACATAGGTAGGTAGGTGGGTAGGTGGCTACATAGGTAGGTAGGTGGGTAGGTGGCTACATAGGTAGGTAGGTGGGTAGGTGGCTACATAGGTAGGTAGGTGGGTAGGTGGCTACATAGGTAGGTAGGTGGGTAGGTGGCTACATAGGTAGGTAGGTGGGTAGGTGGCTACATAGGTAGGTAGGTGGGTAGGTGGCTACATAGGTAGGTAGGTGGGTAGGTGGCTACATAGGTAGGTAGGTGGGTAGGTGGCTACATAGGTAGGTAGGTAGGTGGGTAGGTGGCTACATAGGTAGGTAGGTGGGTAGGTGGCTACATAGGTAGGTAGGTAGGTGGGTAGGTGGCTACATAGGTAGGTAGGTGGGTAGGTGGCTACATAGGTAGGTAGGTGGGTAGGTGGCTACATAGGTAGGTAGGTGGGTAGGTGGCTACATAGGTAGGTAGGTGGGTAGGTGGCTACATAGGTAGATAGGTGGGTAGGTGGCTACATAGGTAGGTAGGTGGGTAGGTGGCTACATAGGTAGGTAGGTGGGTAGGTGGCTACATAGGTAGGTAGGTGGGTAGGTGGCTACATAGGTAGGTAGGTGGGTAGGTGGCTACATAGGTAGGTAGGTGGGTAGGTGGCTACATAGGTAGGTAGGTGGGTAGGTGGCTACATAGGTAGGTAGGTGGGTAGGTGGCTACATAGGTAGGTAGCTGGGAAGGTAGGTGGCTACATAGGAAGGAAGGTGGGTAGGTGGCTACATAGGTAGGTAGGTGGGTAGGTGGCTACATAGGTAGGTAGGTGGGTAGGTGGCTACATAGGTAGGTAGGTGGGTAGGTGGCTACATAGGTAGGTAGGTGGGTAGGTGGCTACATAGGTAGGTAGGTGGGTAGGTGGCTACATAGGTAGGTAGGTGGGTAGGTGGCTACATAGGTAGGTAGGTGGGTAGGTGGCTACATAGGTAGGTAGGTAGGTGGGTAGGTGGCTACATAGGTAGGTAGGTAGGTGGGTAGGTGGCTACATAGGTAGGTAGGTGGGTAGGTGGCTACATAGGTAGGTAGGTGGGTAGGTGGCTACATAGGTAGGTAGGTGGGTAGGTGGCTACATAGGTAGGTAGGTGGGTAGGTGGCTACATAGGTAGATAGGTGGGTAGGTGGCTACATAGGTAGGTAGGTGGGTAGGTGGCTACATAGGTAGGTAGGTGGGTAGGTGGCTACATAGGTAGGTAGGTGGGTAGGTGGCTACATAGGTAGGTAGGTGGGTAGGTGGCTACATAGGTAGGTAGGTGGGTAGGTGGCTACATAGGTAGGTAGGTGGGTAGGTAGCTGGGATTGTAGGTGGCTACATAGGAAGGAAGGTGGGTAGGTGGCTACATAGGTAGGTAGGTGGGTAGGTGGCTACATAGGAAGGAAGGTGGGTAGGTGGCTACATTGGTAGGTGGGTAGGTAGCTGGGAAGGTAGGTGGGTAGGTGGCTACATAGGTAGGTGGGTAGGTGGCTACATAGGCAGGTAGGTGGGTAGGTGGCTACATAGGCAGGTAGGTGGGTAGGTGGCTACATAGGTAGGTGGGTAGGTGGCTACATAGGAAGGAAGGTGGGTAGGTAGCTGGGTAGGTATAGATATCTTTGTTGATGTCAAATTATTACAGTTATTCCACAAACACCTACTGCAGGGGTCGCTGACCATGCATGCAAACTTCAAATACAAGTAAAAGGAAACAAAAGAGAAAATTAAAAAAATAAAGAGAGAAAAAATATATAAATTACTCTAAGTGAACAAGTTTGATTTGGCTTTGCATACTTTAGTCATACAATTCCCCACGTTTTGCCAGTTACTCTGGT
Organism: Hymenopus coronatus; assembly: GCA_030762935.1. Taxonomy (NCBI): domain Eukaryota; kingdom Metazoa; phylum Arthropoda; class Insecta; order Mantodea; family Hymenopodidae; genus Hymenopus; species Hymenopus coronatus. Next base: position 163,988,702 of record CM060897.1, read on the forward strand.
CAGCCAAAACACATGGAACATTTTTGGCAAGTTTTGATTTTCTCAAAAATGGTTAACGATTTTGATTAAAATCTCTTATATTTAAGATATACACATGACAAAAAAAAATGAATATCTTCAAATTTCTAGGAATAGTCTCTGAAGACATGTTTATTCTGGATGAACTTTCGCGGAATTTTTCATAACTGGTTAACCGTAAGAGATAGACAAGGACTTACCACGCAAAAAAAAAAAAAAAAAAAAAAAGTAGAGCTTGTTAAAACACACAATTTATGTTATGTACAATTTTTTCGTGGAGTTGACCGATTTTGAAATATTCCTTGCTATTGGTCTCAATTTTAAAACACTTAAAACATTTCTCATACGGGAATTTGTCAACTCCTGTCCAGGTAAACTAAGGCACTTCAGTCACGTAGCAAACCGTTTTGAACGATTAGAGTTTCGACTTATGGTATTCCCTGTTTCCCTTCCACTTACAAGGAATCAAGCAATAAGACCCTTTCTGCTAAACATTTCTCCATTAGCATGAAGTAAATAGAAGAACAAGCTTTTTAACAATAATTTGTTGCTGATAAAGTCATGTGAATGGAACACATAAGCTTTATTTTCTGATGGTTCTACCCCAATGCACATTCCGACAAAATATGTAGCCACTTTTCATCTAAAGCACAGAATAGTCAGATGTTCCGACCAGAATTGTGTGCCCTTCAACCTTCCAGTCTAAATCACACCATTTCTGATTTTTCCTTTCTTTCTAAGTAAAGTATATATGCCCCTTTACCCCAATTTTGTTTTATTTCGTTTGCTAGAAGGGCAAATTTTTCATTCTACCCAAAAGTTCGATATTTACCTCTTCTGAATAAAAATAAACATTTTTGGAAAAATAATCGTGAAGGTGTGTGTAAACACATAATTAAATAAACCATGCTAATAAGGATAAAATTAACAGAGTTACTTATAAGTGGAAGGGAAATAAGGAAATATACAAGGCTAAAGCGATAGTAATATAATCATGTATTATGTCATGTTTCATGTCATGTCATCAAACATATGTTATTTTAATCAATATCGTTAAGAGACATTTTTCAGAAAATTAAAATTATCGAAATATGTTCCATGTAAAGGGTAATTGGGTTGGGGAGATTTTCCTGAAAATATTTGTGAGACACCTTTGGAAGATACTAAACTTAAATACCAAAATATCAAATTTGGTGTATAGCCAACTTTTCGTTTTTACTTGTTCTACACGTACTATGTACAGAAGGTATTGTACTGTACCCAAAATTTCGCTTCCGAAATTTCACCGCAAATACGTGTTTTGTCCTCCCTTGATCAAAAAAAAAAATAAAAGCATTTTTAGAAAAATGTTCTTATGTGTGTGTGTGTGTGTGCAGAATAGCTCAAAAACCAAAATATCGTTAATCCCAACTTAGTATTTAAGATTCTTCCAAGGATGCGATACGAAGATTTTCAAGAACCCCCCCCCCCCCAACCAAACTACCCCTTACGTGGAGCATTTCTCAAAAATGGCGTTTACGATTTTGCTTAAAATACCATATGTTTAAGATATTTTTATAACAAACGAAATGTATATCTTGAATTTTCTGGGAATAGCCTCTGAAAAACACTTCATTCTGGATGACTTTTGAATTACTGGCAAACCGTAAGAGATAGACGAAAACTTACAACACAAAAATTTAGATCTCATTAAAACACAATTTATGTTAGGTATATATATATATATATATATATATATCTATCTTTTTTTTGTACGCTTAACCGTCTTAGAGATATTTCGGATTACTAATTTCAATTTTAGCTATTAAACATTTCTCTAAAGGGATGACATTTTTCTCCTCGTTTCTCGATTGCTTACTCCTGGAAAGCAAAGGCAGTGGAATTTCAATTGTTTCACAGGGTGAACAGGCTTTTAAAAGACAAGACTATCGCTTTAGCCTGTGCATTTTCTTATTTCCCTTCTACTTACAAGGAGCTAGCAATACGACTAATTCTGCTTAAGTTTATCTTAATTAGCTAGAGGACATCATGTGAATGGAACACATTAGATTTTTCACTTCTACTTACAAGGAACCAAGTAATAGAGACGATTTCTGCCAATGTTTATCTCGATTAGCTTGGTATTGATAGAAGAATGAGCTTTTTAACAATTATTTCTTCCACAGTTGTAGAAAAAGTCGTGTGATTGTAATACAGATTTTTTAGTTATACTGTCCATATACACGGAACTTTGTCCAAAAATGCTTTTAATATTATGTTTGTAATAGCTAGAGAAATTATTGTATCGCACTTAATATTTGATATCAAAATTTATCGAAAAATATATATTTTGAGGTTTCATGAATCCAAAAAAAGCAGTTGTAGAAAAAGTTTAGCGCGCGCTTGTGTAGATGTGTGTGCTCAAAACAAAAAGGCCGTTAAAACCAAATTTGGTATTTCAGTTTAGTATATTCCAAATACGCGATTCGAAGATTATCAGGAAAATTACTCACAAAAACTGCCCTTTACATCGAAAATTGTTTGAAAATATGGTTTCTCAAAAATGGCTGTAACGATTTTGATTGAAATATCGTATATTACACTTACTTCCATATAAAACTTATGTATAAATTTAATTTTATGAGAATTGCTTACATTGATTTCTTCATTCTGGTTGACTTTTCCAGAACTGGTAAACCGTAAGAAAATATAGATCTCGTTAAAACACACAACCTATACCTTATACAGTTTTTTTTTGTAGAATAAGCATTTCCGAGATATTCCTTGCTATGATTTTAATTTTAAAGAAATTAAACTTTTCTGAAACGATAAGTGATCTTGCTTTTCATATTTCTTTTGTTTCACTCCTGGCCACACAAAGAAAGCCCAATTTCAATAGTTTCACATAGCAATCAGCTTTTAAAATATTTGACTATCACTTTAGCCTGGTGTATTAACTTAATTTCATTCAACTTAGAATGAACTGAATACTCTATTTATGCTAAAGCCTATCTGGATTATCACGATATAGATAAAAGAATAATATTTTGTAACAATAGTTTGTAGAAAAATCATGTGAATGAACACAATTGATTATTTGGATTCAGGGTCGTAAAATGTGTATTTTCGGTTAATTCTCGATATCCAGTTTTTGATTGGGATACAATACCTTCTCTATCTACTATGCGTATTGTACATAGTTGCAAGAGAAAGTAATAACTTTGAATTTAAGGTTTATTTAATTTCCAAATCTTGGTTAACACGTGATAACAGCATACTGTTCTTCTTCAAACTAAGACGAGATATTCCCTCTTTGAAGATCCGAGATTCATTCAAGTCCTTAGAAACAGATATAAAAACACATTATTTTTGGTAGATTTTTGTTGTATTTTTTTAAAATGATCTCCTTTTAGCTCGATATACTTTTCCCACCGTTCCTCCAATTGTTTTAACCCTTCCAAAAAGTAGGATTTCGGAAGGTCCTCAAAATAGATATCTCTTTGGGAGATGACCTATTTCGTTATACGTGGATCGTTTTGAGCCGAACCACTTTTTCAAGTTTGGAAATAAAAAAAAAGTCACTGGGTGCCGAATACGGTGGTTATTTGAACTTTAATCCTACAATTTTCTCCATCGAAGTTACGCAGGTGTGCACACTTGCATTGTCTTGGTGGAAGATATTCTTTTTTTTTTTTTTTTTTTACCAGATGAGGGCCTTTTTACTGGATTTTTCCGTTCAAACGGTCCACTAACGATGTATAATACTCTCCATTTATCGTTCTTCCTTTCTGCAAGTAATCAATGTAGATGATTCCACCTGCTCCCAAAAAACGAGCCCATCATCTTGTCTGCTCCTTTGCCTTCTTCGGAGTCGGTTCGTCTTTAAAAACTCACTGTTTTGACTATACGTGTAGTATAATATATCCATATATTATCCACAGCTATATCTCGACGCAGAAACTCGTCAGGATTGCGACGGAAAAGTGTCAAACCAGCTTCCGAATCGATCACACGATTGTGTTTATTTTCCATTGAGAGCAAACGCAACACCAATCTTACCCAGACCTAAGTTTTGAGAACACTGCACCTCCTTATATGCCTGTGGTCTCTATTATTTCACCAACATTGATTCTTCTATCACTGAAAACCATACCCTCGATTTTGTCAATAATTTCGGAAAACTTCACTTTTATTGGATGTCCGGAACGATGTTCATCATTTGTCGATACATGACCACGTTTAAATTAATTTATCCAATCGTAAATTGTTGCAAACGCAGGAGCAGATGTGCCTTGAACTTCATCCAACTTGGCTTTTATCTTTTTCTGTTAAGGCTTTTAAATAGAGGTGTTTAATCACTCGCTTTTTTTCATTTTTCTAAAGAAGTACAGGATTGTTGATTCAATCGCCTATTGCAACGAAACCACGTGATGGATATAGCTAAGTGGCATCTAGTAAGAGACAACGGTTACTAAATATAAACTTTTTTTGATGCTGCGAGTGTAATTTCTTGGATTTTCTGGGGTTTTATTGAACGCCCCTAGTATATTGCACGTGGAGGAGTGACCCAGAGGACCTAAAGTGATGATACGAGCGTGACTGGGGCCCACATGATTCCAAATCACCACGGAGATAGACTTCTCTTATTGTTTGCATGTACCCTAGCATTAGGGGCAGTAAGTCGTGAGAATAAACTGGTACACGCAATATATTGCCTCAAATGTCTGCTAGTTGTAATACCAAACTCGGCAACATTTCCACAAAGCGTCCGTCGCGATATCTACAATCGCAAATTGCTTTCCGCTGGCGATATATAGCACCCCAGAAACAATTAACGGCTTAAGAGGAGTAACAGACACACGCAGAGTTATAGAGTATTAATGGAAATGTTTGTTTAGTAGCTTCTGTTGCAAACATTAGCTACAGCATTCTTTCAATACGTCATTAAATTCAACCTTTATTACTCTTTGCATCTTCTGACACATATCTTTTCAGTTTCTCTACCTAGTACTACTGTATTCCACCCAAACTTCAATGCTGAGATTTCACGGAATTAAAAAATCTGATGTGCTACATTTACATCACTTTCTCTGCCTCTTTGTTAATACACTTATTCTTCTTTATGCTAACTGAGATAAACAACAGCGAAACGGTCTTATTGCTTAGTTCCTTATAAGCAGAAGGGAAATACACTAGGATGAACCGACAGTCATGAAACACACACGAGTACCATCTACTATTGTATTCCACCCGGAATTCAAAACCGAGATTTCCTGGAAAGGCCGTGAATAAAAAATGGGATGTGTTCCTTTAACGTAAGTTTCCCAGCTGTTCCACAATCAAAATTTTCTTACAAAGGATTATTCTTTTATCTATGTCGAGCTAATCTAGTTAAGCTTTAGAAGAATTGGTCACATTGGTTGCTTCCTTTTAAGTAGAAGATAAATAAAGGAATACATTAAGCTAAAGCGATACACAACTTTTTTAAAAGCTGGTCGTTTGAGTTAAACTAATAACAATGAATATCTCGGAAACGGCCAACTCTACAATAAAAACGTATATGACAAAAATTATGAGTTTTAACAGGATTTACATCTTTTGTTTAGTAAGCTTTTGTCTGCCTTAACCGTTATGCAAAATTCTACAGCATAAAGATCTCTTCAGTGTCTATTTTTAAAAATAGAAAATATACGTTTTATTTGTGATGTAAGCATCTTTAATATAGAGTATTTTCATCAAAATTATTATTCAATTTTGAGAAAATCAAATTTTTTAAAAAACGTTCCATGGGTAGTTGTGGATGGGGTAATTTTCTTGGAAATCTTTGCGTAGCAACCTTGGAAGATAGTGAACTTACCAAATTTGGCATTTAACTGACTTTTCGTTTTTAAACTATGCTACCGACACACACTCGGACATTTTTCTAAAAATGATATTCGGACTAAGGGGGTCTCAAAATATGTATTTAAGGTTAAATCTCGGTATCGAGTGCAATACAATACTTCTTTGTACAATATGTATAGAGTAGACGGGCATGTGGGTATTTAATTCACCTCAATAATTCACACCTACAATTCTGTAATACTTAAAGTCTATCCCTGCATTTTACCTATCTCAATTTCTCACTTCCCTGAGTTCCTGAGGACCCATAACATCCAACACCATGGTTACCTAGCTATCGGGTTTATTTACTTCTGCCTTTCATTACTCCACATTTCTTCCTATTCCTTATTTCTAATTTCCCTCATCCATCTACTTCTTACTACAATTAAATATTTTCCTATTTCTATACAATTTTGATCTAGCTCTTAACATCCTTTTATCTATAATTATATTTGGTAAGCCAGACCAATTGTTTTTCTGTAATTTTTCTCTCATATTCATTATTCCTGCACATTCTAGAATTAAATGTCAATACTTATTAAACTTCCTATTACACAATAGACGTATACCTTTGTTTGCTCCTTCGCTCAGCCTTTTAACCTCACACCCCTGTTCTAGCCCCCGCAAAACCCTCTCTTGCTGGTTTGCTACAAACATTAACATTATTTTTACTTTCTCTACACGTACTGTGTACATAGTGTATAGAGAAGGTATTGTATTGCACCCAAAAATTCGATACCGGAAATATATGTTTTGTGTCCCCCTGAATCCAAAAAAAAAAGCATTTCTGGAAAAAAGTTCATGTGTGTGTGTCTGTGAATACATAGCTCAAAAACGAAAACACCGTTAAATACCAAGGATGCGACACGAAGATTTTCAAGAAAATCCTCCTACTCCCAGCTACCCTTTACTTGGAACTTTTTCGAAAATTTTTACTATCTCAAAAATGGCTCTAACGACTTTGATTAAAATATCATATATTAAAGATATTTACCTGACAAATAAAATGTATATCTTGAATTTTCTGGGAATAGCCTCTGAAGACTACTTTGTTTTGGATGAATTTTACGGAATTCTATATAACTGTTAAACCGTAAGACATGGACAAGAACTTACCCCACAAAAAATGTAGAGCACATTAAAACACACAATGTATGTTATATACATTTTTTTCGTGGGGTTGATCGTTTTTTAGATATTCCTTGTTTTTGGTTTCAGCTTTCAAAAACTTACAATCTTCTCATATAGTACTTTGTCAGCTCTTGTCCATACAAACAAGGGAACTTCAGTCAAATAGCAACCAGCTTTTGACTATCACTTTAACCTATGGTACTCCCTTATTTCCCTTCTACTTACATGGAAGCAAGTAATAAGACTATTTCTGCTAATTTTTTTCTTGATTAGCATGAAGTAAATAGAAGTATAAGCTTTATAATGACAATTTGTTGCAGAGATATAGAGAAAGTCATGGGAATGGAACACATCCGATTTTTTCCATATACATGCACACAATGAACTTTTGGAGTTGAAACTACCAAATATATCCTGTCTTTCCATATCTTCAATTCGTTTGTATAGAGAAAGTAAAAGTGCATTTTCTGACTCAGGGGAAACATATATTTCCGGTGAAATTTAGTATCAACATTTTGGGTGGAATAGAATACCTTCTCTACAGGCTAGAGAAAGTAAAGCTATCGATATCTAAGTTTACAAAACCTTACAGATCTGGGGTATACCATTATTATGGGGAGAAGAGAAGCTTAACGGCGTACGCCATGGAATTTCTGGAACGTTAAGTGAAAACAGAGATAATCTTATCGGAAGAATCAGAGAGGAGAGTGAGACAGAGGCAGAGAGAAAGTTTGTTGACGCGTATAGCGCTCTGAGTAGAGTGGAAGATCCCAATTTGAATATCTTTGGTAAATAAGTTGCATAAAGTTGTCCTTCTCGGCGTGAAGGAACCAACATAGCCGTTTACGGGTCGACCTGAGTTCGTTTCTTGAGACTGATCTTGGTGTTTTGAAGCAACTTTTTCTCTTCTACAACGATATTTACTTACTCTAGTATGTATTACGTTATGCATAGTAGGTAGGGACCGTATTGCACTCCACCAATAATCCGATACACGTGTTAGAGTCCCCTGTATCCAAAAAATCCTTTTTAGAAAGAAGTCCATATGTGTGTCCATGTGAAATCGATAACTAAAAAAGTCTGATGTGTTCCATTCACATGACTTTCTCTACATCTCTGGACAAATTATTGTTAAAAAGCTTATGCTTCTATTTACTTCATGCTAATCAAGAAAAAAATAATAGAAATTGCCTTATTTCTTGCTTCCTTGCAAGTAGAAACGAAATAAGGGAGTATCATAGGTTAAAGTGATAGTCAAAAGCTGGTTGCTATGTGACTGAAGTTCCTTTGTTTGTTCACAAATTCCTGTATGAGAAAAGTATAAGTTTATCAAAGCTGAAACCAATGACAAGGAATATCTCAAAAAAGATCAACTCCACGAAGAAAATATAAAATAATTTGTGTGTTTTAACGTGCTCTACATTTTTGTGTAGTAAGTTTTTGTCCATCGCATATGGTTTAGCAGTAATGTAAAATTCCGTGAAATTCACTCAGAATAAAGTAGTCTTCAGAGGCTATTCCCAGAAAATTCAAGATATACATTTTATTTTTCAGGTAAATATCGTTAATATACGATATTTTAATCAAAGTTATTAGAGCCATTTTTAAAAATATCAAAATTTTCGAAAAAAGTCCCATGTAATACTCTTCATACACAGGAACTTGTCACTCCTGGCAATGCAAAGAAACGAACTTCATCCATATGGAAACCACATTTTAGAACATTTGACTGTCGGTTTAGCCTAGTCCATTATTTCCCCGTCTACTTATAAACGTTTCGGTTAATGTTTATCTCGATTACCATGAAGCAGATAGAAGAATAAGCTTATTAACAATAATCTGTTATAGAGATGCAGAGAAAGCCATGTGAATGGAACACATCAGATTTTTTATATATTCCTTGTTATTTGGTTTCAGTTTTGATGATCTTCGCACACGTGTGTTTGAAACAACACTAAAGATTGGACAGAACGCAGAAGCTCTAATGAACGTGGATGCAATGGCTGCATAGATTCTAACGGAATACATTTTGAACTCTGTGATCTCCAGACAACATGAAGGCGCGCATACAAAATGCTTGTACCAGTATTGGAAGAGACATACTTTTACGGACACAGCAATCATTTATTGACAGAGTTGAGACATTGAGGTAGAAGGGCATAATATTGAACATTTATTCCACTAAGGTACGATGCTTATGAACTAATAATATAAAATACCCGTGCAGTGGTGATACTCTGTGCATCTGCCTTTCATCAATGTTTAATAACCTGTTTAAGAGAATTGTTTAAACAAAAGATGTTTATTTTCTGATGAGGAATGGAGAAAAAAGATAAAAAAAAAGAGTTGGTTCCCATTTAAAAAACATTGCAACAGTATATTAGCACGATTTGTATTTTATTATGTTAATTGTTGTTTTGCACAGGTTTAACATAGGAAATATATGTGTCAGTAGCCAAGACTGTGCAGATTGCAGAACACAAAACATTAGGGTGAGAATTTGTTATTGTATATGTCAAGGTTACTTCTTTTGTCAATCCAGAAACACAAATGCTTTTGTAAAAGCAAGGTTTTAGCTCATTAGAGGCCTAAGTAACAGGGAATTTTATAGAGACAGGCCTTTTCCCTAAAAGTTAGCAGCTCGGGACTCTTCCATTATAAAGAGCGGTCACGTGAGTGTAATACAATTAACTTCTAAAATTAACCACGTGACATTATTTTCGCGCTACTTTGCAACCAATCAGAAATGAGCCCTAAGATTGGATATTTTAGGTATATAAGCGGTGCGCACACAAGAAAGTATGATGTATGTACGTGCATGCTGCTCGATTATGTGACGTGCTTACGTGAAATAGTGTAGCTGCCGTATGAGTTGATGTGTCAATCTTATATCGCGTAATAGGGAAGTACGCGGTAATTATCGATGGCCGTAGAAATGAGAACTTTGTAAACAGAAGAAATAGCGCTAGTTATAAGCATATATGTCTACATCTACAAGAACTATGTCGGGAATCGCTCGAGGGACTAGTGTCTCAATAAGTAACAGAGGTGAATAAAAAATATCAATTCTGAGGAATCTGTTTGTGAGTCTACCCAGTGTGACACACCCCAGTCATTCTTCCTCCCCTCAGTGAGAGTCAAATTTGTGTGTTCTACATGGATGAGCATAGCCGGTACATCACAGAGGTATGTACACGCTTGTTTTCAACTGACACTAGTTCAGACCGACTCCAAGATGACGGAAGATATGCGACAACGTACCTTGACCCTCAGATTATCATCCAAATCTTCTCCAATTAAAACACAACAAATGACACTTACTTTTTACTATTATATCAAGCAGATTTTATTCAAGACGTTTCTTTCTACAGTGTTTAGTTTTGGAGGTATTCTACAATTTCAAGTAAAATGGTGTACCCTCTATATCCAGGGAGATAACCGTTCCATTAAAATACAAATTAATATTAAAATAAGTGTGCAAGCTGGAATTTTGATACAAAATATGTCACTATTTTTTTAATTATTTCATTTATATATCTAAAGTCATATTGAGGGCTTTGCATTGGAAATAACTCGTCTGTAGACACTTTACGTTGGGTTTAAATGTTTTTCTTTTATTTTCCTCAAAGATACGCACTTAGACTCTGTGGTGGAAAGGGGATAATTCTGGTTAAAGCAAAATTCCCCACCTCAGCCGAGAATCGAACATGGTACCTCCGGGTGAGAAGTCAGTTCGCTGACCACCCGACCACGGAGGCAATCGGATATATCCATTATAACTGATATAGATTTCTAAACTTAACAGACTATCAATTTAAGTTTAGGTTTTGGTACGGGCTCTATGAGAGACAATTACCTGAGGTGGATAGTTCTCGGGCATACTGTCCGCCGCCTCCTGATATGCTGCCAAGGCTCGGTGAGGCTTCCCTTGCTCTGCGTACAGGCGCCCCAGGTGCAGCAGGGCTGTTATCTTGGTGGCCTCGTGCGTGCGTGGGTCCTTGAGACCCGCACCGTTGAGACGAGAACATCGGCGATACACTGAGACGGCCTCATCGAGCCGCCCTCTTCTCTCTAGCAGCTGAGCTAGGTTCAGGTGAGCCACTGGAACACAACACAGTTTCATTGTTCAGTAAAAGTTCTGCTAGTTCATGATGACTTAGAATATGCCAAAGCTTACAAAATTAAATACACCAAACATACAACATTTAACATTTTCGTTCTTTACTTTCTCTATACGAACTATGCACATAGTGTATAAAGAAGGTATTGCACGCCACCAAAAACGTGTGTCAGTGTGTCCGTGAACACGATAACTCAAAAACGAAAAGTCGGTAAAATACCAAACTTGGTATTTAAGTTTAGAATCTTCCAGGGATGCGACAGGAAGACTTTGAGAAAAATCCCCCTACCCCAAACTACTCCTTACATGGAACTTTTTTCGAAATTTTTTATTTTCTAAAACATGGCTCTAACGATTTTGATTAAAATATTGTATATTAAAGATATTTACCCGACAAATAAAATGTATATTTTGACTTTTCTGGGAACAGCCTCTGAAGACTGCTTTATTCTGAGTGAACTTTTCGGAATGTTGTATAACTGCTAAACCGTAAGAAATAGACAAAAACTTACCACACAAAAATGTAGAGCACATTAAAACACGCAATTTATGTTATATACATTTTTTTCTTGGAGTTGATCGTTTTTGAGATATTCCTTGTTTTTGTTTTCAGGGTCGAAAATCTTAACTTTTCTCATACAGGAATTTGTCAACTCATGTCCATACAAACAAAGAAACTTCAGTCACATAGTAACCAGCTTTTGACTATCACTTTAAACTATGGTACTCCCTTATTTCCTTTCTACTTACAAGGAAGAAGGTAATAAGACAATTTCTGCTAATTTTTCTAGAAGCATAAGCTTTTTAAGAATAATTTGTTGCAGGGATATAGAGAAAGTATTGTGAATGGTACAGATCAGATTTTTTATTGTTTAATTTATATAACCCCCTTTAACATCTGGAAAATCATATCGGCGGCTTTGCACTTGAAACAACTCGTCTTTAGGTTTAAATTATTTTATTTTCCTCAAACACACACACACACACACACACATTCACTCTCGCATACATACTTCCAGATTCTGTGGGGGTTAGGGAATAATTCTAGCTAAAGGGAACTTCCCCGCCCCAGCCGGGAATCGAACCAGGGAACTCCGGGTGAGAAGTCAGCTCGCTTTATAACTAATAATAAACAACTTAAACTTGCAACATCACTTGACTTTTACAGCCTGTCAGTACACGGTGCTTATATCCTTATATACAGAAGTATCCAAATTTAATGTTAAGATCTACATTCCTAGAATATTAAATATCTATATATATAAATGTTATCAATGTCTTTCTAAATTGTTAGTTACTCTCAAAATTATACATTGCAATATTACAGCACTAAAACACATACATGCAATAGTTAATACTTTTCTAGTCCGTTTACAGTTGCTAAACATTCATACAACTTTCTCTAGCTGTTCCACAAACAAAATTTTCTTACTAAAGACTGCTCTTTTATCTTCCTTATGCTAATTTAAACAGCATTAGCATAATTAGTCTTATTACTTGCTACTTTATAAATAGAACCGAAATAAGGGAGAACATTAAGCTAAAGAGATAGTGAAATATTTTAAAAGCTGGTCGTAATGCAACACAATCGAGGTTAGGTTCACTTTGCAAGGTTCCGTTTCAGAAGGACTAATTGGTTGAAAATTTAAACCAACAACAATGCATAGCTCGAAAAGGTCAACTTTATGATATAAAATGTGTGTTTTAACGAGATCTACATTTTTGTGCTGTTTTTGTCTATCGCTTAACAGTTTTGCAAAATTCTGCAAAACTCAACCTGAATAAGGTCTTCAGAGGCTATTCCTAGAAAGTTCAAAATATATATTTTATTTGTGATGCGATAATCTTTAATATACAATATATTAAAACCAAAGCCGTTAGAGCCATTTTTAAGAAAGTCAACATTTTCGGAAAAGCTCCATGTAGCGGGTAGTTTGGGGTGGAGATATTTTATTGAAAATCTTGGTGTCGCATCCCTGAAAAATACTGAAATACCAAGTTTGGTATTTAACCGACTTTTCGTTTTTGAGCTATGCTGTCCACAGACACATATTATGAATTTGTTTTTAAAAATGCTGTTTTCGGACTTATGGGACCTCAAAAATATATTTCCTGTGAAATTTCGGTATCGAATTGTACATACGGGCAAGAAAATGTAAAAAGCTCACTTGACTTTTAGTCTGTGTATATCATGTAGTTTTGAGTATGGAGGCGGCTTCATGGCCGACTGTTTAGACCCTCGCCTTCCACCAAGGTTCCATCCCAAGTGCCCGCATGTGGGATTTGTGGCGCACGGGCGGGTTTTCTTAAACATATGGCACTTTAATCAAAATGTACGAAATATTTAGCACGTAAAAGATAATTCGGGATTTTCTTGAAGTGCTTCGTGTCGCACCCCTGTAAGATACTGAAGTTAAATGCCAATATTGTTTATTTAACTAAACTTCCGTGTTTGAGGTATGCAGCCCACAGGCTTACTCAAACACGGATATATTTCTAAAATGCTGCTTTTGGATTCAAGCGGTCTCAAAACATATACTTCGTGTTATCTTGTAATCGAATTTTAGGGTAGAATGCAATAGGTACCTCCTCTATCCACTATATACATTGTACACACGTGCTAGAGAAAGTAAAAACTTATCAAAATGGGAAAATTCCAATGAAACATTTTAATACAAAGCTATTAAGAAATGTAGTTTTAATGAATGGTACGATATGTATCGGAGAAATAGATGGTGAATATTGCTAATAAAATTGATATAAATTAACTGATAGGTCAAGAATGACGTTACATATTATACTGAAACTGGGTATGTAGACTTCTTTTGTTGCTAGTAATGTGTGTGCAAAACAATAAAGTTCTACCTTTAACACTTTAGAAAAAGACCTTTACCACTGCGGTGTGCCTTAATATTTGCAATAAGTTACGTTTTAAGCCTTGGCAACTCTGGTTTCTACAGATGTCATTTGTTGTGTTCACTGGAAATTTTGACATTGTTGATCTTAACCGACTTCACATATTTTGTCAATAGAGCGTTATTTGGGTTGTTTACAGTGACTTTAAAATTGTGTCTCAGCGAAAAGGTGGAATTAACTCGTGAAAATGTTGGTAGTTATGATATTCGACGTGGATTATCAACTTACTGGTACATTTGGCGATGAAGCTCCATCCTTTGCCACTGTAAAACTCTGGTATAACGAGTTTAATCGTGGCCGCCGTTCGCTCACTGACGTGAAGGTCATCCAAAATCGCGTAAAAAATGATGCTGTAGAAAAACTGTAGTGCAAGACACTGCAACCTTTTTCATTAGTTCCGCCAGAATATATAAAATATTATAATAATTTTACTAAACGAAATGTGTACAAAAATAAGATAACGATGGGAAGGTTACATTGTGGCTTTAGTGACAGAGTTCCGGTTTTGCACTACAGTAGGTGGTATTTAGAGCACGTTCGTTACATAACTTGCAAGTGCAGTTATCCCTGGGATCGTGATAGCTGCTGTCCGTGCAGATCCTTCCATGGAAACCATGTACCACAAAACGTGTGTATAGGTGACGTAGTTGGAAGCTAGGAGTCTGTTGTCATTGCGTCTGTTTCCACTACCACTACTACGCCTATGTCTGAATTTCTGGAAGATTAAAGGTGTGCTTTATGTCATCAAGATATTGTATGATCATTTTGCATGAAAAAGGTTTGCTCTTGTTGGATCCCACATAATTTGACACAATCTCAAAATGATGGTCGTGTCGATTGGTACACACAAATGCTCAACAAATACAATGGTGGGTCTTCAAAATATGTGGTATAAGATTGTAACAGTTGACGAATATTGGAACTATGTATATGAGCCAGATCATAAACAGCAGTCGACGTATGGGTGTTTCAAGATGAACCAAATACAACAAAAGTTGTTCGTACTCCAAGCACTTCGAACAAATGGTCGCCTGTTTTTTCAGAAAAAACTGGTCATGTGACAACAGTGGAACGTAAAATCTTAATGGTACATAACTGGAAATCTTTGTGTCATTAGGAAAACAAACAAGAACTGTCGGATCGTTATTATCAAAACAATACGAGCGCTCACACATCTCGTCTAACAACCGACTATTTGAATACTCAAAAACTCGAATTCATGACTCATCCCATACACTCCTGATTTGGCACCCAATGACTTATTTCTGACCCAGAATATAAAGAATAAAATGCATGGACAAAGATTTTCGTCGGCAGGTGTCTTAAGAAGATTGGAAAAAATACTTTGACAAATTGTTCGAACACATGCAAAAGTATATTGGTCATAAAGGAGAACATTTCGAGAAACAAAGTCATTTACAGTAACAAATTGCAGTTTTTTACTATCGTAATTACTTTCTCTACACTTACTATTTACATAGTGTACAGAGAAGGTATTGTATTGCACCCAAAAATTCGATATCGAGATTTCACGGAAAATTCACGTTTTAGGATCCATTGAATCCAAAAAAAGCATTTTCAGAAAAAGGTCCATGTGGCCGCATAGCTCAAAAACCAGACTTGGTATTTAGGTTTGGTATCTTCAAAGGATACGACACGAAGATTTTCAAGAAAATCACCCCACACCTATCCATCCTTTACAGGAACAATTTTCGAAAATGTTGTTTTTCTTAAACATGACTAACGATTTTGATTAAAATATCACATATTAAAGTCATTTTCATCACAAATAAAATGTATACCTTGCATTTTCTGAAGATTCTGGATGAATTTTGCGGAATTTTGTATAACTGGTAAACGGTAAGAGATAGGAAAAAACTTACTAAACAAAAATGTAGATCTCGTTAAAACACATCATTTGTATTATATGCATCTTTTTTTCGTGGAGTTGACCATTCTTGAGGTATTCCTTGTTATGAGTTTCAGCTTTAAAATACTGTACTTTTCTCATACGGGAATTTGTCGACTCCTGTCCATACAAGCAAAGGAACTTAAGTCACATAGCAACCAGCTTTTAAAATATTTGACTATCGCTTGTACTCCCTTATTTCCTTTCTATTTTAAGGAAGCAAGTAGAAAGACCCTTTCTGTTAATTTAATATTGCTTACTATTTTGTGTATTACAAAAGCACGTACGGTCTGTGGACCCGTGCGATTAATTTGATCAGTGTATGCATACTGGAATTTCAATAAGTAAGCTTATTTATTCACACTTTAGAAAATGACTTGTATCATTGTAATTATTTGTAATCAGTTAACTTGTTATTTGTTTGTCAGTTTTTTTTACTTTTTCTAGTCCCATATGTACAATGTACATAGGGATAGAGAAGTATTGCATTCTACCCAAAAATTACATACCGATATTCCACCGCAAATACATGTTTTAGGACCCCCTGCATCCAAAAAACGCATTTTGAGAAAAATGTCCGTATGTGTGTCCGTGTGTCTGTGAACACGATAACTCAAAAACGAAAAGTCGGTAAAATACCAAACTTGGTATTTAAGTTTAGTATCTTCCAGGGATGCGACACGAAGATTTTGAGAAAAATCCTCTCACCCCAAATTACCCTTTACTTTGAACTTTTTTCGAAAATTTTGATTTTCTTATAAATGGCTCTAACGATTTTGATTAAAATATCATATATTAAAGATACCTAACAAATACAATGTATATCTTGAATTTTCTGGGGATAGCTTCTGAAGACCTGTTTATTCTGGATGAATTTTGCTTAATTTGGCGTAACTAGTAAACCGTAAGAGATAGACAAAAACCTGCTATACAAAAATTTAGGTTTTGTTAAAATACACAAATTATGTCATATACATTTTTCTCGTTGAGCTTACCGTTTTCGAGGTATTCATTGTTATTAGTTTCAGTTGTGAAGTACTTATACTTTTCTCAGACGGGAGTGTCCGTTTTTCTTTTGTTCTACTCCTGACCAAGAAAAGAAGCGATTTGTAATGACAATCGCGTAACGACAGCTTTTAAAACATTTGAGTATCTGTTTAGCCTAGTGTATAACCTTATTTTCTTCCTACTTATACGGAACTAAGTAATAAGAACATTGTGCTAATGAGTACCTCGATTAGTAAGGTGCAGAAAGAACAACAATCTTATGTATGAAGTTTGTAGAACAGCTAGAGAAAGCCATGTGAGTGTAGCACATCAGATTTTTTATATATGTTTTGTAATTGTACTATGCCATTAGGTGCATTTAGAGTTGAAATAACTGTGTGAGAACATCCGGACTGCGGTAATGATCTTTAACAGATCCGTTACCTAATGAACTTTACTGCAGTGTGCTATTAGAGTTGAAACAAACGAGCGTGTGACAGACTGACAACGCTTTTGAGATGTCAGTGCAGGATCACCGCCTGAAATTCGCTCGCAAAATGTCCGTAAAGCCTTTTATTCTTAGTTGGACAAGCAGTAGCATCTGAAACGTAATTTAAACGTCAGCAGTCATTGCGTAACAAAAAACCGATGCTCACGTGGCGTGTTTGTTTCTCTCCCGCTTTTGTAGCCCAAAAACAGTATAAATATTATTAAGAGACAAAATCTGTACTATATATTCACTTCAGATAAGTTTTTACTATGTACATGTTTTAGGGTCCCCTGTATCCAAAAAAAACATTTTCAGAAAAAGGTCCATAGGTGTCCGTGTGACTGTGAACACGAATACTCAAAAACGATAAGTCGGTAAAATACCAAACTTTGTATTTAAGTTCAGGGATGCGATACAATATTTTGAGAAAAATCCCCCCACCCCAGACTACCCTTAACATGGAACTTTTTTCGTAATTTTTGAAATATCAAAATATCGTATATTAAATATATTTACCTGACAAACAAAATGTATATCTTGAACTTTCTGGTAATAGTCTCTGAAGACTACTTTATTCTGGATGAATTTTACGAAATATTGAATAACTACTAAACCGTAAGGGATAAATAAAAACTTACAATACAAAAATATATATATAGCACGTTAAAACATACAATTTATGTATTTTACATTTTTTTTTTCGTGAAGTTGATCGTTTTTGAGATATTCCTTGTTCTTGGTTTCAGCTTCGAAAAACTTAAACTTTTCTCATGCAGGAAATTGTCAACTCCTATCCATGGAAACAAAGGAACTTCAATGACATAGCAACCAGCTTTTGACTATCACTTTAACCTATGATACTCCCTTATTTCGCTTCTACTTACAAGGAAGCAAGTAATAAGACTATTTCTGCTAATTTTTTCTCGATTAGCATGAAGAAAATAGAAGCTTAAGTTTTTTAACAATCATTTGTTATAGAGATGTAGAGAAAGTCATGTGAAGCAACACATCAGAGTTTTAATTGTTGAAAAGTACTATTCTTCTGACAAACATAGGCCAAAAAGAATTATAAATTCAATTCCTAAATTACTGACAAAAAAAAATGTGATGTGTTCCATTCACATGACTTTCTCTACATCTCTATAACAAATTATTGTTAATAAGCTTATTATTCTATCTAATTCAAACTAATCGACATAAAGATGAGCAGAAACGGTCGTATTGCTTAGTTCCTTGTAAGCAAAGGGAAATAAGGGAATACACAGGCTAAACCGATATGTGGTTGCTATGGAATTGAAATCCGTCTCTTTGCGCGGACAGAAGATGAAAATTTCCCACATGAGAAATGTTTAGTATTTTAAAACTGCAACTAATAATTAGGCATATCTCGAAAACGGACAACTCTACGAAAAAACTGTATGTACATAAATTGCGTATTTTAACGAGATCTACACTTTTAGTAGCAACCTTAAGTTTATCTCTTACGGTTTACTACTTAAGCAAAGTTTAGCTAAGTCATTCAAAATAAACAGATCTTTAGAAGCCATTCCCAGTAAATTCAAGATATACGTTTTATTTGTGACGGAAATGGCTTAAATGTGCTGCATTTTAATCAAAATCGTTACAGCCATTTTTGAGAAAAACAAATATTTTGGAAAAATTTTCCATGTAAAGGGTAGCTTGGGGAGATGGATTATCTTGAAAATCTTCGTGTCGCATCCTTGGAAGATACTAAACCTAAATACCAAGTTTGGTATTTAACGGTCTTTTCGTTTTGGAGCTATGCTGTCCACAGACACACACGGACCTTTTTCTAAAAAAAATTCTGTGAAATATCGGTATCGAATTTTTGGATGGAATACAATACTTCCTTTATACACTATGTAGGTACATACTACGCGTAGAGAAAGTAAAACTGTATATATATATATATAAGTTCTGCAAATAAACTATTCAAACTATTAAGATTGGGATTGGATACATTTGGAAAGCGGGGCAGGGAATCAGACGCAGCGTTTGGAGAAATATTAAGGACCCTTCTTTGATGTAAATAGACAGCAAATAGTTGCGCAATGTACGGAGAAGGTTTCCTTGGAAGTACAGACTGGATTATAATCGGAGTGGGCTTGAAACAATACATCAAAACAGGTACCAATCTCATTAAACAGGCGCTCGAGTGGATTAGACTAGGAACATGGCGGATGATAAAATTTACTAACGAAAATGCTATGAGAATCTGCCCCAGAATCTATGAGGAGGAAGAGTCGTGGACGCATATATTGGCAAGATGTAAGAGTGCGGAGGAATGGAGGGAAAAGTATTTACCGCGAATGTAGAGTTAGCGGCATGTTGGACGCTACTGGCAGTAACGGAATAGATAAATTACAGCTTAAGGCGAGACCTCTGAGATCTGAGAAGAATGCTAGTACGGAATTGGGGGGGGGGCGATAAAAGAGATAAAATCTGATGTGTTCCATTCATATGACTTTCTCTACAACAAATTATTTTTAAAACGTTTATGCTTCTATTTACTTCATGCTAATCGAGAGAAACTTAGCAGCACTAGTCTTATCACTTGCTTCCTTGTAAGTAGAAGGAAAATAAGGGAATGCCATAGCTTAAAGTGATAGTCAAAAGCTGGTTGCTATCTGACCGAAATTCCTTTGTTTGTATGTATGGACAGAAGCTGACAAACTCTGTATGAGAACAGAATAAGGTTTTCCAAGCTTAAACTAATAACAAGGAATATCTCAAAACGATCCACTTCACAAAAGAAATGTATATAACATAAATTGTGTGTTTTAACAAGCTCTACATTTTCTGTTCAATTAGCTTTTGTCTATCTCTTACGGCTTAGCAGTTATTCAAAATTCCGTAAAATTCATCCAGAATAAAGTAGTCTTCACAGGCTCTTTCCAAAAAATTCAACATATACATTTTATTTGTCAGGTAAATATCTTTAATATACGACATTTTAATCAAAATCGTTAGAGCCATTTTTGAGAAAATCAAACAATTTGAAAATTTTTCCAAGTAAAGGTTATTTGGGAGTGGGGATTTTTTTGAAAACCTTCGTGTTGGATCCTTGAAAGATACTGAATTTAAACACCAAGTTTGGTATTTAACAGACTTTTAGTTTTTGAGCTATGCACACATACACGGACCTTTTTCAAAAAATACTTTTTTTGGATTCAGGACCCAAAACATGTATTTTCGATGAAATCACGGTATCGAATTTTTTTGTGGGGTGCAATATCTTCTTTATACACTATGTACATAGAACGTGTAGAGAAAATAAAACAAAAATCGGATGTGTGCCATTCACATGACTCTTACATTTCTAAATTATTGTTCTGAAGCTTATTCTTCTACTTCCTTAATACTAATCGAGAAAAACATTAGCAGAAAGGGTGTTATTATTTGCTTTCTCGTATATACTTTCTCTTCGCGTACTATGTACATAGTGTATAGAGAAGGTATTGTATTGCACCCAAAAATTCGATACCGAGATTTCACCGGAAATATACGTTTTGGGTCCCCCTGATTCCAAAACAAAGCATTTTTACAAAAAGGTTCATGTGTGTGTCGCGCGCGCGTGTGTATGTGGATCGTTTTTTAGATATTCCTTGTTTTTGGTTTTAGGGGGAAAAGCTTATCCTTTTCGCATACGGAATTTGTCAACTCTGTCCATACACTCAAAGGAACTTCAGTCACATAGCAACCTAATCACTTTTACTATCACTTTAACCTATGGCAGTCCCTTATTTGCCTTCTACTTGCAAGGAAGCAAGTAATGAGAACATTTCTGCTTATATTTCTAAATTAGCAAGAAGTAAATAGAAGAATAAGCTTTCTAACTATAATTTGTTGCAGAGATGTAAAGAAAGTCATGTGAATAGAACACGTCAAATGTTTTAAAGCTGAAACCAATAACAAGGAATACCAAAAAAACGATCAGCTCCAGGAAAAAAAGGTATATAACATAAATTGTTCGTTTTAACGACATATATACTTATTCTTAAGTAAAATTTGTCTATCTCTTACGGTATATGAGTTCCGCAAAGTTGATCGAGAATAAACAGCTCTTCAGTGGCTATTCCCAGAAAATTGAAGATATAGATTTGATTTACCATTAAAATCTCTTAAATATAAGAGATTTTAACCAAAATCGTTAGAGCCATTTTTTAAAAAATCAAAGTTTTCGAAATATTTTCCATGTAAAGGGTAGTTGGGGGTGGGGGATTTTCTTGAAAATCTTCATGTCGCATCCTTGGAAGGTACCGAACTTAAATACCAAGTTTGGTACCTAATGGTCTTTTTGTTTATGAGCTATGCTATCTATAGACACACACACACACACACACACACACACACACACACACACAGACTGACAGACACACACACGGACAGTTTTCTAAAAATGTTTTTTTCTTTTTTTTTTGGATTCAGGGAGTCTCAAAATGTGTATTCTTTGTGGAATCTTGGTATCGAATTTTTGGGTGCAATACAATACCTTCTCTATACACTATGTAAATAGTACGTATAGAGAAAGTAAAAAGTCATATACAGTATCTGTCACAAAAGTACTCGACCTGACATACAGATGGCGGTTGTTGTTTTAAGCAATAAGAGTGATAAAAATGACCAACCTTATAAAGTTTAAGTTTGAATTTTGGCGATTTTACATTGTTTAGCATTTGTTTGGCAGCCATCATTAGTGAATGCTCTCAGCGAATTTGTAAACGTGGATAAAACTGGTCATCGTTATGTGATACAATACTTTCATTTGAAAGGTCTTAGTCCAACTAATATTAAAGCTGAGCTAGATTCTATTTCGTTTACATCAGTGAAATGTTGGGTGCCAGAATGCAAGCGCAGCCGTACGAGCTGCCAAGACGAACATCGCAGTGGTTGACCAAATGAGGTTACCAGTACAGAAATTGTAAAGAAAATCCACAAAATGGTATTTGATGACCGTCGACTGAAAATGGGCGAGCTAGCAGACATTGCAGTCATTTCAAAAAGTTCTGTACATCGCATGTTGACTGAAAATTTGGATACAAGGAAGTTGTGTACAAGGGTGTCGCGTTTGCTCACAATAGAACAAAAACAGCGTCGTGAGGATGTTTCAGTCGAGTGTTTCGCTGCAATAAAACTGAGTTTTTGCGTCGATTCAATACAATGGATGAAAGCTGTGTCCATCACTGCACATCTGGGACGAAGGAACAATCAAAGCAGTGGATTGGAAGGGAAGAATCGGCTCCAAAGAAGGCGAAGACAGTTCCATCTGCAGGCAAGGTCATGGCGTCAGTTTCCTGGGACGCACGCGGGATAACTTTCATTGATTATCTCAAAAAAGTAAAAGTAATCAATGGCGAATATTATGCGAACTTGTTACACCGTTTGAGTGATGAAATTGCAATTGAGCAAAAACGGGTGCATTTAGCGAAAAATATTGTTTTTTGTTTAGCTTAACGTCCTTTAACTGTTTGGTCATAGCGGACGATGTATGAAATTAATGAATTGATGCTCAAATGATCTCGGTGTCCATGGAGCTTAAAGTTACTTGACATTCGCCTTCTCAGGATAAGGGAAAACCCCGAAAAAACCTAATCCGGGTAACTCACCCTAAGCGAGATTCAGAAAGGTTTGTTTCATCAAGACGTTTCCAAACTAGAAGAAATGGCTTGGTGGTATTAGATTTGCTAACAATGAAGAGGTGGAGTCTGCAGTTGATGGCTGTTTTGCAGACCTCGATAGTTCTCACTATAAACAGGGTATCAAAGCTATTGAACATATCGAGTTGAAAAGAGACTATGTAGAGAAATAAAGATATTTTTCCCGAAAATGTTTGTGGTTTATTTGTTAGGTCTGGGTCAGACCTCTTATAATAACAACTTTTTGGGTGAAATGCATTACTTACTGTAAGAACATATCAGATGTCTCAAAAGATGTGGTTACCCTGGCAACAGAACTATGGAGGGGAGCATTACTTTGAGCAGGATTCTCCTCACTTATCCTACTGTGGGAACGGTGTGCTTGAAGTCAATACTGTGTGCTTGTGAGATATGTTTTCAGTTGCTGTAGTCTTTCATGGACATAAGATTTCTCATGATGCTCCAAAATGGTAGGTTGAACTTTTAACAGAAGCTAACTTGACAACATTTCAGATGTAATGTTAAGAAGCTCCACTGAATGAATGTGCAACTATTTCTGTGCACAAGGAGGAACGATTACACGGGAAACCCTATACAGCGTCCGAAACAAGAGCAAAAGAGTTGAACTATGCCTACCTACAGGATGAGGAAAGAATTTGTAATATCTTCTTCATTCCTAAGAAAGGAGGAACTTAAACCTCAAGGGTGATCTGTATTACATTTTGAACACCACCGAAGATATCAAGTTAATGGAGATCTCGCTAATGTAGTCTTTTATATAATGTAATTTAATCAGAATTTGATACTGTTATAATTGTTTACCAATTTACATGTTTTACTGTTACCAAAGTTCAAATAGTTAAGTTTATGACGGTAGTTGTAATATATTTGTATTAAATTTTGTGTATACATTGATCTTGTAAGAATATTGTGGTCGCTAACGACCTTTTTTGTTATAAAGTGATCTTAAATAAATACGTTAAAAAAATAACTGGCAGGAACCGATCCCAATTGAACGGTCATGAGAGCTAGTGACTTACCCTGCTGCGGAGACAAATTTGAGACATCGTTAGTATAGAAAATAAAAATCTATGTGTTCCATTCACATGACTTACTTTACATCTCTACAACAACTTATATATAAATATATTTCATTTAACATCATATCGGGGGCTTTCACTTGAAACAACTCGTCTGTAAGTTCTTTTATGTTGGTTTAAATCATTTTGTTTTACTCAAACACGCACACATACACTCTCACATACAAACTTCTAGACTCTGTGGGGGATAAGAAATAATTCTGGATACAGAAAAATTTCCCGCCCCAGCCGGGAATCGAACCGGGGACCCCTGACCACTCGACCATGGAGGTAGTCTACAACAGATTATTTGTTATAAGCTTATTCTTCTATTTCATGCTAATTGAGATAAACATTAGCAGAAACGGTTGTATTAATAGTTTCTTTTAAGTATAAGGGAAGTAAAGGAATTCTCAAGGCTAAACCGATAGTCAAATGTTTTCAAATGTGGTTGCTTTGGGATAAAAATCTGATGTGTACCATTCACATGACTTTCTCCATATCCCTGCAACAAATAATTTTTAAAAAGCTTATACTTCTATTTACTTTATGCTAATCAGAAAAAATTAGCAGAAATAGTCTTATTACTCGCTTACTTGTAAGTAGAAGCGAAATAAGGGACAACCGTAGGTTAAAGTGATAGTCAAAAGCTGGTTGCTATGTCAATGAAGTTCCTTTGTTTATATGGATAGGAGTTGACAAGTTCCTGTATGAGAAAAGTATACGTTTTTCATAGCAGAATCCAAAAATAAGGAATGTCACAAAAACGACGAACTCCACGAAAAAAATGTATATAACATAAATTGTGTGCTTTAAAGTGCTCTACATTTTTTGTGTAGTAAGTTTTTGTCCATCTCTTACGGTTTAGCAGTCATTCAAAATTTAGTAAAATTCATCCAGAATAAACTACTTTTCAGAGGCTATTCCCAGAAAATTCAAAATATACATTTCATTTGTCAGGTAAATATGTTTAATATCCGAAATTTTAATTAAAATCGTTAGAGCCATTTTTGAGAAAATCAAAATTTTCGAAAAAAGTTCCATGTAAAGGGTAGTTGGTGGTGGGGGGATTTTTCTCAAAATCTTCGTGTCGCATCCCTGGAAGATAGATACTAAACTTAAATACAAAGTTTGGTATTTTACCGACTTTTCGTTTTTGAGTTATCGTGTTCACAGACACACGGACACACACACACACACACACACACACACGCACACACACACACACACATACACACGGACCTTTTTGTGAAAATGCTTTTTTTTGGATATTGGGGGCCCTAAAACATATATTTCCGGTGAAATCTCGGTATCGAATTTTTTGGTGGAGTGTAATACTTTCTCTATACACTATGTACATAGTGCGTATGGAGAAAGTAAAAATCCGTTTCTTTGTGTGGCTAGGAGTTGACAAGTACCCGAATGAGAAAAGAAAGTATTTTAAAACTATAACCAGTAACAAGGAATATCTCGAAAACAGCCAACTCTACGAAAAAAAAAAAAGTAAATGGCACAAATTGTGTGTTTTAACGAGATCTACATTTTCTGGGCAGCAAGTTTTTGTGTATCTCTTACAATTTACTACTTATGTAAAATTCAAAAAAGTCACCCAGAATAAAGAGGTCTTTAGAGGTTATTCCCTGAAAATTGAAGATATGCATTTTATTCGTTATGTAAACATTTTCAATATAAGAGATTTTAACCAACATCCTAGAGCCGTTTTTGAGAAAATCAAAATTTTCGAAAACTTTTCCATGTAAAGAGTAGATGCTGGTGGGGGGATTTTCTTGAAAATCTTCGTGTTGTTTCCTTGGAAGCTACTCAACTGAAATATCAAGTTTGGTATTTAAACAATGTCTTGTTTTTGAGCTATGCTGCCCACAGACAGACTTACACACAGGCGGACATTTTTCTAAAAATGCTTTTTTTTAGGATTCAGGGGGTCCCAATACATAAGTTCCAGTGCATGGAATGCAATGCCTTCTCTATACAATATGTACATAGAACGTGTAGAGAAAGTAAACATGAAAGCAGAACCTCACTAGATTGCAAGGAATAATTATTGGCACAAAGAAACATGGACTCTTGTTCATGCTGGTAACAGAGGAGAGGAAAAGTGAGAATTTTGCTCTGTTTGACAGGTTTGATGAATTTGGAGACGCTGAAAATAATGTGATTGAGAATAACCCTAGGGAAATTAGACTCGGTAGGCAATCTTCAGGGAGATTGTGTATTAGACAAAATGGATTCAGGAAAATATCCAGAATAGCAAAGCACCGACAAATACATCCTTCTTTCATAGGAATGACAAAACTTCCATCGACTTTCTCTATCCAAAACAAATTCATATACATACATTGATTAAACAGGCTATTTTTACTTTTTCTAGCCCATAACTAGTATGTATATAGTTGGTAGAGAAGGTATTGTATTCCACCCAAAAATTCCATATCCAAATTTTCCCGGAAACATGTGTTTGAACTCTCCTGAGTCCGACAAAATCATAGTTACTTTCTCTACACGTATCATGTACATATTGTATAGAGAAAGTGTTGTACTACACCCAAAATTCTATATTCACCGGAAATACACGTTTTAGGGTCCCTGTGTCCAAAATCAGCATTTTCAGAAAAAGGTCATGTGTGAGTGTGTCCATGTGTCTGTGAACACGATAGCTCAAAAACAAAAAGCCAGCAAAATACCAAACTTGGTATTTAAGTGCTAATCTTCCAGGGATGCGACACGAAGATTTTGAGAAAAATCCCCATACCCCAAACTACAATTCACGTGAAAAAATTTTGAAAATGTTGATTTTCTCAAAATGGTTTTAACGATTTTGATTACAATGTCTTATATTTAAGATACATACATATATATATATATATATATATATATATATATATATATATATCTTGAACTTTCTGGGAACAGCCTCTGAAAACATGTTTATTATAGATGAATTTTGCGGGATTTTGCATAACTCGTAAACCGTAAGAGATAGACAAAAACTTACAACACAAACAATGTAGAAGCACACAATTTATGTCATATACACTTTTTTCGTGTAGTTGACCATTTTGAGATATTTCTTGTTATTCTTTTCAGCTTTAAAATATTCATACTTTTCTCATACGGGAATGTGTCAACTCCTGTTCATACAAACAAAAGTACGTCAATGAAATAGCAACCAGCTTTTAATAGCGTTAACTATCGATTTAGCATAGTTTATTCCGTTCGCTTGGTATGGTCCCTTTGAGAAAAGCTGGATGGTTTTAACATTGAAACCAATATCAAGGAATATAAACAATTGGTGAATTCTACAACAAAAACTTATATACACAAATTGTGTGTTTCAACGAGATCTACATTTTTGTGTATTAAGTTTTTATCTATCTCTTAAGATTTAACTGTTATGAAAAATTCTGCAAAACTCATCCAGAATAAAGAGGTCTTCTGAAGTTATTTACAGAAAATTTAAAGCCTACATTTTATCTTACATCTTTAATATAGGATATTTTAATAAAAATCGTTAAGAGTCATTTGAGAGAAAAACAAAGGTTTCAAAACTATTTTTCCATGTAAAGAGTAGTTTGTAGCGGCGGGATTTTCTGGAAAATCGCCTCCTTGGAGGATATGCTGTCCACTAGAGCCGGCCAATCAGCTTTCAGTATCGCTGCCGCTTAGCGCGCCTCTCGCAGCCAGCAAATGTAGCTGAACACAGCTGGGAGAGAGTTTGACCAAGGAGCGTACGGGAGTCTCGATTCTCGCAAGACTGCAGTGTAATGAATCTCACATAATCAGTCCCTCAAGTTATATAATTTAATTTGTTTAAGGGGACCCGGTAAGGCAAATATGTGTAAAAATACATTTTTGTTTTTGTTTTTAGTATGTAAAAACACTAGAGAATTTTCTAAGTAAAATACTTCAATTTTTATCTTAATATCAATATTCTAAGGATTTTTATAGAGCATTTACCAAGGGACTACATTTAGTGGGCGTGGTCGGTGAATTTATTGACATTTGTTTTTGCTATGAACGGAATTAGTATATTTAAAGTTCCCATTTTTTTTTAGGAAGGAAATGTGGGAATTTTTTTGGAATGGCCATACTGACGTTTGGTAACACTGATTCATCATGGCCACCTAACCTAGCCAGTTTGTTTTGTGTAAACTTCTTAGGTTTTTATTGATGTGATTGTGAATATTTTGTTGTAGTGTTTGGCTGTTATTTCAATTTGTTTACAATGCCACGACACAGTAATAGGGTATTCAGAAAGCGGAAGAATGTTGGAAAACCAAAAGATATCACTGCAAATAATGCTGATATTACAGATCCGCATTTGGTTCAATCCCGGCGGAGGACGATGGTGTAAAAATCCTTAGTATGGCTTCATTCGGAAGGGAAGTAAAGCCGTTGGTCCCGTGTTGTAGATTTACGGCACGTAAAAGAACCTCAAGCCTCATAGAGAGACCTCTGAGTAAAATTAGGAGGTATTTCACGCACAATTTCGAATGGGGTGCTGAGAACCACAGTAGTTAAAGAGCGTCCATAAATAACACGCCATTTCCATTTTTTTTACATATGGATGTTGTAATGAATACTGATGTAGGTAAAAGTAACAGTGACGATGTGAAGTGTAACAGTTCTTCTAAAAAGAAACTGCACAACTATAGACATGAATATAATAATTTATTGAACGGCGCTGATTGAAATAGTACTAGTGAAATAATACATATTCAAATATTATCAGATATTCTTCATAACCCTGACAATCCCTCCTATAGCGCTGGCATGTATTGAAATATATATAATAAAAATTTTGACAGAGCCATTTTTAAAATTATCTATAGTTTTGAAATTTTGAAGTGATGAGTATGATATTTTTAATGAAAAAAAAAATTGACTACAGCAAAAAAAAAAAAAAAAAAAAAAAAAAAAACTATTTACTCTTCAAATAATTATTCTACAAAAAAAAAAAAATTAAAATGTGTACTTAAGTCCAAATAATGTGCTGTAAAATTTTGAAGTAGATACAACAAATTGTTTCTGAGAAAATATTCCTTCCAAGCTTAAATTTTAACATTGTCATTATATCCCTACTGGGTACCCTTAGATGATTCAATATTTAAATAGTATACCAGGATATAGATGCTATTTAAATAACCCACATCAGAGAAATAGTTAAAAACGAAATCTGGTTACACAAATTCTGCAGATATATGCACGTGGTCTCCACTAATATTACAAACAAGTGTGTATATATTTTATTACTCTTAAGACGTTTATGTTGTAAAAAGTAGTTCTATTTTCGGTTGTAATCTGAACATGGCAACACAAAGTATAGACATGTCATTAACAATTAATATCGCTGATTCAAACCGTTTACTGCGAACGCCTTTGTGATATATGTGCTGTTAAACGATAAGTCAATTACTAAGGCACGGATTTTTAGCTTTTTATAAATGCAGTTTTAGCCTTTTATTAACCTCTTTAGGGTTTTAAAAAATTTTCCTAGCTTTCTAACAATGTTCTTAGCGTTCTTTTTTTGTTTTTTTAAGGGTTTTAAACAATTTTTTTATCTATTTAAGGAAGTTTACAAGAAACGCCTTTATTAAAATAATACAGATAAATTTTTTATGTGTTCTATTAAAATGCTTTCTACACATCTTTGCAACAACTTATTGTTACAAAGCTTATTCTTCTATTTACTTCATGCTAATCGTGAAAAAATTAGCAGAAATAGTCTTATTACTTGCTTCCTTGTAAGTAGAAGCGAAATAAGGGAGTACCATAGGTTAAAGTGATGGTCAAAGGCTGGTTGCTATGTAATTGGAGTTCCTTTGTTTGTATGGATAGGAGTTCACAAAGTCCTGTATGACAAAAGTATGAGTTTTTTTAAAGCTGAAACCAAAAACAAGGAATATCTAAAGAAGATCAACTTCACAAAAAAGTATATACTACATAAATTGAGTTTTTTAAAGTGATCTATGTATTTTGTAAGATAAGTTTTTCTGCATCTCTTACGGTTTAGCAGTTATGTAAAATTCCGTAAAATTCATCCAGAATAAAGTAGTTTTCAGAGGCTTTTCCCAGAAAATTCAAATATATATTTTATTTGTCAGGTAGATATCTTTAATGTATGATATATTAATCAAAATCGTTAGAGCCAAATTTGAGACAATCAAAATTTCGAAAAAAATTCCATGTAAAAGGTAGTTTGGGGTGGGGGACTTTTCTCAAAATCTTCATATCGCATCCCTGGAAGATACTAAACTTTAATACCAAGTTTGGTATTTTACGGACTTTTCGTTTTTGAGTTATCGTGTTCACAGACACACACGGACCTTTTTCTGAAAATGCTTTAATTAGATAAAGGGGACCCTAAAACATATATTTCCGGTGGTCTCGGTATTTGAATTTTTTGGTGGAGTGCAATACCTTCTCTATACACTATATACATAGTGCGTATAGAGAAAGTAAAAATTGTAATTCAAACGAATGGAAGAAACAAATTGATACATTTTCCCCCGAGATTAAAAAAAACAAAAAAAAAAAAACAGAATAAAGTAAAACTTAAGTTTAGCGAATTTTAAGTATTAGTTTCTAATTTATCTTTTTTTTTTTTTAGGTTGAATAAGATTCACACATTAGTATCTAAACGGCTTGAAACATAAACGTACTTTGAATATTTCTAACTTACTTAAAAGAGAAAAAATAGGTAGAAAACTAAAAATCCCGCCCTTAGTTATTACGTAACCAGTTTATACTACGGATCATACGTCAACCTACTTCGCCTGTAGTTACGAGAATACTTGAGTCTCCTCCCTGACGAGCGCTAGTTCTGGATACAACAGATTCTCCTTGCCACACTCTCTAGAGTGGCGTGGCTTACGAGTAACAAGTGGCACGGGTTTTACCGCCTCTACTGTCCACAGACACACACCGGACTTTTTTCTATTTTTTTTTTCGTTTTTGAGTAATACTGATCACAGACACAAAGAAACACACACTTGCGGACCTTTTTCTATAACTGTGTTTTTAAATTTGGATGCCATCAAAGCATTTATTTACGTTGCAATCTCAGAGGGGTGGAATGAAATAAAATGTATTCTGGAACTTATATGTTCTTATGAAGGAAACTCAAAACTAATCTTCCTGTGAGATCGCAACATCGAATTTATAGGCAGACTCACGGAATATTGAGTCACCTTACCGTGGCTGGAATAAAGTATCTTCTCTATACACTAAGTACATTGTACATGCGCTAGAGAAGGTAAAAATCTGACGTATTCCTTTCACATGACTTTCTCTACATCGCTGTAACAAATTATTGTTAAAAATCATATTCGTCTATCTACCTTATGATATTTGAGATAAACCTAAGCAGAAATTTTCTTAATTGTATGCTTTCTTGTATGTAAAAGGAAAATAAGGAAATAAATTCGGCTAAAACGAATGTCAAGTATTTTAAAAGCTGGTACTCATATGGATGAAATCCGTTTCTATGCAGGATCAGGAGTTTACAACTTTCCGTATGAAAAACTTAAAGTATTTTAAATCTGAAACAAATAACAAGGAATATATCAGAAATGGTCAATTCCACGAAAAAAGGTATACACATAAACTACTGTGCTTTAACGTGATCTACATTTATTGTGCAGTAAGAATTTATCTATCTCTTACAGTTTATTAGTTACGCAAAATTCCGTAAAATTCATCCAGAATAAAGTAGTCTTCAGAGGCTATTCGCAGAAAATTCAAGATATACATTTTATTTGCCATATAAATATATTTAATATACGGTATCTTAATCAAAATCGTTAGAGCCATTTTTGAGACAGTCAGAATTTTTGAAAATGTTTACAGTTAAAGAATAGTTTGTAGTGGAGGGATTTTTTGGAAATCTAAAATAAATACCATTTTGCTTTTGTTGGTTTTTGGGTTAAACTGTCCACAGATACAGGCACACACACACGGAATGTTTTCTAAAAATGCTTTTTTCTGACTCAGGAAACATAAAACTAACATTTCCTGTGAAATCTCCACATCGAATTATTGGGTGGAATAAAATATCTGCTCTATACACTATATATATTGTACATGGGCTAGAGAAAGTAAAAATTATCGGAACTAACATTTGAATTTTAAAGAACAGATATTTGGTTTTCTCCTTGAGTTTTAAGATTTGAAACGCCACTCACGTTTTGGGCAGGTTTTACGTTCTGTTTACTTTGAGAATCATGTTATAGCTTCTCGTAGCAGATTCATTACCTTCATCCTTTCAACGAGAACCCTTCTCACTGCTGGTAATTTGCGATATATCCGATTATGTGGGGGAAATGGTAGAGCAGCTGAACGGATGCAAATTTAATGCGTTTTACAATTATTCCAGTGAGTGACGTCGATAATTCTCTCTGTGGAACTGCGGCAGAGAAACAAACATCTGAGCACTTTAACATATCGATCTTTACTTTCTCTACACGTACTATGTACATAGTGTATAGAGAAGGTATTGCATTCCGCGATACCGAGATTTTACCGGAAATATATGTTTTAGGGTCCACTGCATCCAAAAAGAAATCTCACCTGTTCCTTTCACATGACTTTCTCTACATCTCTGCAACAAATTATTGTTTAAAACCTTAAGTTTCTATTTACTTCATGCTAACTGAGATAATAGCAAAAATACCTAGCTTCCTTATAAGTAGAAGCAAAATGAGGTAGAACCATAGTTGGTGGCTATATGACTGAAGTTCCTTTATATGAATGGACACGAGTTGACAAACTCCTGTATGAGAAAAGTATAAAGTTTTTCAAAGCTAAAACTAATAACAAGGCATATCTTAAAAACGTCAACTCCATAATAAAAATGTATATAACATAAATTTGTGTTTTAAAGTGCTCTACATTCTTTGTGTGGTAAGTTTTTGTCCATCATTTAGCAGTTATGCTAAATTCCGTAAAATTCATCCAGAATAAAGTAGTCTTTAGAGGATATTCCCAGAAAATTCAGGATATACATTTTAGTTGTCGTGTTCATATCCTTAATATATGACATTTTTTTCAAAACCATAATAGCCATTTTTGAGAAAATCAAAATTTTCAAAAAAAGTTCCATGTAAAGGGTAGGCGGTGGTGGGGGGATTTTCTTGAAAATCTTCGTGTCGCATCCTTGGAAGATACCAAACCTAAAAATCAACACATATACACACAAGGACATGTTTCTAAAAATGTTTTTTTTTATTCAGGGGGTTTCAAAACATGTATTTCAGGTGAAATTTCACCATCGAATTTTGGGTGCATCACAATACCTTCTCTATACACTATGTTCATACTACATGTATAGAAAGTAAAACGTATTTTCAGAAAAAGGTCCGTGTGTCTGTGTGTCTTTGAACACGATAACTCAAAAACGAAAAATCTTTAAAGTACCAAACTTGGTATTTAAGTTAACTATTCTTCAGGAATGCGACACGATGATTTTGAGAAAAATGTCCCTACCCTAAACTACCCTTTACATGGAAAAAATTTCGAAAATTTTGATTTTCTCAAAAATGGCTCTAATAATTTTGATTAAAACACCATATATTGAAGATTTACATGGCAAATAAAATGTAGGTATATCTTAAATTTTTTGGAAATAGCCT
The DNA here is from genome assembly GCA_030762935.1 of Hymenopus coronatus. Classification (NCBI taxonomy): domain Eukaryota; kingdom Metazoa; phylum Arthropoda; class Insecta; order Mantodea; family Hymenopodidae; genus Hymenopus; species Hymenopus coronatus. The sequence continues at coordinate 164,022,518 of CM060897.1, forward strand.
CTGAAGACTACTTTATTCTGGATGAATTTTGCTGATAACCCCTATGACTTACATATAAGATATACAGTTTAATTGCCATATAAATAGACAACTTCAACTGCCTGTAAAACAAAAACTATTAGAGATAGCAACCTAATTATTTTGGAGGTATGTTGAGAAACTGTCAAAGTTTCGTTTGTTACTATTGGCAACGCTGTAGTGTTTTGTTTGTTGTTACAGAAGCTGAAATGGCGGAAAATCCTGTGGAAAAGGCATATTGCGTGTTGGAATTTGCTAGAACGCAATCAGCAACTGTTGTCCGACATTTTAGAACACGTTACCACAAAACGCCACCGACTAGACAGTCAATCTACGACTGGTATAGAAAATTCGAGACAACGGGATGTTTGTGCAAAGGGAAGAGCTCGGGAAGACCAAGAGTTTCGGAAGAAAACGTTGAACGTGTTCGTTCTGCCTACATAAGAAGCCCACAGAAATCGACATCTAGGGCAAGCATGCAATTACAAATTCCACAGAAAACTGTATGGAAAATCTTGCGGAAGCGACTGCACATGATGCCTTACAGATTACAGATGTTGCAGTTTCTGAGTGAAGAAGATAAGGTCATACGGCGTGACTTTTGCATCGACATGTTGCGACATGATGAAGACGATGCTGGTTTTTGTGAGCGCATCATTTCATTTTTGTGGTAACGTGTTCTAAAATGTCGTTGGACAACAGTTGCTGATTGCGTTCTAGCAAATTCGAACACGCAATATGCCTTTTCCACAGGATTTTCCGCCATTTCAGCTTCTGCAACAACAAACAAAACACTACAGCGTTACCAATAGTAACAAACAAAACTTTGAGAGTTTCTCAACATACCTCCAAAATAATTAGGTTGCTATCTCTAATAGTTTTTGTTTTACAGGCAGTTGAAGTTGTCTATTTCTTTTGTAGTAACCCTGTACTTGAATTGACCATCTCTGAGATATACCTTGTTATTTATTCCAAATTTTAAAATACTTAAAATTTTTTTCATACGGAAAGTTGTAAACTCCTGGCCCTGCATAGAAACGGGTTTCAACCAAATGGCTTTTAAAAGATTTGAATATCGTTTTAGCTGGGTGTATCCTTTATTTTCGTTATACTTACAAAGAAGCAAGTAATTAAAACAATTTCTGCTAATGTTTAACTTGATTATCATAAAGTAGATAGAAAAACAATTTTAACATTAATTTTTTATAGCAATGTAGAGAATGTCATGTGAATGGAACACATCCGATTTAGTTTGTTCAGTAAGGGTTTTGTATATCTCTTACGGTTTTACCACTTATACAAAAGTCATCCAGAATGAAGGGGTCTTCAGAGGCTATTCCTAGAAAATTCAATTTTATTTGTGTAGTATATATCTTTAACATATGATATCTTAATCAAAATCGTTAGAGCCATTTTTGGAATATAAAACTGTTCAAAAAATGTCCATGTAAAAGGTAGTAGCATAGTTATCTGAAAGTCTCTGTGTTGCATCCTTGTAAGATTGTGAATATAAATACGAAGTTTGGTATTTAATCGACTTTTCGTTTTAGATTTATGTTGTCCACAGGCACACAGACGGATATGTTTTTAAAATTCTTTTTGGATACAGGAGGTCTTAAACATGGATTTCCAATGAAATCTTGGTATCGAATTTTTGGGTGGAATACAGTACCCTCTCTAACTGCTATGTACATTGCAAAAACGTGCTAGATAAACCAAAAATGGTGTAGTAGAAGAGGATAGATTTAGATGTATCTAATTAAATGGAATAAATTAATTAACATAAGCAGGACAAAAGGACTTATTTGAATGAAACTTGCTATGAATACTTCTGCTGTTAACGGTAATTTTTGTATAAAAATATGATGCGTCACACTCATATGCTTCTTACGAAAGATTCTTCTTCTTTCAACACCATGCTAATCGAGATAAACATCAGCAGAATTGTATTACTTAATTCTTTATAAGTAGAATGGAAATAAGGGAATGCAATAGGCTAAGGTGATAGTCAAATGTTTTAAAACTGCGTTATGCGATTGTCATTGCAAATCGCTTCTTTGCTTGGCCAGGAGTAGAACAAAAGAAAAACGGACACTCCAGTCTGAGTAAAGTATACATATTTCACAATTGGAACTAATAACAATGAATACCTGTAAAATGGTAAGTTCCACGAAAAGCATGTATATGGCATAACTTGTGTATTTTAACAAGATCTATATTTTTTGTAAAGTACGTTTACTAGTTATACCAAATTAAGCAAAATTGATCCAGAATAAACAGTTCTTTAGAAGCTATTCCCAGAAAATTCAGGATATATATATCGTATTTGTGATAGATATGACTTTAATATGGGGTATTTTAATCAAAATCGTTAGAACCATTTTTTAGAAAAATAAATTTTTCGAAAATTTATCTATTTAAAGGGTAGTTAGGGGTGGGGAAATTTCCTTGAAAATCTTCGTGTCGCATCCTTAGAAGATACCAAACTTAAATATCCAGTTTTGTGTTTAACCTTCTTTTCGTGTTTGAGCTATGCTGTCCACAGACACTCACACAGATAGACACACACACACACACACACACACACACACACACGGACCTGTTTCTGAAAATACTTTTTTTTTTGGACTCAGAGGGTCCAAAAACATGTATTTCCGGTGAAATCTCGACATCGACTTTTTGGGTGGAATACAATACTTCTCTATCCCTATGTACATTGTACATACGGGGATAGAGAAAGTAAAAATACACCCCTAGCTCTAATACTTTAGAAAACAACATTTAGCACTTCGATGACCCATTAATAACTTTAGAAGTACGTCTAGCTTTTCTTCGAATTAAAATGACTGTCCCAAAACAGTTGCGTGTATTGTTGGTTAATTAGAAGTAATGCGCCACTGCTACCTGTTTGTTTGTTTGTTTGTTCTGTCGCAGAGAGTTCAACTTCTTCACTTAACAACTTTTTCTTTTCAACGATCACAGATGTTTACCTCCCGAGTTATGTTTGCGTCCATTTCCTTAATTACTCATAGTGCAATGCGAGGGAGCAGTTAATTTAATATCTTGCCCCGTTTATTTATGATGCTGAAATGTGTTTTCTTAAGCTTTTCCTCTCTTTCAAACAGATGACATTCTATCTCCGCAACAATTAACCTTACTATAAACTTGAATGTAGCTCCAGAAGTTTAAGCGATGCTACAAACAAAAGTTTAGCTTCAAACAGTTGAATAAATTATCAGAAGTACCTGATCAGAACCTTACCAACGGAAATAGAATTCAGCACGTGCTGGATTCCATTTCTTTTGTCGGCTACTCTGACCATGGGTTTTCGAGATTTTCTCAAGCTGAAAACACGAATTTTGGGATGCATTCACTTCTACGAAGAATTTATTTTCCTCGTTTCCTAATATTTCGTTTAGATTTCTACACTGTGTAGTCTTTAGTGTCGGAAAGAGTGTGACAGTCATGTGTCTGAACAGTGGATTTAATAACCATAGGTAATTGGATATGTAGTCAGACTCAAAAATTCAGTGCCATAGCCGGAATTTGAACCACGAATCTCCCGGTCTCTAGCCGGTTGCTCTACCACTGAGCTACCATGTCAACATGCAGGCACTGCATTGAATTTCTCAACTGACTCGCATGTGTCCCGGTAAACCACAAGGTGATCTCAAATTATTTTTACATGTCAACCCCATTGGCGACTTACAATGTTGCAAGTACTCTAAGTCCCAGGACTCATAGTATAGCCAAATATTATGGTCAATTGGTATTGGTTTAATTGTTGTTTCACATAAGTCGTGTGTAGAACAGCAGTTGGATGGATAGGTATATATATATATATATATATATATATATATATATATATATATACACAGCTAGATATAGACAGAGAGAGAGAGAGAGAGCTAGAGATAACACGAGACACATACAGCCAGAGAGGCAGAGATACCTAAAGGCAGTTCAATATAGATTAGGAGAGAGATCATGGAGATATAGATAAAAGATAGTCAGAGAGAGAGAGAACTTGACAAAAATATAGAGATAGATATTTAGATATATAGATTGACAGATGTAGATATATAGATACAGAGAGAGAAAGACAGATAGATATACTCCGAGAAATACAGATACTGAGAGAGAGGGAGGGGAGAGAGGGAGACTAGACAGATAGATAAAGATAAATGCAGATGAAGATAAATTAAGTGAGAGATACCTGCAGATACAGAGATAAACAGATAAGAGACAGCAATATATGAATAGGTATATAGGGGAGAGAAAGGAGAGGGAGAGGGGGGATTATTGACAGGAAGATACTGAGAGAGCTAGAAAGACAGGAGAGAGAGATAGAGACAAATATAGCTACAGCGAGAGATGAAGACACTTAAAAAAAAGAGATAAAGACAGAGATACCGAACTGAGTGTATAGAGGGATGGATAGACAGACAGACAGACAGACAGATAGATAGATAGATAGAGAGGAGAGTCAGATGGACAAATAAGGGGGACATAGGTAAAGATAAATAGAAATACAGCGAGAGATATAGATATTTAGAGAGAGAAATAGATACAGAGATATACCAATGAATATAGATAAGAAAGAGATAAATGGAGATAAAGGCAGAAAGATACAACGGTATATAGGTGAGAGAGAGAGAGAGAGAGAGAGAGAGAGAGAGAAAGCCCATTCTAAATTGGGCGTGAAAGATCGCTTAATTTTGCTCAGAGGTCTCTCTATCAGGCTTGAGGTTACTTTACGTGCCGTAAATCTTCCGAAGAAAGCATGCTAAGGTTTTTTACATCCGAAAAATCCATCGTCCTACGCCGGGTTTGAACCCGCGACCTTGGGTATATGAAGTTAGCATGGTAACTATAACACCACTGAGGACGACTTGACAAAAAGATAAAAGAGCTGAAGAGATAGAGAAATAGATAGACAGATAGAGCTAAGAGAATGATAAATGAAGAGGTAGGGACGTAGATAGAATGAGATTGATAGAAATATTGAGGGATAGATAGAGCGTAGTAGAAATAGAAATAGAAAGAAAGAAAGAAAGAAATTGAGTTTTATTTATGGACACTCTTTAACTGCAGCGATTCTTAGCGTCTCACCATTCTATATCGGGCGTGAAAGATCACTTGATTTTGCTCAGGGGCCTCTTTATCAGACTTCTTTCACGTGCCATAAATCTACGACATGGTACCAACGGCTTTACTTCCCTTCCGAAGGAAGCTATGCCAAGAATTTTTGGCCCATCTCGTTCCGCCGGGTTTGAACCCGCAACCTTGGAAACCAGAGGTTAGCATGTTACTCCTAGACCTCGGAGGATGACCAACTACTACTAGTACTAATGTTACTGCTAGAGGGTAGAGCATGTTAACGGCAGGGGACACCTCGGCAACTACGACCAAGTTCTAATCTATTGCAGCGTACCACCTGCAGCCCCTTCCCCGGGGGAAGGGGTGAGAGGAGGGGAAACCACAGGTCAGCACACAGGAAACGACGGAGCTAAGCGCAGAGGTGCACGGAAGTCCCTAACAGTTCATTATATGGTAGCCCTGGCGCGCCTCTCTACCAGGGAGAAGAGAGTTTCACTCTGAGCAAGCGACCGCGCCATCTGCCTGCAAAGCCTCTAGCCGCACCTGAAAGATGAAGGAATAAAAGGAAAAGAAACTGCGGTAGATATACAGCATCCCAAAATTCACCAAAGCGATCCCAAGAAAACCACAGAAAAAACCCAGGGCCAGAGTGTGTACTTAACCCAGACCTCTCGAATGCCGTTCCAGACGAATCGCCTGAACCACCTGGCTTGGTACCACCATCTCCGCCGCTACCATCACTACCACTGTCCCCCTCCGTGGTGTAATGGTTACCATGCTAACTTCAAGGCCGCGGTTTCAAACCTGGCGGAGGACGATGGATTTGTTCGGGTGTAAAATCCTTACCATGGCTTCCTTCGGCACGTAAAAGAACCTCAAGCCTGATAGAGAGGCCTCTGAGCAAAATTAAGCGGCCTTTCACGCCCAGTATAGAATGGGACGCTGAGAACCACAGCAGTTAAAGAGCGTCCATAAATAACACGCCATTTCCATCACTACTAGTACTACCAATTTGTTTGATTGCAAATGTGAACTTGCAAAATGGAGGTTTAAAATGTGGTGCCGACATGTACCGCTAGGGTTTAAAGATTTCAACGCAGAGGAATCTATTGGTTGAACAGAAAACAGAATTGGGTGGTGAAGTGTTGCGAGCTAATAAAATGAAATCGACATGCAGCCGGTGTAGTAACCTTTCTGAATTCGCAGCACAGTCGTAACTTTGAAAAAGCGAGAGCTTCAGGCGATCCCACGCCTTCCTGATACCGGTAATTCGTGTACGGGGTGTTCCGAATTTCATTTCCTCGCGCGCATAAAAAATCACAGCATCAGCTTAAGCAATCTACTATGTTCATTTTTTTTTTCTTACAAATTGAGAGTTTTGGCCGTAAAACCTGTCAAGTAATAAAATAAAAAAAGGCGGAAATAGGCAATTCAAATTTTAATAAATAGATTCGATACCGAGATTTAACATGATGTACATGCTTTGAAGATTCCTGAATCTTAAAAAAAAGAAAAAAAAAAAAAAAACACACACACACATATTTTAAGAAAACGTTCCAGGTGTGTATATATCTATGAACAGGATAACTCAAAAACCAAAAGACAGTTAAATACTAAATACTAACATTGATATTTAAGTTCAGCTGAGTGGTTAGACCACTCGCCTACCGTCTAGGTGGCCCGGGTTCGATCCCAAGCGTCCGCATGTGGGATTTGTGGTGGAAAAAGCGGCGTCTGGCAGGTTATCTCCAGGTCCGCTGGTTTCTTCCGCCATTCATTCCACCAATTGCTTCATCATAATCTTTCGTATCATCCATTTCGCTTTCCTTTTATATTATCATCCACTTGCTCACGCTCATGCGGGCCGGGTTCTCCATTCTGTGGTTTCGTGCCGTTGGCTTCCCTACAGGCTTCTGACCCCTAGGCACTCGCTTGTAAGTCCTAGAGGGGTGACAGTCCTACAAATACTAGGAGGGTAGGCCGTTTCATTAAATACCTAAGTTAACTCTGTTTTTAAAAATTATCTTCAGGGGTTCGTAAAACGTGTATACAATTTTGGGGTAGAATGCAATACTTTCTGTATCTACAATGTAGGTCGGAAAGAAAGTAAAAAAAAAAAAATCAGATGTGTTCTATTCACATGACTTTCTCTACATCTCTGCAACAAACTATTGTTAAAAAGCATATCCTTCTATTTACTTCATGCTAATCGAGAAAAAATTAGTAGAAACAGTCTTATTAGTATCCTTGTAAGTAGAAGCGAAATATAGGAATACCATAAGTTAAAGCGATAGTGAAAAGCTGGTTACGTGACTGAAGTTCCTTTGTTTGTATGGCCAGGAGTTGATTAAGTTCTGTGTGAGAAAAGTAAGTTTTTTAATGCTGAAACCAAAAACAAGGAATATCTCAAAAACGACGAAATCCACGAAAATAATATATACAACATAAATTGTGCGTTTTAATGTTCTCTACATTTTTTGTGTGGTAAGTTTTCCTCCATCTTTTACGGCTTAGCAGTTATGCAAAATTCCGTAAAATTCATCTAGAATAAAGTAGTCTTCACAGGCTATTCCCAGAAAATTCAAGATATACATTTTATTTGCCAGGTAAATATATATTTTAATCAAAATCGTTAGAGCCGTTTTTGAGAAAATCAAAATCTTCGAAAAAAGTTCCATGTAAAGGATAGTTTGGGGCAGGTAGATTTTTCTCAAAATCTTCGTGCCGCATCCTTGGAAGATACTAAACTTAAATACCAAGTTTGGTATTTTACCGACTTTTTGTTTTTGAGTTATCGTGTTCACAGACACACGGGGACACACACACACAAACACACACACACAAACACACACACGGACCTTTTTGTGAAAATTCTTTTTTTGGATACAGGGATTCTAAAACATATATTTCCGGTGAAATCTCGGAATCGAATTTTCTAGTGGAGTGCAATACCTTCTCTATACACTATGTACACGTGTAGAGAAAGTAACAAGCATAGAAGCAATGTTGAGATATGAATGTTGGTATATCTTCTTTAAAGTAATCTATTGGTGTAATTTAGAATTGAAGGTTGATTAGCCCTCGGTGTGTACAGAGTTCGCGCAAGCAAATCTTGGAAAACAAGCTCGGTTTGGATCTCTGTGTTTACATTTAGCCTTCCGACCACAGGATTTACTACCGTCCAAAGTAAATACCAAATTAATGTTATAATTCGTGCTGCTCGTTAACCAAACTTATCAAAGATAAAATTGGAGAAAACTTACAAGCAAGCGTAGGCCTGAACTGGATAGCCATCTGATAGCTCTGTATGGCTTCTTCTTGGTGCTCTCGGCCTTGCAGCAGAATGCCTCTGTAACAAAACAATAAATATCAACTTGCATTAAAAATAATAGCCCTCTCCCACAAAAATCTGATATAGTAAAGGATTAAAAAAGTATTATCCAAAATTCAAATTAACAAACATGTTCTTTTGTATACGACGGCCATCCAGAAAGTGGCAGACGATTTGACATAACTAAACAATAACAAAAGTTATCAACACAAAACTTTATTTACAAAGTTACACTACCTTACTCTATTTCTCAACGTAATCGTCATTGCTATCAAGGTATTTATTGTCACGTGGTGCAGGTTTTTCAATGCAGATGCTATACTCTTCCACCGCTAAAGATATGAGCCAAGATGTCACTGTCACTTTGAGGCCTTCATCCATTGGGAAATATTTTCCATCCAAAAAGTCATCTACGGTGTCCAAAGTGAAACACCTGTTTTTCTGAATTCTTTTATCAACATTTGCTTTCAACACCTCCATAACGATTGATGAACTTCCACTCCGGTCTTTGTCGCACACAGTGGTTCTTCCTTGATTACTCGTAAATTATGCGCCTTTTCCTCACTCGTTCATTGCATTATCACTATACACTTGCGTTATTTGCACCTAAAATTCGATTGCCGAACATTTTGTGCATCCAAAAAACTCTGATTTGTTCCATTCATATGACTTTCTCTGCAATTATTATTATTATTATTATTATTATTTAAAAGCGTATTCTTCTGTCTACTTCATGGTAACCGAGATATGACTAAAGGGTGTGTCTTGACGAGCTCTATAATTTTTATGTAGAAAGTTTTTGTCTACATCTTGCAGTTTACTGGTTATACAAAACACAAGAAAAAAAATCATCCACAATAAAGAGGTCCTCAGAGGTTATTCCCAGAAAATTTAAGATATAGGTATTTTTTTTTTTTTTTTTTTTGCTATGAAATATCATAAATATAAGAGATTTTAATCAAAATCGTTAGAGTTATTTTTGAAAAAATCAACCTTTTCGAAAATGTTTCCATGTAAAGGGCACTTAGGGGTGGAAGGATTGTCATGAAAATCCTCGTGTCGCATCCTTGGAAGATACTGTACTTAAATATCAAGTTTGGTATTTAACGAACATTTCTCTTTTGAGCTATGCTGCCCACAGACATACACGGATATATTTTTTTTTTTTTTTTGAAATAGGCTTTTCTATTCGGGGGTCTCAAAAAATGTATTTCCGGTGAAATCTCGGTATCGAATTTTGGGTGCAATACTATACCTTCATAGCAACAGCTTTTAAAAAAAAAAATGTACTATCGCTTAGCTTTTACTTACAAAGAAGCAAGTAATGAGACAATTTCTGCTAATGTTTTTACCAATTAGATAAAAGAACAGTCTTTTGTAAGAATAATATGTATTTGGAACAGCCAGAGCTGGTCTGCCAAGGAAAGCGCAAGAGCTATGAAACACCCTCCCTTTCGTCTCCACAACTATCTTTCAACAGTGGCGTAGAGCCAAAGAAACCGGTTCAATCAGTGGTAGCTTACATGATGTGCAATATGAGTGAATGGTGAATGTTTAGTTGGGTCTGGGAGAACAAGTATTTTGTTGTTCAAGAACAAGCGCCACTGTTACACACGTAATCTCTCCGCTTCTCTGTCAGGTGGAAGGAAAAAGGAAGGGGTGATTGTAGGGGTAGAGTATTTCACACTGCGGGTGTTTATCTTACCGGCCCTGCTATAGTAACAACCGCCACTGTTACACACGTAACCTCTTCGCTTCTCTGTCAGGTGGAAGGAAAAAGGAAGGGGCGATTGTAGGGGTAGAGTATTTCATACTGCGGGTGTTTATCTTACCAGCCCTGAGCTAGAGAAAGTTGTGTGAATGAAAACATAAGATTTTTTTCTCTGAGTTGACAATGTTTTTAGATTTTCCGTGTTATTATTGTGCAGTTTTAAAATAATTAAACTTTTTATACGGGAAGTTGTCAACTTCTGGCCTTGTAAGGAACCAACTTCTAAAACATTTTACTATCACTTCAGCCTAGTGTAATCCCTTATATTTACTAAGTAAGATCATTTCTGTTAACGTTTATCTCGATTAGCATGAAGTAGATAGAAGAATAAGGTTTTTAACAATAACTTGCTGGAGAAATATAGAGAAAGTCAAAAGAATGGAACACATCTGATTTTTTGTGGAGTTTTGGTTGGAGAGAGTGTCTTCATATCTTGCTACAAAGAAATGTTTTCTCTTCCATATTCGGGAAAGGGAGGGAGATTTGTCCACCACAAAAATCGTTTTAGTTTCGTCCGGGAAAATGGAGTTGGTTCAGCTCCAGATCTGCTTGCTCGGCCCACACTAGCGCCGCGCTGTGTCAACACCGGCAAGTGATTCATTACCACCTCTGTTTGCTTGCTGCAGGATTGAATTTTAAAAGATTTGACTCCATCAGGGATTCAAAAAACGCTAGCAATGGAGAGGGAGAGAAAAGCTCTCTCTTTTTCCCCTGTACGACTGTTTCAATTTACTTTGCAAGTCCTGGCCTACCCTTATGAGCTTTACATATTTGTCCATCCTAATGCAGGCGGGCACTAACTGCCCCCGCCTCCCAGGAAACAACCTGTGGAGCGTTTCACACTAACCAAGTGTGACGTCACTTCATTTGCTCAACGGTGCATCATTTTTTCTGCCTTTCACGCCAGCTTTACCGCAGCAGAAACGTTCCCTTTTGTTGCGTTCGCAATGTCCAGTTAGGTGCTGAGACAGAAGAACATGTGACTGTTCCAGAGGACCACGGTTCTACACGACAATTAAAACAAAAACTAATGTTATCCATTCTCATTTTCTACCTGTTCTGCAAAGAAACTATTGTTACAAAAGATTCTTTTATCTACTTCAGGCTAATCGAGATAAACATTAGCAGAAACGGTCTTATTACTTAGTTCCTTATAAGTAGAAGGGAAATAAGGGAAGACACTAGGCTAACGCGATAACAAATCTCTTAAAAGCTGGTTGCTATGTGAAACAATTGAAGTTCTTTCCCTTTTCACGGCCAGCACTAAACAAAAGATGGATCAAACTAAAAGTTAATGTCCCGTTTGAGGAAAGGTAGTTTATATATCACAGAAATTGTGTGTTTTAAGGAGACTCGCATTTTGTGTAATAAGTTATTTTTCTATCTCTTACGATTTACCAGCCATAAAAACTTCATCCATAATCAAAAGTCTTCAGAGGCTATTCCCAGAAAATTCAAGATATACATTTTATTTATGATGCAGAGAAAATTTGAAATTCCGAAAGTTTGGTTTTTAAGGGACTTGTTTTTTTTTTTTTTGTTTTTTTTGTTATGCTTCACAGTTACACAGACAGGCACCTTTTTCTAAAAATGCCTTTTCGGATTCAGGGGACCTCACAACATGTATTTCCGAAGATATCTCGGTATCAATTTTGGGTGGAATACAATACCTTCTGTCTCCACTATGCTCATTGTACATAGGGCATGAGAAAGTAAAAATGGTTTTATTACTTGCTTCCTCGTAAATAAAAGGGAAATAGGGGAATACGCCAGGATAAAATTATGGTATATTTTACAAGCTGTTTGCTAGTGCTGACTTTGAAATTAGGCTCTCTTTGTATAACTAGGGGTAAAATAAATAGAAAGTAAATTAAATAAATAAAAAACCAAAAATAGAGAAATATTAAAGGAAGAAAGGAAAACAAAGACTCGTGTGTTCAATTCACATGCCTTCCTCTATATCTCATCAACAAATTATCGTTGAAAAGCTTATTTTTCAATCTACTTCATGTTAATCGTGATTAGCATAAGTGGTCCTATTACTTTTTTCCTCGTAACCAGAAGGGAAATAAGGGACAATCTTAGGCTAAAGCGATAGACAAAGGCTTTAAAAGCTGGTTGCTATGTGATTGAAACTTCCTTGTTTGTATGGACATTTTTTCTTTTTGGTAGTGTTTAACGCCCGCTTTAACTACTTCTGGCACCGCAGGCGGTGACACTAATGATACATGAATACAGATGGAGCACCGGTGGAATGCGATGGCGGGGGAAACCGGAAAGCCCAGAGAAAACCCACCCCAGCGCCGCTTTGTCCACCACAAATCTCACATGCGGTCGCTTGGGATCGAACCCGGGCCGTCTAGGTTGTTTCGACAGGAGTTAACAAATTCCCATTTGAGAAAAGTAAAGGTATTTTAAAACTGATGCCAATTTCAAGCAATATCTGAAAAAACACAAAAAAAGTATATAGAAGAAATTGTGTCTTTAAGAAGCTCTGCAAGTGTTGTTAAGTAAGATTTTATGCATCTCTTACGGTTTACTAGTTATACAAAATTAAGCAAAAAAATCATCCAGAATGAAGAGGTCTTCAGAGGTTCCTCCTAGAAAATTCAAGATAAACACTCTATTTGTGATGTAAATATCTTTAAATAAGGATATTTTAATCTATATCATTACAGCCATTTTTGAGAAAATCAAAAATTTTGAAAATGTTTCCATGTAAAGGTTAGTTGGAGTGGGGAGAATTTCTTGAAAACCTTTGTGTCGTATCCTTAGGACATAGTGAACTTAAATACCAAGATTGGTATGTAACGTATATTTTGGTTTTGAGTTACGCTGATCAAAAACACACACATAGACCTTTTTCTAAAAGTGGTATCTCGGAATCGAATTTACGGTGGAATATAATACCTTCTCTATCTACTATTATGTTATACATATATGTTAGAGAAAGTAACAAACATACAATGCCGATATTTCGTGGATATTAAATGACAACCAAGTATCGATATGTGTTTAGTTAATGAATTTAGCGTTTTCTTTCTTAGCTTTTGTTTTTGTTTTGCTTGTTTCCGCTGCATTGAGCTTAAATTAAACGTTTTCAAGCTTTAAGTAGCTAACTCCGGATTTTCTGATGTCTATTCCAGGAGCCTACTTAAGAAAAAAAAACAAAAAAAAACAAAAAAAAAACTGACAATCATGATAAATCATATGATTTCATCTACTTTTTATTCCGCATCTAATATGAAATATAATAGTTATTACTCTCATACAATTGGGGACCCAATTGGGCAAATATGGTATTTTTACTTTCTCTACACGCACTAGTACATAGTTACGTAGTGTATAGAGAAGTTATTGTATTGCACTCCAAAAATTCGCCGGAAATACATGTTTTGGGCCTCCTGAATACATAGAAGCATTTTTAGAAAAATGTCCGGGTGTTGATATCTAAGTTCTGTATCTTCCGAAGATTTTCAGGAAAATCCAAAACCCAGAAAAAATTTCGGAAAGTTTGATTTTCTCAAAGATGAAAATAAATTTCATACCTTCTTATATTTAAGATATGTATATGACAAATAAGAAGTATAGATTGAATTTCCTGTGAAAATTGCATCTCTGAATGTATCTTTACTCGGGATGATTTTTTCTGAATTTAGCATAACTGGTAAACCTCCAGAGAGAGACAGAAACTTGCTACACAAAACTGTAGATCTCATTAAAACACACAGTTTATGTCGTGTACATTATTTTCGCGGAGTTGACCGTTTTCGAGATATTCTGTGTTATTGGTTGCAGTTTTAAAATACCTAAACATTTTTCATAGGGGAACTTGTCAACTCCTGGCCATGCAAACAAACAGATTTCAATCCCATAGCAACCACATTTTAAAACATTTGACTGTCGGTTGAGCCTAGTGTCCCTTATTTCCCTCCTACTTACAAGGAACTAAGTAGTAAGAGAGCGTTTCTGCTAATGTTTATCTCGATTAACATGAAGTAGATAGAAGAATAGGTTTATTAACAATATATAGAGAAAGTCATGTGAATGGAGCACATGAGATTTTTAAGGTTATGGTGTTCACAGTGTTGGTAGCAGCACCAATGAAATGCAAGTGCAGACGTATACAAGCATAAGCGCAAGCGCAAAGGAAGAAGTTGTCACGGCTTTCTAGATCCGCAAGTTACATGCAAATATCTTCCAAGCTCTGAATAACATAACCAACAATACCACATAAGAAAATTCACTCAATCTTTTACAAAATAAATACATTACATACTAACAACTGATTTCGCAATAATGGCTCATTCAAAATTATTGAATGGAATATTATATAGTACTTCCCGTTTTGCAGACGGCACAATTAATAGAGCCGTTGTGCAGAATTACCGAAAATAGTACAAGCATAGAGACTGTAGAAAGTGATAAAGCTACACATTTAATGAACTAAGAATTATCTCTCTGTGTCTTAGATTTATGAGAACTATTAAATCTATACACAGATGATAGTTACATCCATTAAACCAAAGAAGGATTCGCAAGGAGACTGTCATAACCTCTTGAGGGAGTTTAGAGAGTGCGCGGCACGGCCACATAGAAAAGTATGCATGTACAGCTGGCCGTGTAAAATCTTGTAGTGCGATCGTCTGTTGTTGATTTCATAGGTAATGCATAGAGAAAAGAAGTAGACTTCATCCTCTTTGCACGCAACGTAAGGAAAAATGTTGGAATTTGCAAGCTCTTGCGTTGCATTGCGTTGCGTTTCTATGTGAATGCTTACATTTGATTGTGAATGCAGCATTATTTTGCATACGTAGATAATCTTTTTTGCGTTATAAGAATTGGAAGAAAACGCTGAGCAGTGGCGGTGAGCGAGCACCTCTTGCATAAGCGTCCGTCCATCCGAGATCTGGTGGACTGGTGGTGAGCCTAGGTGTTGTTGCTGTGTACCTACTTGGCAAGGGCTTAACCATAGAAATGATGGATGGTTGAGATTGGCGATTTTGGTAAAGTTTCGGGTGTTGGTGTTAAGGAGGTAGAATTACTGGTAGATTCCTAAACGGTTGCATCTTCAGGAGCAGCATCATTTTCCTCTGTTCCGTTGGTGTTTTGTTTCTTTAAACATTTGTTTTTGTTGGAAGAGGGGAGTCCTTAGTTCAGCTAGTTTGCTGTTGGCTAGTTTAAAACCGTTGTTACCGGGGATGCCCGCAAGTCATGTGGGGAACCAGGCACTGACTGTATCGGTGTTCGTTGGTAGGCAGTTCCCCAGGGATCTAGTAAGCGCATTCTCATGTACCCCAATCTGGCGTAGAATTTTTGAGCCCGGCGCCTAGTTACATTCCTCACATATGACATTCGAGCGGAAACGTTGAGGTAGTTCTTACCACTTAACTCCGGGACAGATAGATGGGGTTAGGGGTGCCGTCAAGTTTACTGCTTGCACTCTGATGATAGATGGCGGCGCAAACCAATTCCCATCTATTTTCAGTTCTGCTCTTGTTTTACACTGAAGGGTCCTGATATTAAATATCCAGTAGTGTATTTACCTAGGTGTCTGAGGGAAACCACGAAAAAAATCCAGACAGATTGATCGGCTTCTAAGATTTGAACCCAGGACTTCCTTAATGGCGTTAATCTCTAAGCCCTTCCGCTCTGTACAAGTAAAATTGTTCATATAATTAAATAAATGTAAACTTTGTTTTCAGGTTTGTTATTTGAGATGTTTGCCTGCACCAGTCACTTGGAACAGAAATGGATTTTGCAGCACGAGATCGTTTCACCTGGAGATGCGGACACGTCTAAATGCACGACGAGAGGGGCGTGTGAGATTACGTCATAAAACTCAGGGCTCAGTTTTATGACCACACTCCTGGTGATCGATAGAGTCCAAGTCGCTCTTCCTAATCACTGCGCGCTTAAATAAAAAAAGTGCTCTTTGTTCCGAAATCTTCTTACTGCCACGCCCTTTAACTTGTGGTGATAACAATTAATGATGATCAGGCTGAGATTTTGTAGGCATAAAAGACAAGTAGACCAAGCCAAAAAAACTCAT
The DNA here is from genome assembly GCA_030762935.1 of Hymenopus coronatus. NCBI lineage: Eukaryota > Metazoa > Arthropoda > Insecta > Mantodea > Hymenopodidae > Hymenopus > Hymenopus coronatus. The sequence goes on from CM060897.1 coordinate 164,038,790, forward strand.
GTGTTCCATTCACATGACTTTCTCTATATCTCTGTAACAAATTATTGTTAATAAGCTTATCTTTTATTTATTTCATGCTAATAGAAAAATTAGCAGAATTATTCTTATTTCTTGCTTTATTGTAAGTAGAAGCGAAATAAGGGAGTACCATAGGTTAAAGGGAAAGACAAAAGCTGGTTTCTATGTGACTGATGTTCCTTTGTTTGTATGGACAGGAGATGACAAATTCCTGTATGAGAAAAGTTTGTTTTTCAAAGCTGAAACCAAGAAAAAGGAATGTCTCAAAAACGGTCAACTCCACGAAAAAAATGTATGTAACATAAATTGTGTGTTTTAACGTGATCTACATTTTTAGTATGTCCAGTTTTTGTCCATCTCTTACGGTTTAGTAGTTACGCAAAATTCATCCAGAATAAAGTAGTCTTTAGAGGCTATTCCCAGAAAATTCAAAATATATATTTTATTTGTCAGGTAAATATCTTTAATATATGATATTTTAATCAAAATCGTTACAGCCATTTTTTAGAGAATCAAAATTTTCGAAAACAGCTCCATGTAAAGGGCAGTTTCGGGTGGAGGGGATTTTTCTCAAAATTTTCGTGTCGCATCCCTGAAAGATACTAAATTTAAATACCAAGTTTGGTATTTTACCGACTTTTCATTTTTGAGTTATCGTGTTCACAAACACACGGACACACTGACGCACGGACACACACACACGGACCTTTTACTGAAAATACTTTTTTTTTGGATACAGGTGACCCTAAAATTTATATTTCCGATGAAATCTCGCTATCGAATTTTTTGGTGGAGTGCAAATAATTCTCTATACACTATGTACATAGTGCGTATAGAGAAAGTAACAAAGCATTTTCACAAAAAGGTCCGTGTGTGTCCGTGTGTCAGTGTGTCCGTGTATTTGTGAACACGAGAACTCAAAAACGAAAAGTCGGTAAAATACCAAACTTGGTATTTAAGTTCAGTGTCCGTGTGCCTGTGAACACGATAACTCAAAAACGAAAAGTCGGTAAATTACCAAACTGGGTATTTAAGTTTAGTATCTTCCAGGGATGCGACACGAAGATTTTGAGAAAAATACCCCCACCCCCAACTACCCTTTACATGGAACATTTTTCGAAAATTTTTATTTTCTCAAAAATGGCTCTAACGATTTTGATTAAAATTTCGGATATTAAACATATTTAACTGACAAATGATATGTATATCTTGAATTTTCTGGGAATAGCCTCTGAAGAGTAGTTTATTCTGGATGAATTTTACTAAATTTTGAATGACTCTTAAACCGTAAGAGATGGACAAAAACTTACTACACAAAAAATGTGGACAACGTTAAAACACTCAATTTATGTTATATACATTTTTTTTTGTGAGTTCGTCGTTTTTTAGAAATTCCTTCTTTTTAGTTTCTGCTATGAAAAACTTATACTTTTCTCATACAGGAACTTGTCAACTCCTATCCATATAAACAAAGGAACTTCATTGACATAGAAACCAGCTTTTGACTATCATTTTAACCTATGATAGTCCCTTATTTCGCTTCTACATACAAGGAAGCAAGTAATAAGACTATTTCTGCTCATATTTTCTGATTAGCATGAAGTAAATAGAAGTATAAGCTTTTTAAGAATAATTTGTCGCAGGGATATGGAGAAAGTCATGTGAATGGTACACATCAGATTTTTATAGTGTTTTACGCCCATTTTTACCTCAAATGGCACCGCAGGCGATGACACCGATGAAACATGGAATGGATACGGAGCACCGGAGGAATGCGATGGCGGAGGAAACCGGAGAAAACCCACCCTTGTGCCGCTTTGTCCGCTACAAATCCTACATACGGTCGCTTGGGATCGAACCCAGGCCGCCTAGATGACAATCGAGTGGTCTAATCACTCGGCACCATGTGGATGAAACCCGTTTCTTTACATTGCAAGAAGTTGACAAATTCCCGGATGTGAAAAGTTAAAGTATTTTAAAACTGAAACTAAATAACAAGGGAAATCTCTAAAATGGTTCAACTTTAAAAAAAAAAAAATAATAATAACAATAACGTATATACCAAAGTGTATAGTTTAACATCTACAGTTTTGTCTATCTTTTGCGGTTTTATAGTTATGCGAAAAAAAAAAAAAAAAAGATATATATCATCCAGAATAAAGGGATCTTCAGAGGCTATTCCCAGAAAATTAAAGATATACGTTTTATTTGGCGTGTAAACTTCTTCGATACACAGTATTTTAAGTTATCGTGTTCACGGACACACACACACACACTGACCTTTTCTGATTATACTTTTTTTGGATACAGGGGAACCTAAAACGTCTACTTCTGGTGAAATCTCGACATTGAATTTTTGGGTGATATATAATATATATTGTTGTTTATTTTTTGCACTATCTTAAATATAATATATAATATATGCACAAGTAAATGATCACTAAGTTAGCAAGATATATAACTTCAGAATCGAAATGTTACGACAGATAAAGCAATTAATAGTTATAAGAACATACTATTCTAATACATTTAAATTACCTAAAATATTCTTGAAGAAAATAGTAGTTATTCTGGGTACTAGTGTTGCCTTATAATGAGAGTTTATAAAAATTACACGACTTACTGGCGTGCAGCCGCGGGAGTGATGAGCAATAATTACTCTGCGTATTAACATTACACGAATACCACCATGCAATCCAAACTTATGTATCAATTTGAGATTTAAACAAACTTTTTTGCTGTTTTTTTTTTTTTCGAATAATGGAGGAAATGTTACCAAATATGTTTGCGATAGATGGAAAAGGCTAGGAAGTTTTTATGTAAATTACTGTTTTTATGCTAAAGGACAGTCATCTCCGTGTAAAAAGCTGGCACGCTCAAGACAAACAGAGAAGGCATGGTGACGGCGTGAAACATTCGTATAAATTGATTTACATGAACGAATCGTATTCAAATATCATGAGCGAATCATATGAATCATTACTGAAAATGAATCGCTCGAACCAACACCACTACGCAGCATTAAAAATCTGATGTGTTACACTCACATGACTTTCTCTAGCTGTTCTACAAACCTCTTACATAACATTCTTCTTCTTTCTGCACCTTGCTAATCGAGGTACTCATTAGCACAATGTTCTTATTACTTAGTTCCTTATAAGTAGGATGAAAATAAGGGAATACACTAGGCTAAACCGATAGTCAAATGTTTTAAAAGCTGTCGTTATGCGATTGTCATTACAAATCGCTTCTTTTCTTGGCCAGGAGAAGAACTGAAGAAAAACGGACACTCCCATCTGAGAAAAGTATAAGTACCTCACAACTGAAACTAAGAAAAATGAATACCTCGAAAACGGTAAGCTCCACGAAAAAAATGTAATTGACATAACTTGTGTATTTTAACAAGACCTACATTTTTTGTATAGTAAGTTTTTATCTATCTCTTACGGTTTATTAGTTATGCCAAATTAAGAAAAATTCATCCTGAATAACCAGGTCTTTAGAAGCTATTCCCAGAAAATTCAAGATATACATTTTATTTGTCAGGTAAATATCTTTAATATACGATGTTTCAATCAAAATCGTTAGAGCCATTTTTAAGGAAATCAAAATTTTTCGAAAAAAGTTCCATATAAAGGGTAGTTTTTGGTGGGGGGATTTTTCTCAAAATCTTCGTGTCGCATCCCTGGAAGATACTAAACTTAAATATCAAGTTTGGTAGTTTACCTACTTTTCGTTTTTGAGTTATCGTGTTTAAAGACACACGGACCTTTTTCTGGAAATGCTTTTTTTTGGATTCAGGGGGTCCTAAAACATGTATTTCCGGCGAAATGTCGATATCGGATTTTTGGGTGGAATACAATACTTCTCTATCCGTATGTACATTGTTCATACGGGGCTAGAGAAAGTAAAAATGATAGCGTGCCACCAATCCAATACATTATTCGGATCACTTAGGTAAGCGAACCCATTACTTCTTCTGTTTATATGGTAAATGAATCTTTCCATAATTTAATACAGTCGTATATTAAACAGTGTATTGCTACTACAAAGGATTCTCGTAAACATAGGCATTTGCACATAAATATAATTATCAAACTTAATTTGTATTTAAGGCTATATAATTTTGCACTTAAAGCCAATTTTTCTGCAGTTGGCATATTGTAAGAAGACAGTATTTGGTTGACATCATCTCTGCTGACGATAATACGAAAGACAATGCAACAGCAGAAATACCTGAGTAAACCTTCGCAATTTCCTGTATCTGCTACAAACCTGGGATCCTGTTCACAATCTTTTGAAAAGTCAACAATAGTGCGCCCTTGGCAACCAAAGTGTATCTTGTTGTGTTAAAATTACTGGGTGCGCTATCTTGCGATTATATCCTGAACCACTAATTCTTACCCCGATCACCAGAAGACGGAGCTCAATCATAACAACTGAGAAACGTTATCTAATATGACGGTCGGCACATTTACTAAATTGTGAGACAAATATAAAAATCCTATGTGATCCATTCACTTGATTTTCTCTACATCAAATTGGTTTTAAAACGCTCATGCTTATATTTACTTCATGCTAATCGACATAAAATTAACAGAAATAGTCTTATTACTTGCGTCCTTGTAAGTAGATGGGAAATAAGGGAGTAGCATAGGTTAAAGCGATAGTGAAAAGCTGGTTGCTATGTGACTGAAATTCGTTTGTTTGTATGGACACGAGTTGACAAATTCCTGTATAAAAAAAAGTTGTTTTTCAAACCTGTAAACAAAAACAAGAAATATCTCAAAAACCATCAACTCCACGAAAAAAATGTATACAACATAAATTGTTTGTTTTAATGTGCTCTACATTTTTCGTGGGGTAAGTTTTTGTATATCTCTTATGGTTTAGCAGTTATGCAAAATTCCGTAAAATTCACTCAGAATAAAGTAGTCTTCAGAGGCTATTCCCAGAAAATTCAAAATATACATTTTATTTGTCATGTAAATATATTTAATATACCATATTTTAATCAAAATCGTTAGAGCTATTTTTTAGAAAATCAACATTTTTGAAAAAAATGTCCATATAATGGGTAGTTTGGGGTGGGGGATTTATCTCAAAATCTTAAATACCAAGTTTGGTATTTTACCGACTTTTCGTTTTTGAGTTATCGTGTTCACGACACACTGACACACGGTCACACACACTCACAGACCTTTTTCTGAAAATACTTTTTTGGATACAGTGGACCCTAAAACATATATTTCCGATGAAATCTCGGTATCGAATTTTTTGGTGGAGTGCAATACCTTCTCTATACACTATATATAGCACGTATAGAGAAAGTAAAAATCCGATGTGTTCCATTCACATGATTTTCTCTACATCACTAACAAATTATTGTTAATAAGCTTATTCTTCTATATACTTTATCATAATCGAGAAAAACATTAGCAGAAATAGTCTTATTACTTGCTTCCTGGTAAGTAGAAGGGAAATAAGGGAGTACCATAGGTTAAAGTGACAGTCAATGTGGTTTTGAAATCCGTGTCTGTTTGTGAGCTAGAGTTGACAAGTTCCCGTATGAGAGAAGTTTAAATATTTTAAAACTGAAACCAATAACAACAGATATCTCACATATGGCTAGCTCCAGAAATAATGTAGAGGACATAGCTTTTAACAAGATGTACATTTTTTGGTATAATAAGTTTTGTCTATCTCTTACGGTTTACCACTTATACAATATTCAGAAAAATTCATCCTTTAGGGACTATTCACAGAAATTTAAAGATATACATTTTATCTGTCGTATAAATATCTTTAAAATACGGTTAGAGTCATTCTTGCAAAAATCAAAATTTTCTAAATGTTTCCCAAGTAAAGGGTACTTTGGGTTGGAGGGATTTTTCTGAAAACCTTCGTGTCGCATCCTCGGAAGATACTAAACTCAAATAATAAGTTTGATATTTTATCGACTTTTCGTTATTGAGTTATCACAGGCACACAAACACAGACTTTTTTCTAAAAGTATAATTCTGATGAAATTTCTGTATCGAATTTCTGGGAGTAAAACAATACCTTCTCTATACATTATGTTCTTAGTGCTTGTAGAGGAAGTAAACAAGCAGATTTGTTAGATTCTGAAACACACAAGGTATGCCCATTACATTTCTTTTTCCTGGGGCTAACCACGTTTGGTATATTCATTGTTATCGATAAAAGTTTTCCAAGGCATTTACTTTTCTCAAATGGAAAGTCTTCATTTGTTTTTATTTTTTAATTTCTCTACACGTGTGCGTTTGTGAACAGCATAGCCCAAAACGAAAAGACCGTAACAAACCAAACTTGGTATTTAAGTTTAGTATCTTCCAAGGACGCGACACGAAGATTTTCAAGAAAATAACCCTACCCCAAACTACCTTTTACACGGAAACATTTTTTATTTTTTTTCTCAAAATTGGCTCCAACGATTTTGACTAAAACACCATATATTAAAGATTTTTACATGGCAAATAAAATGTATATCTTGAATTTTCTGGGAATAGCCTCTAAAGACCTCTCTTTATTCTTGATGAATTTTGCGTAAATGTCGAACCGCAAGAGATAGACAAACATTTACTACACTAATTATGTTATATACCTACGTTTTGTTCATGGAGTTGACCATTTCTGAGATATTTTTTGTTATTTGTATCAGATTTAAAATACATATAGCTAACAGCTTTTATAAAATTTGACTAACGTTTTAGCCTGGTGTATTCCCTTCCTTATTTTCCTTCTACTTACAAGGAAGCAAGTAATAAAACCATTTCTGCAATGTTTATCTCGATTATTCGTAAAGTAGATAGAGGAATGAGATGTTTAACAACAATCTGTCAAAGCGATGTAGAAACAGTCACATGAGATATTTTATTCAGGGAAGCCTGTAACGTGAATTTCCAGTGAAATGTCTGTATCAAATTTTTGGGTGGAATACAATACCTTCTCGACCTATGTACTAAATAGAGGAATTAAAAAGGCAAAATGCAAAATGCCTGATGATGATATAACGATAGAAAATTTCTGTTTATTTGTTTAGTAATAATATTTATAGCACTTAGTTAACATTTACAATTATTTCCCGAGTCATGTCATCTTACTTAAAGTATATTATTCATTCTAATATACGAGCAGGTTTGAGTGTCGCTTAGACGCTACATCCACTTAGCTCACTGCCTGTTTACAGCTTTGATTTGTGCTACCTATTCCATACATTCTCTGTTTTGTCTGAGCTCTCTCTCTCTCTATGTTTACTTACCCATTTTTACTTTCCCTAGCCCGTATGTACAATGTACATAGGGACAGAGAAGATATTGTTTTCCACTCAAACATTCGATGTCAAGATTTCACCAGAAATATGCTTTGAGGTCCCCTGAGTCCGAATTTTTTTTTATGAAAAGTTCCATGTGAACAAAAAACGTAAACACCGTTAAATACCAAACTTGGTATTTAGATTTGGTATCTTCCAAGGATGCGACACGAAGATTTTCAAGAACCCCACCCAAAACTATCCTTTACATTCAGCATTTTTCGAAAATTTTGATTTTCTCAAAAATTGATGTAATGATTTTATTTAAAATACCGCATTTTTACTTTCTCTATATGCACTATGTACATAGCGTATAGAGAAGGTATTGCACTTCACCAAAAAAGTCGATACCGAAATTTCACCGGAAATATATGTTTTAGGGTCCCCTGTATCCAAAAAAAGTATTTTCAGAAAAAGGTCCGTGTGTATGTCCATGTGTCAGTGTGTCCGTGTGTCTGTGAACACGATAACTCAAAAACGAAAATTCGGTAAAATACCAAACTTGGTATTTAAGTTTAGTATCTTCCAGGGATGCGACAAAAAGATTTTGAGAAAATTTTCTAAAAAATGGCTCTAACCATTTTGATTAAAATATCGTATACTAAAGATATTTACCTGACAAATAAAGTTTATGGTTTGAATTTTCTGGGAATAGTCCCTGAAGACTACTTTATTCTGGGTCAATTTTAAGGAATTTTGCATAACTGGTAAACCGTAAGAGATGGACAAAAACTTACACACAACAAATGTAGAGCACTTTAAAACACACAATTTATGTTATATACATTTTTTTCGTGGAGTTGATTGTTTTTAGATATTCCTTGTTTTTGGTTTCAGCTATAAAGAAACATATTTTTCTCATACAGGACTTTGTGAACCCGGATCCATACAAACAAAGGAACTTCAGTAACATAGCAACCAGCTTTTGACTATCACTTTAACCTATGGTACTCCCTTATTTCGCTTCTACTTACAAGGAAGCAAGTAATAAGACTATTTCTGCTAAATTTTTCTGATAAGCGTGAAGTAAATAGAAGTATACGTTTTTGAGGAATAACTTGTTGCAGGGATATAGAGAAAGTCATGTGAACGGTACACATAAGATTTTTTATATTTTTATTTCAAACGAAATGTATATCTTGAATTTTCTGGGATTAGCCTCTGGATGAAAGTGAATGTATAAGTGAAAAACCGTAAAAGATATTCAAAAACTTACTACACAAAAAATGTAGATGTCAATAAAACACACCGTTTATGTTATATTAATTTTTCGTAGAGTTAGCCGTTTTCCAGATATTCCGGATTATTAATTTCAATTTTAGTCACTTTATTCCTGTCAAGCAAAGATATTGAAAATTCATTTGTTTCACATAGCGACCGGCTTTTAAAGGACGAGATTATTGCTTTAGCCTGTGCATTTTATTTCCCTTCTACTTACAAGGAGCTGGTAATAAGACTAATTCTGCTTTTGTTTATGTTGATTAGCATGATATAAATAATAGATTAATGATTTGAATAAAAGGTTTGTTTGCCTAACAATTAGAGGACCTGTGAATGGAACACATTAGATTTGCATGATGCAGGTAGAGGGATAAACTTATTAGCAATAATTTGTTACACAGATATGGACAAAGCTATGTGATTGCAACATATCAGATTTTTATTCTGTATAAAGAAAGTTTTATTTTCTAGTTCATCTCGAATCTTCTATTTCTTACTGACTTCTAGAAATTTTCATCATTTTCTTCTCACTTTCTCTGCTGTGTTACCTTCAAAATTTTCCTCTAGCTGCCCTTCTCACTTCTAACCATCTTGGGCTGTTTCATACATACTTTTAGCAGATTCTCGTCCTCGTTCTTTATACCCCTATACAAATATACCAGAGCACTCCCACATCTTCCTGATCATATCTATTCCACCAATCCTGCCTCTTTTCCTGCTGCTCTGCTTAGCCACAACATCTCTAAAGTCTTTGATCTACTTTTTACTATCCCTGGAAATGTCCTCTGAAACCCTATTCATTCAGAATGGCTTTTGTATAACTGATAGTCAAATATTACTACACCAAAATGCACATCATGTAAAAACACACAGTTTATGCCATATCCATGTTTAAAAACCGTTTCCGAGATATTCGCTGTTATTGGTTTCAGTTTTAAAATACTTAAACCCTTTTCACACAGAAATTCCTCATTCGTTTCATATAGGTTTTGTTTTACCCCTGGCCATGCAATATCAGTGCATTTTGAAAGATTAGACTATCGCCTTTAGACTAGTGTATCCCCTTTAACATCTAAGGTCATATCGGGTACTTTCCACTTGGAACAACTCGTTGTCTGGAAGTTCCTTTACGTTGGTTTAAATCATTTTGTTTTCCTCAAACACACACACATTCACTCTCACATACACACTTCCAGACTCTGTAGGGGATAGGGAATAATTCTGGTTAGAGAAAAATTCCCCGCCCCAGCCGGGAATCGAATCCGGGAGGCTCGCTGACCACTCGACCACGGAGACAGTCATTTAATGTTTTGGAACCCCCTGAATTCAAAAAAGGCATTTCTAGAAAAAGGTCCGCGTGTATGTGTGTGTGTGCGCGCCTGTGGATGCATAGCTCATAAACGAAAAGTCCGATAAATACCAAACATAGCATTTAAGTATCTTCCAAGGATGCAGCACGAACATTTTCAAGAACATCCCATTCCCGCTATTCTTCACATAGAACAATTTTCCAAAATTTTTATTTTCTCTAAAATGCCTAAAATGTTTTGATTAAAATATCGTATATTAAAGATATTTACATAACAAACAAAATGTATATCTGCAATTTTCTGGGAATAGCCCCTAAAGACCTCTTTATTCTGGATTTTGCATAACTGGTAAACAAAAAGAGATAGACAAAAACTTCCTACACAATGTAGATCACGATAAAACACATAATTTGTGTCACATACATTTTGTTTATTGGAGTTGGCCGTTTTCAAGATATTCCTTGTTATTAATTTTAGTTTTAAAATACTTGAAATTTTCTCAAACGATAAGTTGTAAACTCCTGGTTCTGTATAGAAACGGATTTCAACCACATGGCAACCAGCGTTTAAAATGTTTGACTATCGTTTTAGCCTAGTGCATTCCCTTATTTTCCTTCTACTTACAAGAAGCAAGTAATTAAGACAATTTCTGGTAATGTTTATCTCCATTATCATGAAGTAGATAGAAGAATGAGCTGCTTATCAACGATTTGTTGGGCCGCCTGGGTAGTCTGGTGGTAGCGTGTCTGCCTCATGTTTAACAGGTCGTGAGTTCGAATCTCGCTTAGGTTGAATTACCCGGATAAGGTTTGTCGAGTAACTTTAAGCTCTATGGATCCCGAGATCATTTGAGCATCATTTCACCAATTTCATTTCACCGATATGACCTAAAGGACGTTAAGCTTTAAAAAAATTGTTACAGCGATATAGAGAAAGTCATGTGAATGGAACACATAAGATTTTTCAGTTAATAATTCTTTCCAAGAAAAGCAGGTTTCTAAAATGGCATCCCCAAAAACACCTCCAGTTTCAGGAACAGACGCAATGTTGGCACTCAGCCTTGTGACCAGGCCTAGGGGGTTTATAGCTGCTCTCTTAAATAGCGTACTTGATCATGATGCGCTTCTCAAGGTGGCTACGTACAATCTTAAATAAGACACCAGCAGGAGGGCAATTAGACGTCACGAACCGCCATTTGGCCAGATTCCAGGGCGGTGCGATCTAATTGGTTCTTCCCGCCCGAGCTGCGCGTCATGCGCCAACATTCACAAACTAGAAAATGAATTTTCATTATCATCATTATGCCCGGGGTCTTCTTTGCCAAAAATAGGAAAAAGGAGAAATATAATTGAAAGTGATTAGAGAGTAGCAGGATTCTTTGCCGCGTTTTGTCTTCCTAGGAAGTTTTCCAGGAAACAGTTGATTCATAGAACTATTCCACCGCTCAGGAGGAGTGCCTATATTCCCTTGATCACGGGGCTAATATTCCGGGGGAAAATTCTTGCTTAAAGGGAGTTGAAATAGGATTTTCGTACTTTTTTCATGTGCATGCTTCAATTGCATATGCATATTTCGAATCTCCCGCTCATTTTGGTAAACTTTTCATAGAGGTACACTAATTGAAAATTGTTTAAAAATAATCTGATGTGTTCCATTCACGTGACTTTCTCTACATCTCTGCAACGAATTATTGTTAAAAAGCTTATTCTTATATTTATTTCATGTTAAGCGAGAAAAAAAAAATAGCAGAAATAGTCTTATTACTTGGTTTCTTGTAAGTAAGCGAATTAAGAGAGTACCATAGGTTAAAGTGATAGTCAAAAGCTGGTTGCTATGTGACTGAAGTGCCTTTTTTTGTATGGCCAGGAGTTGACAAATTCCCATATGAGAAACCAATAACAGGGAATAACTCAAAGACGATCAACTAGACGAAAAAATGTATTTAACATAAATTGTGTTTTTTAACGAGCTCTACATCTTCTATTAAGTACGCTTTTGCCTTTCTCTTACGGTTTACCAGTTATGCAAAATTCCACAAAATCCATCCAGAATAAAAATGGTTTCAGAGATTATTCCCAAAAAAATTCAAGGCATATGTTTTGTTTGGCATGTAAATAACTTTAATATACGACATTTTAATCAAAATCGTTATAGCCATTTTTGAGAAAAACAAAATGCTCTAAATTTTTTCCATGTAAATTGAAGTTGAGGGTGGTGGCTTTTCTTTAAAATCTTCGTGTCGCATTCTTGGAAGCTACACACACAGACACAAACAGACACACACGCACACACGAATTTTTTCTGAAAATATAGGAAGAGATGTTTATTTATACGGTTGTAATACATTAGTTCTAAAATGGCAGATGACGCATTCGACTATGTTTATTTATGGAATGTTTTCTTTTTCTTTCTTCTGAATTATGATATGGCCGACCGTGCCTACACCAAATGTACGAATATCGATAGCAACAACAGAAATAGGAAACAGTTATTTTATTTCAGATTTTAATAACTAATACAAACGTTATTTTAGTTGAGGTTATTGCACTCCTCTCATACATAAGAAATACAAATAATGACTATTTTCCCTACTTTTTTGAAGTAAATACATTTTAAATAAACATTGTAACTGAATTTATTGAAAGTGCAATTGTGAAACTGACAGTTATTAAAAGTGGAGGTTGTCTGCCTGGATTGTCACCTTGTTACCAATAACCAAGACAGGAGATTAAACAAACGAACGTCAGGTGCGACAAGATTTTTAATCGGTCAAAAACTCGAAGAGTTAATTTTACTTTCTCTAGCACGTATATGAATACAATGCACATCGTAGCTAGAGAAGGTATTGTATTCCATCCAAAAATTCGATATCGAGATTTCACCGGAAATATATGTTTTAGGTCTCCTGAATTCGAAAAAGCATTTTTAGGCAAAGTTACGTGTTTGTGTGTGTGTGTGTGTGTGTGTGTGTGTATGTGGACAGCATAGGTCATAAACGAAAATGCCGTTAACAACCAAACTTGATATTTATATTTAGTATCTTCCAAGGATGCGACACGAATATTTCAAAAAAAAAAAAAAAAAAAAATCACAAACTACCATTTACATTGAAAAGTTTTTGAAAATTTTGTTTTTCTCAAAAACGGTTCTAGCAATTTTGATTAGAATACCGTATATTAAATATATTTACATCATAAATAGGGAATGAAATTGTCACAATATGTCAAAAACTCGAAGATTATTTTTTTACTTTCTCTAGCCCGTATTTACAATGTACATAATGGATAGAGAATATATTACATTCCACCAAAAAATTGTATGTCGATATTTGACCGGAAATACATGTTTTGAGGTCTCTCGAGTCCGATAAAATATTTTTAGTAAAAGATCCGTGCGAGTGTGAGTGTCTGTTTGGACAGCATAGCTCAAAAGTCAAAATACCGTTAAAAATCAAACTTGATATTATGTGTAGTATCTTCCAAGGATGCGATACGAAGATTTTCAAACTAATCCCCCCACCACAAGCTACACTTTATATCATAAAATATTTGAAAATATGTTTTCTCAAAAATGGCATTAACTATTTTAATAAAAGTAATGTATATTATATACGTTTACACTACAATTAAAATGTATATTTTGGATTATCTGGGAATAGCCTCTGAAGACGCCTTTATTCTGGATGAGTTTTCCATAAGGATTAGGTAAACCGAGAGAAATAAGCAAAATCTTACTAGAGAAACATGTACATCTCGTTATAACGCACAATTCGGTAGTCGCCCTCAGTTGTTACCATGCTAGCTTTATATACCCAAGGTCACGGGTTCAAACCCAGCGGAGGACGATGGATTTTTTTTTACGAAAGGTGAAGAGAATAAATGGGAGCCCTAAAAGTTAGGCGTAAAACGCATAGGTTAGTCGCACTATTTAAAGCTTATACTATAAATTCATGGGTGGACATTAGAAAGAGATTAGAAAACCCAGCATACTAAAATTAAGGGTAGAAGGTACAGAACCGTCGTAGAAAGATGTTGTTTTGTTAATAGGATCATTGAAGAATGGAATGAACTACTGTAGCAGCCTTTAAGGGCTGCCCTCTGACCTTACAGAAGTTTAGGGGTAATTTAAAGACAATAAATGTTAGTTAACTTTGAGTAAATATTGCAAAGTAATTAAGGATTTCAAAAACTGTATTAGTGTTTATTATTATTGATGTATATATTAGTAACGTATAGTATTAATGTTTAGGCTTCATAATAACTGTTTATAAACATGCTGGTATTTGACATAAGTGTTGCTATACTGAATAATAAATAGTTAGGCATTTAAAACAAACATTTATATGTAATATGTTAGTTGTACTACTATTCTTAACTTAACTTAAGATTATTATTGTAAGTGAATTTTGTACATTTAACTCTACCACCGGGCAGTAGAAAATTGCAGAGAATAAATACAAACACATAATTTATGTCATAGACGTTTTTACTTTCTCCATACGCAATATGTACATAGTGTATAGAGAAAGTATTGCACTCCACCAAAAATTCGATACCGAGATTTCACCGAAAATATATGTTTTAGAGTCCCCAATATCCAAAAAAAGCATTTTCACAAAAAGGTCCGTGTGTGTGTGTGTGTCTGTGTGTGTGTGTGTGTGTGTGTGTGTGTGTGTGTGTGTGTGTCCGTGTGTCTGTGAACACGATAACTCAAAAACGAAAAGTCGGTAAAATACCAAACTTGGTATTTAAGTATAGTATCTTCCAGGGATGCGACACGAAGATTTTGAGAAAAATCCCCCCACCACCAACTACCCTTTACATGGAACTTTTTTCGAAAATTTTGATTTTCTCAAAAATGGCTCTAACGATTTTAATTAAAATTTCGGATATTAAACATATTTACCTGACAAATGAAATGTATATCTTGAATTTTCTGGGAATAGCCTCTGAAGAGTAGTTTATTCTGGATGAATTTTACTAAATTTTGAATGACTGCTAAACCGTAAGAGGTAGACAAAAACTTACTACACAAAAAATATAGAGCACTTTAAAACACACAATTTATGTTACATACATTTTTTTCGTGGAGTTCGTCGTTTTTGCGACATTCCTTATTTTTGGTTTCTGCTATGAAAAACGTATACTTTTCTCATACAGGAACTTGTCAACTCCTATCCATATAAACAAAGGAACTTCATTGGCATAGCAACCAGCTTTTGACTATCACTTTAACCTATTGTTGTCCTTATTTCGCTTTTACTTACAATGAAGCGAGTAATAAGACTATTTCTGCCAATTTTTTCTGATTAGCATAAAGCAAATAGAAGTATAGGCTTTTTAAGAATCATTTGTTGCAGGGATATGGAGAAAGTCATGTGAATGGTACACATCAGATTTTTCTTGTAGAGTTGACTGTTTTTTAGATACATCCTTGTTATTGGTTTCAGTTTTTAACTATCCAACTTTTCTCAAACCGGACCATATAAAGTGAACCGAACCTCAATTGTTTCACATAGCGACCCTCCTTTAAAATATTTTAATATCGCTTGGGCATACTGTATTCGCTTCTTTGCCTTCAACTTACAATGAAGAAGTAACAAGACCTAACATTCTGCTAACACTTAGCATCGTGTGGATAAGAGTAATCTTTTGTAAGAACAGTTTCTATTTGGAATGTTATGTGAATGGGACAGCTCTGATTTTCTTTTCTTTTTTTTTTTTTGCAACAGGATATTATTATAATGTCTACTGAAATATAAGCCTATAAGCAAAATCACTGTGTAATAATGTGAAATAATCATCTAAATAGAAACATTACGCTGGATAATAATCTTGTACAAATAAAATTAATATTATACTTCCAATTTAGTTTATTATCCTAAAGTTTATTCATCTTTATTTGTCTACACGTACTATATACATAGTGCATAGAGAAGCTATTGTATTGCACCCAAAAATTCGATACCGAGATATCACCGGAAATACACTTTTGGGACCCCCAGAATGCAAAAAAAAAAGCATTTTTATAAAAAGGTCCGCATGTGTGTGTGTGTGTGTGTGTGTCTGTGGGCAGCATAGCTAAAAAATCTTATGTGTTACACTCACATTACTTTCTCTAACTATTCTACAAACTTCATACATAAGATTCTTCTTCTTTCTGCACCTTGCTTATCGTGGTACTCATTAGCACAATGTTATTATTTAGTTCCGCATAAGCAGGAAGAAAATAAGGGAATACACTAGGCTAAACCAATAGTCAAATGTTTTAAAAGCTGTCGTTATGCGATTGTCATTACATATCGCTTCTTTTCTTGGCGAGGAGTAGAAAGAAAAACGGACACTCCCGTCAGAAAAAAGTATAAGTACTTCACAATTGAAACAAATAACAATGAATACCTCGAAAACGGTAAGCTCCACGAGAAAAATGTATATAACATAAGTTGTATATTTTAACAAGACCTAAATTTTTTGTATATTAAGTTTTTGTCTATGTCTTACGGTTTACTAGTTATGCCAAATTAAGCAAAATTCATCCAGAATAAACAGGTCTTCAGAAGCTATTCCCAGAAAATTCAAGATATACATTTTATTTTTTAGCTAAATATCTTTAATATATGATATTTTAATCAAAATCGTTAAAGCCATTTTTAAGAAAATAAAATTTTTCGAAAAAAGTTCCATGTAAAGGGTGGTTTTCGGTGGGGGAATTTTTCTCAAAATCCCTGGAAAATATTAAACTTAAATACCAAGTTTGGTAGTTTAGCTACTTTTCGTTTTTGAGTTATCGGGTTCACAGACACACACACACACACACACACACGCGACCTTTTTCTGAAAAAGATTTTTTTGGATACAGGGGGTCCTAAAATATGTATTTCCGGTGAAATCTCGGTATCGAATTTTTGAGTGGAATGGAATACTTCTCTATCCCTATGTACATTGTACATATGGGGCTAGAGAAAGTAAAAATGAAAAGCCTTTAAATGCCTAACTTAATATTTAAGTTCAGTAACACGAAGATTATCAAGAAAATTCTCCCACCCCAACTACCCCTTACTGGTAAAAAAAAGATCGAAAATGTTGGTTATCTCAAAAATGGCTCTAACGATTTTGATTAAAACCTCTTATATTTAAGATTTTTATATAACAAATAAAATATATTTCTATAATTTTCTGGGAATAGCCTCTAAAAACCTCTTTATTCTGGATGAGTTTTATTTAATCTTCATAAATAATAAGCCGTAAGAAACAGACAAAAAGTTACTTTAACAAATGAAGAGCTCATTAAAACACACCATTTAGCTGACCGTTTTCGATATATTCCTTGTCAATTTCGTTTTAAAATACAATCTTTTTTTAATTTAGGAACTTGTCAACTCCTGGCCACGCAAAGAAATGGATCTCATTTTCATAGCAACCACATTTTAAAATATTTGACTGTCGTTTTAGCCTAGTGTATTCATTTATTTCTCTTCTACTTACAAGGAAGTACGTAATAAGACCGTTTCTGCTAATGTTTATATCGAGTAGCATTAAGTAGATAGAATAAGCTTATTAACAATAATTTGTTACAAAGAAATAGAAAAAGTCATGTGAATGGAACACATCAGGTTTTTTAAATTCTAAAAATACATCGTCTGAGTACATACACATATTTCGGGTGAAATTTGATAATGAATTTTGGATGGAATACAATAAATCTCTCATGTAGTTAGTAGAGAAGGTAAAAATGAATACCTGAAAGATATGACCAAACTGACGTTTCTGTAATCATAAACTTTTATTACAAGTATTCTCTTGGTGTAGATTTATTAAACTTACGAACGCATCCATAATGAAAATTGCTTGTCATTCTAATTCGGTAGTCATGAATTCAAAGTTGATGTTGTGCCCTATGCCATTATCCAGTGGGTGGCACGTAATAAATCAGTTTAGTGTGCAAGCCAATCAGCCATAAAATTGATGAGGTCGGGGATCGTAAAAACAAGCCGCGTGCTTTATACGATAAATTTGTGGTTGCGAGAACACGGCGCTTCCATCTTGTGATCAACTTCCACCACAAACATATTGTGTTTCTTGTGAAGTCAGCATAAACTCTGCCGGTTTCCCCCTCACTGCAGTCTGCTACCACCTACAACTAACTAGCAGTTGTGACGTGCTACATTCACATTGCTTTTTCTACACGTCTATGTACATAATGTACGAAGAAGGTATTGTAATGTACCAAAAATTCGATACCGAGATTTCACAGGAAATACATGTTTTTGATCCCTCTGAAACCAAAAAAAGTGTGTGTGTGTATGTTTGTGTTTGTGTGTGTCTGTGTGTGCGTGTGTGTCTGTAGACAGCATTGCTCAAAAATTAAAGACCGTTTTTATATCTTCCAAAGATGCAACACGTAGATTTTCAGGAAAATCTCCACACCACAAACTAGGATTTACATGAACAAGTTTTCGATAATTTTGATTTTCTCAAAAACGGCTCTAATGATTTTAATTAAAATCTCGTATATTAAAGATATTTGCCAGACAAATAAAATACATATCTTGACTTTTTTGGGAATAAGCACTAAAGCTCTCTTTATCTGGATGAATTTTGCCGAATTTTAAACCGACAAAAACTTACTACACAAAAAATGTAGATCTCGTCAAAACACATAGTTTATGTCCTCTAGTTTTTGTTGTGGAGGTAACGGTTTTGAGATATTCCTTGTTAATGGTTTTAATTGTAAAGTGCTTATACTTTTCTAAGGACAGGAAGTATCCATTTTTCTTTTTTCTTTGTTTTTATTGTTTCATTTGTATAGCCCCCTTTAACATCAATGGTCATATCGGGGGCTTTGACTTGTGAAACTGCAGGTTCGGACCATTAGGTTAATAAACTTTATATTACTAAACACACACACACACACACACACATTCATATTTCCAGACTCTCTGGGGAATAATTCTAGTTAAAGAAAAATTCCCCGCCGCAGCCGGGAATCGAACCCGGGACCTCCGGCTCGCTGACCACTCCACCACAGAGACACTCCGTTTTTCTTTTGTTCTACTCCTGGCCAAGCAAAGACGCGATGTGTAATGACAATCGCATAACGACAGCTTTTAAAACATTTGACTATCAGTTTATCATAGCGCATTCCTTTAGTTTCATTCTATTGATAAGGAACTAAGTAATAAGGACATTTTGCATATGTATACCTCGATTAGCATTGAGTAGAAAGAAGAATACTCTTTTGTAAGAAGTTTGTGTTTAGATCCGCCAGAGAAAGTCATGTGAGTATAACATATCAGATTTTTAGAAAAAGGTGCGTGTGTGTGGGTGAGTGTGTGTCTATGGATAGCATAGCTCAAAACCGAAATGACCGTTAAATGCCAAGTAAGTTTGGTATCTTCCAAAGATGCTACACGAACATTTCGAGATATTCCTTGTTCGTGATTTCAATTTTAAAATACTTAAACTTTTCTCATACGTGAACTTGTCAACGCTTGGCCACGCAAAGAAACGGATTTTAATCCCATAGCAACCACATTTTAAAAGATTTGACTGTCGGTTTAGCCTAGTGTATTCCCTTATTTCCCTTCTACTTAAAAAGGAATTAAGTAATAAGACCGTTTCTGGTAATGTTTTAGCATTAAATAGATAGAAGAATAAGCTTATTAACAATTACTAGTTACAGACATGTAGAGAAAGTCATATGAATGCAGCACATTAGTTTTTTTCTGAATTCTTTCATCAATATTTGCTTTTAACTCCTCCATAACGACTGATGAACTTCCACTCTTGTCTTTATCGCACACACTGGTTCTCCTTGATTACTCGTAAATTATGCGTTCTTTACTGAAGATTCGTTCATTGCATTATCACCAGCCACTCACTGCTTATAAAACTCGAACATTTGTGCACTCATAAAAACCAATAAGTTCTTTGGCGGTAGAAAAGTATAACATCAGCATTAAAAGTCTGATGTGTTTCATTCACATGGCTTTCTCTACATCTGTGTAACACATTCTTAAAAAATTAAACCTCTATCGACTTTATGATAATAGCGATAAACATAGCAGAAATTGTCTTAATTACTTGCTTTCTTGTAAGTAGAAGGAAAATAAAGGAATACACTAGACTGATGTAATAACCAAATCTTTATAAAAGCTGGTTGCTATGTGGTTGAAATCCGTTTCTATGCAGTGCCAGGAGTTTACAACTTTCCGTGTGAGAAAAGTTTTAAGTATTTTAAATCGGTAACAAATAACAAGGAATATCTCCAGAATGTTAATTCCACGAAAAAAACAACGTATATGACATAAATTGTGTGCTTTTAAGAGATCTAAAACTTTTGTGTTGTAAGTTTTTGTCTATCCCTTACGGTTTTCCAGATACGCAAAATTTAGCGAAATTCACTGTGAATAAAGAGTTCTTTGGGGGCTATCCCCCAAAAAATCAGGATATACATTTTATTTGGAATGTAAATATCTTTAATATACAGTATTTTAATAAAAATCGTTACAGCCATTTTTGAGAAAATCAAAATTTTCTAAACTTTTTTCCATATAAAGGGTAATTTGGTGGGGGAGAGGGGTTCTCAAAATCTTCCTGAAATATACTAACGTTAAATACCAAGATTCATATTTTACTGGCTTTTCTTTCTTGAGTTATCGTGTTCACAGGCACATGAAAATGTTGTTTTTGATATAGGGGCCTTAAAACATATATTTCCGGTGAAATCTCGATATAGAATTTTTGGGTGCAATACAATACCTTTTCTATACACTAAGTACATAGTACGGGTAGAGAAAGTAAAAAGTGGTTCACATGACAATAAATGTGTTGACAGAACTGAGATTATGTTGAGAAATAGAGGCAGTTACTGCAACTTGGTAAATGAAGCTTTGTGTTGATATTTTTAGTTATTTAAAACCATTCGTTACTTTATGGCTGACCCTCATAAAAGAATAAGGTTTTTAGCATCAATTTTCTACAGAAATTTATGTTAATGGAACACATTGACTATTTTAGGGAAGTTGACAAATGTGAGTACGAATTGGTAAGGATGCTAGTGCTAGTAGTGTAAGTGGGTGCTGCTGCGGAGCTAAAAGCGCAGTATACACTAACAGCATTTGCTAACTCCCAACAGTGGATGTGTAAATGTTTAACAGCCAACTCAGAGAAAACACATTTGCGACCAATGGTATCATGTAATGAGATTTTCCCAGCCAACAACTTTTATCGCATGTTTGTCAAATACAGAGCTTGTGATTCGATGACTGCTGTTTGTAACAGTTAATTACTTGAAAACAACAAACAATTCATAAATTTATTGTTACAATAAACGCTAACGACAATTTTATGGTTAGCCTGCCTCTATGGAATGCTTGTAATTTGTCTGTGCTATATTTTGGACACCAGAGTTCAATTTTGGAGTACATCGTTTGACTCTGGCTTTTCCCCCAGGTTGCCCATATCCGTTATGGTAATTTATTTATATGACCCCATTTCATACATTTTATTTACCGTCTCATTAGATCTAAAGTCTAAAGTATGTTAAAAATAACAAACGAATCGCCACATGTTAAAAACACCACAATCCAAACAACCCAGTTTTGGGAAAAACGAAAAAATCTGCCTCTAAGCAACCCAACATTTTTTTTAAACTAATTGACTTTACAAGAAGTGACCTCAACATTGCTCTTTTTCACTATTTTAACATTCTTTTGTGTTTAGTTACTGTTCAAACAAGATTTAAGTGCTGTGGACTGAAGCCCTTTTAGCAAACTCCAAGGTTTTCACAAAATAAAAACAGAACATCCTTGCGTTTTTACTTTCTCTACACGTACTATGTACAGGGGGTATAGAGAAAGTATTGTAATGCAACCAAAAATTCGACACCGAGATTTCACCGGAATTATATATTTTGAGATCCCCTAAATCCAAAAAAAAGCATTTTTAGAAAAATATCCGTTGTGTCTTCCTGTGTGTATGTGTTCGTCTGTGGACAGCTTTGCTCAAAAACGAAAAGACCGTTAAATACCAAACTTGCTGTTTAAGTTTGATATCTTCTAAGGAAGCGACACGAAGATTTTCAGGAAAATCTCCCACCCCCAAAAACCCTTAAGATGGAACTTTTTTCGAAAATTTTGCTTTTGCCAAAAATGGAACTATCAATTTTGATTAAAATATCATATATTAAAGATATTTACCTGACAATTAAAATATATATCTTGAATTTTCTGGGAATAATCTCTGATATTCTGGATGAATTTTACGGAAATTTTTGTATAACTGCTAAACTGTAGGACATGGACAAAGGACTACCACACAAAAATGTAGAGCACTTAAAACACACAATTTATGTTAAATACATTTTCTTCGTGGATTTGATCGTTTTGGAGATATTCCTTGTTTTTTATTTCAGTTTTGAAAAGCTTACTTTTATCAATCCGTCAACTCCTATCCATACAAACAAAGGAACTTCTGTCACATAGCAACCAGCTTTTGACTATCACTTAAACCTATGGTACTCCCTTATTTCGCTTCTATTTACAAGGAAGCAAGTAATTAGACTATTTCTGCTATTTTTTTCTCGGTTAGCATGAAGTAGATAGAAGGATAAGCTTTTTAACAATAATTTGTTGCAGAGATGAAGAGAAAGTCATGTGAATGGAACACATCAGATTTGTTCAATCTGTTTACTAAGAATCAAAGGCTTTGAGTACTTACATACAGGTAACAAACACTCAGTATGAGTACAAAATGTGATATAAGTTGAAATTAGTCAACATTTCGATCATGTTTGTCGCTTTCAGAGGTAGGCCAGGCTAGATTTGGAGTACACAACTCCAGAAACTCATGTGGAATGTACGGCATGTAATTCTTAGATAACGAGAAGGGTTGCTATTTTCTCTGGCATCTTCGCTTTTTCGAGTACGTCGTCGTCGTACCGCAAAGACATCAATCAAATGCTGCAGATGCAAATCTTGTAAATCTTTGGAGAACAAATCAAAAAACTCCGCCAAATATGTCTGTGGACAGCAAAGCTTAAAAACGAAATGACCGTTAAATACTAAACTTGGTATTTAAGTTTGGTGTCTTCGGGATGCGACACGAAGCTTTTCAAGAAAATCTCGCCCAGTTCAAAATTTTGATTTTCTAACAATTTTGATTAAAACATCCTATATTTAAGATATTTATATGCTAAATAAAATGTACATCTTGAATTTTCTGGGTATAGCCTCTAAAGTCCTCTTTTTTCTGGATGATTTTTATTGAATTTTGCATGACAGGTAAACTGGACAAAATCTTACTGCATAAAAAATGTAGATCACGATAAAACATACAATTTATGTCATATACATTTTCTACTTTCTTCATACGCACTATGTACATAGTGTATAGAGAAAGTATTGCACTCCACTAAAAAATTCGATACCGAGATTTCACCGGAAATATATGTTTTAGGGTCCCCAATATCCAAAAATTCTGATGTGTACCATTCACATGACTTTCTCCATATCCCTGCAACAAATAATTCTTAAAAAGCTTATACTTCTATTTACTTTATGCTAATCAAAAAAATTAGCAGAAATAGTCTCATTACTCGCTTCCTTGTAAGTAGAAACGAAATAAGGGACCACCGTAGGTTAAAGTGATAGTCAAGAGCTGGTTGCTATGTCAATGAAGTTCCTTTGTTTATATGGATAGGAGTTGACAAATTCCTGTATGAGAAAGGTATACGTTTTTCATAGCAGAAACCAAAAATAAGGAATGTCACAAAAACGACGAACTCCACGAAAAAAATGTATATAACATAAATTGTGTGTTTGAAAGTGCTGTATATTTTTTGTGTAGTAAGGTTTTTGTCTACCTCTTACGGTTTAGCAGTCATTCAAAATTTAGTAAAATTCATCCAGAATAAACTACTCTTCAGAGGCTATTCCCAGAAAATTCAAGATATACAGTTCATTTGTCAGGTAAATATGTTTAATGTCCGAAATTTTAATAAAAATCGTTAGAGCCATTTTTTAGAAAATCAAAATTTTGGAAAAAAGTTCCATGTAAAGGGTAGTTGGGGGTGGGGGGATTTTTCTCAAAATCTTCGTGTCGCATCCCTGGAAGATACTAAACTTCAATACCAACTTTGGTATTTTACCGACTTTTCGTTTTTGAGTTATCGTGTTCACAGACACAAGGGCACACACACACACACACACACACACACACACACACAAACACACACGGACCTTTTTGTGAAAATGCTTTTTCTGTATATTGGGGAGCCTAAAACATATATTTCCGGTGAAATCTCGATATCGAATTTTTGGTGGAGTGCATTACTTTCTCTATACACTATGTACATAGTGCGTATGGAGAAAGTAAAAAAGCATTTTCACAAAAAGGTCCGTGTGTGTGTATGTCCGTGTGTCCGTGTGTCTGTGAACACGATAACTCAAAAACGAAAAGTCGGTAAAATACCAAACTTGGTATTTAAGTTTAGTATCTTCCAGGGATGCGACACGAATATTTTGAGAAAAATCCCCCCACCCCCAACTACCCTTTACATGGAACTTTTTTCCAAAATTTTGATTTTCTCAAAAATGGCTGTAACGATTTTGATTAAAATTGCGTATATTAAACATATTTACCTGACAAATTAAATGTATATCTTGAATATTTCTGGGAATAGCCTCTGAAGAGTAGATTATTCAGGATGAATTTTACTAAATTTTGAATAACTGATAAACCGTAAGAGATGGACAAATACTTACTACACAAAAAATGTAGATCACATTAAAACACACAATTTATGTTATATACATTTTTTTTGTGGAGTTCGTCGTTTTTGTGACATTCCTTATTTTTGGTTTCTGCTATGAAAAACGTATACTTTTCTCATACAGGAACTTGTCAACTCCTATCCATATAAACAAAGGAACTTCATTGACTTAGCAACCAGCTTTTGACTATCACTTTAACCTACAGTTGTCCTTTATTTCGTTTCTACTTACAAGGAAGCGAGTAATTAGACTATTTCTGCTATTTTTTTCTGATTAGCACAAAGTAAATAAAAGTATAGGCTTTTTAAGTATCATTTGTTGCAGGGATATGGAGAAAGTCATGTGAATGGTACACATCAGATTTTTTTCGTAGAGTTGATCGTTTTTTTAATTATTCCTTGTTCGCGAGGGTATCCGAGTGGAGCGGTGTCACCGGGCAGCACTTGACAACGGCTTCGGGGAAGCGACGATTCTCAGGTAGGGGCACATTCCTTAAGGCTGTTACAGGTAAATTGCCGAAGCATGCCGGTCCCCATGGCCGCGCTCGCCAAGGCTTTGGTGCTTCGTAGCGCTGGGGATCGTGGGTTCGAGTCTCGCCTTGGGCATGGGTGTTATATGTTTGTGTATATGTGTGTGTTGTAAAAGTAAGAAAACAGTAATAAACAGTAATAATAGGGCAAAACAAAGTAAAAAGAAAAAGGTAAATAAAAGTAGGGTATACAGTGCCGGAGTCCTGATCAGACTTCGGTGCTATATTTTATAAAAAAAAGAAAAAAAAAAAGCATCGTGAACAAAACATTAGAATTTTGGAATTTAATGGAAATAAGTAATCCAAGTGTGATTATAGGTACGGAGTCATGGCTCAGTGTTGATATTAATGACGCGGAGATATTTAGATCAGATTACAGGGTGTTTAGGAGGGACAGGGAAGGAAGGGGAGGGGGAATTTTTATTTGTACCAAGTTAGAGTTAAGCAGTAAGATATTGTGGGTGGAAGAAGACGTAGAAATGATGGCCATTGAAATTATCGATCAGGAAAACGAAGCAAATAACATTACATTAATAGCGTGTTACAGACCACCTGGCGAATCTTACTTTAAAACTCTTCATAAACTAGTGGAAAAAATTTCTTCGGAAACGGGAAAAAATGTTATTTTAGCAGGAGATCTAAATTTGCCAAATGTAAACTGGAATGGACAGTTATTAGGAGGTGAAGCTCAATGTGTTGTTAACCTTCTGGTTTGGGATCATGGGTTTTCGCAGGTAGTCAAAACAGATACCCGGAAATCGGCTGTATTGGACGTGTTTCTATGCAGACCTGAGTCACTGTTTAGCGCATATGAGGTTTTGCCAGGTATAAGTGACCGCAGCTGTGTACAATTAGACATAGACTGGAAGGTGCGAAACCGGTTTGAAGGAGAGGAAATTATTAGTTTTAACTTCTGCAGAGCAGACGTAGATGGAATTCAGACTTTTCTCAAACAGCAATTTTGCCTGTTTGTAAAATCTGCAACAAATGTAGATGCAGCATGGGATAGTTTCAAAATACTTATTTCGGAATCAATAAAGAAATACGTTCCATACAAAGTTATCAAACAAAATAATGATCCAGAATATTATACAAGATCCATCAGAATACTTAAACGAAAGTCTAGGCGCGCGTTTCATAAACGGAAGAAGTCAGATTGGCATTTTAACAGATATAAAGAATTAGCTTAACAATTGAAAGACGAAACGTTGCAAGCCCAGGAGCGGTTCTTAGAACAAATTCTTAGCGGGACCAATAATAGTTGGAAATCTTTTTACAGTTATGTAAGTAGACGCAGGGGAAATAAACTTGGCATACCAGAACTCAAGGAAAATGGAATTGCCATATTGAACGATAAGGAAAAAGCGAACGCATTAAATTCACATTTTGTATCTGTTTTTAACAAAACGGATTATAATTATAAATTGGAAATTGAGGATAGTGGAAATTCCGTTTTTCAAATAATGGCATCCAAATTGCGCAGAAGGGTCAGAATGTTGCAAAATCGAAAGTCGAGGGGGCCTGATAATATACCGACCGAAATACTAAAAATTGGAGGGGAATCCATCATTCCGTACCTAATGCTTTTATTTAATATGTCAGTAAATAACTGTGCCTTACCGAAAGACTGGAAAACCGCGATTGTAGTTCCAATTCATAAAGGGGGAAATAAAACAGAACTAAATAATTATCGACCAGTCAGCCTAACTTCAGTAGTGTGCAAATTGATGGAACATTTAATTGTGGAATATATACGGGAGGAATTAGAAAACAAAAAGTGGTGCAATAAAGCGCATCATGGCTTTAGACCTGGATACTCGTGTGAAAGCCAGATAACGGCATTATTTCAAGATTTAGCAGAGGAGGTGGATGCAGGGGGAAGAACAGATGCAGTGGTGATAGATTTTTCCAGAGCTTTTGATGTTGTATCATATAATTTACTTATCCAGAAGCTAACTGCTACAGGAATTGATAAACGCGTAGTTCCATGGGTTAAAACATTTTTGGAAGGAAGATCGCAAAGGGTAAAAGTAGGCAAGGAGCTATCTGAAAGGGGTATGGTAAGCTCGGGAGTACCCCAAGGCTCAGTACTGGGGCCGTTACTTTTTCTTATTTTTGTAAACGACATAACTGTCAATATAAAGTGCCGGATAAGGTTGTTTGCAGACAATTGTATTATTTACAATAAAATTAGAAATGTTGAAGATGAGACAGCTCTTCAGGGTGATTTAAATGAAATTAGTGATTGGGCTGCTGCAAATAAAATGAAAATTAACGCTGGCAAAAGTAAGTCAATTGCATTTAATAGATCTAGGGAAAAAATTCCGCAGAACTATCACATGGGTGGGGGAAAAATTCCACAGGTGGACAGCCGCAAATACTTGGGAGTTTACTTGGCGAGTAATGCTGGATGGGAGGAGCAGGTAAATTCTGTATCTAAGAAAGCGTGGAAAACACTGCACTTCTTAATGAG
Source organism: Hymenopus coronatus (assembly GCA_030762935.1). NCBI lineage: Eukaryota > Metazoa > Arthropoda > Insecta > Mantodea > Hymenopodidae > Hymenopus > Hymenopus coronatus. Next base: position 164,066,447 of record CM060897.1, read on the forward strand.
GATTTTAAAAAAGGGGAGTGCAAAGTCCAGGGAAATCGCGTACAAGTCCTTAGTGCGGCCGGTCATGGAATTTGGAGTAACTTCTTGGGACCCGTATAGAGTAAATCAAATTGATTCGTTAGAAAAGATCCAGAAAAGGGCTATAACATTCATAAAAAGGGGTAAATATTTTGGGCCTCCAAACGCTGAGGAGATAAAATGGGAGCCGTTGAAAGTTAGGCGTGAGAAGCAGAGGTTGTGCGCTTTATTTAAAGCTTACGCTGGCTTAAACGCATGGGAGGACGTTACTGACAAACTGGAAAACCCAACTTACTATGCACGAAACGATCATCCTTTCAAAATTAAGGGTAGAAGATACAGAACTGACGTGGGAAAGTTCTCCTTTGTAAATAGAACCATAAAAGACTGGAATGAATTGCCTGGAGCAGCCTTTCGGGGTTGTCCCCTTCTCTGAAGAAATTTAGGAAAAATCTTGATTTTAATGTTGGATAATTTTTGTAAATATTCCTTAAATGAAATGCTTGTGATTTGATATTGTTGTAAATACAAATGCTAAATTGGTTGGTGATTGTAATTATGAAATTAATTAATCTGAATTGAGAGAAAAATTAATGTTTTCATATTTGTTGTAAACAACTATTATATCTAGCCTACAAAGCCATAAACTGGCAGCTGTGATTTATTGTTTATATATCTTGTATACATATATAACTCTGTAACCGGGTGATACCCACTTGCAGAGAAATAAATACATACATACATTGGTTTCAGCTTTAAAAACTTATACTTTATCGTACAGGAATTTGTCAACTCCTGTTCATACAAACAAAGGAACTTCAGTCACATAATCAGCTTTTCACTATCACTTTAAGTTATGGAACTCCCTTATTTCGTTATTGCTTGATTGGAAGCAAGTAATAAGACTATTTCTTCAATGTTTTTCTTGATTAGCATGAATTAAATAGAAGCATAAGCTTTTTAGCAATACTTTGTTGCAGAGATGCAGAGAAACGCATGTGAATAGAACACATAAGATTTTTTAGGTCTATGTTTTGCATTAAAAAGAATTTGATTTCGAGTTCCAAATTAATTTTATTTCAAAGATTGGTTGCATATTTATTACACTGATATATCTTACTTGCAGACGTTTTCAGTAGTTTTCTTAGGCATAATATTTCCTTCTGAGTTAGTAAATTCTTCATTGTTAATCGTAGCCCTTTTAATTCTGTTCCTCTTGCCTTTATGCTTCTTACCAACCTTCACTATTCTCTACTAAATCTTCCATTGATATTGTTAAGTACAACAAACTTAAATGTCATATAAAACGGCAGTACAACAGACATTTAATTCTTTTTATAACACGATTCACACAATGCAGGCTTCAAAAGTAAGGTTAGGTTAGAAACAGCCAGGCAGTGTTGCCACTAGTGACTGCTAGAAGGGTTATTAACGGACTGAGAACCTTTTTTAAGAATTTCCCTAGCTAAGATTAGATAATGCGCACGTGTGACTCAATCCCTTTTAGCATGTGCCAATTCAAATGGTCTTATTACCAGCTAAAGCATGCACTAAGCTAAAACGATAGTCAAATGTTTTAAGAGCCGGTCGCTATGCGAAATAATTGAAATCCCATTCTCTTTGCTCGTAGGAGTAAACAAACGAGAGACGACAAGAAGATGATTTCCTGTTTTAAAAATGAAAAGCAGCTTACAATTGAAACCAATAACAAGGAATAACTTTAAAACTGTTAACTCTACAAAACATGTATATAGCATAAATTGTGTGTTTTACAGAAATCTGCATTTTTTTTTGTTGTAAGTTTTTATCTATCTCTTATGGTTTACAAGTTATACAAAATGTATACAAAATCCATCCAAAATGAAGAGATCATGTATATTTTAATCAAAATCGTTAGAGCCATTTTAGAGATAATCAACATTTTCGAAAATTTTCCATGCAAACGGTAATATGCGGTGAGGATATTTTCCTCAAAATCTTCGTGCCGCATCCTTGGAAGATACTTGAATCAAATACCAAATTTAGTATTTTACGGCCTCTCGTTTTTGAGCTATCGTGTTCACAGACACACGCACACACGCAAAAAATCTGATGTATTCCATTCACATGACTTTCTCTTCATCACTGTAACAAATTATTGTTAAAAAGCTTCCACTTCTTGCTGATCCAGATGAACATTAGCAGAAATTGTTTTATTACTTGCTTCCTTGTAAATAAGGAAGTACATTAGGCTAAAACGATACTCAAATCTCTTAAAATCTGGTTGCTATGTGGATGAAATCCATTACTATGCAGGGCTAGTTTACAACTTTCCGTGTGAGAAAAGTTTAAGTATTTAATATCTGAAACAAATAACAAAGAATATCTCAGAAATGGTCAATTCAACGAAAGAAACGTATTTGACATAAATTGTGTGTTTTTATGTGATATCTATTTTTTGTGTAGTAAGTTTTTTTCTATCTCTAATGGTTTATCAACTTCGCAAAATTCAGCAAAATGCATCCAGAATAAAGTAGTCTTTAGAGGCTATTCCCAGAAAATTGAAGATATACATTTTAATATACGGAATTTTATTCAAAATCGTTAGAGCCATTTTGAGTAAATCAAAATTTTCGAACTTTTTTCTATGTAAAGGGTAGTTTCGCATGTGATATTTTTTTCATAAAATCTACGTGATGCATTCCTGGAAGATACTAAACTTAAATACCAAGTTTGGTGTTTTACCGACTTTTCACTATGTGTATAGTACATGTAGAGAAAGAAAAATATGACGTGTTCCATTCACATGGCTTTCTCTACATCGCTGAAACAGGCCATTGGCCTCTCACCTAGACGGCAGGGAGTTCGGTCCCAAGCGACCGTATGTGAGATTTGTGGTGGACAAAGCGGTTTATGGGCGGGTTTTCTCCGGGTTCTCCGGTTTCCCCCGCCATCGCATTCCTCCCGTGCTCCATCTTCATTCTATGATCACCAGTGGCATCGCCTGAGGTGTCTTAGCAGAAAAAGCGGGCGTTAAACACTATAAAAATCGCTGAAACAAATTATCTACTTTACGAGTAGATTGGATACTTTTGATATGGATGAAATTTATAGTGATTTTGTGAAATGTTATGGGAGGATAATGCTTGACACCCAAAGAGTTTTCCAAATTGTTATGTTCATATTAGACAAAATAAACAGAGAGGTGGAAATAAACATGTGTGTCCCAAAGTGAAACCGATTATTATAACTAAAACAGTGAACGAGCGATTTTGTAAAAGAGATAAAAATAGACCTAAATGTGAGTCTTTATCACCAAGATACACCTCGATACCCAGATCACCAAAACAAGTAACATTTAGATCAAATGTTGATTGTAAAAAACCAAAGGACAAAAGAATGAAGATGCCCATAAAACAAAGCAATAAACCCAAATAAGCTAGGCTAACGATAGAAAAAATACGGAGGTTCTATAATATGCCTAGAAATAAAACGGCGGAAGAGTTAGATAAATTTGTAAATATCAATTTAAATGACTAGTAATAATAAGGAGGTGATACGTTTCGGACAAAATAAATGTCCAGAACAGTAAAACTGTTATGATGGAAATTAGAAAGCTAATAGCAGAAATGAAAATAGACATAGTGTGTATTCAAGAACCGTATACATACAAAGGCAAGGTATTATACATGCCCGTTAATGTAAGAATAATTACTGCAGGAGAGAATCCCAAAGCGGTGATGAAAGTAACAAATAAGGATATCCAAATACTTAAAATAACGCAATTTTAGGATGAGCACATGGTATGTATAGAAGTGGAATTTAAAGGAAGAAAGAATATTGTTTACAATCAATATTATCAATATAAAGACGAAATAGAAATACATTTAGACAAAACACGAAGTGTATTGGATTGCTACATGGATATGTCGATTATTATTATTACTATGGATGCTAATGCAAAATCGGAGCTGTAGTGGAGTAAAACTCCTGATATCAGAGGAAGTAAATTAGAAGACATGATACACACATATAATTTAGTTATAAAGAACACGTTTAATAATCCATACACATTTAATAACCGCGCAGGTGCTCAAGAAAATATTGATATAACGTTAACCAAGGGATATATAACGAAATATATCGATAAATGGAGAGTTACAGAAAATCAGACAATGAGCGATCATAATTTAATATTATTTGATTATGAGATAATATTTAATGAAAACATAACAATAGTCGAAAAAAGGAACATATATAATTATGCAAAAGCAAATCGGGATCGAATTTTGGAGGATTATGAAGTACCAAATTTTCAAGGAAAGGAGGGAGTTGATTTTAAGGCAAAAAGAACAACAGAAAGCATCCAGAAAGGCATGAGAAAGGCAAAAAATAATAAAATTAATGGACTTTGGAATGATAAATTGTATAAGTTACACAGAAAAATGAGGAAAGCGAGAAGAATATATCAATGTTCGGTAGTTGCAGACGAAAGAGAAAGGAATTTACGGATGTATTTAGAATTAAAACAAAAGTATAAATGTGTACTTGAAGAATTAAGGAAGAAATCCTGGGATGGTTTTGTAGACGATAAATTAACAGACAACGTTAATAACGTTATAAGTGAAATTTGCACGGCGATAAAGGAAGGGAAAGATAAAAAAGCATCAGGACCGAATGGAATATCCTTTGAAGTATTAAAATGTTTAGAAAGCAAGTTGGCACAAAGTTTATGTGACTTATTTAATGAATATTTGAATGATTCTATATTGTTGGAAGGAAACCAATGTTGTGATTTTGAAAAAAGGAAAGGAAAAAGATTTATCAAAAGTTAAGTCATATAGGCCGATTTGCCTATTAAACACTTTAGGTGAAGTGCAAAAAAAACTTTTGTTTAAAAGGATTAATGTGTATCGAATAATGATAGGAATGTGTGAATTGGCTTTAGAAAAAATAAGTCTACAGAAGATGCCATAAATTTTGCAACAAAAAGAGTAAATGAAAGTAATATGAAATATGTGATAGCGATATTTTTTTATATACCAGGTGTGTTTGATAACCTGTGGTGGCCGGAACTCTGCAGAACACTGAGAGTGAAGGATTATCCTAAAAGTATTTATAATAGCTTGAAAGATTACTGAAAAAATCGGCACGTAAAGGTTCAAACGACGACAATAAGCATGGTCAAAGAAATCACAAAAGGTGCCCACAAGGATCAGTATTAGGACCAGTATTTTGGGACATTATGGACCGAACCAGTTTTGGAAGAACTAAATCAAATGCGTATGCAGACGATATAATGATAATGCTTGAAGCTAACAGCAGATCTCAAGTTGAACAAAAGTCTAAATTAATAATAACTGTTTTGGAGAATTTGTGTAAAAGAGTAAAATTGAAATTAGCATCGGCGTATATGTTATTGAAAGGACAGATGAAGAGGGATCCAATTATTAAAATTCGGATCCTTAACATCAAGAGAGAAGTCTTTTAGATATTTGGGAATCGAGTTAGATGAAAAGTTATTTTAAGATTCACACATAAGAAAAATAAGAAGTGAAGTTCTTGATGTTACAATGAAAGTAGTGAGGATTATTCAGAAAAATTACAGTATTCCATTAGAAGCTGTGAGGCCTTTAGAACAACATCGACAATGGCGCTTTTGGTTGTTACAGAAATATGGCCCATTGATTATCTTATTCGATTAAGGGCAGCGGTATACTGGATGAAGAAAGCAGTAAAGTGGAAGAAATAATAGGGCGCAACTGTAATACCAAAAGGGAAATGATAAATTATCTCACAACGGAATGGCAAAATTTGGAAGTTGGAAAACGAACATATGAGATTTTTCCAAATGCAAAAGAGAGACTAAACTTGAGACATTTTAAACCTAAACAAGGATTCATACAGTATGTTACTGGTCACGGACCTTATAAAAGTTATTTAAATAGAATAGGGAGTTGTGATACTATTCTTGGCGATGGAGTGATGGACTCACCAGAACATGTAATCTTTGAATGCGTTAGATATATAGAAGAGCTTGAGGAAGGGAGATTCATACTTTAAGGTAAATGTATATGGGATATTATAAGAAATCAACAACTATATAGAACCTTAGATGAAATGACCCAAATAGTATCTACATTGGCTCTAAAGAATTTACTCAACGAGGACGAAGAAAGAAAATTAGAGAAGAGAACCCTCAAGTAATTGTAAGCAGCATCACAACCCGACAACGGAATGCAAGAAATAAATGGAGACGAACAAGAAGCAAGGCCCGTAACCTTTAAGAGAAGAAGGAATTTGTGGACCACCGATGGAAGACAAGAGGCTGCGGAAAAGGAAGAATAAGACCAAGAAGAGAGATAGATGAATCCTACAAGGACTATATGAACAGGGTGAAGAAGATTGAGGTCAGGAGCTGAGGCACCGATTTCCTCTGCTGATGCAGGATTCCAGAAAGAGGAAAATCTGGATACCAGTTGCTGATGAAGAGGACTACATTTGTAGCTAGGAAACATCTTTATCTAGGTTAGAATTTGATGTAGATACATAGTTAGAAATTAATGATTGTTAAAGTAGTTAAAACTAGCTAGAATATCTTCTATACATTTTGTTGAGTAGTATAGTACATTAGAAGAGTAATAAATGCAGTATTATTATTGACTGTTTAGTAAAGTTTAGAAATGATTTAGAATGTAAGGCTACTGGAATTCCAGTAACCAGTAGTATAGGTTAGTATGTATGATTATCTGAAACATGTAAAAATTGTATTTTGGAATTTATAAATCAAGTTGGAAAAGAGAATAAAATGTACATAATAAGGACAAGTATAGAATCTAGAAGCCTGGCTATCAGATATGCAGATTTTATTTATTTTTTTATTTTTTTAATTTTCTTATATTATCTACTTTATGATAATAGCTATTAACATTAGCAGATATTGCCTTAATTGCTTGCTCTCTTGTAAGTAGGAGGAAAATAAGGGATTATACTAGACTGAAGTGATGGCAAAATCTTTATAAAAGCTGCTGCCATGTGGTTGAAATCCGTATGTATGCATGGTCAAGAGTTTATAAGTATTTTAAATCTGAAACAAATAACAAGGAATGTCTCAGAAATGGTAAAATCAACGAAAGAGGCGGGGATGGTATAAATTTCATGTTTTAACGAGATTACATTTTTTTCTCTCCTAAGGTTTTGTCTATTTTTTACGGTTTACTAGCAAAATTCATCCAAAATTCTTTAAAGGCTATTGCCAAAAAATTTAAGATATACATTTTATTTCCCATGTTAAAATTTTTAAAGTACAGTATTTTAATGAAAATGGTTACAACCATTTTTGAGAAAATCAAAATTTTCGAAACTTTTTCCATATAAAGGGTAGTTTGGGAAGGGGGAATTGTTCTCAAAAGCTTGGTGTCGCATCCCTGGAAGATACTAAACTTAAATACCCAGTTTGGTACTTCACCAACTTTTCGTTTTTGAGTTATCGTGTTCATAGACAAACATGGACACCCACACAAGACCTTTCTCTAAAAGTCGGTCGTGTTCCATTCACATGACGTTTTCTACATCACTGTAACAAATTATTATTAAACAGCTTATTCTTCTATCTACTTTATGACAATCGAGATAAACATTACCAGAAATTGTCTTAATTACTTGCTTCCTTGTAAGTAGAAGGAAAATAAGAGAAATACACTAGAATATAACGGCAATCAAATATTTTAAAAGTTGGTTCTCATTTGTTTGAAATCCGTTTCTATGCAGGGCTAAGAGTTCACGGCTTTTCGTGTGAGAAAAAATGTTCAAGTATTTCATATCTGGAAGAAATAATAAGGAATATCTCAGAAATGGTAAAGTCCACGAAAAAAATGTATATGACATAGATTGTGTGTTTTAACGTGATCTTCATTTTTTGTGTAGTAAGTTTTTGTCCATCTCTTACGGTTTATCAGTTACGAAAAATTCAGAAAAAATCATTCAGAATAAAGAGGTCTTTAGAGGCTATTCCAGAAAATTCAAGATATACATTTTAGTTGACATATAAATATCTTTAGTATGCGGGATTTTAATCAAAAAGAAAGAGGCATTTTTAAGAAAATCAAAGTTATCGACATTTTTTCCATTTAAAGGTTAGTTTGGGATGAGGAGATTTTTCTGAAAATCTTCGTGTCGCATCCTTGGAAGATACTAAACATAAAACCAAGTACGGTATTTTACCAACTTTTCGTTTTTGAGTTATGCTATTCGCACACACAAACACCCACACACACACACACTTGCGGACTTTCTCTGACAATGGTTATTCTCGGGTAGTGGGGGAAGGGCGATTCAGAGGTCTTTAAAGCAAATACGAGGTACGTCCAGAAAGTAAGTTCTGTTGGTAATAAAATTAAATTGTGTACAGATACAGAATAATTATTTATTGCACAAAATTCTACAACTCTTAAACTGTTTTTCCACATAACTGCCGAAATTTTGCAGGCATTTGTCATAGCGTGGCACAAGTTTTTGCATACCTTCTTCATAGAAGTTTGCCGCCTGTGTCTTCAAAAAGTTGGTACCCAACGTGAGTAAAGTTTACGAAATTTCAGCTATCGATAACATTTTCATGAATTAGTGATCGTGAGCTTTGGGGAAATTCCATAGCGAGAGCACTAATTGTAAACTTGCGGTTTTCCTGGATCTTGTCATCAATCGCGTGAACCAGTTCTTCTGTAACCAAAGATGGACGCCCACTTCGTTCTTCATCGTGCACTTCACTACGTCCTTCATTGAACTGTCGGACCCATCTTCTCACCATTGAATCACTCATCGCATTTTCTCTGAAATCTCGGAATCGAATTTTTGTATGGAATACAGTATTTCTCTATTTACTATGCACTGGTACATACGTACTAGAGGAAGTCAAAACCCCATTTTGTGATATCTAGCGTCCAACATTACATAAGCCTTCATTCCACGATGGATCCCTGAAAGTGAGGTAGTAAACATTGCTTTCTCAATATTTCAGTTTCAACGCATTCGGCTAGGATATGACTCAGTTTCACCTTACCAGCAGAGGGAAAACATCTGATGTGTTCCATTCACATGACTTTTTTCTATATCTCTGCAAAAATATTATTAAAAAGCTTATTCTTCTATTTACCTCATGTTAATCGAGAGCTACGTAAAAGCTGGTTGCTATGTGAGTGAAGTTCCTTTGTTTGTATGGACAGGAGTTGACAAAAGTATGAGAAAAGTATAAGTATTTTAAAGGTGAAACCAAAAACAAGGAATATCTCAAAAACGACCACCTCCATAAAAAATGTGTATGACATAAAATATGTGCTTTAACATGCTCTACATGTTTTGTGTGGTAGATTTTTTTCCATCTCTTAAAGTTTAGCAGTCATGCAAAAATTCCGTAAAATTTATCCAAAATAAAGTAGCCTTCAGAGTCTATTCCCAGAAAAAGTCAAGATATACATTTTATTTGTCAGGTAAATATCTTATAATACGATATTTAAATCAAAATCTTTAGAGCCATTTTTAAGAAAATCAAACTTTTCAAAAAAAAAGTTCCATATACAGGGTAGTTTGGGGTGGGTGAATTTTTCTCAAAATCTTCGCGTCGCATTCCTGGAAGATACTTAACTTAAATACCAAGTTTGGTATTTACCGACTTTTCCTTTTGAGTTATCGTGTTCACAGACACACGGACAAACACACATCGACCATTTTCTGAAAATACTTTTTTTGGATACAGGGGACCCTAAAACGTCTATTTCTAGTGAAATGTTTGGTACAATATAATACTTTATCTATACACTATGTACATAGTACGTGTAGAGAAAGTAAAAACCGATATGGACTAAATTGTTTTAACATACTATATTTTATGTGTCTTTCTCTTTGAGTTTTCCACAATGAAGACGTCCTCAGAGGCTATTACCAGAAAATTCAAGATATACATTTTATTTCTCATGCAAATATCTTTAATATACGGCATTTTAATCAATCACATTAAAAGTTATTTTTGAGAAAATTAAAATGTTCAAACTATTTTTCATTTAAAGGGTAGTTTGGGATGAGGAGATTTTGCTCAAAATCCTCGTGTTGCATCCTAGAAAGATAGAAACTTAAATACTAAGTTTGATATTTTATTGCCTTTTCGTTTTGGAGTTACCGTGTTCACAGATGCACACGGAAAATGACAACCTTTTTCTAAAATGCCTTTTTCGGATACAGGGGACCCTAAAACGTGTATTTTGGATGAAATATCTTCATAGAATTTGGGTGCAATACAATACGTTCTCTGTACACTACGTACATATGAACGTATCACATGGGATTTTTATGAACGCTATGATAAACATACAAGCAAACGTGCAGGGAAATCAGAAATTGCATTAAATAAGACATCTGTAATTTCAACCACGAGGAACTAATGAAAGCATGAAACATACATATCAGGGAAAAATCATTTGATGTGGAACCCGATAGATGTCTGCATTGTCTTGAAATGCTTCAATTTGCAAAATTTCCTCTCGAAAATTGCGCTTCAAAAGCAATGAATGCATCAAAACGTAAATTGCCCTCTTGAAATTAGTAGAGCGTAATTAGTTGGGAGTTGGGCTGCCATTTGAATCGCTGTGACGAGCATATGCAGTTAATTTGTTATCAAAATACGGACCTGCGTTGCACATGGAGATTCAAGGGAAAGAACTGCAATAAAAATTAATATTATTAATATACATTTTACTTTCTCTAGCTGTCCTCATTCAAACCTTTTATTCAAAACATGAATCTGTTATCTACATCATGCTAATCAAGATAAACATTAGCAGAATTAGTCTTATTACTAGCTTCCTTGTAAGTAGAAGGAAAATAGGAGCATGCACAGCCTAAAGCGATAGTATAGTCCTTTAAAAGTCGTCGCTATGTGAAACAATTGAAATTACAATCTCTTTACTTGCCAGGAATAAACAAAGGATAAAAAAATCTATTGTGTTCCATTTACATGACTTTCTCTTTCAATTCACAATAAATTATTGTTAAAAATCTTATTGTTCTATTTACTTAATGCTAATCAAGAAAAAAGTCAGTAGAAAGGGTATTATTACTTGCTTCCTTGTAAGTAGAAGGGAATAAGGGAGTACCATATGTTAAAGTGATAGAAGCTGGTTGCTATGTGGTTGAAGTACTTTTGTGTGTATGGACAGGAGTTTCCAAATGCCGCATGAGAGAAGTATCAGTATTTTAAAGCTGAATATCTCAAAACGGCCAACTTCTAAAAGGGTGTACAACATAAATTGTGTGTTTTAAAAAATTCCATATCAATCTTTTACGTTTTACCAGTTATGCAAAATTCCACAAAATTGATCCAAAATAAACATGTCTTCAGAGGCTATTCCCAGAAAATTGAAGATATACATTTTATTTTTATGTAAATATCTTAAACATATAAGAAATTTTAATCAAAATCGTTTCTAAATTTTTTTTATGTAAAGGGCAGTTGGGAATCGAGGATTTTCTTGAAAATATTCGTGTCCAATCCTTGGAAGATACTGAACTTAAATATCCAGTTTGGTATTTAACACACTTTTCGTTTTTGAGTTATGCTACCCACAGACACACACACGGACATTTTTCTAAAAATACTTTTTTTTTTTTTTTTTTTTTTTTTTTTTTTGATTCAGAGAGTCCCAAACCATGTATTTCCGGAGAAATCTCGGTTTGGAATTTTTGGGTGCATTACAATACTTTCTCTATAAACTATGTACATAGTACGTGTAGAGAAAGTAATAAAAATCTATATAATAACGCTGGTACCTAGTTACTTAAAGCAGGGCTAATATGTCAGATTTTTAATATTCATCAAGCTTCACATTTATACATACATTATTTACCGATAAATTTAATTAACATAAGTATAAATATAAAAGTAATAATCTGATGTGTTACACTCACATGACTTTCTCTAGCTGCCCTACAAAACTCCTACAAAAGATTATTCTTCTTTGAACACAATGCTAATCAAGATAAATGTTATTACTTAGTTCCTTATAATGCGAAGGGAATAAAGGAATGCACTATGCTAAAGTGATTGTCAAATGTTTTAAAAGCTATCGTTATGCGATTGTCATTGCAAATCACTTCTTTCCTTGGCCAGGAGCAGAACAAAATAAAAACAGACACTTCCTGTGTGAGAAAAGTTTAAGCACTTCACAACTGAAACCAATAACAAGGAATATCTCAAAAACGGTTACCTCCACAACAAAAACAATTGTATAGTAAGTTCTTGTCTATCTCTTACGGTTTACTAGTTATGCCAAATTAAACAAAATTAATCCAGAATAAACAGGTCTTTAGAAGCTATTCCCAGAAAATTCAAAATATACGAGTACATTTTATTTGTCAGGTAAATTTCTTTAATATACGATATTTTAATCAAAATCGTTAGAGCAATTTTTAAGAAAATCAAAATTTTCGAAAAAAGTTCCATGTAAAGGGTAGTTTGGGGTGGGGGATTTTCCCCAAAATCTTCGTGTCGCATCCCTGGAAGATAGTGAACTTAAATACCAAGTTTGGTATTTAAGCTACTTTTCGACTTTGAGTTATCGTGTTCACAGACACACGGACACACACGGACCTTTTTCTGGAAATGCTTTTTTTGGATTCAGGGGGCTCTAAACGTGTATTTCCGGTGAAATCTCGACATCGAATTTTTGGGTGGAATACAATACTTCTCTATCTCTATGTACATTATACATACGGGGCTAGAGAAAGTAAGAAGGGAGTAAACAGCGATACTTTCCTGGACATTTTGGAAATTCTAAAGAACAAAAGTAATCTAAAGATCGATCGTCAATCTGGCTTAGTATGAACGTTTTGAGAGATACGTGTAACATGTGTCAGTCGACAGATGTGATTTTACGTTTATTTGAAACACAATGACATGGAACTGATTACATGGAACAAAAGGCTTCATAAACAAAAAGTAACATTCTGTCTGGCTTTGTGGTACAACTTACATTATAACAATGAGGGCTTACTGATATCTTGATGAAAACAATGTAGGGTTCGGTCTGGAAGTTCATCTGTAGCTACAGACAATGTCATTTGGAGCCCAAAAGCCATCACAAACAGGATCACGAATCGTGACACAGAGACAATTAGTGATAACAGCTTTAAACAAGCGATACAAAGACAAACAAATATATGTTCGGGTTTAGCCATGCTGGGGACGATCAGCACGTTTACTGGCAGCCCAGAGGGGGGGGGGGGGACTAATAGACACGCAATTCACTACCTCTAAACAACTAATGATTGGCTCTGGCAGTTCAGGCACTTCATTCGGTAAAATAGGCAGCCAAAAATACCGAAAATACGCATTAATCTAATTAAAAGTCTTAAAAGATGCATTCACATGACCTTCTCTACATACCTGCAACAAATCTGCTTCTATTTACTTCATTCTAATAGAAAAAAAATTAGCAGAAATAGTCTTATTACTTGCTTCCTTGTAAGTAGAAGCAGAATAAGGGGGTACCATAGGTTAAAGTGATAGTCAAAAGCTGGTTGCTATGTGACTGAAGTTCCTTTGTTTGTATGGATAGGAGTTGACAAATTCCTGCATGAGAAAAGTAAAAAGTTTTTTAAAGCTGAAACAAAAAACAAAGAATATCTTAAAAACGATCAATTCCACGAAAAAATGAATATATAATAAATTATGTGTTTTAATGTGCTTTACATTTTTTGTGTGGTAAGTTTTTGTTCTTGTCTTAGGGGGATATATAAATGAAACAATAATAAAAAAATCCAAAAAAATCTGAAGTGTTCCATTCACATGACTTTCTCTACAACTCTGCAATAAATTATTGTTAAAAAATTATGCTTCTATTTACTTCCTGCTAATCGAGAAAACATTAGCAGAAATAGTTTTATTACTTGCTTCCTTGTAAGTAGAAGCGAAATAAAAGAGTACTATAGGTTAAAGTGATAGTCAAAAGCTGGTTGCTATGTGACTGAAGTTCCTTTGTTTGTATGGACACGAGTTCACAAAGTGCTGTATGAGAAAAGTATGTATTTTATAGCTGAAACCAAAAACAAGGAATATCTCAAAAACAACCAACTCCACGAAAAAAGTGTATATAACATAAATTGTGTGTTTTAAAGTGCTCTACATTTGTTGTGAGGTAAGTTTTTGTCCATCTCTTACGGTTTAGCACTTATGCAAAATTCCGTAAAATTGACCCAGAATAAAGTAGTCTTCAGAGGCTATTCCCAGAAAATTCAAAACATAAATTTTATTTGTCATGTAAATATCTTTAATATACGATATTTTAATCAAAATCGTTGGAGCCATTTTTTACAAAATCAAAATTTTCGAAAAAAAGTTCCATGTAAAGGGTAGTTTGGGGTGGGGGGATTTTTCTGAAAATCTTCGAATCGCATCCCTGGAAGATACTAAACTTAAATACCAAGTTTGGTATTTTACCGAGTTTTCGTTTTTGAGTTATCGTGTTCACAGGCACACGGACACACTGGCACACACACGCGGAGCTTTTTCCGAAAATGCTTTTTTTGGATATTGGGGACCCTAAAACATATATTTCCGGTGAAATCTTGGTATCAAATTTTTTGGTGGAGTGCTAAACCTTCTCTATACACTATGTATATAGTGAGAAAATTTTAAAATTGTAACGAATTATGCAGAATATCCTGGAAAGGGACAAAATCTACATTTTTTGTGAAGTAAGTTTTTATTTATCTCTTAAAGAGATAAATTCAAAATTCATCCAGAATGAACAGTTCTCCAGGGGTTATTTTTAGAGAATTCAACATATACATTTTATTTGTTATGTAAATATTTCCGAAATACGGCACTTAATCAAAAAGTTAGAGGCCTTTCTGAAAACATAAACATTTTCGAAAAATGTTCATGTAACATAGTTTCAGCTGAAGGGGTATTTTAAAAATGTTCGAGTCGTATCCTCGGAAGATCCTATTACCAAATTTAGTATTTAACGATCTCTTCAGTTTTGAGCTATGCTGTGCACAGAACAGAACACAGACACGCACAGACCCATGCTTATTTGGATTCACGGACCTGAACACATGTTTTTCCGTTTAAATCTCGGTGTCATATTGCTTTCTCCAGCCCACATGTAGCATGTACATAATGGACAGAGAAGGTATTGTATAACAAACCAACATTTCGATGTCGAAATTTCACCTGAAATATATGTTTTCAGGTCCATTGAGTCCAAAAAAGGAATTTTTAGAAAACGACCTGTGTGTGTCTGTGAACAGCATAGCTCAAAAACAAAAAGAACGTTAAATACCAAACTTGGTATTTAGGTTTAGTATCTTCCAAGGTTGAGACACGAAGATTTTCAATAAAATCTCCCCAATACAAACCACGCTTTATATGGAAAATGTTTCGAAAGTTCTATTTTTCTCAAAAATGGCTGTAATGATTTTGATTAAAATCCCATATACTAAAGATATTTATATCCTAAATGAAGTGCATATCTTGAATTTTCTGGGAATAGCCTCCGAAAAACTCTTTATTGTAGATAAATTTTGCCGAATTTTGCTGAACTACTAAACTGTAAGAGATAGACAAAAACCAACTACACAAAAAATGTAGATCTCGCCAAAACGCACAATTTATGTCCTTTAAGTTTTGGTTGTAAATTATCATACTTATACTATTCTCAGACTGGAATTGTCCGTTTTTCTTTTGTTCTACTCTGGCCAAGCAAAGAAGCGATTCGTAATGACAATCGCATAACGATAGCTTTTAAAACATTTGACTATCAGTTTAGTATAGCGCATTCCTTTAGTTGCCTTCTACTTATAAAGAACTAAGTAATAAGAACATTCTGCTAATGTTTATCTCGATTAGCTTTGTGTAGAAAGAAGAAGAATATTTTGTAAGAAGTTTGTTTGTAGAGCAGCTAGAGAAAGTCATGTGAGTGTAACACACCAGAATTTGTTTTGACAGGAATACGATAACTTCTCTAGTCACCATGTACATTGTGCATACGTGATAGAGAAGGTGATAAATGACTATTTTCTTTTCCGTGCACACTTGAGAGGCAATATAAGAATATGTCCGCGCCGTGGCCAAGTGGTCAGACCATTCGCTTCTCACCTAAACGGCCCGGGTTCGATTCCAAGCGACCGCAAGTGATATTTGAGGTGGACAAAGCGGTTTTCTCCGGGCTCTCCGGTTTCCTATCTTCATATATCACCAGTGACATCGCCTGCGGTGCCAGAGCAGTAAAAGCGGGCGTTAAACGCTAAAAAAAAAAAAGTATAAAAATATCGGAACAAATAGTTGACAAATTGCATCGTGTGGAGCAATTAGAGCATGCAAAAGTGTTTGATGTGTTACATTCACATGACTTTGTATGATAAATTGTAGTTAATGAGCTTATTCTTCAATCCGATTCATCCTAATTGAGATAAACACCATCAGAAACCGTGTTATTACTTAGTGCCTTATAAGTATAAGGGAAAGACTAGTCCTCCGCATGGTTACCGTGCTAGTTTCATATACAAGGTCGCGGAGGACGATGGAGTTTTTCGTTGGTCCCGTGTCGTAGATTAACGGCACGTAAAACAACTTCAAGCCTCATAGAAAGGCCTCTGAGCAAAATTAAGCGATCTTTCACGCCCAATTTAGAACGGGACGCTGAGAACCACAGTAGTTAAAGAGCCTCCTTTAATAACACTAGGGAATACACCACGAAAACAATGCATATGACTTAAATTGTGTATTTTAATGACATCTACATTTTCTTCGTAGTAAACTTTTTACTTTCTCTGCACGTACTATGTACATAGTGTATAGAGAAGGTATTGTATTGCACCCAAAAATTCGATACCGAGATTTCACTGGAAATATACGTTTTGGGTCCCGCTGAATTAAAAAAAAAAAAGCATTTTTACAAAAGGGTCCGTGTGTGTGTGCGTTTGTGTCTGTATGTGTGTCTTTGTGTCTATGGACAGCATAGCTCAAAAACGAAAACTTTGTATTTAAGTTTGGTATCTGCTAAGGATGTGGCACGAAGATTTTCAAGAAAACCCCCCGCACCCCAACTACCCTTTACATGGAACTTTTTTTCGAAAATTTTGGTTTTCTGAAAAATGGCTCTAATAATTTTGTTTAAAATATCATACATTAAAGATATTTACCTGACAAATGAAATGTATATCTTGAATTATCTGGGAATAGCCTCTGAAGAGTACTTTACTCTGGATGAATTTTACGGAATTTCTCATAACTGCTAAACCGTAAGAGATGGACCAAAACTTGCAACATAAAAATGTAGAACACGTTAAAACACACAATTTATGTCATATACGTTTTTTTTTTCGTGGAGTTAATCGTTTTTTTTTCTTCTTTTTTAGATATTCCTTATTTTTAGCTTCAACTTTTCTCATACGGAATTTGTCAACTCCTGTCCATACAAACAAAGGAACTTCAGTCACATAGCAACAAGCTTTTGACTATCACTTTAACCTATGGTACTTCCTTATTTCGATTATATTTACAAGGAAGCAAGTAATAACACTATTTCTGCTAATTTTTCTCGATTAGCGTGAAGTAAATAGAAGCATAAGCTTTTTAACACTAACTTGGTGCAGATATGTAGAGAAAGTCGTGTGAATGGGACACATTAATTTTTTGTTATTGTTTTACAATTTATGGTGAACTGTCTCCGCTGATTGTTTATGCAAGCACGTACCAGAGAACACCTTCAAACAAGTCTGTGTGAGGGTGCAGATAAAAGTGTTTCAGAAAGAGCTTATGCCTCACAAGTCTCAAGTTCTCGACTAATAGCAGAACAGGTAAGGACGTAACACAAATCCAGGGTAAGCTACAGCTAAACCCCGATGCTGCAATTTTCCCCCAAGTATAGAGTTTCCGCCCGCTCTCAGAGCAATGTAGAAGCCGGCAGAGTCGCCGGCAATAAATAAGTGAAACCATTAGAGGAGTTGTTATTTCTTTCCTTTCCGAGCCAAGGTTATGAGAAGAAAGTGTGATTTGTATTGGCAGCGCCTCTCATCGACAATTAGAGAAAACAGCTTTAGCTTTCGTTCCGCGTTTATTGCGCTTTGATAGCCTTCTGCTGTCACTCTGCTAATATAATATCTGTCTTTGTATACTTATCGGTTTTATGCTCCAATATCTCTACACACAAAATCACAAATAAATAACACAAAAGGTATAAATAACGAAATATAGTTTGCAACCAAAAAGTTGGTTCGTGAGTATTTAGTTTTCTCAATTACTTTCTCTACACGTACTATGTACATAGTGCATAGAGAAGGTATTGTATTCCAACCAAAAATTCGATACCGAGATATCACCAGAATTACATGTTTTGGGCTCCCCTCAATCCAAAAAAAGCATTTTTACAAAAAGGTCCGTGTGTGTCTGTGTGTGTGTGTGTGTCTATGGACAGTATAGCTCAAAAACGAAAAGACCGTTAGATACCAAACTTGGTATTTAAGTTTGGCATCTTCCAAGGTTGCGACACGAAGATTTTCAAGAAAATCCCCCCACACACAACTATCCTTTACATGGAACTTTTTTCGAAAATGTTTATTTTCTTAAAAATGGCTTTAACGATTTTGATTAAAATATCATATATTAAAGATATTTACCTGACAAATAAAATGCATATTTTGAATTTTCTAGGAATAGCCTCTGAAGACTACTTTATTCTGAGTGAATTTTACGGAATTTTGCGTAAGTGCTAAACTGTAAGAGATGGAAAAAAACTTACAACACAAGAAATGTAGAGCAGTTTAAAACCACAATTTATATTACATACATTTTTTTGTGAAGTTGATCGTTTTTGAGATATTCCTTGTTTTTGGTTTCAGCTTTAAAAAATTATACTTTTTTCACACAGGACTTTGTCAACTCCTGTCCATATAAACAAAGGAACCAGCTTTTGACTTTCACTTTAACTTATGGTACTCCCTTATTTCGCTTCTACTTACAATGAAGCAACTAATAAGACTATTTCTGCTATTTTTTCCTCTATTAGCATGAAGTTAATAGAACAATTACTTTTGAACAAAGTTTGTTGCAGAGATGTAGAGAAATTCATGTGAATGGAACCCATCAGATTTTTATACTTCTACCATATAGACTCTTCTCTCTTCTCAGGTTTGTGGTATGCGAGACGCGTTTTGTACTTAGGTTTCAACTACCATAAATAAATATGTTGAATTTTCTGTGAATCATTACATATTATTGAATCAAGTTATAACATTATTTTTCACCAGAATGCGACATCTTTACTCCTTCTTGTTTCGTTGTTAAGCCAAAAGCGATCTTTCTTTTTTCTTTACAGCAATTATAAACAGAAATATTTGTGTTGCTATAAGTTCTTTCCAAGGCCTGTAACGTATGTATGTTTTAACAATGCACATACGTATCTTTCCGTCCCTTTCTATCATTGTTGCTCACGTCTCCAGCCAACACATCACAAACTCCTTTACTTAAACCTTTTTACATTAGAATGAACTCAGTCTTCCAAGTAAAACAATTCAGCAGCAACAATTTTCACAAAAATTAACAGTTAAATGTGTTTTAAGTTATTTAGCCGAATACATTTCAAGTTAATAATAAACTTACAGAATAAAAACCTTCTATCCTGTGGCCTTAATATTGTCACAATATGGACGATTCAGAAAGTAACAAACGATTTGGCTAAACAATAACGAAAGATGCCATAAATACCACCACGAGTGAATTGTCCTAACAGATGAAAACAGAGTTGTGTTTGATAAGACAATTCAATGAAATAGACTATTAATAATTTATAGTATATAGGAAGGGAGATTTTATCAGGTTATTATTGTAATTCTTACATTAGTTCTCAAAATATGTATTTCCGGTGAATACACTATGTTCTCTATGTTGTATACATAGTACGTGTAGAGAACGAGGTACACATGAACTACAGATATCCACTTTGAAAATTCTGATGTAATACATTTACACGCGTTTTCTTTGCATTCCTAAACAGATTATTCTTAAACAATCTGACCTCTTCCATTCCCATGACTTTCTCTACCATACTGCAACAAATTACACTTACAAAAACTTATTCCTCTAAAAATGGCGTGTTATTTATGGGCGCTCTATAACTGTGGTTCTCAGCGTCCCATTCTATACTGAGCGTGAAAGACCGCTTAATTTTACTCAGAGGCCCCTATATCAGCCTTGAGGTTCTTTTACGTGCCGTAAATCTACGACACGGGACCAGCGGCTTTACTATCTTTCCGAAGGAAGCCATGCTAAGCATTTTTACACCCGAAAAAATCCTTCGTCCTCCGTCGGGTTTGAATCCGCGACCTTGGGTATATAACGTTAGCATGATAGCCATTACACCATGGAGGACGACAATATTGTTATTTCTATATGCACTCTATGGTAATCAAGGTAAACATTAAGGGGAGTCGAAATGGGGCTTTCATAATTTTTACTTTTTCTACACGTACTATGTACATAGTGCATAGAGAAGGTATTGTAATGCACCCAAAAATTCCATACAGAGATTTCACCGGTAATACATGCTTTGAGATCCCCTGAATCCTAAAAAAGGCTTTTTAGAAAAATGACGGTGTGTGTCATGTGTGTGTGTGTGTGTGTGTGCGCGCGCAGCATAGATAAAAAACAGAAACGCCGGTAAAAACCAAACTGGGTATGTGTATGTATCAATTATTTTTTTTTAAGTTTCAAAATTATCGTGATATTTGATTTCATTCATTTTATTTGAAATACAAGGTTTTTAATTTGGAAATAACATGCTTTAACGTTTAATGCTAATTTTCATTAATTCTGCACAAAAATTGGCACAAATTAATCGAATTTTTGTAAAATATTCAACAAAAACAACTCGAATTAAAAATATTAATATAAATTCTTACTTTCTCTATCACATATTGTAAAAGAACATGGTAGGTAGAGAAGATATTGTATTACACCCAAAAATTCGATACCGAGATTTCACCGGAAATAGATGTTTTAGTGTCCCCTTTATCCAAAAAATAAATAAATAAAGCATATTCAGAAAAGGGCCCATGTTTGTGTGTGTGTCCGTGTGTCTGTGAACACGATAGCTCAAAAAAAGAAAAGTCGACAAAATACCAAACTTGGTATTTAAGTTTGATATCTTCCAAGGATGCGACTCGAAGATTTTCAAGAAAATTCCCGCACCCCCAGCTACCCTTTACATGGCAACAATTTCGAAAATTTTAGTCTTCTGAAAAAGATTCTAAGGATTTTGATTAAAATCTTTAACATTTAAGATATTTACATGACAAATAAAATGTATACTTTGAAATTTCTTGGAATGGATTTTGAAGATATCTTTATCCTGGATGAGTGTAGATGTCCTTAAAGCATACAATATATGCCATATACATATTTTTCATGGAGTTGAGCATTTCCGATTAATTCCTTGTTATTGGTTTCAGTTTTACAATATTTAAAACTTTTCTGATTAGGGAACTTGTCAACTCCAGGCCACGCAAAGGAACGGATTTAAATTCCATAGCAACCACATTTTAAAACATTTGACTGTCGGTTTAGCCTAGTTTATTCGTTTATTTCCCTTCTACTTAAAAGGAGCATATCTGCTAGTGTTTATCTCGCTTAGCATGAAGTGGATTAAGAATAATTTGTTACTCAGATTAAGAGAAAGTCAGCTTTTTTAAAATAATTGTCTACACAGAACCTTGTCTGTGGATATGGGAATGGTGTACTTGCGCGCTTGTTGCACGGAGAGCTGGAACCGCTGACATGGCAAGGGACCGCATACAGACTCCGTGGAACCCCTTATCTGATCACACTTTTTCCTGCCCCTCCCCTACTACTGGACCAGGGAATTATCTCAGCCCATTCAGGTGATCCACAAAGCGCTTAGCTCCTGCACAATTCCACTTATGACAGCAGCAGTATCACGCATGCGCACTCTTATCACATTCCTATGTTCGCGATGCAAAGAGACGAATCGATATATACTTATTATTGCGAAGTAGCGCAGTTAATGTACCGCGAGATATCGATTCTGCAGCAATTTCCAGGGAGGGAGTAATTCTAGAGGAATTGTGTACAATGACAAGGAAGGGGGTAGAACGATAAAAAGTGGTGCTTTTATTCTGTTTTGGCTTGCATCGTTTGTGGGGTGTATCTGCGCAGTTACACGTTTCTAGCTATGGAGAGTCGATTCCGTTTCTCTCTTCCACTTCTTCTCATCTGCAGAATAGGGATAGGTTTAAAATAACATAACGGTTACAGAAGTAACGGAGACAAAGTAACTAGTTACCAGTAACGGTTACAGAAGTAACGGAGACAAAGTAACTAGTTACCAGTAACGGTTACAGAAGTAACGATTAGAGAGTAACTAGTTACCCAATAACGGTTACAGAAGTAACGGAGACAAAGTAAAGACAAAGTAACTAGTTACCCAATAACGGTTACAGAAGTAACGGAGACAAAGTAACTAGTTACCAGTAACGGTTACAGAAGTAACGATTAGAGAGTAACTAGTTACCCAATAACGGTTACAGAAGTAACGGAGACAAAGTAACTAGTTACCCAATAACGGTTACAGAAGTAACATATACAAATTAACTAGGTATTTAATAACGCTTATAGAATAACGAATGCAAAGTAACTAATTACCCAATAACGGTTACAGAAGTAAGAATTTTACAGTTTTTTTTAGCTTAACGTCCTTTAACCTGGTTGGTCATATCTGACGATGAATGAAATTGATGAAATGATGCTCAAATGATCTCGGGGTCCTTGGAGCTTAATGTCACTCGACATTCGTCTTCTCAGGATAAGGGAAAACCCCGAAAAAAAGCTTACCCGGGTAACTCCCTAAGCGAGATCCGAACTCACGACCTGTTGAATATGAAGCACACACGCTACCACCACACTACCCAGGCGGGCTACAGAGTAATTGTCTACCCAATAACGGTTACAAAGTAACTAGTTATTTAATAACAGTTACAGAATAACGTATACAAAGTAACTAGTTATTTAATAACAGTTACAGAATAACGGATACAAAGTAACTAGTTATTTAATAACAGTTACAGAATAACGGATACAAAGTAACTAGTTATTTAATAACAGTTACAGAATAACGGATACAAAGTAACTAGTTACCCGGAACTTATAGACTTTCACGTAGCAACTAGCTTGTGAAAAAAAAAATTGACTACCGTTTATCCTAGTGTACTCGCTTATTTCCCATCTACTTACAAGGAAGCAAGTAATAAGAAACTTTTTGCTAATTTTTTCTCGATTAGCTTGATGAAGATAAAATAATAAATTTTTATAGGAATAGTTTGTTTGTGGACCAGACAGAGAAGGTCATATGAATGGAACAATAGATTTTTCCGATAAACCACAAGGAAATCTCAAACTATTTTGAGATGGCGTGCCTAATGGTGACTTAGAATAGTGACGTAGTTTTAAAGCAACTATTATTTCAGTTTTACTTTTTCTTCATGTACTAAGTATAGCACCCAAACATTTCATGCCGAAGTATCATTGCAAATACACGTTTTAGGGACCTCAGTATCTAAAAAAAAACATTTTTAGAAAAAGGTCCTTGTGTGTATGTGTGTCCGTGTGCCTGTGAACATGATGCCTTCAAAACAAAAAGTCGGTAAAATACCAAACTTAGTATTTCAGTTTGGTATCTTGAAGGATTCCGAAATTAAGATTTTTCAAGAAAATCCCCTCACCCCAATCTACCCTTTACATGGAAAAGTTTTCGAACATTTACATCTTCTCAAAAATGGATCTAACGATTTTGATTAATATCTCTTATGTTTAAGATATTTATCTGACAAATAAAATGTATATCTTGAATTTTCTGGGAATAGCCTCTGAAGACTAATTTATTCTGGATGAATTTTACGGAATTCTGCATAACTGTTAAACCGTAAGAGATAGCCAAAGAGTTAACAGAAAATGTAGATCTCGTTAAACCACACTATTTATGTTATATATATATATATATTTATATTTAGAGGGTAATAAAACATGTATTTCCGGTAAAATTTTGGTATCGAATTTTAATACCTTCTGTATTCACTGTGCACATAGTAAAGTAAGTGTAGAGAAAGTCATGTGAGAGGAACACATGTCTACCTTATTGTAAAACTTGCATGTCTTTGTGTGTATGGTTGGCAAGGGCGAGAAACACATTCTCCGTTATAGCTATTTTTGTGAACGTTAGAAACACCATAACGAGCGTTCCTCAGTTGCCAAGTGAGGAGACACATTTCCTCAGGTTCCAGCCGAGGACACAACTCTGTAGGGTGCCATTCTTTCCCGCTGACTCAAGGAATGGACCAAAGCCGTGGAAAATAAATTACATTGCCTCAGGCATAACGTGTTGACTGGGGATTTGCTCGGAATCTCGAAATGGCCACCGCGTTTTAACACTTGCTTGTTTTCTTCACACAAAAGAAATATTCACGTACAATTTGGATAGATACCAGCTTTATCATGTTATCTGTAGTAGCGTTATACCAATAAAACGGGGATCCCCAAAATATCATCTTTATATCTACTCGTACCTGTATCAGAGCTTAGCGTATTCACTTTCTCTACACGTACTATGTACATAGTGTATAGAGAAGGTATTGTATTGCACCCAAAATTCGATAACGAGATTTCACCGGAAATATGTGTTTTAGTGCCCCCTGTATACAAAAAAAAAAAAAAAAAAGCATTTTCGGAAAAAGGTCCGTGTGTGTCTCAGTGTGTCTGTGAACACGATAGCTTAAAAACGAAAAGTTCGTAAATCGTTAATATCTTCAAGGAATACGACGCAAATATTTTGAGAAAAATCCCCCCACCCCTAACTACCCTTTACATGGAAATTTTTTCGAAAATTTGGATTCTCTCAAAAATGTCTCTAACTGTTTTGATTAAAACAACGTAAATTAAAGATATTTGCCTGACAAACGGTATATCTTGAATTTTCTGGAAATAGCCTCTGAAGACTACTTTACTCTGGATGAATTTTACGGAATCTTGCATAACTGCTAAACCGTAAGAGATGGACAAAAACTTACCACAAAGAAAATATAGAGAACATTAAATCACACAATTTATGCTATATAGATTTCTTTCGTGCAGTTGATCGTTTTTAAGCTATTCCTTGTTTTTAGTTTCGGCTTTGAAAAACGTATTCTTTTCTTATACAGGAATTTGTCAACTTCTGTCCATACAAACAAAGGAAATTCAGTCACATAGCAACCAGCTTTTGACTATCACTTTAACCTATGGTAGTCCCTTATTTCACTTCTACTTACAAGGAAGCAAGTAATAAGACTATTTCTGCTAATTTTTTTTTTTCTCGATTATCATGAACTAAATAGAAGCATAAGCTGTTTAACAATTATTTGTTGCAGAGATGTAGAGAAAGTCATGTGAATGGAACACATCAGATTTTTTATGTTTCTCACTGTGATAATTTGTATACGAAAAATCTGATGTGTTCCATTCACATGACTTTCTCTATAGCAAATTATTGTTAAAAACTCTTTCTTGCTAATCGAGTAAAAATAACCAGAAATAGTCTTATTACTTGCTTCCTTGTAAGTAGAGGTGAAATACGGGAATACCATAGGTTAGACCGGTAGTCAAATCTTTTAAAAGCTGGTTTCTAATGTAACTGAAGTTCTTTTGTTTGCGTGGCCAAGAATTGACAAATTCCATATTTGGGAAAAGTATAAATATAAATATTTTAAAACTGAAACCATAACAAGAAATATCTCGGAAACAGTTACCTCCACAACAAAAAACGTAAAGTGTGTGTTTTGGCGAGATCTACATTTTTTGTTTAGTAAGATTTTGTATATGCAAAATTTTGCAAAATTCATTCAGAATAAAAATGTCTTCAGAGGTTTTTCCCACCCATACAATTCAAGATATACATTTTATTTTTGTCATGTAAATATCTTTAATATACGATATTTTAATCGAAATCGCTAGAGCCATTTTTGAGAAAATCAATATTTTCCATTATTTTTTCATTTGCAGGGTGGAAGGATATTCTCAAAATCTTTGTGTCGAATCCCTAGAAGATAGTAAACTTAAAAATCAAGTTTGGTATTTTACCGACTTTTCGTTTTTGAGTTATTGTGTTGACATACGCACTTACACACGGACCTTTTTCCGAAAAAAACTTATTTTGGATTCAGGACACCCTAAAATATGTATTTCCGGTGAAATTTTGGTATCGAAGTTTTAGTTGGAATACAATACCTTCTCTATACACTATGTACATAGTACGTGTAGAGAAAGTAAAAAGGAGATTCCCAAAATAAGATATTTATATCTATTCGTGCCTGTATCAGAGGTTACCATATTTTATGTATCATACTGTAGTATTATTTATATATACAGGATGGAATATCTCCAGAACAAAACGCTGTAGAAAGAAACGTCTTCAATAAAAATTGCTTGATATAACGAGGGAAAGTCTCATTTGCCATTTGTTGTGTTTTAATTGGAGAAGGTTTGGATGCTAATTTGAGGGTCAGGATACGTTTTTACTTTTTCTGCAAGTACTATGTACATAGTGTATAGAGAAAGTATTGTATTGCACCCAAAAAATTCCATACCGAAATTTCACCGGAAATATACGGTGGCTGTCCCTGAAGTATCCGACCTGAAGTATAGACCACGATTGTTGATTCAACTTGTTATGGTAAAAAGTACCACATTAGAAAGCTTAAGTTTGAAGTTTGACGATTTTACATTACTTAGCATTTGTTTGGCAGCCATCATTAGTGAATGCTCTCAGCGAATTTGTAAACATGGACAAACCTGGTCATCGTTATGTGATACAATACTTTCATTTGAAAGGTCTTAGTCCAACTAATATTAAAGCTGAGCTAGATTCTACTTTGGGGGAGTCTGCTCCTTCGTTTACAACACTGAAATATTGGGTGGCAGGGTTTAAGTGCGGCTGCCAAGACGAACATCGCAGTAGTGGACCAAATGAGGTTACCAGTCCAGAAATTGTAAAGAAAATCCACAAAATGGTATTGAACGACCCTCGACTGAAAGTGCGCGAGGTAGTAGACATTGCAGGTATTTTAAAAAGTTCTGTGCATCCCATGTTGACTGAAAAATGTATATGTTGTGAGCAAGGTAGGTGTCGCGTTTGCTCACAATTGAGCAAAAACAGCGTCGTGAGGATGTTTCAGTCGAGTGTTTGGCAACGTTTCGCGGCAATAAAACTGAGTTTTTACGTCAATTCATAGCAATGGATGAAACCTGTGTCCATCACTTCACACCTGAGACGAAGGAGCAATCAAAACAGTTGATTGGAAGGGGAGAATCGGCTCCAAAGAAAGCGAAGACAGTTCCATCTGAGGCAAGGTGTTTTCTGGGACGCATACGGGACATTTTTCATTGATTATCTCAAAAAAGGAAAAGTGATCAATGACGAATATCATGCGAGTTTGTCACAGCATTTGAGTGATGAAATCGAGCAATAACGGTCATATTTAACGAAAAAGAAAGTTTTGTTTCATCAAGACAATGCACCAGTTCACACGTCCACTAGCGCCATGGCCAAAATCAATTAAAGTTCGAGTTGCTTCCTCAGATTTAGACCCCTCTGAATATTTTCTGTGTCCAAACTTGAAGAAATGGCTTGGTGGTAGAACATTTGCCAACAATGAAGAGGTGGAGTCTGCAGTTGATGGCTATTCTGCAGGCCTTGATAGTTCTCACTATAAACAGGGTATCGAAGCTATTGAACATCGCTGGGAAAAATGCGTCGGGCTGAAAGGACACTATATAGAGAAATAAAAAAGAAATTCAAAAAACGTGTGCTATCTTTGTTAAGTCGGGTACTTCTGGGACAGCCGTCGTATATTTAGAGACATCCGGAATCCAAAAAAAGAAATGCTAGAAAAATCTTCGTGTGTGTGTCTGTAGGTATCATGGCTCAAAAACGAAAGGTCCGTTAAATACTAAACTTGATATTTAAGTTCAGGTTCTTCTAGAAAGTCCCCCTACTCTCAGCTACCCTTTACAAGGAAAAATGTTCGCAAATTTTGATTTTGTCAAAAATGGCTCCAACGACTTTGATTAAAGTGTAGTATATTAAAGATACTTACCAGAACAAATAAAATGCCTATCTTGAATTCTTTGGGAATAGCCCTTGAAGACATCTTTATTCTGCATGAATTTTGCGGAATTTTGCATAAGTGGTAAACAGTAAGAGCTAGACAATAAATACTTTACAAAACTTTTAGAACTGGTTAGGACCCAATTTATATTATATACATTTTTTTTCTTGGAGTGGAGTTGATCGGCTTGAGATATTTCTTGTTATTAGTTTCAGCTTTAAAATACTTATACTTTTCTCATACATCAACTCTGTCCATACAAGCAAAGGAACCAACTTTTGACTCTCACTTTAGCCTATTCCCTTCCCTTATTTCCCTGCTACTTACATGGAGGCAAGTAATAAAACCATTTCTGCTAATTTCTTCTCGGATAGCATGAAGTAAATAGTAGAATAAGCATTTTAACAATAATTTGTTGTAGAGGAAGTCATGTGCATGGATCACATCAGATTTTTTTTTTTTTTTCGTGGAGTCAATAATTTTCGAGATGTTCTTTGTTAGTGGTTTCAGATTTAAAATGCTAATGTTTTTCTCAAACAAGAGTTTGGCAATACTTTTTGCTTTGTTCTATTCTTAATCATGCAAAGACAACCGAATTTTATAGTCAATTGCATAATGACAGCTTTTAAAAGATTTGACTCGCCTTAGCTTGGTGTATTCCCTTCTTTGACACACAGAAATACAGACACACCATACACGAACCTTTTTCTAAAAGAACTGAAGTGTTCCATTCACACTACTTTCTCTACATCTCTACAATAAATTGTTAAAAAGTTTATTCTTCTATTTATTTAATGCTAATTGAGAAAAAATGAGCAGCAGGATATTATTACTTGCTTCCTTGTAAGTAGAAAGGAAATAAGGGAATACAGTAGGTTAAATTATTAATCAAATGTTTTAAAAGCTGATTGCTATGTGATTGAAGTATTTTTGTTTGTGTGGGCAGGAATTGATAAATTCCCATGTGAGAAAAGTATTTAGTATTTTAATAACAAGGAATATCTCAAAAACGGCCAATGTCACGAAAAAAGTGTATATAACATAAATTGTGTGTTTTAACCAACTACAGTTTTTTTTTTTTGTTTATCTCTTACGGTTTACCATTTATGCAAAATCCTTCAAAATTCATGCAGAATAAAGAGGTGTTCAGAGGCTACTCCCAGAAAAGTCAAGATACACTTTATATTTGTCATTTAAATATCTTAAATATCGAAGATTTTTAACCAAAATCGTTAGAGCTATTTTTGAGAAAATCGAAATTATTTCATGTAAAGGGTAGTTGTAGGTGGAGGGATTTTGTTGAAAATCTTCGGATCGCATCCTTGGAAGATACCAAACTTAAGTCTTTTCGTTTTGAGCTCTCCTCAGACACACACACATGGAGCATTTTCTAATGCTATTATTTTTTATCTCAGGGGTCTCAAAACATGTATTTCCTGTGAAATTTCGGTATCCAATACAATACCTTCTCTTTAAACTAGCACATAGTATGTGTGGAGAAAGCTGAAAAAGGGAAGCAGATAAAGTCCACGAAAGCGTTCTTCTTTATAAGAGATATACAAATTTAGTGGTAACGAACACTTGATAGCCACAGAAAGACAAATTAGCTTTGGAGGTGAAATCTTCGTTTACTCTCATCCACGCAACAGGTGTTGAACTACCTGAAATATATTGAAGCAGAGATCGAATAACCTGATCATTTTATTTTATGTTCAATTGGCATGAAATTTAAATGACTAAAGGGCTGTTAAATCTCTTTTAATACGTAATAAAATTTGTTATGCATTTCACATGAAATCAATAATTTCTTATTAACATGCATAATAAACCCATTAATATAAGTATAATTGTAATTAAATGATGTTTAATCATGAGCTTTATTACAATTGCCAGTTGACCCATATTTTTACTTTCTCTTCACGTAGCTACTACATACACATTGTACAGAGAAGATACTGTATTGCACCCAGAAATTCCATACCGACATTTCACCCCCTAAATAATAATAATAAAAAAAAAGAAACATTTTTAGGAAATGGCCCCCGTACGCGTGCGCTTGTGTGTATGTGTGTGTGCGTGTGTGTGTCTGTGTCTGTGTACAGCATAGTTAAAAATGAATAGACCGATAAATGCCAAACTTGGTATATAGGTTTAGTGTCTTCCAAGGATGTGACAAAGATTTTCAAGAAAATCAGCGCCCACAAACTACCCGTTACAAGGATATACTTTTGAAAATTCTGATTTTTTCAAAAATTGCTCTAACGATTTTGATTAAAATCCCGTATATTAAAGATATTTACATCCCAAATAAAACGTATATCTTGAATATCAGAGAATAGCCTCTGAAGACCTCTTTATTCTGGTCGAATTTGCGGAATTTTGCTTAACTACTAAACCGTAAGAGATACACAAAAACTTACTGCACAAAAAATGTGGATCTCGTCAAAACACACAATTTGTGTTCTTTACGTTTTTGTTGTGGAGGTAACCGTTTCCAAGGTATTCCTTGTTATTGGTTTCAATTGTAAAGTACTTACACTTTTCTCAAACAAGAAGTGTCCGTTTTTCTTTTGTTCTTCTCCTGGCCAAGCAAAGAAGCGATTTGCAATGACAATCACATAACGACCGCTTTTAAAACATTTGACTATCGGTTTAACATAGTGCATTCCTTTAGTCCCCTTCTACTTATAAGGGACTAAGTAATAAGAACATTCTGCTAATGCTTATCTCGATTAGTATGGTGTAGAAAGAAGAAGAATATTTTGTATGAAATTTGTAGAGCAGCCAGAGAAAGTTATATGAGTGTAACACATCAGCTTCTTTATTCAGAGGACCCCAAAACGTATATTTCCAGTTAAAGTTTTGTATCGAGTTTTGGGTTAAAGAGCAATACTTTCTCTCCCTACTATGTAC
This sequence comes from Hymenopus coronatus, assembly GCA_030762935.1. Taxonomy (NCBI): domain Eukaryota; kingdom Metazoa; phylum Arthropoda; class Insecta; order Mantodea; family Hymenopodidae; genus Hymenopus; species Hymenopus coronatus. The sequence continues at coordinate 164,097,557 of CM060897.1, forward strand.
ATGGTAGTGATAATTTGATAATCTTTCGTAAGAATATTTTGTATACTTATTAGTAAACAACTGATGTAACATATCAGATTTTTACTTTCTCTAGCAGGTATGTAAATCTGGAAATAGTTCTCAGCGTCCGATTCTGCACTGGGCGTGAAAGAACGCTTAATTTTGCTCAGAGGCCTCTTTTTTACATTCTCTAGCCCCGTATGTACAATGTACATAGGGATAGAGAAGTATTGTGTTCCACCCAAAAATTCGATGCCGAGATTTCACCGGAAATACATGTTTTAGGACCCCCTGTAACCATAAAAAGCATTTTCAGAAAAAGGACCGTGTGTGTGTGTGTGAACACGATAACTCAAAAACGAATAGTAGCTAAAATACCAAACTTGGTATTTAATTTTAGTATCTTCCAGGGATGCGACACGAGGATTTTGAGAAAAATCCCCCACCCCAAACTGACCTTTACATGGAACTTTTTTCGAAAATTTTGATTTTCTTAAAAATGGCTCTAACGATTTTAATTAAAATATCGTATATTAAAGATATTTACTTGACAAATAAAATGCATATCTTGAATTTTCTGGTAATAGCTTCTGAAGACCTATTTATTCTGGATGAATTTCGCTTAATTTGACATAACTAGTAAACCGTAAGAGATAGACAATAACTTACTATAAAAAATGTAGGTTTTTTTTAAACTACACAAGTTATGTCATATACATTTTTCTCGTGGAGCTTACCGTTTTCGAGGTATTCATTGTTATTAGTTTCAGTTGTGAAGTACTTATACTTTTCTCAGACGGGAGGGTCCGTTTTTCTTTTGTTCTACTCCTGGCCAAGAAAATAAGCCATTTGTAATGACAATCGCATAACGACAGCTTTTAAAACATTTGACTACTGGTTTAGCCTAGTGTATAACCTTATTTTCTTCCTACTTATACGGAACTAAGTAATAAGAACATTGTGCTAATGAGAACCTCGATTAACAAAGTGCAGAAAGAAGAAGAATAATCTTATGTATGAAGTTTGTAGAACAGCTAGAGAAAGTCATGTGAGTGTAACACATCAGATTTTTAAGCTTGTGATTCTTTTTTTCTACGCCGGAAAAAATCCATCGTCCTCCGCCGGCTTTGAACCCGCAACTTTGGGTATGTGAAGCTACCAGGTAACCATTACACCTCAGAAGGCGACACTGGCACGTATGTACAATACAGTAGTAGATACATAAGGTGTTGTATTCCACCCAATAATTTGATACCGAGATTTTATAGCTACATGATTTGAAAAAACTATTTTAGAAGAAGGTCCATGTTTGTTTGTGTGTGAGCGCGCGCGCGTATGTGTAAACAGCATAACTCAAAAACGAAAAGACCGCTAAATACCAAACTTAGTATTTAAGCTTGGTGTCTTCCAAGGATGTGTGATACCAATTCTTTCAGAAAAACTCCCCACTCCAAAATACCGTTTACGTGGAAACAATTTTCAAAATATGATTCTCACAAAATGGAATAACGATATTGATTAAAGTACCATATATTTAGGATATTTAAGTGGGAAATAAAATGCAAATCTAGAATTGTTGGAGAATTTGCTTCAAAGGTCCTCTGTATTTTCAATTACACCATTGTAACCGATAAAGATCTCGTTAAAATACAAAGTTTATGTCTTAAACATTTTCTGGAGTTAATGATTTTCCAAATATTCCTTGTTGATGGTTTTAATTTTAAAATACTTATGCTTGTTTCAAATGGGAAATCGTTATTCGTAGTTCATTCTTTGCTTTTAATCAAAACGGAAAAATAATATAATTTCAGTGACATAGCGACTAGTTTTTAAAATATTTGAATATATTTTTGCTTGTCTATTTCCTGATTGCTCACGTACTTACAAAGAAATAAGTTGTAAGACCATTTTTGCTCAAGTTTATCTCGATTAGCATGAGGCGTAAACATTTTGATGTGTTCCATTTTAATGGCTTTTTTACATCTCAACGACAAATTATTGTTAGAAAGTTAAGCTTCTATTTACTTCATGCTAATCGAGAAAAAATTAGCAGAAATAGCCTTATTACTTGCTTCCTTGTAAGTAGGAGCGAAATAAGGGAGTACCATAGGTTAAAGAGATAGTCCAAAGCTGGTTGCTATGCGACTGAAGTTCCTTTGTTTGTATAGACAGGAGTTGACAAATTCCTGTATGAGAAAAGTATACGTTTCTTAAAGCTGAAAACAATAACAAGGAATATTTCAAAAACGGTCAACTCCACGGAAACATGTATATAACATAAATTGTGTGTTTTAACGTGCTCTACATTTTTTGTGTGGTAAGTTTTTGCGCATCTCTTACGGTTTAGCAGTTATGCAAAATTCGGTAAATTTATCCAGGATAAAGTAGTCTTCAGAGGCTATTACCCTATAAGTTCAAGATATAAATTGTATCTGTCAGATAAATATCTTTAATATACGATGTTTTAATCAAAGTCGTTAGAGCCATTTTTGAGAGGATAAACATCTTCGAAAAAAGGTCCATGTAAAGGGTTGAAGGGGGTGGGGAGGTTTTCTTGAAAATCTTCGTGTCGCATCCTTGGAAGATGCCAAACTTAAATACCAACTTAAATACTTTTCGTTTTTGAGCTATACTGTCTGCGGACACGCACACACCCACACAGACGCACACACGGATCTTTTTCTATGCTTTTTATTTTTTTAGATTCTGGGGACTTGAAACATGTTTTTCCGGTGAAATCTCGGTATCAAATTTTGGGTCGAATACAATACCTTCTCTATATACTATGTACATTGTACGTGTAGAGAAAGTAAAACACAAAAACTATTGTAAGAATAATTTGTAGCAGAGGAGGAGAGAATGTGTGAAAATAACACATCAGATTTATTTGGTGATAGTTTACTGAGACCTTTTTTTCAAAAAATGACCTTTGTGGGTGGTCAAATGACCTCAAAATGCGTATTTACGCTAAAATGTCAATATAAATCTTCTCCACCTATCACAGCAAAGCATTAGAGAAACTGAAAAAGTTATAAATCTCTGGTACCTTTTACACGTCAGGGCATTTGGAGAAAAAATTCTGGACGGTAGCCAGGCACTAAAGAAACAAAAATGAGTTGGCTGCTGAACTAAACTTAAACCAAGGAGACGATGAAAGTAAGAAGAAAATGGACAGAACTAAGAAAAAAATCTGATGTGTTACACACACATGACTTTCTCCAGCTGTTCTACAAACTTCATACATAAGATTCTTCTTCTCTCTGCACCTTGCTAATCGTGGTACTCATTAGCACAATGTTCTTATAATTTAGTTCCGTGTAAGTAGGAAGAAAATAAGGGAATACACTAGGCTAAACACATAGTCAAATGTTTTAAAAGCTGTCGTTATGCGATTGTCAATACAAATCGCTTCTTTTCTTGGCCAGGAGTAGAACAAAAGAAAAACGGACACTCCCGTCTGAGAAAAGTATAAGTACTTCACAACTGAAACTAATAACAATGAATACCTCGAAAACGGTAAGCTCCACGAGAAAAATGTATGTGACATAGCTTGTGTATTTTAACAAGACCTAAATGTTTTGTATAGTAAGTTTTTGTCTATTTCTAACTGTTTACTAGTTATGCCAAATGAAGCAAAATTCATCCAGAATAAACAGGTCTTCAGAAGGTATTCCCAGAAAATTCAAGATATACATTTTATTTGCTAGGTAAATATCTTTAATATGAGGTATTTTAATCAAAATCGTTAGAATCATTTTTAAGAAAATCAAAATTTTCGAAAAAAGTTCCATGTAAAGGGTAGTTTGGGGTGGAGGGATTTTTCTCAAAATCTTCGTGTCGCATTCCTGGAAGATACTAAACTTAAATACAAAAGTTTTGTATTTTAGCTACTTTTCGTTTTTGAGTTATCGTGTTCACAGACACACAAACACACACACGGACCTTTTTCTGAAAATGTTTTTTTTTTATACAGGAGGCCTTAAAACATGTATTTCTGGTGAAATCTCGGTATCGAATTTTTGGGTGGAATGCATTACGTCTCTATCCTTATGTATATTGTACATAAGGGGCTAGAGAAAGTAAAAATCTGATGTATTTCATTCATATGACAGACAAACTCTATATCTCTGTAATAAATTATTGTTAGTAAGCTTATTCTTTTATCAACTTCATGCTAATTGAGATAAACATAAACAGAAAGGGTCTTATTACTTGCTTCTTTATAAGTAGAAGGGAAATAATGGAACACACTAGGCTAAAGCGATAGTCAAATCTTTTAAAAGCTGGTTGCCATATGATTGAAGTTCCTTTGTTTGCATGGCCAGGAGTTGGAAAGTTCCCGGATGAGAAAAGTATGCGTATTTTGAAACTAAAACCAATCTCTTATCTCTTTTCGTGTTGAGTCGTTTAAATAGAAGCGTTTAATTACCGCACGGAGCTCGGTTTTATCTATCTTTCTAAATAAGCATAAGATTGTTGATTCAATCGCCTATGGCAACGAAACCACGTGATGGGAGTTTAGTATATTCCAAGGATGCAACGAGAAGATTTTCAAGAAAGTCCCCTCACCCCTTTATATGGAATAATATTTGAAAAGTTTTGTTTTCACAGAATTGTTTATACCGATACTGATTAAAATATCATGTATTAAAAGTATGAATGAATGAATAAGGGTATTTATTGACATAACAATATCATACATACATTTTCAACAATCGCACGGGTCCACAGACCGTACGTGCTTTTGTAATACACACTAAAAGCAATATTAAAACAACAACAACAACCACAACAAAGAATTAAAAGAGTAAACACGAAAATAAACTGACAAAGGTAATACACAATCAAAAGCAATATTAAAACAAGAATAAAGAATTAAGAGTAAACCCGAAAATAAAAATACAAAGATATTCAAATATAGCAATTTATTTACAGGACAAATAAAATGCATATCTTGAATTTTCTGTGAATAGCCGCTAAAGACCTTTTTATTCTGCATGAATTTTAATGAATTTTGCATAACTGGTAAACCGTAATAGACAAACAAAAACTTACTACACAGAAAATGTAGATGTTGTTACAGCTGGTCGTTTCTGAGACATTCCTTATTATTTGTTTTAGGTTTAAAACACTTAAACTTTTCTCATACGGAAAGTTGTAAACTTCTGGCCCTGCATAGAAACGGATTTCAACCACATGGCAACCACCTTTTAAAAGATTTGACTATCGTTTTAGCCTAGTGTATTCCCTTATTTCTTTTCTACTTTAAAAGAAGTAAGTAATTTCTACTAATGTTTTACACGATTGTCATAAAGTAGACAGAAGGAAATGCTTTTTAATAATACTTTTTAACAACGATGTAGGCTTTTTTTTGTTTCATTTGACGGCAAATGTGTATATTTCCGGTCATATCTCGATTTCGAACATTTGGATGAAATACAATACTTCTCTATCTACTATATGCACTGTACGTGGTGGAGGAGTTAAAAATAATACAAGCACTAAGTCTTAAAGATATAAATCTGATGTGTTCCATTCACATGACTTTCTCTACATCTCTGCAAAAAATATTGTTAAAAAAACCCTGTTTCTTCTAATTACTTCATGCTAATCGAGAGAAAAAAATAGCAGAAATAGTCTTATTACTTGCTTCCATGTAAGTTGAAGCGAAATAAGGGAGTAGCATAGGTTAAAGTGATAGTCAAAAGCTGGTTGCTATGTGACTGAAGTTCCGTTGTTTTTATGGACAGGAGTTGACAAATTCCTCAGTGAGAAAAGTATACGTTATTAAAGCTGAAACTAATCACAAGGAATATCCCAAAAACTATCAGCTCCAGGAAAAAAAGTATATGACATAAACCGTGTCTTTTATCGTGATATATATGTTCTGTGCAGTAAATTTTTGTCTACCTCTTACGGTTTAGTAGTTTTGCAAAATTCCGTAAAATTCATCCAGAATAAAGTAGTCTTCAGAGGCTATTCAAGATATACATATTTGTCGGATAGATATCTTTAATATATGATATTTCAATCAAAATCATTAGAGCCATTTTTGAGAAAATCAAAATTTTCGAAATTTTGTCCATGTAAACGGTAGTTAGGGGTGGGAGATAGTTTGGTATTTAACCGTGTTTTCGATTTTGAGCTGTGCTGTCCACACACATACACACGCCCAGTATAAGACAGACAGACACGGACCTTTTTCTGAAAAGTTTTTTTTTTTTTATACAGGGGGTCCTAAAACATGTATTTCTGGTGAAATCTCGGTAACGAATTTTTTGGTGGAATGCAATACCTTCTCTATACACTATGTACATAGTAGGTACGTAGAGAGAAAATAAAAGTTTACGAAACATAATTTGTTTTTTCTATCTTTTGCTAAGCATTTATTAAACGTCCTACGTGTTAATTCTTATTTTAATTATTCAAGCATAAATATTTTCGCTCATTGTTATAAATATAGGATCTTATGCTAATTAGCTACCTAAAACTGTTACCTTTTTACTTTCTCCATACGCACTATGTACATAGTGTATAGAGAAAGTATTGCACTCCACCAAAAATTCGATACCGAGATTTCACCGGAAATATATGTTTTAGGGTCCCCAATATCCAAAAAAAGCATTTTCACAAAAAGGCCCGCGTGTGTGTGTGTGTGTGTGTGTGTGTGTCCGTGTGTCGGTGAACACGATAACTCAAAAACGAAAAGTCGGTAAAATACCAAACTTGGTATTTAAGTTTAGTATCTTCCAGGGATGCGACACGAAGATTTTGAGAAAAATCCCCCCACCCCCAACTACCCTTTACATGGAACTGTTTTCGAACATTTTGATTTTCTCAAAAATAGCTCTAACAATTTTGATTAAAATTCCGGATATTAAACATATTTACCTGACAAATAAAATGTACATCTTGAATTTTCTGGGAATAGCCTCTGAAGAGTAGTTTATTCGGGATGAATTTTACTAAATTTTGAATAACTGCTAAACCGTAAGAGATGGACAAAACTTACTACACAAAAAATGTAGAGCACATTAAAACACGCAATTTATGTTATATACATTTTTTTTGTGCAGTTCGTCATTTTTGTGACATTCCTTATTTTTGGTTTCTGTTATGAAAAACGTATACTTTTCTCATACAGGAACTTGTCAACTCCTATCCATAGAGACAAAGGAACTTCATTGACATAGTAACCAGCTTTTGACTATCACTTTAACCTACAGTTGTCCCTTATTTCGCTCCTACTTACAAGGAAGCGAGTAATTAGACTATTTCTGCTATTTTTTTCTGATTAGCATAAAGTAAATAGAAGTATCAGCTTTTCAAGAATTATTTGTTGCAGGGATATGGAGAAAGTCATGTGAATGGTACACATCAGAATTTTACTTTCTCCATACGCACTATGTACATAGTGAATAGAGAATGTATTGCACTCCACCAAAAATTCGATACCGAGACTTCACCGGAAATATGTTTTAGGGTCCTCTGTATCCAAAAAAAAAGTATTTTCAAAAAAAGGTCCGTGTGTGTGTGTGTGTGTGTCCGTGTGTCTGTGAACACGATAACTCAAAACGAAAAGTCGGTATAATACCAAACTTTTCTCATACAGGAATTTGTCAACTCCTGTCAATACAAACAAAGGAACTTCAGTCACATAGCAACCAGCTTTTGGCTTTCACTTTAACCTATGGTACTGCCTTATTTCGGTTCTATTTACAATAAAGCAAGAAATAAGACCATTTCTGCTAATTTTTCTCGATTAGCATGAAATCAATAAAAGCTAAGCTTATTAACAATAATAATTTACAGAGATATAGAGAAAGTCATGTGAGTATAACAAATCAGATTTTTAAATTTTTTTTTATTTCATGAGACCGCAAAAAGTATATTTCCGGTGATATGGAAGTTTTGGGTGAAATACAATACTTCTCTGTCTACTATATGTATTGTACGCGGTGGAGGAATTAAAAATAATACAAGCACTAAGTCATAAACATAACAAACTCTGATGTCCTACACTCACATGACTGTCTCTAGCTGTTCCACAAACTTGTTATATAAGATTCTTCTTTCTGCACCTTGCTAATCGAGGTATACATTAGCACAATGTTCTTATTACTTAGTTCCTTATAAGTAGGAAGAAAATAAGGGAATACACTAGGCTAAGCCGATAGTCAAATGTTTTAAAAGCTGTCGTTACGCGATTGTCATCACAAATCGCTTCTTTTCTTGGCCAGAAGTAGAACAAAAGAAAAACGGACACTCCCGTCTGAGAAAAGTATAAGTACTTCACAACTGAAACTAATAACAATGAATATCACGAAAAAATGTATATGACATAACTTGTGTATTTTAACAAGACCTACATATTTTGTACAATTAGATTTTGTGTATCTCTTACGGTTTACTAGTTATGCCAAAATAAGGAAAATTCATCCAGAATAAACAGGTCTTTAGAAGCTATTCCCAGAAAGTTCAAGATATACATTTTATTTGTCAGGTAAATATTATTAATACACGGTATTTTAATCAAAATTGTTAGAGCCATTTTTAAGAAAATACAAATTTTCGAACAAAGTTCCATGTAAAGGGTAGTTTGGGGTGGGGGGATTTTTCTCAAAATCTTCGTGTCGCGTCCCTGGAAGATACTAAACTTAAATACCAAGTCTGATATTTTAGCTAGTTTTTGTTTTTATATTGTACACGTACATACAGAAAGTAAAAATACATGGAATGCTAATGTGTTTAGTTAAGCGTGGGTTAGACTGGCATTGTTTGTATAGTTGCCATGGTATGTGTATCAGATGACATGTGAAACTGTTCATTGTTGTGTGTTTAATCCTGTTACCTTGTAGGCTGGAAGTAACAGATAGCATGGAATGGCTTTTAACTGTCAGGATAATGGTTCATTGTGGGTAGCGGTAATGGACTTCCAACTGCTAATGCGAATTAAGAATGTCTATGAAAGGGAAGTCTCATTGGATGGTATGACCAAACCGTTTTACATCAACAGGACTGATGGAACTTTGTTGTCCATGGATTCCACATAAACTTACTCTCGAATATTGTTACGGACCTGAAAATAAGAGCCAGTCAGATCAATGCAGATTTCGAACAGAATCGAAGTATACAAACATCTAATGTGTTCCATTCGCATAACTTTCTCTAGCTCATTACTTGCTTCCTTTTAAGTAGATGGGAATACCATAGCTAAAAGCTGGTTGCCATGTGGTTGAAGTGCCTTTGTTTGTATGGCGAGGAGTTGACCAAGTCCCGTACGAGAGAAGTATTTTAAAGCTGAAACTATTAAAAAGGAATACATTAAAAACGGTAAACTCCACGAAAAAATGTTTATAACATAAATGGTGTGTTTTAATGAGATCTACAAGTTTTGTAATGTAAGTTTTTGTCTATCTCTTACGGTTTACCAGTTACGTAAAATTCAACAAAACTCATTTAGAATAAAGAGGTCTTTAGTGGCTATTCCCAGAAAATTCAAGATATACATTTTATTTGGCATATAAATATCTTTAATATACGGTATTTTAATCAAAAGCGTTAAACCCATTGTTGACAAAATCCAAATTTTCAAAATTTTTTCCATCTAAAGGGTAGTTAGGGGTAGGAGCATTTACCTCAAAATCTTCATGTCGCATTTTTGGAAGATACTAAACTTAAATATCAAGTTTGGTATTTTACCCACTTTTCGTTTTTGAGTTATTGTGTTCACAGATACTCATACACATACACACAGACCTTTTTCTGAAAATACATTTTTTGGATACAGGGGAACCTAAGACTGTTTTTCTGGTGAGATCTCGGTATCGAAATTTTGTGTGGAGTGCAATATCTTCTCGATAGTGCGTGTAGAAAAAGCAAAAATGTTGCATTCACATGACTTTCTCTGCAAATTGTTATTACGAAAGTTTATTAAGTGATGTATCCATGGTAAGCGAGAAAAACATTAACAGAAATGACTTTATTAGTTCCTTTTAAGTAGAAGGGAAATAAGGTAATAAATACAGTAGGCTAAAGCGACAGTAAAATCTTTTAAAAAGCCCGTTAAATACCAAACTTGGTATTTAAGTTTAGCATCTCCAAAAGATACGATAAGAAGATTTTCAAGAACATCTCCCTCCCCAAAGTTCTCTTTACATGGGAATATGTTAGAAAATTTGATTTTCTGAAAAATGGCTCTAACGATTTTAGTTAAAATGCCGTATATTACAGATATTTACACGAAAAATAAAATGTATATCCTAGATTTTTTGGGGATAGTCACTGAAGACCTCTTCCTATTGGATAACTTTTGTATAACTGGTAAACCATAAGAGGTAGAAAAATACTTACTGCAGAGAAATTGTAGAAATCGTTTAAACACAGAATTTATGTGATATGCATTTCCATAGAGTTTTTGAAACATTCCGTGTTAAGTTACTTGAACTTTTCTCAGACGGAATTTGAATTGTTTCAAATAGCGACCGGCTTTTAAAATATTTTACTCTCGATTTAGTCTAGTGCATTCCCTTATTTGCTTTCACTTACAAAGAGGCAGGTAAAATTATCAGTTTGCTAATTTTAATCTCGACTAGCATATACTAGATAAATTAATAATATTTTGTAACAAAAATTTGTTTGCGGAACAGCTAGAGAAGGTCATATGAATGGAAAACATCAGGTTTTTTCTGTGTTACAGTGTGTCAGTTAAGTTAAATTTTCCAGAATAAATACTATCTCTGAGGCTAATCCCAGAAACGTCAATATATACGAGAGGCGTTGAATAAGTTCTTAGAAAAAGATAGAAATGCAATTTATTTTTGGTAGATTTTTTTCAACATAATCTCCTTTTAGCTCGATACACTTTTCCCAACGTTTCTGCAACTGTTTTAAACCTTCCAATAAGTATGATTTCGGAAGGTAATCAAAATTGGCATCTGTTTTGGAGATACCTCTTTGTTAGATGTGAACTGTTTTCCGCTGAGCTACTTTTTCAAGTGTGGAAATAAAAAAAAGTCACTAGGAACCAAATCTGGTGCATACGGTGGATGTTGTAAGTCAAACCTTAATTCTACACTTTTCGCTATCGAAACTGCGCAGGTGTGTACTCTTGCATTGTCTTGATGGAAGAGAATCTTTTTCTTTGCCGGATGAGGACGTTTTTCTTGATTTCTCCGTTCAAACGGTGCAATAACTCTCCATTTATCGCTCTTCCTTTCTGCAAGTAATCAATGTCGATGATTCCGCGTGCATCCCCCCAAAAGAAAAACCAAAACCATCAACTTGTCTGAAGATTTCACCACTTTTGTCTTCTTCGGAGCCTGTTCCCCTTTAAAAACCAACTTTTTTGACTGTACTTTTGTCTCTGGAGTGTAGTATTGTATCCACATTTCATCCACACTTATGTATAGACGCAGAAACTAGTGAGGATTGCGACCGAAGATTGTCAAAGCAGCTTCCGATCACACGATTGTGTTTATTTTCCATTGACAGCAAACGCAGCACCCATCTTGTCGAGACCTTTGACAGAGCTAATTTTTGGTGCAAAATTGAGAACACTGTACCTTGTGATATGCCTGTGGTCTCTACTATTTCGCGAACGTTGATTCCTGGATCACTCAAATCCGTATCCTAGATTTTGTCAACCAATTCTGAGGAAGCTACTTCTGCTGAAGGTCCAGAACGATGTTCATCATTTGTGGATTTACGGCCACGTTTAAATTCAGATGTGCCATGAACTTCTTCAAACTCGGCTTTTATCTCTTTCGGTGTTAAGACTTTTGAATAAAACTGTTTAATCACCGCACAAAACTCGTTTTTTTTTTTCACCTTTCTAAAGAAGCACAAGATTGTTGATTCAATCTCATATTGCACCGAAACCATGTGATGGATATAGCTGAAACTTTAACACCCGTCTATTAAGAGACGGCGGTTACTAAATACATTCTATTCTCATGCCACGAGTGTAATTTCTTGGAATCTCTAAGGATTTATTGAACGCCTCTAGTACACTTTACTTGCTATAAAATGTCTTAAACGTATGATGTTTTTATCAAATCGTTAGTAGTTTTTGAAAAAATTCAGAATTTCTGGATAGTTTTTCGGGTAAAGCGTAGTTTAGGACGGAGTATTTCCTTGATCATCTTCGTGTAGTGTCCTTAGAATACGTTTGGTATTTAACCAAACGTTGTCCACAGACATACCAAGGAGTTTTTTTTTTTTTTTTATTATTTTTTCTACACGTACTATGTACATAGTGTATAGAGAAGGTATTGTAATGCACCCAAAAATTCAATACCGACATTTCACCGGAAATACATGTTTTGAGACCCCTGATTCTAAAAAAAGGATTTTTAGAAAATGTCCTAGTGTGCGTCTGTATGAATGTGTGTGTATCTGTGGGCAGCATAGCTCAAAAACGAAAAGTCCATTAAAAACCAAACTTGGTATTTAGGTTTGGTATCTTCCAAGGATGTGACACGAAGATTTTCAAGAAAATCCTCCCCCTAAACTACACTTTGTATAGAACTTCTTTCGAAAATGTTGTTTTTCTCAAAAATAGCTCTAACGATTTTGGTTAAAATATCGTATATTAGATATATTTACATGACAAATGAAATATATATCTTGAATTTTCTGGGAATAGCCTCTGAAGACTACATTATTCTGATTGAATTTTACGGAATTTTGCATAACTGCTAAACCGTAAGAGATGGACAAAAACTTACCACACAAAAAATGTAGATCAAGTAAAAACACACAATTTATGATCTATACATTTTTTTCGTGGAGTTAATCGTTTTTTAGATATTCCTTGTTTTTAGTTTCAGCTATGCAAAACTTATACTTTCCTCATACCGGATTTTGTCAACTCCTGTCCATACAAACAAAGGAACTTCAGTCACATAGCAACCAACTTTTGACTAGCACTTTAACTTATAGTACTCCCTTATTTCGTTTCTACTTACAAGGAAGTAAGTAATAAGACTATTACTGATAATTTTTTCTCGATTAGAATAGAATAAATGGAAGAATAAGCTTTATAAACAATACTTTGTTGCAAATATGTAGAGAAAGCCATGTGAATGGTACACATCAGATTTTTTTGCTGTTGTAAAAATGGTTTGTTTGGATTCAGGGGTTCTAGTTTTCGCTTGGAAATTTAGTATGGAATACAATACCTTCTCCGTTTACTAGATAAGGCAACGATACTAAAATATGTAAAGTTTAATTTGGGTGCCATGTTGTTGTATAGAAACAGACCTTCTCGTAATTTCCTGTTATTGAATCATAATTATGGGGTTTTCAGGACCAGGAAGATGGCAGGGGACGACTTCCCTGAGTGAAGTGTTAGCCCCTCACACCAGGACAAACTTGGTGAAGGAAATGTCCACGCTGGTTCCGTTGACCGGCGCGATGGTGCAGGAAGCTCTGATAAAGTATTGTCGAACCTCGGACCGCCATATCCGTCATCAGTTTCGGGGATAGGACATGCGTCATTTCCTGGCAGTAGCCATAGCAACCTCCGGATTTCGTGTCGCACTGCCATGGCAACCAGACAAAATCTGCTGTCATACACAGTCCATAACCTCGAGCTGAGATTAGGGCTTTAATTTGCTATCACCAATATAGCTGCTATCGGTGCATTAAATACCATGCGCTTCCTAAAATACTTTCCAACCTCCTATCTCCCAATTCGCTAATGTTTTGGTATCCTTCTTAGCTTTCCCAGGATACTCACATATTTTCTCTAGGCACAAGGCGTAACTGTCGTAGATTGAGCTACAACTTTTAATTTCTCTAGTATGTATGTATAATGTACATAGTATACGTAGAAAAACTATTGTATTCCATGAGATTTCACCGTCAATACGTTTTTAAAACCTCTGAACTCATAAAAAGTATTGATTTAATTGTTTTTTCACACACGTGTGTAGGACAGAAGTTGTATAGGTAGAATCAGACTGTAAATTCAATGCCATAGCCAGGATTTGAACTGCGGATCTCCCGGTCTCTAGCCGGTTGCGCTGCCACTAAGTTACAATGGCAACATATCAGTATGGCATTAAAAACATTATAAAAGGGTCCCTGTGAAAGTACGTTGGTATGTGACTTTGGACAGCATAACTCAAAAACGAAAGTTGGTTAAATATCAAACTTAGGGTTTAAGTTTAGCTTCTCCTAAGAATGGCATATGAAGATTTATAAGAAAATCACATCCAAATTATAAGGAAAATTTACGAAAATATATATTTCTCAAAAATAGCTTTAATCCTAGCTATGACATTGATCTTTACTTTCTCTATACGCACTATGTACATAGTGTATAGAGAAGGTATTGCATTCCACACAAAAATTCCATACCGAGATTTCACCGGAAATATATGTTTTAGGCTCCCTTATATCCAAAAAAAGCATTTTCACAAAAAGGTCCGTGTGTGTGTGTGTGTGTGTCCGTGTGTCTGTGAACACGATAACTCAAAAACGAAAAGTCGATAAAATACCAAAGTTGGTACTTAAGTTTAGTATCTTCCAGGGATGTGACACGAAGGTTTTGAGAAAAATCCCCACACCCTAAACTACCCTTTACGTGGAACTTTTTTCGAAAATTTTGATTTTTGCGAAAATGGCTCTAACGATTTTGATTAAAATATCAAATATTAAAGATATTTACCTGACAAACAAAATGTATATCTTGAATTTTCTGGGAATAGCCTCTGAAGACTACTTTATACTGGACAAATTTTACGGAATTTTGCATAACTGCTAAACCGTAAGACTTAGATAAAAACTTAGCACACAAGAAATGTAGAGCACGTTAAAACACACAATTTATGTTATATACATTTTTTTCGTGGAGTTGAACATTTTTGAGACATTCATTGTTTTTGGTTTCAGTTATGAAACACTTACTTTTCTCAAATAGGAATTTGTCAACTCCTGTCCTTACAAACAAAGGAACTTGTCACATAGCAACCAGCTTTTGACTATCACTTTAACCTATGGTACTCCCTTATTTCGCTTCTACTTACAAGGAAACAAGTAATAAGACTATTTTTGTTAATTTGTTCTCGATTAGCATGAAGTAAATAGAGATATATGCTTTTTAACAATAATTTGTTACAGAGATGTAGAGAAAGTCATGTGAATGGCACACATCAGATTTTTTCAGTCTGCCTCTACCTACCCAGCTCATATCCTACACACGGTTTGTATGAAAAAACAAATAAATTAAGACTATTTGACCATACTAGTTGGCTATACTATGAATCCTGTCACTTAAAGTACTTGCAACGTTGTAAGTCACCGTTGGGTTTGTCATCTCAAGATAATTTGAGAACACGTTTACCGGGAAACATACGCGTCAGTTGAGACATCTAATGTAGTACCAGAGTGTTGCCATGGTAGCTCAGTGGCAGAGCAACAGGCTAGAGGACCGTGGTTCAAATCCTGGCAATGGCATTGAGTTTTTCAGTCAGACTCTACATAGCCAACTCCTGCCCTATGTATTACTTGTATGAAAAAAGAATTAAATCAATAGATTTAAAGAATTTTATTAAAGGACTGTATATTAAAGACATATACATAAAAAATAAAATGTACATCTTGAATTTCATGGGTATAGCCTCTGGAAAATTCATTATTCTGAATGACTTTTACATAACTGCTAAAACGTAGACAGCAGCTTACTACACAGAATTATAGATAAAATTAAAAGACACAATTTAACTAGAGATAAGCGTTTTCAAAATATTCATTGTTATTGGTTTCACTTTTAAACTACTTAAACTTTCCTGAAATGGGAACTCAGCTTTCATGTCATACCTCATTTGTTTTACTCCCACGCAAACTGAGACTTTCATTTCTTTCACACAGCGATAGTTTTAAAAATATTTGACGGTCGCTTTAGCCTAGTGTACTTTCTCTAGCCCCGTATGTACAATGTACTAAGGAATAAGGAATAGAGAAGTATTGTATTCCACCTAAAAATTCGATGTCGAGATTTCACCGGAAATACATGTTTTAGGACCCCCTGAAGCCAAAGAAAGCATTTTTAGAAACAGGCCCGTGTGTGTGTGTGTCTGTCTGCCTGTGTGTGTCTGTGGACAGCATATCCCAAAAACGAAAAGGCGGTTAAATACCAAACTTGGTATTTAAGTATGGTGTCTTCCAAGGATGCGACACGAAGATTTTTAAGAAAATCCCCCACCCCTAACTACCCTTTATGTGGAAAAATTTTCGAAAATTTTGTTTTTCTTAAATATGGCTCTAACGATTTTGATTAAAATACCACATATTAAAGCCATTTCTATTACAAATAAAATGAATGAATGTATGTATGTATGTAGGTAGGTAGGTAGGTAGGTAGGTAGGTAGGTATGTAGGTATGTATGTATGTATGTATGTACGTATGTATGTACGTACGTATGTATGTATGTTGCATTTTCTGGGAATAGCTTCTAAAGACCTGTTTATTATGAATGAATTTTGCTTAATTTGGCATAACTAATAAACCGTAAGAGATAGACAAAAACTTACTATACAAGAAATGTAGATCTTGTAAAAATACTACACAAGTTATGTCATATACACTTTTTTCGTGGAGCTTATCGTTTTCGAGGTATTCCTTATTATTAGTTTGAATTGTGAGGTAGTTCTACTTTTCCCAGACGGATGTGTGCGTGTTTCTTTTGTTCTACTCGTGGTCAAGCAAAGAAGCGATTTGCAATGACAATCGTATATAGACAGCTTTTAAAACATTTGATTATTACTTTGGGCTTGTGTATTCCCTTAGTTCTAGTCTACTTATAAGGAACTAAGTAATAACATTCTGCTAATGTTTATCTCGATTGGTATTATGTATATAAAGGAATAATGTTTTGTAGCATTAGTTTGTTTGCAGAAGGTAGAGAAAGTCATATAGATTTTAAGTCACTTAAAACCTACAACCTTATAAATAATAATATTTGAGGCACAAAAATAACAAAAGAAGTGACACACTGAGCAAACAAATGGATTATAAAACATAAAAAACATATCCTCCGTTCTCTTGTTTGAAGTGCACCATTTTTTCTGCGACTCCTGCTGATGATGTCTTCGAATATTAGAAATTTCTTGTGAGAGAGCATCCTTCAGTTGGATGTATCGGGAAAACTCGTTCTTCAAGATAACCCCGCAACCAGAAGTTGGTCGAGTTGATATCTGGAGATCCCGGAGGCCACTTTTTTGGAATATAAGGAATGAAACATGGGTCTTCTCTTAAATGGACAAGGGTTCTAAATTTTCTCAGACATTGAGAAAGCAATTAATCAGCTTTATTTTATCATTTAGCAATAGGGCCATCATTTGTAACTTGCAACTTCTTATAGCAGTATGAATAGCATTACTAATGTTTTATTCAAGAAAATTGTACCAATAGTAACGGAGAACTGAAAAAATATTAGAAACCCAAATAAGGGCAATTCACTAAAGAGTAGTCAGATATTTTAAAAGCTGGTTGCTATGCGATTGTCATTGAAATTCGGTTCTCTTTGAATGACATGAAGTAAATCGAAGAACCAAAAGAAACACGAATGATGAATTCCTGTTTGTGAACAATAATAAATATTAATTCAAAATCTTCTCGGGCTTCTAGCCAGGTAAAAACTTGGCTTGACACCAACGTTTCGAAGAAGTACATCTTCCTCGTCTTCAGGGTGAATCAGTTCACCCTGAAGACGAGGAAGATGTACTTCTTCGAAACGTTGGTGTCAAGCCAAGTTTTTACCTGGCTAGAAGCCCGAGAAGATTTTGAATTAACACGTCGCCAGGAAAGCTTTAGTTCTTATTTTAATAATAAATATTTTAAAAATGAAACCAATGAAAATTAAGATCGGATAGAAGAATAAGCTTTAAAACAATACTTTGCTACAGGTATGTAGAGAAAGTCATATGAACGGACATTTCATATTTTTACTTTCTCAATATGTACTATGTACATAGTGTATAGAGAAGGTATTGCACTCCACCCAAAAATTTGATACCGAGATTTCACCGGAAATATATGTTTTAGGGTCGGTCCCCTGTATAAAAAAAACACTTTTAGAAAAAGGTCCGCGTGTCTGTGAACACGATAACTCAAAAACGAAAAGTCGGTAAAATACAAAACTTAGTATTTAAGTTCAGCATCTTTCAGGGATGCGACACAAAGATTTTGAGAAAAATCCCACCACACCAAACTACCATTTACATGGAACTTTTTTTCGAAAATTTTGATTTTCTCAAAAATGGCTCTAACGATTTTGATTAAAACGTCGTATATTAAAGATATTTAAGTGACAGATAAAATGTATATCTTGAACTTACTGGGAATAGCCTCTGAAGACTACTTTATTCTGGATGATGTTTACGGAATTTTGAATAACTGCTAAACCATAAGAGATGGACAAAAACTTACCACACAGAAAATGTAGAGCATTAAAACTCACAATTTATGTTACATATATTTTTCTCGTGGAGTTGATCGTTTTTAAGATATCCCTTGTTTTTAGTTTCAGCTTTGAAAAACTTATACTTTTCTGCTACAGGAATTTGTCAACTCCTGTCCATACAAACAAAGGAACTTCAGTCACATAACAACCAGCTTTTGACTATCACTTTAACCTATGCTACTCCCTTATTTCTCTTCTTCTTACATGGAAGCAACAAATAAGGCTATTTCTGCTAATGTTTTCTCAATTAGCAATTAGTAAATAGAAGCCTAAGCTTTTTAACAATACATTTTTGCAGAGATGTAGAGAAAGTCATGTGAGTGGAACATATCTTTTTTTTTAGATACGTTCTAAAGAAATAAAAGCATTTAATTCCATGGCCTCTAATTCCAAAGAGAACTAGAAGCAGTATTTTTGTTGCTTCCTGTATATGTGTGTGATTTCTGAATCAACTTCGTTAGTACATCAACAAACGAACGATATTGAGCAGCATGTAATAATGGCGTAACACAATTTTTCAGCAAATAAGTGTTGCTTGTTTTTAAGTTATATTAAGTGTGTGCTATAATCAAAGCCAAACAATCACACGCTAATGAAAATAAATACACGTAATAGAGTATACGTGACAACAGGCGGATTTATTGTAACATGGCTTTTATTCATGAAGTACATTCATCAAAGTGACACAAATATATCACAATTTTCGTAATTAAGTGTGTAATAACATAACACGAGGTACGCGGTGTATAGGTACAGGGAAAATATACACACAGCATGTATTTGTATTGAGAGCCAAAACAGAAAAGTCTGGTATGCTCCATACACATGGCCTTCTCTACGTTCTGCAAACAAACTATGCGTTTATCTACATGACGCTTATTGAGATAAACATTAGAAGAAATGGTCTTATTACCTGCTTCCTTGTAAGTAGAAGCTAGATAGGGAAATTCACTAGGCTAAAGCGATAGTCATTCGTTTTAAATGTCCGCCAGGATAGTGTGGTGCTAGCGTGTCTGCCTCACATACAACAGGTCGTCCGTGCGAAATCTCCCTTAGGGTGAGTTACTCGGATAAGGTTTTTTCGGGGTTTCCCCTCATCGAGTAACTTAAAGCCCTATAGACCCCGAGATCATTTGAGCATTTTTTCCTCAAGTTCATTCATCGTCCAATATCACCAACAAGGTTAAAGGACGTTAAAGTACAATAAATAAATAAAACATCTTCAACAAAGCGTAATTGAGTAATTTACGAGGTCATTTCAGACCACAAACTTGATTTTTACGGAATCCACGCGTAGCAAGCGTAAAGTAATTTTGTTCCAACTTTACACTTGCCAAAATAATTCACGATATAAATTTCTGATATTGTGCCTCATAAACTTTTCGGGATTTATCAAGTAGTAAATTTATTTCTGCTTGCTTCGCAGCTCTAAGGATATCATAATTCTCACAGAACAACAATAATATTAATTCAAAATTTTCTCGGGCTTCTAGCTAGAAGCCCCAGAAGATTTTGAATTAACACGTCGCCAGGAAAGCTTCAGTTCTTATTTTAACAATAATATTTGTTGGTCACGGCCTGCTATAACCGTACCGCAATCGCGCCCAACAATGCGAAATAACCAACTATAACCGTTGGTGAATGACTCAAACTTAACCTCAAGTTTATTTCATCTTTCGTTGCTTTTCTTTTAATATCAGAAAATTCTCGTAGAAAAACCATTATGTGATACGAGAGCGTAAAGTTTATTTTTATTTCTCACGTGGTCGTGAAAATCGACTGCGTCTCGTTTCACAATATTCCCGCTGGAATAAAAAACCAGAACTTTACGCTCTTGTCTAAAAATAACTATTAAAAGGTGGTTGTTATATGAATGAAAATTGGTTCCCTTTAAATGGCAAGAAGTAAAACAAAAGGAATATGAAAGGAATGACGACTTCCATTTTTAGAAATGCATGAGTATTTTAAAATTGTAAGCAATAACAAAGAACATCTCAGAAATGGTTAACTGAAAAAAGAATATGATATAAATTGTTGTTTTCACTATATCTAACATTTGTTTTGTAGTAAGGTTTCGTCTGTCTCTTGCGGTTCACCACTTTACAAAAGTCATCCCAAATAAGGAAGTCCACAGAGGCTATTAACAGAAAATTCAAGATATACATGTGATTTGTCATGAAAATATGTTTTAAAACTTGTTAGAGCATCTAGATTAGCATGAAGTAGGTATAAGAATAATCTCTTTTACGAATAGTCTGCATATGGGACATCTACAGAAAGTTATGTGAATGGAAAACATATTACTTTCTCTATACGCACTATGTACATAGTGTATAGAGAAGGAATTGCTCTCCATCAAAAAACTGGATACCGAGATTTCACCGGAAATATGTTTTAGGGTCCCCTGTATCCAAAAAAGTATTTTCAGAAAAAGGTCCGTGTGTGTGTCCGTGTGTCTCTGAAACGAAAAGTCGGTAAAATACCAAACTTGGTATTTAAGTTTAGTATCCTCCAGGGATGCGACGCGAAGATTTTGACAAATATTCCCCCACCCTAAACTACCCTTTACAAGGAACTTTTTTCGAAAATTTTGATTTTCTCAAAAATGGCTCAAATTATTTTGATTAAAATATTATATATTAAAGATATTTATCTGACAAATAAAATGTATATTTTGAATTTTCTGGGAATAGCCTCTGAAGACTACTTTATTCTGGGTCAATTTTACGAAATTTTGCATAACTGCTAAACCGTAAGAGATGCACAAAAACTTTCCACACAACAAATCTAGAGCACTTTAAAAGACACAATTTATATTATATCCTACATTTTTTTCGTGGAGTTGATTGTTTTTGAAATATTCCTTGTTTTTGGTTTCAGCTATAAAAAACACTTTTCTCATACAGGATTTTGTGAAATCGTGTCCATACAAACAAAGCAACTTCAGTGACATAGCAACTAGCTTTGGACTTTCACTTTAACCTATGTTACTCCCTTATTTCGCTTCTACTTACAAGGAAGCAAGAAATAAGACTATTTCTGTTAATGTTTTTCTCAATTAGCAGGAAGAAAATAGAAACAGAAGCTTTTTAACAGTAATTTATTGCAGAGCTGTAGAGAAAGTCATGTGAATGGAACACATCAGATTTTCTTATAGTGTTAACGCCCACCTTTACTACTAAGGCACCGCAGTCGATGACACTGATGATACATGAAATGAAGATGGAGCACCGGTGGAATGTGATGTCGGGGGAAACCGGAGAACCCCATAAAACCCGCCCATGCGCCGTTTGTCAGCTACAAATCCCACATGAAGACGCCTGGCGCACCCTTATTCCAAGTTAAAACTCGCTTTTGGAGAACTGGCGAGACCGACCTTCGGTTTTCCCCTTGCAATCAACGCGACGTCACACTCTTCACTAATAGCAGAACGGTGAAGCACAAATCACTCCGCCAGTGCTCCACTGGCAGATTATAGTAGTCCTTTTGAGTTCTGCAACCTTTTACTTTCTCTACACATATGTACATAGTGTTTAGAGAAGGTGTTGCATTCCATGTCAAGATTTCACCGGAAATACATGTTTTGGGTCCCCCTGAATCCAAAAAAAGCATTTTTGGTAAAAGGTCCGTGTGTCTGTGGACAGCATAGCTCAAAAACGAAAAGACCGTTAAATACCAAACATGGTATTGAAGTTTCGTATCTTCCAAGGAAGCGACACGAAGATTTGCAAGAAAATCCCTCCACTCCCGACTACTCTTTACATGTAATTTTTTTTCGAAAATTTTGATTTTCTCAACAATGGCTCTAACGATTTTGATTAAAATATCATATATTAAAATATTTACCCGACAAATAATATGTATATCTTGATTTTCTGCAAATAACCTCTGAAGACTACTTTATTCTGGATAAATTTTACATAACTGCTAAACCGTAAGAAAGGGACAAAAATTTACCACACAAAAATGTAGAGCACTTTAAAACACACAATTTATGTTACGTACATTTTTTTATAGGAGTTGATCGTTTTTGAGATATTCCTTGTTTATTGTTTCAGCTTTGAAAAACTTGTAATTTTCTCTTACAAGAATTTGTCAATTCGTGTCCATACAAACAAAGGTACTTCAGTCACCTAATAACCAGCTTTTGACTTCACTTTAACCTTTGGTACTCTCATATTTCGCTTCTACTTACAAGGAAGCGAGTAATAAAACTAATTCTGTTATCTTTTTCTCGGTTAGCATGAAGTAGATAGAAGAATAAGCTTATTAACAATAATTTGTTACACAGAAGTAGAGAAAGTCATGTGAATGGATAACATCAGATTTTTTGAAAAAGCTCCATGTCTAGGCGTGAGTGTGAGTGTATGTGTCTGTGCGTAGCATAGCTCAAAAACTAAAAGACCGTTAAATACCAAACTTGGTATTTAAATTTAGTATCTTCCAAGGCTGCGACAATGATTTTCAAGAAACTTCCCCTACCCCAAAATACCCTTTAAATGGACAATTTTTTAAACGTTGTTTCTATTAAAAATGGTTCAACGATTTTGTCTAAAATACATATATAAAATATATTTACATCATAAATTAAATGTTAATATTGAATTTAATGGGAATTGCCTCTATTGACCTATTCATATTACATGAATTTCGCTGAATTTTGCATACCTAGTAAACCTTAATAAATAAACAAATACTCATTAAACAAAACATGTAGAACGCGTTGAAACACATAACTTATGTCATATACATTTTTTTTCGTGGTGTTGAGATATTCTTATTGGTTTCAGTTTTAAAATATTTTGCAATGCAAAGAAACGGAGTGCAACCACATAGCAACCAGCTTTTAAAAGATTTGAGTATCGTTTTAGTCTAGTGTATTCTCTTATTTTCCTTCTACTTATAAGAAAGCATTTCAGCCAATGTTTATCTCAATTAGCATGAAGTTGATAAAAGAATAAGCTTATTAACAATAATTTATTACAGAGATATAGAGTTTGTCATGTGAATGAAATACATCAGATTTTTACTTTCTCTAGCCTCATAAGTACAATGTACATAGGGAAAGAGAAGTGTTCTATTCCACCCAAAAATTCGATACCGAAATTTCACCGAAAATACATGTTTTAGGACCCCCTGTATCCAAAAAAAGCATTTTCAGAAAAAGGTCCGTGTGTGTGACTGTGAACACGATAACTCAAAAACGAAAAGTAGCTAAAATACAAAACTTGATATTTAAGTTTAGCATCTTCTAGGGATGCGACACGAAGATTTTGAGAAAAATCCCCCAACACAAACTACCCTTTACATGGAACTTTTTTCGAAAATTTTGATTTTCTTAAAAATGGCTCTAACGATTTTGATTAAAATATCATGTATTAAAGATATTTACCTAACAAATAAAATGAATATCTTGAATTTTCTGGGAATACCTTCTGAAGACCTGTTTATTCTGTTTGAATTTTGCTTAATTTGACATAACTAGTAAACCGTAAGAGATAGACAAAAACTTACTATCCAACAAATTTAAGTCTTGGTAAAATACAAAAG